>CM062818.1:504318176-505031365 GCA_031772625.1 Pinus tabuliformis | reverse complement strand
TCTAGGACGTATTTGACGATAAGTGTAAATGTTTCCATGTCAAGGTTGACATGTATTAGATATTTCCAACCTGTCAAAATGAAGTATATATTTGGATTTCATCCGTCAAAATTTATGATACCTATTTTGAGTTAGTAACGCTAGCGAAGGACCAGTACACAACAGAGTTCGAATTCATAGAGTGTATGGTTTTGGTTTGGAAAGAGGGGAGAAGGACGAACGAGAGGAGTAGGGAAAGGCAGATATCGATTGCATGCCTGCCTTGTTTATCATGGCTCGGAATTGGCAGCGTGAATTTTAGAAACTCTAGGTGGCCTCGACATTGTGATATTGGTGCAGCTTCTATATAGGCAAGATTGTTGGTGGGTTTGTTTTCTGTCGGTTCGAAGACGGAGTAAGTAGAGGAGGAGAACGTACTTACTATTATGTCAAAGGTCTTTCAAACTTATCCTCAAAATCCAGACTTGGGCACGACTCTTTTTCATTTTTTTATTTTTCATGTGACTCCCTGGGGTTGGGGTTTAGTTTGGCTCGGCTCCCAATTTTGAGTGTCAAGAATGGTGGAACAAGGAGGAGATCCATATGGGGAAGAATGGTGGAACACGGAGAAGGAGATCCACAGGGGGAACTTCCATGGTAGTGAAAATGGAGAATCCAAATTGGTCCATGGTGGAATTGCAAAGCCCCACGATGATTTCCATCACTCAGATAAGCAGGGCTGGGAAAAAAATGGCAGGTTTCTTACCTGGGTTTGGCTGCTGAAAGCCCATCGCGTCGTGGGCTATGGAGCCTTCTCAAGGCCGTGAAAAGAAGAGTCACTTTGAGCAAGAATCAAAATCGTGTGACAGATGAGGACAAACTAGGGAAAAGTAAATTGTACAAAGTCATTAGAGGGTTTAGTTATTTTCCATCCTGATGCCAGGGTTTGAGATTATGGCTTATATGAAAGGTTGGCACTTTAGCCGCCATTACTTCGACTTTTCTCTGTTGCTGGACTTGCAGGGCATTTTGTATTCCATTTATTCTGAATGGGTATTTGTCAAGGCCACTTATCTTACCCCTTCTCTTCAAACATTGGCCAACATTTGCATTGTGTTGTTTCTTATCCAATTGGTAGATAGATTGGTGTTGGGAATGGGGTGCCTGTGGATCCACTTCAAGAAGAAAGTCGGTGCCCCAATTCGAATTCCCAAGTTCTACTGCAGATTTGGAGAACAATGCGACTGCAAACTATCTGATGGTTCTGGTTCAGATTCCCATGTGTAATGAGATGGAGGTAAGCTTAAGCCTAAGATCTTGTATTGCAATGTGGGTTCTTTTAGTCTCCTCAACCTACATTATCTAACAATGCTCTTATTTTGTTTTGTATTTTAGAAGAAGCTAGGCTACATAATGCTAGATTTGACGGGCAAAGGGTTTTGAAATTCCAAGCCTGGTGGCTAGTAAGGGTTGAAGTGGGTGAAGTTGGATATTAAATTGAGTTGCAGCAAGATCAAGATACAAAGTTAGTGCTTGATGTTGACTGGAGAAGAGGAGACAACCGCGCGATTGAACCACACCCAAACAACATAAGGTAGAATAAATATATTTTTCAAGTATCTGACAGAGCCAATGACATCAATTAATTTTATTATTAAACGTCTACTCGACATCACATAGATTATTTGTTCCATAATGGTAATTGTGTCAATTTTTGTTCTCCACCATGTACAAAGGACAAGCAACAAGGAAACCTGTTATTCATGGCTAGTTGCATTGAAGGAATTGTGAAAATTTTGACAAACAAGCCAAGTTAAAACAGGGGTCCTCCATAACACTTTTCTTTAAGTCAGAACGTGTACATCATTCAGTAAACTTTTCTCAAGGTATCATATTACTTTTAACCATATTTTCAACGTTCTGTTTTGTGTAAAAAAGTCTCTAGCTTTTGAATTTTGTTTATAACTGTGTGGAAAGTGAAAGATTCATTATAGTTTCAATAATTCACGTTTATGTCATTGCAAGCTCAAACACTGCTTATTGCAAATGCTTCTCCTACAAGATATCGATCAGATCTTCCACCAGCCCTAATTCATTATTATTACATTCGATTTCAAGCATTGCTATTATTATAGTTGTTCAAACTCATTATTACCATTAATTTACCGCAGTTTAGTTACGACGTCTAAAACCCATGATTATTCTAGTTGATTTTAGAAATTACTACTACAATCGATGGAAACCATTATTATAGTTGATTCAAACAAATTTTTACCGGTGACATATTTGTACTTCTATTACTAATTACAATAATTAATTTTCATGTATGTTATTGAGAAATAAAAACTCAAAGGATATTTTGAAAGCTTGATTGTCTACTCACTTTGTCCAAACACTTCCTTTTGAAATGACATTTAAATATCTATTGTATGTAATATGATACTTACACATAGAAATCCATATATTATAAAATACATGCGATTATATTTTTGCCTAAAACATTTTTACAATAAATACATATGTTGAGAAAGTATTTGTGTCCTACCACTGCCACTGGTAACTAGTCGTTGAGGTTCTTTTTTATAACAAAAACTTAGATTGAAGATTAAATGCACTCTTCATATATATTTATACGTTGTCTTTTTCTTTAATATATATTTATCTATTGTCTTTTTCTTTAATAGAGAGATCTAAAATTGATACCGAATTACATCTAACATGTTCTCCGGCTCCCAATGTTTGTAGAGTATGATGCCTCATCATTTTGTCATAAACATTCAAAAACATGAAACCATCAAAAGTATTTCTAATTGAAATCATCAATGTACAAGAAGAAAAACGTATAAAATCCATATTCATATTACCATCGAATGGAGAATTGAGTAATTGATCTATAATGTATCGAGTGAGGCTTATTAAATGCTCTGTTTAATCAAGATAGTGTTACAACTTACTTTCCAACTTCTTTCTTCATCATATCAATATTTATTATTGATTAGGAGGGATGTTGTCTTTTTAAATGTCATACTTTTATATTGTGTTATTATTTTCCAACTTCTCATCAAATAATTGAGGATTTTTATCATCTTAATCATGTGGCTTTCTTTAGTGTTCTTTACATGTTAGCATTTAAGTACATAAAGTCTTAAAAGTATGGTTGCATGCTATTTAAAAATACCTATATTAACTCAGGAAAACAAGGCACTTTCGGAGGGAGATTAATGGAAGCTGAGATGTAAGACTAGTTTCTATATTGACACTCAGAAATTTGAGTAGAACGTAAAATGAAGGGCATGAAAAATTCAAAAACGTCATCAAATTTTCATTTGACAGACAACAGGGATTTGAAATTCCAGGCCTGGTTGGAGGTCCAAACACACCCCTAGCTCGTAGACAATGCTCTCTACCTCTATTCTAGCCATATTTAATCACATGGGCTTCTATTTCATTCCACATGTAGGAGACTTGTATCACCTTCATTTTATACTCATTAGCATCACTAGAGAGAATGCATTTAATACCCTTTAGGGTGATGTGATGTGGATTAATGTACTTCCTTCTCATTAAATGCATGCTAATATATGTCTTGTAAAAGTGTGGTATCCACCTAATGTTGAGCAAGTGGAGGATGTGAAAAAAATTCAATACATATATTTTACAACCGACGAAGCTTACATGAATTAAAAAACACAATTAAGAGTTTTTAAAACAAAATTTTCCTTTAAAAATATTAAAATATTCCTTTAAAGTTGGAAGATATAATATATACCATTTATTAAGGGGTAACAAATTTTCCTGTTCAAAATATGTGACTACTTATATTTAAATATATGATATGCATCATTTATTAAGGGGTAACAAATTTTCTCATTCAAAATATGTAACTATTTATATTTAAATATAAAATATGTATCATTTATTAAGAAATGAGAAGTTAGGTTTCTATTCAAAATATATGACTATATATTTTATATAGAAATATGTTATTTTATGAAAAAAATATTAAATATATAATTATCTATTTTATATATAAATATGTTATTTTGAAAAATTCTAATTTAGATAAAAAATAACAAAAAAAAAAACTCTCCAACTCAAAATTTTATTTATAATCTATTAATTATTTTAAATAGATAATCTTTGTAGAATAAAAACCTATGTAACATCACTTTTATTAAATTATTTTATACACATGTAACTTGCCCATATTTAATTATATGCCATGTAACTTGCCCATATTTAATTCCATACCAAACTTCCATACCAAACTCGGCCATATGCTTTCCTTGGTCCAAGTGAGACCTATGTATATAATTAAATCATAAATTTGAAATTTTAAGTCCATGAGAGCACATTGTATTTGTGAATTGAAAAATCCATCAAAGTTTCCCATCCCTATAAGTCCATGAGAGATAAGTCCATGAGAGTACGTTGTATTTGTTGAATTGAAAAATCCAATTAGGTAACTCCAATGTTTGAAATCCCTAGCAACCTTGCTAATGTAAGATTCATGCACGTTCTTGGAAGCCTTGCAATTGTTTATGCAAAGGGGAGTGCGTCCCTATGTGCCTTGATGTGAGTACGATAAGAAGAATAATGGTGACCAACTGAGAGTGTCCAAAGTTTGGGGAATGCCAAGGCAGAAGAATCCCATACAATTAGGGCTAATCAAGAAATTAAGAGCTGTGACAAAATTGGAATCCTTTTTAAAGGGGTGTGACAATATTGGAATCACAAAAGGGATCAATTGTCCAATCTAAATTTCAACACATGGAGAGAAAGGGGACCATGGTGGCCCAATTGGAAACAAACCATGGTTATCATGGTCAAAGGGGGTGGTGAAGCTTAGGTGAAGTGTTGGAGGTATATTGGCCTGAAGGATTGCCCACCTAACAGTAAGCAGAAGCCCACGTGAGTGCTCGTACAAGAGGTGCCGGCAGGTTTACCTGCCAGTCATATGACACATGGCCGCCATATAACGTCAAAGGGGAGCAATCCAAGTCTAGATCCACCGAAGCTATTGGCCGTTGGGAACACAACAGGAATCGCTGATCGACCTCGGTTTTGTTCCATGATAGCAACCAATCTCTAACTTTTAACCCTAGAACTAAATCTCACCTGGTTTCCTTCCTGATAGCTTCAATTATATTTGGCTTCCTTCAAGGACTGGAACTGGTTCAGGGACTATATCAATGGGAGCTTGGATTTGAATTGGGATCTGGAAATACAGGGTTGGAGGAAGGCAAGGTGTGTTTGTGTTCTCATTTTGGCAATGGGTTTGCTGGTTCATTCTATGGTGTTTCACAGAGCTTGGAGAAGGAGTTGGAACAGTGAGAAGAATGGTAGTTGAGTGTTATTGAATTTATCTTGATTCGCAGGCAGAATATGCATAGTTTGGTCGTGGAAAGCAGGCCAGATTTCTGCAAGGGCTTTGTTCAGTCATGGTGCAGGAGTTGAAGGGGATTGAGTTATGGAACTTTCAGTGTAAGGGACTGTAGATTTCTGTGCTTATCACATTGTGGAGTGCATTGCATATTTTAGGGATAGAAGGCTAAAGTTAATCAGGTATCTTTGGAGCTGTGATAGACTTTAGAGTTCTGAGGTGGGTTTGTTGAGTTTTTCAATCTTAGAAAGGATCGATCTTGTGATCTATTGTATGGAGTAAAGAAGCAGGTGCCCTAGGCCATACCAGGTTAGTCTTTTGAGTGCAGATTTCCATAGTTTTGAGTCCTGATGAAAGTTTTGAGTCATAATGAATAAGTTGTTTCTGGAAAGAATTATGTGAAAGAAAATTTAAATGTCTAACATTTGGGGTGAACACTACTAAAACATGGAACGTTTGGAATTCCTTCGAATTCCTTTCGCACAGTTTTTTTTTTTTACAGAAACTACTTCTTCACCCGGTCAGGTTATGTTACTTATTTTCAGTATTATGATTATTGGGTTTGGCATATGGTTGTATGTTACTTATTTTCAGTATTATGATTATTGGGTTTGGCATATGGTGCTGTCACTGAGGATTAATATTGATTGAAGTGATTGCAAATTGTTAGAATAACGTGGTGTTCCATTATTTTCTTGCAGGCCATGGCTCTTGTCGATTTCACAGAAGTGCCTAGGACTAGGTTGAGGCAACAGATGCAAGCTGCTGTGCAAAGTATACAATGGACGTACGCAGTCTTCTGGCAATTTTCTCATCAAGAAGGGTATCTATTATTTTTATTTGTATCAAAAAGTCCTTGCACTGTGCGTTACTAACATTAGAATCCATTAATGTCATTTGTCAGACTTGTGCTTCTAAGGAACCCAGTTTGGAAGCTGTCTGAGCTTTTTCTTTTTCTTCTTCTTGTGGTATATATTCTAATGGAGGAAAATTAGCCAAAAAAGTCCTAACGCGCTTCACACCCACCTCAGCAAGTAAACTCCATTGTCAGTCAGCTTTTCTCAGCCCTATACTTTCAGTACACAGTCGGCCTTTCAGTCCCATTAATTGGTTCTAACTGTCATAAGCTTTTTCTTACCGACTTCTGGTCTTATTTTCATTATCAGCCTTGGGATTTCACCCAAATCCGGAATTCTTGTGCTGCTCTCTAATGGAAAAATTCCGAGTTCATATGGAAACTTTCATCGAATATTGCAAACTTTTTCAGAAAAACCCATGAACTCAACATTGACTTCTACCTCGATCTCGAATTCGTTTGATCACAAGTCTACTTCAGAATTGAGTCTGGAATGGTGTTGAGCTTCTTCTTCCTGATCCATAGGCTTGTAGTTTTGTGTCAAATCATTAGGTTCAGAATAATAATTTATTATTTATCTGTCTTGAAAATGAACCATACTTATTATTCTTCTACACAAAAATTAGATCATAGTTTATCATTCATCTGATCTGTTACCAATGTAATGGACGATCATCTGATCTGTCTGAAAGATAAAAGATGAAAAATAGACTAGCATTCAAGATGAAAAATAAACTATCATTCATCTGTTCCAAAAATGATTCATTTATGCTGACAAAGATGATTCATTTATCCTCAAGATGAATTACACTGGATGATTCATCCATACAAAACTAACACTAACACTACAATGGATCTGAAAAAAAAAGCTCAATACAGCACAAATACTATAGTTTCTTAGCATTATAAAGTTCATAACTACTATAGTTTCTTAGCATTATAAAGTTCTGTTATGAAGGCATTATTATTTCTGATACCCATTGTTTTAATAACAGGTTGTTGGTATGGATGGATGGGTTTTACAATGGAGGAATAAAGACGAGGAAGACTGTGCAGCCCATGGAACTGAGCCCTGAAGAGCTTTGTGCACAGAGAAGCTTGCAACTGAGAGAGCTGTTTGAATCTCTTTCTGCGGGAGAAACAAACCCACCTACCAGAAGACCCTGTGCTGCATTATCTCCTGAAGATCTCACTGAATCTGAGTGGTTCTACTTGATGTGCATGTCATTCACTTTCGCTCCTGGAGTCGGGTATTTCTTTCCAGCCTTCCCTTCTGAATCTTGCTACTCGATTTGCTATTCATTTTTCTTTGTCTGATACGTTGAAAATTGGACGTTTAGGTAGCACAGTAGGACATGACATAATAGTTATGAGAAAATTAACTTTTTTGTCAGATTTGTTATATCCAACAACGACCGTTCAACTGACACTGTTCACTCCCCAATTTTCAAAGTAGAGTCCAAATTGATGTTCACTACCCCATTTCCAAAGAACTAAAGTCCATATTGATGAATCCTTTATGAAATGTCAATGCGTGCTTTAGAAAAATAATGGATAGTCTGTAGGTACAGTTTTAAAATGGGATTAATCATGCTTTTCTCATTACTGTTAGATTGCACATTCATCAATTTTAGTGGCAAGCAAGATTATTTTGTAGCTAGGTAACATGACAAAAGTTTGGTATATTAATATCCTGTCACTTTTGATGCATTAATATTGTCAAGGACAATGACACAACATGTCAACGTGGATGGATAACTCAACCACTCGTAGTCATGATAGTTGATTCTCCATGGCACTATCCTTTCCGGTTTATTCTCAATTTTTAAACCATTGTAATATAAAACAATTAAACAAATACATAATATTTAGTTTTGGAATATAAATATTTTAAATATTTTTTTTTACACATGAAAGTAGTTATTGATAACTGTAATCATTACCCATTGACAAAAGTATAAATAAATTTAATTATATCAATAATATATAGATAGATATATATTAAATAGACATTTCTTAAAGAAGTCTTTGAAAACATTCTATTCAAAATGGAACAACATCTTATCTTTATGGTTGAATTTGGGATCCAATGTGTAGATGAATGTGGAAATTTCACCCTACATTTGAAATTGATATTCTATGACTTAATGATTTGTTAAGACAATGTGATTCCTATATATATAGATGAAGGCATAGTTACTTTCATAGAACCTTGAATGTGCAAACAAGATTTGCCATGGTTGAACTTATGCAAGTGTAAACAAACACTTAGCTCTACTCAAGTCATGATGAAGAGCTTGAGTTCAAGATTGCTATCAAAGATAACTCTTATTTAATCAATTATTACAAGTACAAATAACAACATTGGAAGTATTTGTGATAAAGTTTAAATCATTTGATGTTGTTTAAATTCAAGAATTCAACCACTATACTCTTAGGCTTAAAGTGATGGAAAAATAAATAAACAAATAGTCACAATTTCATTGGTAGACTAACCAACCTAGTGTAAAAGAAGTTTGATATGCTTAACATTTGCAATAGAATATCAGCTCCAAATCTACCAAGGAAGCATACATATTCATGAAAAAGAGGCAAGGAAGTACATGGCTCCATGATTGAAGAAATATCTTCATGTCAATCATCTCCTAGTTTCATGGAGCATGAAAATAGTTATTAATTAAGATCTAAAATAAAGCACTCGTTACTAGCAACTAATGAGATTTAATCTTAGAAGTGGTAGTCAAGAAGCATAATTTCCCTATAATAGAATAGCATGAACCCTATTCCTTAGGTTGGAAAATTAGCAAGAACAAGTAGTTATTTGACACAAATGCAACACTAAAACTTCTTCATATCAATCAACAATATTGATGAATTAAAATTCAATGTGGAACCTATGGATGTTTGTTGTGTCAATTTTTGGCAATCCATATTTATGGGTTAGGGATTCATATGTCAATAATGTAATAACCAATATATATTAGTGAATGATGAACAAGCATACTTTGCAATATGATAGAAAAATATAGTACCCTTAGTGCTGTTACGGTCATTAAAGCTTTGAGACTTATAGAAGCCTTGGGATAGTTTTCATTACTTGTTTTGATTTCTTTGGCAAAGTCGCTTGAGTAGAAGTAATAGGAAAATTTGATACAATGTTTTTTAGTCAAAATCTTGAGATATGTCTCTAGTAGTTACACATTCAAATGCAATATGAATCTACCATAAGGACTTGTTTTCCCCTAGAGGAATTATATATAGCTTAATGATTGGAGAAGGTAGAGATTAAGAGGAAAATTCAAGACTTGCCAGAGAATGGACACATCCACTCTAACTCATTTCCATGTGGACCAATGATCGCATTGGTTCGAAAGAAGGATGGGATATGGGAATGTGTATGGATAATAAATTAATTAACATAATCAATCTTAAGAATCAATATACATTATTTCTCATTCTTATTGGCTCAATTATAAATAGAATTTTTCAATAAGAAGTTAGCTTATCACTACATTCATATAGATTCTAAACATAAATGGAAAAAATCATTTAAGATGTGCCACACACTATTGGAATGAATAATGATGTTAGTTTTTTGGCTAGTATTTAAAGCTACAAAATTTAAGAGGGTGATTAAATAAAGTTTGTCAATTTATATTTGGCTCGTTTATAGTCATTTATTTGGATGTCATTATTGTTCTAGGGATTACTTAAACAGAATCGACCAAGTATTTGTAACATCATGCATAGACGAAGTGTCAATTAATTTTATTCAACATGAACTTGCTTATCTTAGATTCCAAATGAACATATATGGATTGGCCATTAATGTAATGAAGACTTCATCCTGGAGGTTAATTATTCACCAAAACGATAATTTATAGCCTATGTAGTTCCATAGGTATGACAAACTATTTACTAAAATCCATATATTTCTCTCTCACATGTTACACCACTCAACACACTTAACTATGATTACGTCTAGTTTAGTTGAGAAGTTTTCTATCTTGAATCATTTGGCATGAATAAGTACTAGTGGCTACTCATGTCCTCACTTTGCTTGAAATTCAATGATACATCAATATCTAGATGGAAAATTTTGGATATATTAGTTAAAGACTCATTGCATTCTATTTAGAAAAAAAAAATTGACACACCTATAAACTATTAGTCTATGACCATTAGATATAATACTCGTGAGTTCAAGCTATTAATTGTTGACGACATTATTTATTGGATAAGTATATGACCATAAATAATGGCTACCAACCTCTTTAGTTCCTCCAACCATTCAGCAAGATCAACAATGTGCATTATATAAAGTTGATTATGTATACATGCTAATTTGGCATTATTATTAAGTATAAAAAAGGAATGACAAAGGAGATTGTAATTTTTTTATCAAGACTATCAACATTAAGATTAAAATTCTTTTCATAATTTTAACAATCCAAATTCGATGAATTTAAGGAATTTTATACATAGTGTCAAAATTCTATGCATATTTATCTAGTATTGCAAAACATTTGTGATCATACCACAAGGAATCTAAGAGTTATGAAAATATTTGTCGGGGGATAGGATTTTGTATAGATTTAGCAATATTCATGTTCTCGTTATGATCATATAAGATATAATCATTAAAAAATAATGATATTCAAAGGTTCTAAGAGACTTTGGAGTGAAAAAAATATAATAACTAATTGCACGAGTTTTATTGGTCATGAATAGGATGGAACCATAAACATTTCCAACTTTTTTTTGTCTATGTAGCATATTAAAGTTAGTGAATTAGAATTGAGTAACATGTGATGGCAATAGTGGTTTTTACAAGTAAGAGAGTGATCAAGTTCATTAATCACATCTACAAATTTTATGATCAAGTTTAAGAGGATTTGTAGAAGAGTTAGCATAAGAATACTTTTAAGCATGATCAAACACTATATATAACAACAATTTTGCACATGATAAATTGTCTAGGTTTATATTTAGAAATAGACCTTTGATGAGAAGAACAAAAGACAAAATCCTCCTAGATATGGATCATACACTATTAGTGATCTTATTGGAGAGAACACCTTCAAGTTGGATTTGCCATCTTATATAGGGATCTATCTACTATTAAAGTGGATCACTTGAAGTTGTTCAAGCTATATTGTATGAAAATGATGAGGATTTCTAACATTGATTCTTAAGTTGTTGATAATGCAAATATAGAAGAAGGCATGGTTCGCTAGTGTAGTGAGCAACTGACTAGAGGAGAAGTAGTAGAACTTTATAAGATTACACTAAAAGGACAATCACCTTAGGATGAAAAGTAGTAAACTTTAGAACAAAATTAGAGGAATTTACAGCAATTCGATGAATATGTTATGGAAACCGCCAACTCCTCCATGGTGAGTTTTAATCATAAGAGGAGAGTAATTTGGGTAAATAGGGAAATATCAAGTTTGAAAGCGAGTTCATAAGCTAGTTGGAATTCATTGAAATGTTGTATCTCTATAACAAAATATAGGGTTAAAAATTATATAATTTCAAAATTAGAAAAAGGTTATTATAAAAAGGACAATCTAAAATATAAATAAATAAAACTCAAAAGATATATATATAAAGGATTATGTTTAAGAGCTATTTAAATGTTCAAAAGTGATTCATTATTAAGGAAGTAATAAGGGGACCCAAAAATGGTTTTTTTAAAGGAACAGATAAGGGTTTTGATATTAATAAAAGTTGGATTATGTGTCAAAACCCTTACACAATTTTTCTAATTTTTGACAAAGGAGGAGATCATCAGTTCATACAAAATGATTACTAGCTTTGGAGTTGTAGTTCCTTCCTATACTAAATACATAACTACTATATACTTGACCACAAGACCCAAGTATTAAGGGATATTTACATGGCAGCATAGATCATCAAGATTTTTGAAAAACATTAGTCACAAACCAGGAACCCATTCATTAACAACGTCCATGACCAATAGTGTCAAATCCTTAGGAGTGATGAGGTATTTTCCTTTCCGAAGCAACACTGGAACCAACTCCCCCCATGTCAAGTTGTATTTCGACATTCTTGGAGATCTCCAATGTAGAAACCTAGGCACTGAGAGAATTAACCTCCTCACACAAACCATTCAACATTTTCTCCATATTGGAATGATGTTTGAGTAACTTGGCTTCTAGAAAGAGATGAAAAGATTGTCTTTGCCTTTCAACCATATCCTCCATATAGTGAATAGAAACCAAGGGTGCTTTGGTTGCTTCCAATAATTTTTCAAACAAACATGTTGGCATTGACATTCTCTAGAATTGAAGAAGAACCTTCCATCTCTAGAAAGAACCTCTGCACCTAATCGATTAATGCACAAACAAATATTATCCATGCTCCTAAACCAACATGAATTAATAACACTTGGAAAATCTGGGAGGCTGGATGATTCATTAAATAAATAGAGCTAAAGCTCTACCACAAGCCAAACTGTAATAATATTTCCAAATCCATATCAGAATCCTCAGCAGTACATAAAATATACAGCTAATGAACACCACAAGATGGAATAATTAAATCCATTCCATTTGTTAATGAACGAAACTATGTAGTCGAGGAATTCTACAACAAATCCCACCATAAATGAATTAAATAGACTAGACGCCCAGTACTAGAGAGGGATAATAGATCATGATACTTGTAAATGAAATCATGACACCAAGAAGGATCCCAAAGGATCTGTGGTTGGAAAAGGAAAGGCCGCAGGATCTCGAGGCCCTTCCTTTTCTAAAATTGAGCCAAAGGACAGGCTGAGTGGGAGGAAAACAGCCTCAAAACATTTCAAAAAAAAATTCCAATGATGAAAAAATTAATAAGGAGATCAATGCGCCTTGGAATTCCAATCATAACTAAGAGATGGGGAAAATAATAAAACAATGATTCATTTCCATTATTCCTTGACCCAAAGAAAATCATATTGTCTAGGGAATCTACCACCGAATTCAAATTCCTATACACATGGAGGAGATCCAACTACTCGAACTGAGAGGCGGTTACGATAATCCTTTGGAGCAAGGGAGAAAAATCTAAACATGTTGCCTTATTAGCCTTGTTCATTTGACGGATAACAAGCATTGAATCATCGAAAACCATTAGGTTAGGTATTTTCTTTGAAATAGCTATTTCCAAAGCTTTCCATAGTTAGAGATGCTCAACTTGATTGTTGGTTGCTAGGCTAAGTCCCCAAGCATATTGTGAAACAATTTTTTTGTCAGGGTTGAATAATGCTCCCACTCCTACCTCAACCAACCCAAAAATGGTTTTTAATAAAAATAAGGAATGGAGATTTTTTATGTAAAGGTCTTCCAATATAGTGCTTTAGATTATTAATATTCAAAGAGAGTATTTAGAAAAAATACTAACATAATTATTGGTGCAAGCCTTAAGGAAAATTGCATCAACATCGACTTCACAAATCATTTATTAATTCCAAAATTATGTATTATTGAAAATAAAGGCACTTTTTACAATGAATATGAAATTATGGAGTTAGAAGTAACAATCAATGACTATAAATTCATATTCAAAACCAATGTTATGTTTATGTTAAAGACATTAACAAAATTATTAGTTCAACTTGGCTAGAAAAACTGGGTATGTTCATCTTCAATATAAAAAAGAAATTTTTGGCCATCTTTTGTAAGAAGAAGATGATAAGATTGGAGGTCATTACACTAGATTTAGATTCAAAAGCACCTAAGGACCTTAAAGATATCTCAAGGGTTATAGTTCAATATAGTTAGAATTTGATATTTGACAAGATTTTCAGGAAAACGATAAAGAAATTTCTCACCTAAAAGGCCATAGTAAAAAACTATTTGTGTAGATCAAGATGTTGAAGGATGAAAAGAAACACAACTAAATTTAAACCAATGTGTAAACAAAGAACTACTAGTTGGTAAAGAAAAAATGTCTAATCCAACTAAAGTAGTGATATGTAAAATGTTGAAGTACAAATGATAGAATATCCAAATATCTTTTCCAATAAACATTTAATGGTCAAGAAAGAAACTCAAGTATATGAATAAAACATAATACCAAAAGTTAATCAAGGAAATAATACAAGTATGAGAAGGAAAGATCAAGTTGTAAATACACCTTATCAACATACTAATCAAAAGAGTTGATGCTTTGACTAGTTAGTGTATCAATAGTGTTTGAAACAAAGATACATTCAAAATAATTCCAAAGATATTAATGTTATTACAATTGATCTCAAAGTAGAAATCATCTTAAGACTCACAATCTAATAGGTCATTTTTGATAGCCCTTTAAAAGCACAATTCCATATAAAAATTGAATTAGTATTGTTTAACCCATTCACAATTCATCAATTATGCTTAACACTTCGAAGATCATATTGTCTCGTGTGCTTAACCATTACCAATTCAAGAATAAAGAATTGTGCAAAAGTGTTACAAATGAAAACAAAGATGTAAAACCTTTCCATAAAATGCTTTGAGAAAAAATCATTTTAAAGGGGTGGCAAATGTAATGAATGTTGATTAGTAAATTGTTGTGAATATTCCGTTGTAGGACAATTTGTGACAAAAAATCTATTAAAATAAACCAAAATATGTACTTGAATGGTTTCTTCATTTAGGTTCCATATTTGTTATTATTAATTTTGCTGTTTATGCATGCAATAGATAAAAGGAGGAAAATAGAGAATAGTGAAATTCAAATACACCAATCACAATGAACACTAAGATATGCTCTATGAAACCCTTTTAAGAGAAAATCCAACTGGAAGCTAAGGATGTGCTACTCTCTTTTTTCTTGAATGGAAGTAATGCAAGTATAAAGGAGAATTTACTCTCTATGGCGTTACATGTAACCCATGGGCTACCAAAGAACACAAAACCCCTCTATTATGTTCTCTCACCCCCACTCCCAAATTGTTATTCTCTACTATAGAACAATATACAATTTGAAATGAATGAGAACCCTTTTCCTCCCACTGGTCTAGATATAACACAACTCGTAGCCAACTAGGGGCTAAGTTTGTATCCTTCAACTCTCAACTAGAGTTACCAATTTGACCTTTCTATAGTCTTGTTCATAGTATTCACATGTCTAATCCCTTTTCCATGAATAACACTGGCAATGTTTCATCCTCTCGAATAATGGTGATCAATCGTGATAGGTCAACTTCTAGGAGGCATCATTTTTGTATTTAAACACTTATTGACATGTGTTTTAATGTTGGGAAGGTCTTAGAGTATAGAATAATGTTGCATGGTCCTATCACTTGAACAAGACATTTTACCCCAAAATAATTCATTTAAGGCCTCAAATTGGCCCTAAAAGGTTTCAAACCTCAATTCTTCAAACTATGTCCCTTCGATAAAATTACTCCTATAAGCCAATTCTTTCAATTTTTCACTGTAAAAGCATTAAGATGGGTGACAAATATATAGTGAATCAATCTCAATAAAAAATATATATATAAATACATAAAACATCAATAGAAAATAATAATAATAAATTACAATTAATAATAAATGAAGGGATACATGATATGTAAAGGACATGACCTACCAAAGGTCAGGACCACGTGACTAGTCAATGTTGTAAGTATGTCATCACGTGACATTTTACCGTCATCTTATCTCGTTCAAAATTAAATATATTATTACTTGTCTTATATGGATTTTAACATAATATTCATTTTACATTGGATATTTAGTAAAGTAACGTATTCCATATGCAATAAATAAACTTTGTTCAATGCATTGAGAGGCACTCTCCAACACAGTTTGGAAGAGATGTTATAATGTCCTATCTTGTTATGTAAACATTTTGAATTGGTAAAATTACATAAAAATAAAAATAAAAAATAAATCAATAGTTATAATTATTAGTTAAAACATTTTGACTTGATTAAATTACATAAAAATTAAATTAAATTAAATTAATAAAATAATAATTATGATTATAATTATAATTAATTATAATCAATTATTAAACCAACCTAGATCTATCTTAAGTCTAGATCTACCAAGCTTCAAGAGAGATCAAATCTCTCAAAGCGCAACCTCTTTTTTGAGTGCAAAAAATATTTGATCCCTCTCGGTGTTGGTAGATTCGAAGTTAAGATGGATCTAGGCTGGTTTTAATTATTCAATACATGGTTTTAGAATTAACATCCCATGTGAGGCTAAATACATGTTTTAGGGTTTATTATACATATCATGAATAATTTCCATATACTATCAATAAACACTCCTTTTTGTGTATTATGGAAAATATTATTGTTGGGGTTTTCTCTATATAAATGAGAAACATACATATAGTTTAAAAGTTGTTCTTGTATTTATATTACAGGAACTTAACACGTTCCACCTAACCATGAACTTTCGCTGCTAGTTGCCCCTTAATTTTTTTATTTATTTTGAAAATATGTCTAATAAATTATTTTTTGGGGATAATTTTTTTGAAGAAATTTATTAAAAGAAATAATATTTAAGGTAAATTATTTTTCCATAGCTAGTACAAAAATATACTCATTAAAAATTCAACATATGACTAATAAAAATAAATATTAAATAGATAAAAATTTACCTATCACCAATATTTATTAAATACTATTTATTAAATACTAAAAATATTTTAATAGTTAATCAAATATTTACACCATTATAATCAATTGCTAATAAAAAATCCCCGCAATACATTATTTTAATTATAAAGATGCAGAAAGCTTAATTATAAATATGTGAAAAGCTTAGAATATTAGACTAAAATAATCATTTTTCATGTTCTAGTATCATATATTATTTTCCTCTTCTCTAAGCTTCCACCTATACTCATTTCCCACACTACTTTTATTTGTTTTTTCATCTCTTTTAAATTTAGATTTTTTTTTTTTGTAAGTGAGTGTTCTATTCATATAGGAAAAAATGAGTACATTTGGTGGTTTAGAAAATAGGTGGTCTCACCCCGACCGGGTTTGTTGACCAAAATTTGCACCAAATGACAAAAATACAAAAGGGAAACTAGGGACATTGTCCATAAACGGTAGGGCCAGAGGCACCAAAATACAGATAAAACATAAAAAACACCAGAGAGCATACTAGTCATCCGATGTGATGGAGGCAGGGTTGTCCGGGGTTGTTCCTGGAGGAGGTGGAGGACGGAAGTCACACTAAACATGCCCTTCAAAGTGGGCTAGCCAAGTCTCTATCTTTTCTAATTTCTTGGTTCGTTGATTTTGGCCTCGCTAAACCACCACCAATCTCTACTGGACTTTGGCACTGAAAATAGTGCATACGGTCCAACATTGTCATGTTCCCTACATGCTCCTCATGACAAACTCTCTCCTTTGTGTCCACTCTTTCTATCAAGCTATTGATAAGTGCTCAACAACTCTCCAAGAAAAAATGATGGATACTCTGCCCTTCATTCGCTTTGGCTCGACCAGACCCTCGATTCCCCTTGCCACCCCGGGTTCCTCCACCTTGACGACTCGGCTTCTGAACCCATGTACCACCACCCCTACTGGCACTTCGATTACCTCCTCCATGACCTCCACACACTCCCACACTAGCCATCTGCATGCATCTAGTGGTCTTGCCACCTCGGCAGAGAGCCCCAGTGGCAATTGTCGAGTCCGCCACACCCGCAGGGCCAAGGGTGGCTAGGGAGGGGGAACACCCACACCGCATAGGGGGTTTCATAATTCGTAGAGATGGAGAACTGTTGTGTTCAAAATCCACAGGCCAGACCCCCCACCAGAGAAACCAAACACCACCTTCAGAGGAACCAAATGCCACCACCCACCACACGAGAGAAACACAATACCACCGCCCACTACCTAAAAAAGACCACCACCACCAGAGAAACAAAATATCGTCGCCCACCACACTAGCACAAACAATTGAAAGAAATACGAAGACAAAGAAGTTCGTTCCTGAGCGCATCTTCCCCAGGGTGGCAACCAGCCTCTGAATTCGCCTCGCAGAGACCACCAACCAATCTGCCAAACGTCGTAGTGCCCATGTCGAAGGTCACGAAATTGGAAATTAAAACTAGTTTTCCGCCACCACCCACAGAGTTTCCTATACTGTTGGTTCCAGCTTCCACTTCTAGCCCGAGCAAACAGGCTTACCATAATCCAAGAGGAAATGGAATGGAAGAGGTCTCGTCCCACTAACTTCCCATCCTTACGCACATAGACAATAACAAAGAGGCTTTGTAATAGGGTCCAGCTTGACACATTGCTCCAACAAATGCCCAGGACGAGTACACACAGACCACTCCTACCAAATAACCTCCTACGATGCTTTCATTTTCTCCCCGAAGGCCACCACAAGGTCCAGCACCAGACCAGAGCGCGAATACGAATGTCAGGCTCCCTCATCTTCCCATGCCTTAACCATTTGCCACCCCCAAACTCCAACGCGATGTTAATACTCACACGAGTTGCCAACCTGTTGATATTACTCCTCCCATTACATGCGCTTTGGTGAAGGGACCGGAAGGACCATCCCTCACCCCCACTCCACATGTATTCACACATGAGGCTCCTCCTCCACCTCTTGCAAGGACCTCACCCCCATCGGGGACTTTTAAATTCATATTATTAATAGCAAATATTTAAATTATTAGGAAAATATTTATATTTATATTTATATTTATAATTCTTTATTTCATTTTATACTTTCATCTCTAACATATTACATATTACTACATACATATATCCATATTTGTTGTTTAAGATGATTAAATGTTGTTAGTTTTATTTTGTTATAGGTTGTAAAAAAGAATAATAGATTAATTTTGTTAGAAATTTAAAGTTTTTTAAATAGAAAATTTAACATCACTATAATAATGTATTTTGTTAAAAATTTAATATATCATTTATGAAAATTTAATTTAGATAAAGAAAAAATCTATTTATATTAAAAAAAAAAAAAAACAACTCTATTAAACTTTATTTATTAAAAATGATTTAATTATTGAACTATTGTGATTTTGTAAAAAAAGAGAAACTTTTACAAAATTTAATTATATCACTAGATTATAAATTAAAAATATATATATTAAATTGTATTGTGTTAAGAGGCGTTTTTCAGTTTAATATGAGAGAGATGTTGTAATGTTTAACATTTTAATTTAGTCAAAATATAATAATTAAATTAAATTAGAAACATAAAATTCTCCAACCCATGGTTTTTTCCTTGGTATTCTTAACCCATGGTTTTTTCCCTTGGTATTCTTAACCCATGTTTTTTTCCCATGGTATTATTTTTAAATATGGCTTATTTAAATGCTAAAATTTAAACCACCCTAGATCCATCTTAATTCTGGATTAACTAATCTAGGTAGATATTGGTGGCCACCTACCTATTCCACTTGGACCCCCACCACTCTTTCTTTCTATTTCCTTAATTGTAGTAAAATCTACTATTTTTAGCAGTTTAGGTAGATATTGGTGGCCACCTACCTATTCCACTTGGACCTCCACCACTCTTTCTTTCTATTTCCTTAATTGTAGTAAAATCTACTATTTTTAGCACTTGTTTCATTAGGGGAATTTTGAGGTCTAAAATGGGCCTCCTAAGAAAATGTACAAACAAAATAAACTTTATAAGAACCAATAGGATTCAAGATGATGATGGAGTAAAAAAGTAAAAATATTAAAAAATAATAAAATAATAAAATTATTTTTCAACTCGTATTTTCAACTTATCTCCCTAAGGTTTTACTCAAATTTCGAGTGGGAGTACTCGTTGGATGCAAAATTTAATTCCTCACTCAAGGAGTACCTTTGTTACATACTTTCGATGGACCTTGCTACACGAAAAATGAAAAATACATGAAATTAAAAAGGATGGATTTTCTCATTTAAAAAGGATGAAATATGTATTTATAATTTGTACTCTCATATGTCATTATTAAGACTTAAAAAGGATGTTTCTTGTCTTAATATGAGAGTACAATTGCAATTAAATTAGTTGCCTTACTAATTCTAGAGAAGGAATTTTCTAATTCCCCGTAGTTTTGAAATTTTGATATGCATAAGTTTAGTGAAAAAGGTCTTGAGAGGAAACATAATTGATGTTGTAATGTCCTCTCTATTACGTAAAAAAAATTAATAAAAATAACTCTAAGTTAAAATAAAAATAACTTCAAACTAAAATAATATAAATGAAAAATCTATGTTGTTGTTGTTGTTATTGGATAGTTAAAGTAAACTTGACTCGATCAAGTTAACCACTATTTTTTACTTGAGAACCCATGGTATTGACCAATTGTATTCATGTGGAATATAGCCTATTTAAAAGGGGAAATTAAACAAACAAATTAATAACTATAATTATAATTAATAAATATACCAGCTTATATCCATCTTAACTCTGGATCTACCAAGCACTGAGAGGGATCAAATCTCTTAAGGTGAAAACCTCTTTCAGAGAGAAAATAAATTTGATCCCTCTCGAAATTTAGTAGATTTGGAGTTAAGATGGATCTAAGCTAGTTTAAATTACATTGATTAAAAATACAGTGGAGAAGTATCACTCATTGGCATGCTTATCTTTAGGGGGGATTCAGTCATGGTTTTTCATGTTGCATTGGGGTGGCAATGCTAGAGTCGACTAGCGTTGGTGAGTCATGTCTGCGATGCAATTTATCCATGAATTGTTGTTGGAGTTGTAATATGAAGCTTGGAGGACAAGGGAGCATACTTCTACATAGTTTTTTACCTTCATTGGAGTTGGGGGTTCTTAGCTTAGTCTTCCATAGATGAAATCCAATACTATTGATACACTAGCAAGCTCATGGCAATTTTTTGTTTCATATATATTCTTGAAATACATATAACTTTGAAATCATAACATTAATGGTAAACAAAAGAATTATCATCAATTTTTCCCTTAATCAAATTGAGGTGAGCTTTGTTCTTCTATTTCCATAGGGTCTTTTAACTGATAGACCATCTCTTCCTCCTTAGGTTCAACTTGGACATAGTTCTCTACTTCCCTTTTGTTGGATGAGTGTAAGATTATGCAACATGTTGAATCTTCCTCAAGAAAATCTATCGCCTGCTCCAATGAATAAGAATACACATGATATTATTTTGGTTAATACAAACTTGCTCAATATTTGTATTTTTGGAGGACATTAATAAAATGGCACTTCAATTGGCTTGAACTAGTCCCCCATGGTGAGACATGACTCCTCATATCTCTTGGATGTTTCCCCTATCCATATTACATAATTCTACAAAAGAAACCTAAAAAGAGACCAATGGGGGAGACCAAACTTTTTTCTTACACTAACAAGCTAAATGACATCAACACTAATGGTATTATTTGCCATTCTTGATAGGTAGACTTTCTTTTTGGATAAATTAAAGCTATAAATCACTTTCATAATTATAACCATATAAAACACCAATATTTTATAATGAGACAAAATCCTCATACATTAAAACCATGTTCAAAACACCAATAATATTTAATAAAATCATAAACAAATTTAACAAAGGAATATAGGGCTTCAAAGTTATAATCAATCCAAATTCTACATAGGTCACCATAGATAGAAAAAATCACATCCCTTAAGGACCCAAGTTTAAAATTAACGATTGATTGTTGCAAAGGTCCCCAGAGCAAAATGATGGTTCTTACCATAAATTCCATGCTCCAAATTCCTTAGATTCTCCAAAAACATTTGTGAAGGAAAGCTTGGGTAGAGTGCTAGTGTTGAAAGAAGCTAAAAGGACATCATAAGAGAATATTAAGACACTTGAATCATTTCTCACATATGAATTGATTGAGGGGAAAAGGATTATCTAAAGAATAAATGAATGAACATAGTTGCTAATGTTAACTATAATACTTACCAAACTATCATAAATGTGAGTAAAGTAACCCATAATAACATCACTCATTCCTTGTCCATTTCATTATCCCATTGCAAATGTACCAAAGCACATAGTGGCATCCAATAATCACAAACAAATGATGTTTCTCCATGAAGAGCAAGATGTGAAGTGTCCTTGAATCGTTGATCCTAAGAATTCAAATCTCACAATTGAATGGTGATTGATTGTGATATTAGATGAGCTTGATATCCACCTCTAATCTAGGTGGATATTGGTGGTAACCCACTTATTCCACTAGTTGACAACATAATTTTATATTTTGGTAGTTTTTTTCCTACAGTTTTTAGGTCCTACACTTATGAAGCCATTTTGAGGGCCTAAATAGTGTTTTTATGGAAATGGGAAAAAAAAAAAAAAATTGTACAACGTGAATAAAAATTTCCAATGGGGTATCATATGTGCCAAATGAATATTATATGCCAAAGTCACAACTCAAGGAAGTTGACATTCCAACTTACCCCATCAAGGCCCACAAGCCTTTGGTGCTTTATCTCCTAGGGTTAGGTTTTTTAATGTTTAGGGTTTCTCATTGCTTATGAAAAAAAGGCCTCTGAGTCTCATTGTAATATAATTCGACAAAGGTGCATAGCGATCACATCTATTCTCATATATAAGATACCACCATTTGAGCTATTTGTTTTCATTTTTCATTTATACAGTTTCATCATTTTCCATTTATTAATAGAATTCAAGTTTCACTATATCTTAGTGTTTTAGTTATAAATATGTATATTATTTTTTTCCTTTCATAAATTTGGATCAATAGTATTAGAACAATCTACTCTTTATTTGTTTTTGTGTGCATGTCCCTAATGAGGTCTGGGTATAAGGAGTTGGGAATCGAATCACTTGAGCTCTTGCTGGACTATCCTTGTCAACTCTGATGGTCTCCCATGGTGGAAAAAATAAATATGAGGGAGAAAGAGATCATATTAAATTATTGCTTGAAGAAGCCCTTGAGCAGCAAAGGAAATAGATCATGGATAATTTTACATGAATCTTTCAACAAGTGCTAATATGTGGCACATCTTCATCAAGTGGCCACTTTGGAGACATCACCCCCTTTAAGGTAAAAGCTAATTTTGAAAATCCTATATTTGAAGGCCAGATAGATGCAAATTCTCTAGATCAATGGTTAAATATACTAGAATGGTATTTTTCAGTCCACAATTTTTTTGATAGAGAGAAGATTACCTTTGCACTCCTTAAGGTTGCCCCCATGTTAAGGATTAGTGAGAAACTTACTATGAGTATAGGGCCACAGAGATATCTACAAAGTTTTTAGTCGCACCCACTTGGGACTCTTTTAGGGATGTTGTTAATGAGCAACATTACCCTATTATAAGCTACAAATACCACTACATGAGATGGACCACACTACGACAAGAAAGGGACCAAGCAGTTCCAAATTTCAAAAATATGTTTCATACCTTGCACACTAAGCTAGATATGAAAGACTTGGAGTGATATCTGGGGCTCAAGTACCATGGTTTTCTACATAAATAAATCTAGATAGAAATAGAGTTCTTGGACATCTCTTCACTTAGCGTCACATACTAATATGATGTCAAAATAGAGAAAAAAAATTAACAAAAGAAGTGAGATTTTGGATCTACGAATCCTTCACAATAGAATTAGGGCAAGTGCGCCATCAAATCATAAAACAAAGGACAGAGCTAGGGTGGACCTCCCTAGGACAACCCACCTAAGCTAAAAATAAATAATGGTAATGGGAAGAGGAATAAAGACACAAGAAAGTGGTGTGAGTTCCACAAGAGCCCCTCTCATAACACCAATGAATGTCATGTGAGGCAATCATTAATGGTAGTGCTAAAAGCCTTAGATTCATTCATAGGTTTTGACTCTAAACCATACCTAAACAAGGGGAAATAGATCATTGATGCAAAACCTAATGCCACCATTGCCACCACCAAGGTCCAACAAAGTGAGTTTGAAGATCCAAAGGAAGGTAAACACCTCTGTCACTCACAAATGTGGGTGAAGGGTTCTCTACTGAATTTCATTGTTGACAGTGGGAGTTAAAAGAACCTCATATCAATAGAGGTCATTAAGCATTTGGGCCTGCTGACAACACCACCTCTACAACCATACACCACCAGGTGGCTACACCAATGGCAATATCTTTGTGACAAGCAACAATTCCACCTTCCTTATAGCATCAATCATTTCAAGGACGAGATATTGTGTGATGTTTCTCCCCTTGATGTTTGTAATGTTTTGTTAGGCCAACCATACTTGTGGAATCGTCATGTTGTATATGATTCTAGACTTCATAGTTTTATTATTACTTTGGGTAGACAACTATACATAGGTAGCCTCGTCCATTTCCATTTCTTTGATTTATGCTAAGTAATGTAGTAATATTATCTAGTAGACTGAGAACTTTGTATTCTTCTTGATTCACTCTCAAAGTAAGGATAAGATTTTGGCCATGTCTATGGCCTCCACCTAGGGCTCCTCCATGCAGCAAAGGCAAGTGGATAAGGTCATGGAAGAATAAAAGGACCTCTTCTCCTCTCCCATTATGGTACGTCTGCTTTGTCAGGTCAAACATTCAATTAATCTAACCCTTAGCACACCTCTACCTAGTGGGCCAATCTATCACTGCTCTCTTCTAGAAAATGTGGAAATCAAGTAAAGTATTCAAAATCTCATCCAAAAATCATACATCCGTCTGAGTTCCTCACTTATGGAAGATCGATTGTACTTATGTAGAAGAAATATGAGATCTAGAATTTATGCATTGATTATTAGGCCCTAAACAAAATCACAGTTAGGAAGCAATACCCAGTTCCCCAGATTGACGACCTTTTTGACCAGCTCAAGGGGGGCAAGTACTTCAGTAAGATTGATTTGAAGTCTGACTACCACCAAGTCCTAATAGAACCAACTAATGTATGGAAGAATTCTTTCAAATCCAATGAGGGGCTTTTTGAATGGTTGGTCATTTTCTTTGGTTTGAAAAATGCCCCAACAAATTTCACGAAGTTGATGGATGATATCCTGCGACCTTTCACCAAATATTTTTTGGTTGTATATCTAGATGATATCTTCATCTTCAAAAAGAGTTGGGAAAAACACTTGCATCGTATTCAATGGGTCCTTCACACTCTACAACATCAAAACCTATGTCCTAACTTGGAAAAATTCTCCTTCAACATGGACAAGGTTCAATAACTAGGCTATGTTATTGATGAGAAAGGTGTGCATGTGGATCTAGCCAAGATCCAAGTCATTCAAGATTTGATGGCCCCAATGACTCTAACAGAGCTTCACAACTTCTTGGGACTTGCTAAATTATACCCAAAGATTCATGTTGGGGTTCTCTTATACCACTTGGATCTTAAGTCGAGTGATGAAGATTGGAGAAAAAAAAAATTGGACTAAGTCAAAATAGAAGGAATTTGATGAACTGAAACACCACCTTTACTCTACATTAGTCATCATCATGCCAGACTTGCAACAACGATTTGATATTGACATATATGCCTCTAAATATCCTATTAGCCTATTCATCTTTCAACGAGGACATCTGGTGCCCTATCACAGTGAAACACTCTATAGTATTATTCATAGATACCCCACCTATGATAAGGAGATGTATTCCATCATGCATGTTTGCCAACAATGGAAGCATTATATTCTGGGGAAGGAGATAATCGTCCACATAGGTCACATGTCTCATCAATTTATGCAGACACAAGGGAAGTTACAGAACGAGCATCATCATTAATGGTATGGATACCTACGAAAAGTCCATTTGAACATAAAATACAAGAAGGGTAGCAATAATGTCATAAAATTCCTTAGTCAACATCCGGTTGTGGAACTAATCACAATTCTCAAATTTTTTAGCAAGAGACCTCTGGGTGGCCATAGTTATAAAAAAATGACTTGGAATTCACGACCACATACTAAATGTTGATGACATAAAATCAAGTTTCGAAAGTCAAGCTCTAGGATGCACTATTGTGCTACCTGGAACACCTTTTTGTTCCTTCAAGCGAACATGCCAAGCTAATCTATGAAGCATATTATAGTTGAGTAGCATGGAACTTTGGTGTGGAGAAGACAATGGTTGTATTGCAGAAGTATTTTTATTGGCCGAAACTTTGACATGATGTTGGCAAGTATATCATGTCTTGCACTACCTGTGTCATTGCCAAACTAGGAATTAAGAAGCAAGGCCTATAGACTCCCCTACCTAGTCCAAAATAGCCTTGGGAATCCATATTAATGGACTATATGTGTTTCCTTCCTTCTATCAAGCATGGTAATGACTGTGTGTTTGTGATTGTTGATATATTTTCTAAGATGGCCATTATGACTTCCTGTAAGAAGAGTATTACAACAAAATCCACTACCAGGCTCTTCTTCAAATGAGTGTGGGTACATTTTGGAATCCCACAAACCATCATATTAGATTGGGATAACAAGTTCGTCAATGCATTATTTTATGGTATCTAGCCATTATTGGACACTAAGCTCACCAAATAAACTACCTTCCACCCTCAAATGGATGGCTAGAAAAAGGTCATCAACATGATGATCATGCACATTTTGTGCATGTACAACTCCAAGAATCCATGCACATGGGATGACATTCTCCCCTATGTTCAACACAACTACAATAGAGATCTCCATAACTCAATTGTCCACAACCCGTTTCAGGGGGGTTTCAGATTTCAACCATTGGGTCCCATTGATGTTGCATTATACCTTACAACTACATAGGAATAATATGCACATGCTCAATTTGGAGCCAACAAAGATACCAATTGTATTGAAGAAATTCAACACATCTGTCAGCAGGTCCATGATATCTTACAAAACTCCAATACTAAGTACAAGAAATGTCATGATAAATGTTGGGTGCCACACAAGTTTCAAGTGGGTGACAAGGTTTGGTTGCATTTGTAGAAAGAATTTCTTGCAGGGTTCCATCGGAAGCTTCAACAACTTGTTATATACCTTACACCATCATGGGTGATAACACTTTTGAGCTAAGTATCCCCCCCTTCTTTGGCCTGCACCTAATGCTCAATGTGAACGACCTTTGACCATATTTTCCAACATCGTTGGACACATCGAAAATCGCCGAGCCACTGACATCGAAAGAGAAAAACCCAAGTTGCATTGAACAAGACATAATTCATCAGATCATGGACGCACAAATTAAGAACACCCACCAATAAAGAATATAACTATATTTGGTTGTAAAATTAGGCCAACTCCTACACCAAGGTAAGTGGCTCATCGGGGACCAAGTTTTGCAAAAGATTCCCCATCTCATGGAGGCACTCAATACAACGAATACCATTACTTCCTAAGGGAGGATGATTGATCCAAGTGGATATTAATGGCCACCCACCTATTCCACTGGCTCACAACATAGTTTTCTATTTTGGTAGTTTTTTTCTATAATTTTAGGTCCTAAACTTCTGGAGCCATTTTGAGGCGCTAAACAACATTTTTGGGGAAACAGGCCAACAAAATTCATAGACACAATTGTTTTCAGTATTCAAAAATTATGCATCATGGATAGGCCCTTCCAATGGGCCATCGTGCGAATCAAAGGAATATCATATTCCAAACTTACAACCCTGGGAAGTTGACGTTCAAACTTAACCCATTGGGACCCACAAGCCTTTGGCGCTTCATCTCCTAGTGTTTGTATTTTGGTTGTTTAGGGTTTCTCATTGATTTTTTATGATAAAAAGTTCTTTGAGCCTCATTGTAACACAGTTCAACAAATGCACGTAACGATCACATCTCTTCTTAGAGATAAGCTACCACCATTCAAGCTATTTGTTTTGATTTTGCATTTATATAGTTTCAACATTTTCCATTTAGTCAAGTTTCATTGTATCTCTGTGTTTTAGTTTTATATATATATATATATATATAGAGAGAGAGAGAGAGAGAGAGAGAGAGAGAGATATATATATATATATATATATATATATATATATATATATATAGATATATATATATATATATATCTCATTCCATTCCTTTCATAAATTTGGATAAACTTCATCCAATAATTAGACAATAACCACATGATTTTGAATTCCATTTCTAAAAAATTTCCAGGGCTAGGCTTTGTCACACACTTGGACCATATGTCTACTTCTTCATTCAAGTCCCTTTTAATATAGAAAGAGGAGACTTTAATAAAGGAGCTAAGTTCCTTCTTGACTTTGGAGTGATGGTTTTTAACTTGGCCCCTTTAGAAGTGGATTTTCTACTAATACCTTTGATCATAACCATTGCATCCCAATGTTTGAGAGGGCTCCAATATTTGCCTCCTTAGTTATAGATAGACAATATAATATAGCATAAGCCTTAGCCAATTTTTTGGATATATTAACTAGGACCTATGAATAAGAGATTATTAAATTTCCTTTGTTATAATGTTATAATGGAGACTCCCCTCACTCTTGCTACCCTTATGGGCATTGTTGGGTTAGGAAACCCCTTCTTTCAAATTAATGAAGATATGTAGTTTAGTTTTTTTTTTTAACAAAACATAAGTTAAATATTTTATTGATAAGTTAGTAGATATAAATAATTTCTCAACCTTGTATAACATTCTAAAATGGATCTGTATTAGTTCACATATTATCTATAATTTTATTATTAGATTTGTCTGTACCTATAGTCATCCAAAAAGAAAATAGGTGATGCCTATTTAGAAGGAATAAGACTTATCACTAGAGTTTATAGCTTTTAGTATATGTGCATAGATAGTTAACAGAGATACTTACCTAAGCAATTTCACATATAGGATTTAAAACATTGATTAAAATAGGATCTTGGAGGATGTGAGGGTTAGACCATCTATTATGTGATCGGTTTGTAGTAAGTTAGGAGATATATTGATTGCATCCTTTACTATTGAACTTGCTTCTACATTGATCTCTATCTAAATGTGCATGGAAGAAATATAATGGAATTTTTTTAAACTTTTCTTAAATGTATCTAATGTATGCTTGGTGGAACAAGCTTATGTCATAGGTTTCTTCGTATATCCATCCCATGACTACTTATGAATCCCTAAATACGTCTAATTTCTTGATTCTAGCTTCCCAGATGATGTTAAGGAATGTAGAGCCCATTGGTAGTTATGCTTCATTATTGATAGATCTCCCTATGCTAATATTGAAGGATAGTTTTGATCCCATGGGGATTATAAGCCAATCCACAACCCTAGTAGTGCTTATATTACCTTGTGAGGTTGTATCAAAATATCATATCATGTGGGTTGGCCATAATTTAAGTGTCGGATGAGGCATAATGGCTTGGGATATATAGTAACCCTCTATGATAATTTATTGGCCTTCAACCTATAAAATATTTTGTGCGAGTATTTTGATTATGGAAGGTGCACTCATTCCTTGCTAACTATGTAGACCACATTCCCTTAAGTGCTAGGCCTTTATCTCTCCCCCCCCCCCCCCCAGCCCCCATCATGTTAAAATCAATGTTCCAAAGCTTCCTTGATTTTTCACATATTCTATTGAAATACATAACTCTAATGTAAACAAAAGCACTTCCCTCATCTTCTTTCCCCTCATCAAATTACAGGGAGCTTTGTCCCTTCATTTACATAGGGTGTCTCAATTAATGGACCATCTCTTCCTCCTTAGGATCAACTTGGACTGGGTTCTCTACTTCCCTACTATTGAAGGCCATTTTTAAGGATTTGATACATTGATTGAGTGTAAGATGATGCAACCTTTTGAATTTTCTTCAACAAAATATATCCTCTACTTCTAATGCACATGATGTTAGTATTTTAATTAATGCAAATATGCTCAATCTCTGAAATTTTGGAGGATATAGAAAAAATGGAATTTTAGTTGGCTTGAACCAATTCCCCATGGTGATGCATATTCCTTCCATAAATTCCATCCTCCAGATTCCTTGACTTCTCCAACGAAAAAATTGAGATCGCAAAATGGAAAGTTGGGTAGAGTTCTAGTGTTGAAATAAGCTAAAGAGACAGATAAGAGAAGCTTAATCCACTTGAATGATTTCTCACATAGGAGTTTATTAAGAGGCAAAGGTTTATCTAGAGAAGAAATGAACTAGAATATTTGCTAATATTGACTAGGGTACTTACCAAACTACAAGAATGTGGATAAACCAAGCCGTAATAAATCTTCACTCTTTCCTCATCCAACCCATTATCCCATTGCAAATGTGCTAAATAACACAATAGAATTCAATAGTCACAAACAAAGGAGGTTTTTGCACGAAGAGGAGGGTGTGAAGTGTCCTCGAATCATCGATCACAGGACTTTGAAAATTCATAATTAATATGTTGATTCATAGTGATATTAAATGAGCTGGATGTCCCAATCATTCAAGAATTATAGTATAACCACATGATTTTGAACCCCATTTTTAACCAAAGTTGTAGGACTAAATTCTCTCATGCACTTGGCACATAGGTCTACTTTCCATTCAAGTCCCTCTTAATATGGAAAAATGAGACTTAATAAAGGATCCAACTTCCTTCTTGACTCTAGAGTTGATGTATTTTAGCTTAGCCCATTTGGTAGGGGATTTTCTAATCATATATTTGATGATAAGAAACGAGTCCCTGATGTTTGAGAGAGCTCCAATATTTTCCTCTTTGGCTATAGATACACAACATAATAAAGCATAATCCTCAACCAAATTGTTGGATAGACTAATTAAGCCTCATGTGTTAGATATTATTGAAGTTATTTTGTGATCGTGGAGACTCCCCCTCATTCTTTCTACTCCTAGAGACATGGTTGTGTTAGGCAATCCCTTCATTTGAATTAATGTTGATATGTATTTTCATTTTATTTTTTTTAATAAAACATTTTACTTGTTCCATTGATAAGATAGTATTTATAAATATTTTATAAACTTTGCATAACATTTTAAAATGGATCTTTATTAGTTCATATACTATCTATGATTTTATTATTAGATTTGTCCATCCATATAGTCATCCAAAACCAAAAGAGGTGATTCCTATTTACAAGGAACAAGACTTATCACCCAAACTTATAGCTTTTAGTATGGGGGTATAAATAGTTGATGAGGCTACTTGCCTAAGCAACTCCTACTTACCTAAGAAACTCCACATCCATGATTTAAAGAATTATTTAAAATAGGATCTTGGACACTGAGAGGGTTAGACCCTCCATTGTGTACTTAATTTAAAGTAAGTTAGGGGATATATTTAATGGATCCTTTATTAGTGAATTTTCTACTACATTGATCTCTATTTAAATGTGTTTGAAAGACATGTAATCGACTTTTTGTAATCTTTTGTTAAGATATCTAACAAATTCTTGGTGGAACAAGTTTATTTCATAAGTTTATTCTTGTATCCATCGCATGGCTACTTTCGAGTTCCTAAATACCTCTAATTTCTTGATTATAGCTTCCCATGTGATGTTAAGGAATGTAGAGCCCATTCATTGTTTTTCTCCATTGTTGATAGATCTCCCTACGCTAATCTTGAATGGTAATTTGGATCCCATGGAAATTATAAGCCACCTCTAGCCCCATTGGGATTCAAGTTACCTTGTGAGTCCCCATTGAAATATCATCTCATGTGGGTGGTTATAGTTTGGTTGTTGAATGAGGCCTAGTGGCTTGGGATATATGGTAATCCTATATCATAGTTTATTGGCCTTCAATCTATAAAATATTTTGTGTGAATTTGTAGTTTGATTATCGAAGGTGAACCCATACCTTGCTAGATAGGTAGCCCACATTACCTTAAGTTCTATGCCTTTATATTCCTCCCTCACATGCTAAAACCAATGTTCCAAATCTTCCTTGATATTTTTTCCCAATCCATTTGTGTGGGTTGTTATACATTCATCAGACTCTAACCAATCTCCTTTGTGCAATCATAATGGATTAAAGCATGTGATGTGGGTTCCTCTCATTCCCCATAGAGAGGGAATCTATTGGAACGCTTCAAGCCCCTTCCTTTCAAAATTTCCCACATGGAAACACCATACTTGATGGAAAGCCAATCAAATAAAATGGCTTTATGGGGGTTCCTAGAGCTTCCACAACTTGGACCATCATCACTGACTATTGATTGGAGTAATGGGAGGGATTTGTAACCTATAGCCAACATAGATGCTATATTTTCTAGTGGATGGGTTTCCCAAAAGTCTCTTCATCATCTTAAAGTGTGATTTGTAGTTGTACCAAAAGAACAGTCCATTATGACCAATGTTTCACTTCAATGCCTACTAGATCAATATCCTATGCAAAGTCCCTTTCCTGCGGTTGGGAGCCAATGTCTAGAGCCACATGATTAATGGTAATTAGATTTATTTTTCATAATGCATCTAGAAGTTGAAGGTACATTACATACCCTAGGACCTATGTGAAGTTTCCCACGCCCATTCTTACCCTTGTACCATTTTTTGATATTTTAACATAGGTGGCTAGTGATGATGTCAGTGGATTAAATCAAGGATTTCCAAAAAATAATCCACGATATGTTTATGTGGAAATAAAATCCAAACTTCCAATGGGGTTGGAGCAATGTATTTACCTATAATATATCTTGCCAAAATCCTTTTCTAATAAATAGTTTCCAAGTAACTTTTTGTTTCCATTTATTTATTTTAGTACCTTCTATAGTTGTTAATTTCAAAGTTGCATTTGTAAAATTAACGTTGTATATATGAAATCAAAATTTACTTTTTACATTATATGCTTCAAGTCATAAAACATTGTGGGACACTCAATGTCATTTGGTTTATTTAAATGGATTAGAAAGAGCCGAGATATTAAGTGGGTGGGGGAGCCTACTCTTCAAGCCTTATCACAGGGGACCAAACATGTCCCTTAGAATTGAACCTGGGTGTATGGGAGAGAAAATCATGCTTCCGACCACTTGAGCTACTATTCCTTACCTCATAACTATCACTACTCAATAAGGGGTTATAAATTAGGGCTTAAGGTGATTAAGTTAAGACATAATAAAAGATATAACATTTATTAGGGTTTAAAATAATTGAGTTAGGGCACAACTTAAGGTGATTAAGTTAAGACATAATAAAAGATATAACATTTATTAGGGTTTAAAATAATTGAGTTAGGGCCCAACTTAAGGTGATTAAGTTAAGACATAATAAAAGATATAACATTTATTAAGGTTTAAAATAATTGAGTTAGGGCACAATGTATAGGCTTATGGTATAAAGTGTATAGTGAGAGTAGATTTTACTTAAGGATTATGGAGGATTGGTGGAATATATTCAAACATTTTATTCATCTTAGAGAGATATGAATATTATAATTAAATTATTTTAATGGATAATTTTAATGATAATATTTTAATATTAATATTAATAATATATACATTAAATTAGTTATAATATTTTTGTAGGATTTAAATCATTAATAATTCATAATAATAAAATTAATATTAGCCCTCAAGGTTAGGTCAAGTGGTCAAGTGCCCATAGTTAAGCACCTTCGTTATTGATAGGTCACTGTCAGGGTCAAGCTCCGTGCTTGAGCTGACGTGAACTGATCCCTTTAGGTGGATTTGCCTAGAACAATATTCCATGGACGTAGTGAGCCATCGACGTCCGCGGACTGTGAACCACATAGAAAAAAATATTATATTTTTTCTCTATGTACCATGTTTACTTAGTTTGAAATGTTAATAATGTAAATATAAATGTAGTTAATGTGAAAAACTCTATCACAATAATAACAATTGTATCATCTTATTCATCTTTATATATTAATATTTTATTAAGAATCGCTATATATATAGATATAGATATAGATATAGATATAGATATAGATATAGATATAGATATATATATATATATATATATATATATATATATATATATATATATATATATATATATAGAAAAGGATCAACTGGAACCATAGCATTGAGAAAAGGATCAATGGGGGATGGAAAGCTTATTTTGGTCTTGAAAATAATTGTAAAACAGCAAACCTCGTAATGTGGGATAAAAAGAAGTTCCTCTTTGAAACTTTAGTCATCCCTGTTATCTTATATGGCTGTGAAGTTTGGGGCTGCAGCATCTCTAGAGAATCATGGAGAAAGATTGAGCAAATCCAGAAGCGTTTTATAATTTATAACCTGAAAATTAAAAATAATACACCCTATCCTATTCTCCTTATAGAAGCAGGTCTTTCTCCTATTGAGAGCCTAGCTATGCTCAGGTTTCTGATGTACAAGCACAAGCTCAATAACATAGACAATCATAGACTTCCTAAGCTAGCTTTAAATTCCAGCCAAAACCACCTAAGGCTTAACCGAGGATGGCATAAGGACACAAGGGCCTGGTTAAACTATTGGGAGATCAATGAGAATGATGCTTTGCAAAACATAAATAACATTAAAGATATTGTTACTTCTAAGTTCAAAGAAAAATTGTGGTGTGAGAAAGATTTAGCGTCTAAAAGAAAATTAAGTTATTATAAGAAGGTCATCAACCCCACCCTTGAAGATCAAAAGTATCTCTCTATTTTAACTAGCTCAAAGAAGAAAATTAATATAGCAAAGATTAGAACGAATTCTCATGAGCTCCATAGTGAAACTGGCCGTTGGGCAGTTCCTAAAACGCCATGGATAGAAAGGATCTGCCATATTTGTGAGAATAGGAGCATCGAGGATGAAAACCACTTCCTCTTAGAGTGCCCTGCATACAACCACATTAGATCTCAATTTCACAACCTTTGTTACAATACTAACCTTCCTAGCCTTTTACAATGCCAAAATTATAGTGAACTCGGGAGGCTTCTCTCCAAGCTTTTTGAGCATAGGAATAAAATCTTAAATCAAAATAAATAATTTGTCTTTTTAGGTCCGATAGATCATTATTTGGTCTCAGCGGACATTAACCATCATCATCATCATCATCATCATATATATATAGATATAGATATAGATATAGATATAGATATATATATATATATATATAGAGAGAGAGAGAGAGAGAGAGAGAGAGAGAGAGAGAGACCTATATATCATTAAATTACTTCATACTAGGTCACACAGTTCATGTTGAAGTTTGTGTTTTACGATGATTAGGTTTGGTTCAAATGAGGTTCACCATTATATATATATATATATATATATATATATAGACCTAATTGGAGAATACAAATAGTTTTTTTGGTTTCATTAACTATATTTGAACACATTTTGGATTATTTGTGAAAGTTGAAAATGATGGAAATTTTATGTCTTTTAAGCACTCTGGATTCTTCAAACTTATTTTTTAGGAGAATAAATGTGCCTTGTTCTTGATATCTGAACCCCTACATCCTAAACCTTAATCCTAGAACCTTGATTTATAATTGGAAAATATTGATTTATACATTGGATTTAAACTTCTTAGAAAAGGCATCCTTGCCTAACAATGTGTAAATTACTACGAAGTTGACGAGAAGAAGACATGCATTTCAATGGACCATAAAGTAAGGTCTTAGTAATTTACACTTGTAGTTAAACACTTTATATTAACTATTAAAATAATAATGAGTAAAGAAATCAACCCATGAAACATCATGTGGTTGTAGAGAGGATGAAATTCAATTTTCCATCATTAGATATGGTGTGGAGAGGACTAACCCCACCAACCCCACCCCCATCCCCAAAGTCTGTTATTAGAATCATTCAATGAAATTCTTCACACTACATATAAACATAAAAAAAAATCACATAAATTACTTAATAACAACATTGAAAATATCATCATCAAACATGGACAACAATACACATTACATAGGAATCTCTCTCTTTATTCAATCTCTGTAGAAATAGATTACAAATAAAGTACTTAGAGTCACTATAGAGTAACAAAATCAGGAAGAATTTGATCCTTCTTGGCTTAATATTTCAACCACTAAATGGTTCAACCACTCTCATTCATTGTGGAAATACTTTTCCACGTGTTAATTTTTTACTGATGATCTCATCTCAAACTCATATCATGCATCCTTAGTTTTTTCTTTTCACTTAATGTTATATCCCTCCTACCTTTTGCATTTACACGGAGTGTGGAGTGTGGAATTACTCACGTGATTTTCAACATATCTCTCCCACTTTACATTCGCATCTTTGCACTAGGGGCTCCATGTCTGTTCCACTTTGCCTAGCATATTTACCAATTTCATGGCTTTGTATTGACCTCTAACTCATCATCTTTACATTCAAAGCTTTGTAGACAGGGACATAGAGTGTGGTGATGCATAACGTCTCATGTTCCTTTGCATTCCACATTCCAAAAGGGCTTTGACACTTATAAAAGACTTCCTTGACTATAAAAGGGATTTAGACCATAGCTAAACAGGTTTATTCCTTAGAATCCTCTATCATCCAATTACCATTTTTCACATGCCCATATAATATATTCATGATTTTCCATGTCACCAATCTAAATTTTCATTTTTTTTACATACATAATTTTCCAAATCCTCTACAGTAAGGGGGCACATTCCTTTCACTGGAGATGATCTTCCATCAAATTTCTCAAGTTATAAAAAACATGTTGTCATGATTATGAGATACATTGTTTTCTTTGTGAACAACTTCAACAATATAACCATGCATCATTCCACAACCCAAATTTAGTAATGTCCCTACTAATACATTCCAATTATATTCACTCTTGTAGTTTAAATAGGTTCCTATTGTGTAACCAACCACTCTTGTTTGAAACCACACACCTTGGAGTCATTTGATCAACGTATTAGACCTCTCCTCACCTCAATTATTTAACAAATTCATTAAAATAGAACTTAAATGCATACCTTCTTTAACAATAGCCTTCTTCTCTTCACACAACACTTCTTCATGTTGTTTGCAACATGTTATCTTGCATACTTATTCATCTTCATTGGATTATTTTAAAATATCATATTTTTCCAGCAAACTATCATCCTCAACTTCATTTTAGGAACATTATTAATTCAAAAATTCATATCCCATGCTCCATTAGCATTGAACCATATAACTCTTTAATGTCTTAGGCTTAAACAGTTTCATTTATCTTCATTTTCACTTATGTTTCATTCCTTTTTATCTTTCACTATCTATCATTCCTCTTATATAAGAGCAATCACCAACTTTGATGCCACTTAGTGTAAAGGAGATAGACCCCCACTTAGTATTATCAGAATCACTTAGTAGAATTCACACAACATTACAAGATAAATAACCCAAATAAATAACTTAATATACCACCAATAATTTCATCATCACACATATATAGCAATACACATTACAGAGGGGACTGAATGTAGAAACCCAAAAGGGAAGAACCACCCTTCATGCACTCAACACCTCTCCCTTTATTTATTTTACTTAGAATTAAAGTACAAATGAGACATTCAATCTCCCTTTCTCTCTTCTTGTATTATAAATATCATTGGGTTTCTAGGCCACTTGCCATGGTATTCTCTCTCTTTATTATCCTTCAGTTTTGGGGCCATTTCATCTCTCACTTGATTGCTCTATTTATTTTCTTCCTCTAACTATAATTGCTTCTTGGTAAATTGGTATTTCACTTTGTTGACCTAAGTACTTGGTTGTTTAACTACTCTCATCTACTTTGGATACATTTTTCCACGTGTTAGTTTTTTATTGGTCCACATCTCTAAATTGGCCCTCAATTTCTCCTATTCACTTTATGTTGTACACTCTTAATCTTTTACATTTATATGTAATATAGATTTCTTGATGAGGATCTATACTTATAAGTTTCTACATATCTCAGTCACTTCACACTCACATCTTTGTATTGGTGGCTCCACATCATGCTTTGCCCCACTTTGTTACTTTACCCAATTCCTACACTCCATATCCATCCTTTCCTTAGACATAATCTCTTTCTTTTCATTCATTTCTCTACATTTAATGATTTGAAACAAAGATATGTATAATGTGGTGATATAGATCATCTCGCCTTTTTTTAGAGCACACTTGATCTACATTCCACAAGGGCTTTAGCACTTATAAAAATATTCCATTGGATTTAAAAATGACTTGGCCCATAACTAAACAGGTTTGGTCCTTTGACTCTTCTCTCATGCAATCATCATTTGCCACGTTTTTCTCATCCACTAATAATTTGCTATATCACCACTCCATTATTATGTTTCTTTTTCTCGAACATTATTTGCTAGTTTTTTTTTCACTAACAGGTATATTTATTTCACTAGATATGCTTGTACATCACTATGTTATTTAGCCTTTGAAGATATGCCATTTATGTAAGCTCAAGCTACATATCATTTTCCTTATTGTTAATTCTTAACTGCCCATAACCATAAACTCCTATATCCTTAAAAATAACCCTAAATAGTGAAACCATTAACCTTGACCCAATAAGAAGGTATTAAATGCTTACTTTAGCTAATAGTTCCACCCAATCAACAAACCTAGCATATTTGAAATATCCATGACATCCACTCTCTTTGTAAAGGGTCAATCATATCATTCTCTTAGTAGTGATCACATTTCTCTAGGGAGCATATCATCACTCCTACTTGACCAACAAATAAATTCCTCAATTACCAAATATAGTTAACACTACAAACCCACTAATGCTAACAATAAACCATTAATAATAATCATACATCACTTCAAACCCATAATCTTTGACCCTTATCATTTAACCTTAAACCATAACTCCTATTCTAGCTTAATCATGACCCTAAGACTCTACAACTACCACCTAAACCTTACGCCATTAAACCCTTGAAAACACGATTCTAATTAACCTTGATATAACATTAATCCTAAAACATTAACCATTAACCCTCAAACCTTTAAACCTTAACCCTTATCTTAGTCATTCTCAACTAATTTTAACCTTCAATTACAAACTAGACTAGTGCTAAAACCTTAAGCAACAAATACATTGTTATCTTGCAGACACTCTACATGACTCTAAGTACCTCATGCACCCATTTTTAATGAAAAATGTCTTCCAACATTATTGAGGCCTTTGAGACTTGTAATACTGTTTGAATGAGGTTTTAATCTCTAGAATTTTTTGTACCACTACTAACAAATCTTTGTCTCAACAAGGACTAGTGCCAACACACATGGCACATGTAGTTACAAAGATAATCAATAAGAATGAATTATTATAAACAATATTATTATTAATAATAACCTTTTGTAGTCCAATCAAAATCAATATGTTGGAAAACATTTAGACTATATGATATTTGGCCGTGAAAGCTAATTACTTCTTCAAGGTGTGTGAAAAATCCTTTAGTCAATAAAGAGTTTTCTTGGTGGGTAGTAAATAATTATTGGTATAAAATTTTGCAATGTAAAAAATGTATTTCTTACATTTTTGTTTCCATGACCAACTGCATATTTAACCTATCCAACTTTGACATTGAATGTGATTATATGAAGAACGATAAAGAGTTATTCCTGCACTTTGTGACAACATCTAAATATGATGATCATACTAGTTCACTTCAAAACATTTGATTTTAGGAGAAAATGCTCTTAATATTCTAAGCAAGACAAATCCAAGTCACCATTATTTCTCTCCCATGCTTGTGCATCCATTTTAAGGCCAATTTTCTTCCAATGTATGGGATAATAATGGTTTCTCATTCCATGCATGAGATATAGTTGTTTAATTAGACCAATTTTAACCTACTTTACCTTGTCAACACAATATATGACTCGATTAAGTACCCTATGCACTCATTTAGAATATGCATTTGCTCATTGACGTAACAATTCAAGACTTGCATTCTCAGTTGTCTAAGGTATTAAATTTAACACTTTTGTTACCAATACTACCTAGCTAACAAAAAATTATCTTTGCCAACAACCCAACTTCTCAATCTTAGATACAAGAAATATGTATAAACATGTTCAATGCCTTCTACCACCTACCATCTATTTTGTTCCTAGATTTCTTTTTGATATGGCCATGTTATTTGTATTATTGAAATCTTTCGATCAACGCAAGTATGAAATGACTACTATATTTTAGATTTAACATTAGGAAAAAAACACATGCTAAAGAAGCTCCCTTTGGCTAAGAAGCCATGAATGAAAAGTATGTATTTTACCAAAGTCACCTAGGAATTGCATTTGGCCTTGCCCATTTTTGCAAGCATAGGTACACACAAGGATAAGCATAAGTTCAAGTGTGTCATTGGGAGACATGAACCCTAGTGGGGAAACAACACCACCCTCTTTCACTAACTTAATTAAGCACTATTTGATGTGGCCATGTTACTAGTTGGTCACATGGATTGGTTCCTCCATCAACATTATTGTATTGCCACATTTTTTTTATCAAACAAGTCTAATAACGTAAACTCATTTGAAAAACACATTACCCTAAGTTAGTAAGATATTTCATTATTTGCCCACGGGGCTTTGGATTGATGGTGAATGGGTGCACTGTTAAGGCACTCCTTGCGATAGGTCACCCATTCAAATCCCCCGTGGGTGCTTAGGTAGTATTAATTAGAAAAAAAGAAGATATTTCATTGTTTAATAGAGACTTGTGGTTTAGAAAAGTAACATTATTGACCAAATATTTGTTCCAACACGAAACAATACAAATATGGGATCAAGATGGTTTTTCATGTGACAACAACACTTTATATTTCTTATTTTTGGTTTTCTTAGACAATGTGGAGCTAGTAAACCATTCCATTTGAATTTCTCAAAGATTGAGTAAAGCGCTAGATCATGGCTAACTAGGAAACCCAAAATAGTTAACCAACACTTAAGTTTATACAAACTCATAACAATACTCACTTAACCAATTATTCTTTATAACACTTTTCTATTCCATTAACCAAACATCATAACAACTTAACTACATAACCATTATATCTTATGTTAGGTTTGTTAGCCACTCAACCAAGTCACCATACTATTAAACATTAACTAATAACAACATAGAAACTGACACAACTATTTATAATTGGAAGCCTATTCAACCCACTTAAATTGTTCAATAACCAAGTCCATAAAATAATTACTAAAACAATTACAATAGCCGAAGTATTGAGGTCCATTGAAAATGCACCATATTATAACCTCCAACGTTCATTTACAAAATAGTTAATAAATAGTCTCCTTACAAATTGAGTTGCAAACCAAACATTTGCTACACAATGTAGCCACTAGCTAAACCATATTTTAGAAAATGACCCACTAAAACAAGCATGTGGCTTGCACCATTATTTCTCAAGCCATAAATGAGATAGAGCTATCATTTGCGCTAATTTTACCATACCTTACCTTTTCAACACTACATGACTCTAAGTACCTCATGCAACTACTTAAAGTGACCAAAGTCATCATCCATTTGGCCATTGATCCAACTCTTCTAGACTTGCATTGCTATTTGTATTAGGTCTTAATCTCTAGCACTTTTATACCATTGCCACTAAGCTAATGATACTTTACCTCAATGACCCCAATCCAAATTCTCAATCTGAGGGACTACAAATTTGTGCAAGCATGTTCTGTTTTCTCAATCTTAGGAACTACAAATTTGTGTGGGGGCATATTCTAATATTTATAAATCTATTGAGTCAAGCATGTTCTGTTTTCTCAATCTCGGGAACTACAAATTTGTGTGGGACATATTCCAATATTTATAAGTCTATTGAGTCATGAATACGTGAGACACTGTGTTCCCACCAATAAATTTAAGCAAATACATCATCTAACGATGAACATACATTGCCCCGCATATTAATGGCTCAATAAACTTGTAAATACATGTTTCCCATATTTAATACCCTCTGCCACCTACCATTTTCTTCTTCCCCTCAAATTTTGGTTAATGTGACCATACGAGTATATAATCACTTGGATTGGTTCCATTATAAACATTATTATATTTTGACAACTTTTTGTACAATAAGCCCACCAACATGAATTCATTTTAGTGTATTTTGACAACTTTTTGTACAATAAGCCTACGAACATAAGTTCATTTGAGAAATATCTACTCTATAAGTAGGACACGGGCCACTAACCTTAGTTTTTATTTGAGAAGCATCTACTCCGAGTAATACGTACAATAAGCCTACGAACATAAGTTCATTTGAGAAATATCTACTCTATAAGTAGGACACGGGCCACTAACCTTAGTTTTTATTTGAGAAGCATCTACTCCGAGTAATACGTAGAACATTTCATTATTTAAGAAAGATACTTTTAATTTAAAAAGTAATTTTAATAGTTAAATCTTTATCTCAATATACAAAATATAATAATAATAATAAATAATAATTTAATTTTAAAATAGTATTTAAATTAAAATTAAATTAATATATAAAAGTTTTTTATTAGTTTCTATCATGGTAAAAATATAAGATTTGTTTGTTGATCACTATTAATTTAGTATTGATCAATGTAAGTTATAATATTTAATTTCGAAAAACAAATATTATTTTTCAATATTATTAAAAAAATAATTTTCAAACATTTAATTGGACAATAACTTTGAAGTTCTTATTGCAACCTTTGTGCCATGTGGATAACTGCCTCAATTTTTTTTTGCCATAATTATGGATGTAGTTGCAATATTTAAGCCATGACTTTTAAATATTTGTGCAAAGGTTTTTCATTGTTAAGCTTGGTCTAAAATTAAAATCTTTGAAAAAAGCTCATACTCACATAAATAACCTATTTACCATCCATAATTTAACCTTGTATTTGCATTAAAAATGAATATGAACCACACTGAAATAAATATATCTACCCAAGTCACTGCCTATGATTATTTATGTTTTTTTCAAGGTTTTAACATGGAGTAAAAATGCAAATGTGCAAACTTAATAGTGGTTACTACCCACCAAAAATTTATGCAAATCCTTATCCCCTAATAGGCAATTAGCTTTTCCATTTCATATATTAATTTGCATTTTTTTCTAAAAACATAACATCCACTTAAATAACAGGGACTAAACTGCCTTACAACACTTATTTATAAAACAAAAACATCTATACAATAATTCGAATACAAGAAAATCACCCATCACCAATTGGCTCTTTAAAATTTACATACCTATTACTATTAAGAAATGACAATTTTATTTTGTTTTTACATATAAAATTACACATTAATTTTTCTTGCACATGATCTTAAACACAGGTCCCAATGACTTTCTCATCACATTTTTCAAGTGTAGGCCTCTATAGACATAGCAGTCAAATGGCTGGACGGAAGTGGGTCCAGTGTCCCACAAACACAAAGATCAAATACACCAATTTAATGTCTACCTTTGACCATGACTTTAAAATTGGATAAGAATAAATTAATCATAATAATAATAATAATAATTTAAACTATGTCAGATGATACAAATCCCAAGTACCTCCTCATTTACCTCCCAAGTACCTCTCATTTATATTTTTCAAATTATTAGAGCCACCTGGCTCATCACAGGGAGGCAGGAGAATAGTGAACACCTAGTCAAAAACAAGGTAAGATAAAGATTGTGAAACAGAAAGTCAAAGATACAAAACAAGAAAATTGCAAGTCAAAGATACAAAACAAGAAAATTGCAGTCACTCAGCCATAGATACCCAACCAATTCTATTGATCGATTCCTGTTTTCATTTATTGAAATTTTGCGCCCTGTTGATGATGAAATTTTAACTTTGCAGGTTGCCTGGTCGGGCACTGGCCAAGCGGCATCACGTGTGGCTCTCTCAAGCTAATGAAGCCGATAGTAAACTATTTTCTCGTGCCATTCTTGCCAAGGTACAGTTTGGAAATGAGTAAAAAAGGAGCTGATTGGTGTACTATATTCTAGTATAAGTCACTTGCGTTTTAGCAGTATGATACTGATAAGATCCCTATATTTTTGTATCTGTGAAAACAATGGCTCTGAATCTATTGATGTTATGGAATCCATTCTTGCAGAGCGCTCGAATTCAGGTAATACTTTGCGTCTAGTCGACCTACAAAGTTTTATGAAGCATTCAATAATGTTGTATAAAGTTATCTGGACTGTCAACAGGCCAAATTTTACTGTCGCTAACTTGTATACCGATTTGTTTCACGAATAACCAGACTGTCGCATGCATTCCCCTAGCGGACGGTGTCCTCGAGATAGGTTCAACAGAGCTGGTAAGTAAATACTTACCAATAATTTGCAGTTGCATTTCAGCATTGTTAAGAATTCAGATAGGGCAATGAGCCGGCTCCGTGGGATTTGAAACTGGGTGCAAATAAAATATTTTATTGCGGGAATTATACAGTAGTTTTAAGAAGAGAACCTTATATATTTGATATGAAAAAACAAGAATTTTATTTTTTTTATTACTTTTGTCTAGATTGCAGATTTTGGAATATTTTGGAATTTGATCTAGTAAATTAAACAGTTAATTTCACTGGACTTCATTCATGTATTTTAGATTATAGTATATTTCTTCTATCTGCAATCATTTTTAATACGGCTATTTAAATTGACCATCCTCATTTCAATCGCTGATTCTGAAAATATTTTGAAATCCTATAAAAAAAAACAAAAACAATTATTTAACCTCCTCCCTCTTATCCCTCAGATTCCTAAATATCACCGAAATCTGCAATCAAATTAAATTGAATAATTTAAATCTAAAAAAAATAACATTACATTTATTTTTATATATGAGAAGAATAGTTGTTAAAAGAACTGGCTCTTTAAATCAGGAATTTGAACTCTGATGGCCACACCACATCTCTCTTGTGCAGGGGATTTCAAATTTGTTGAGTACCACACTTTTATTTTCCTCCTCAATAAGGATAGCTTTAAATCCTAGATGGGAAACTTATATTTATTAAACTTACTCAATGATTCCCCTTTGTGATGATAATTTTGGGCAGATCCGTGAAGATATTGGACTGATCCATCAGGTTACCAGCCTTCTTGCTGATCACTCAAAGCCAGTATGTTCAGAGCAGTCCACTTCCAATCCCCATTCAGAAAACACATCACGAGCACTCCCCCAGGATCAGCTTAGCATGCAGCCTCCAGATGGGATTGTGTTTGAAGAGCAGAATGTCAAAGCAACAGAATATAACTCAGACAATGCCCACGAGAATGCACACCTCCCCATGCAAGTTTCAGGGCTACAGAGCGAGAAAACAGTTACAGAGTTTGGACAGAATGGCAGCGAAGTAATGCAGTTGGATATGTCCCCAGAAGATTGTTCCAATGATATCGGTTCTGAGTTGCAGGTCACAGGTGGAAATAGCTGTATGCAGGTCAAGCATTCAACTAACGCCTGGCCAGACATAAGTCATGGACTTCAATCCTCAGGTAATTGGGACACAATCGTTGATATAGGCAGATCTGTCTCATTTTCTCCTGCTTATTTTGCTTATTTTCCAATTAGTTGGATAATGTAATATATATTTATATAAGGAGTAATTTTTGACTGGATATATGGATTTACTATTTTCAAAAATTCTGAGCATTTGGATTGTGAAAAGTTCACTTATTAAATTTGTTAGTTCAATAAATCTATGGTAAATTTTAAACAAATTAGATTGGAAAATAATTTTCCAAAAAATTACACTTAAAACTACTCACTTATGAAATGCCATTTGTTATTTCAAAATTTGCATGGTAATATTTGAATTTCATCCATATATGATATACATGAGAAGATAAGAATATATCAACATTTTTCATTTATTCTCCCAAGAAAATTAGATTAAAAGAAAAATTAAATTATGGATGTTCAATAAGATGGCATATCTATTAATTATTGTAATAGATTTTATTTGAAATTTAGAATAGATGGAGTCCATTAATGTGTTCATGGGCAACTTATTGAAGGTTAGGTACCTAGTTTGGTGGTTCGGCTAAATTGATTTGGTCCAAGGTTAGGGTAGTAGTTTGAGTAAGTAAATTTGATTTGGTCAAGTCACGGCTTTGGGTAAGTAAATTTGATTTGGTCAAGTTACGGCTTTCTTCAAGCTCTTTTTTCCCATAAGATTCATATGTAATTTAGCCTATTTAAAGGAGGAAAAGCTCCATGTAAATTGCTTCAGATGATCAATGGTTTTTCCCATGAGATTCATCTCTAATTTAGTCTCTTAAAGGCAAAAATACTTCAGGTAAATTGGTCCAGGTAACCATTGGTGGTTTTCAAGCTCCAGGTTTATGAGAATCCATAGTTTTTCCTATGGGATTCATCTCTAATTTAACCAATTTAAAAAAAAAAAGCTCAAAATAAATTGATTCAGGTGATCAATGATTTTTCCCATGAGATTCATCTCTAATTTAACCTCTTAAAAACTAAAAGATTTCAGGTAAATTGAAACCGTTAATATCTCAATAACAGTGAGTTTAAACACCACTTCACTAATATCAATAAAATCACTAAATAGTGTCTAGCTTAAGATCCTAATAGCCACAGATAAATTTAACTGAAGCCTTTAAATAGACTATATTAAAAATGAATACAATGAAAAAACCATAAATTTTCATAAACCAGAAGTTCAAACACTGGGAGGAACAATGAAAGATTCAAAATGTCTCATTTTTTAAGATGATGGATTTATGTAAGATTTATTCACGTGGAACGCATCTAATCTCTCTTGATACAGGTAAATTGCTGCATATAACTTATCCAGATGCAATGTATACATTACAGTGGATTTGCCTACATTATGCAGGTACTCAGCAATACCTTGATCAAGGAAGCGATGATGAAAGTGGTCACTACTCCAAAACAGTTTCAACCATACTGCAACAACAGCGGCCGAGCCAATGGACAGAGGCAACGACCTTGCAACTCATACACGGAAACGTCAACCCTCAGGATGTTACGCAGCGATGTGCTTTCTCCAGTTGGACGGGCAACAGCGGGGTTTTGGTCCAGAAGGCAGTGAATGCCCAGTGGGTGCTGAAATACATTTTATTCAGTGTTCCCAGCCTTCATAGTAGAGACAGGGATGAAAGCTCACCCAAATTAAGGGAAGGTGAGAATGGTTGCAGGGTGCGGAGAAATGGTCAGGAGGACATCACTGTAAATCATGTACTCGCAGAGCGCAGACGCAGGGAGAAACTGAACGAGAGGTTCATTATTCTGCGCACACTGGTGCCATTCGTTACTAAGGTACCCAGTTAGATCTACTCTTGAAAGCCTTTAGCTGTGAAAATATTGAGAAGTTTTAGGAAATAGAAGAACTGTATCCTCAGGAAATATATTATTACTTATACAAAGCACTGATTGAAACTTATACTGGTAGACGGGGGAAGTTATTTCCACCAAACTCAACAAACGCTATACTTTGGCCTTGGCAGACCTCAAACACCTCTGCTTTTACATCATTTAGATGTGAAGGAACTTATACTTTCTTTTAATAATCTTTATTTTTCATGTGCTTTGATGATTCCAACATATCTAATGGTTATTAAAATAGTTGGATAACTTTGATATTGACCTTATTAATAGTGTAATCAAACTAAATGGCCTTCTTCAAGGCCAGTGGTTCCACTCCCTTTAAGCTTAGGGTACCAAGCAGTATCAGTGTTTCTCGTAAGAGTAGCATTTTCCTTTTCTTTTTCTTTGCATCGGAACATATCGGGTGGAGTTTGCCCACCAATGCAAGAGGATTATCTGTTGCACTCTCACCCCTACTCTCTTTTTTTAAGGTGATTACATGACCTTGCACCAAAACTTATTAGGTGGAATTTTCCCACTCATGTAAGAGGACTATCTGCTGCATTGTACTAATTGTTTTTTCTTTCTCTTCTTTCTTCTTTTTTTTTTTTTTTGGCAATTACAAGAATGAGCAATTAGGTCGATCTCATATTAGTTTGAGAAGAGTGTTTAATCACTACCTCTATAATTTTTAGTTGAGGATCAGGCAGATGAGACACTCACTGGTTTAGAACCTATGATTTATTTCAAAGAGATAATTTTAGTTGAGGATTAAATAAATAGAATACTAATGACCATTACTCAAATATTCCTTAACAATGTACCATTCATCGACTATTCTATGCCCTGTGAACTTCACCACTATCTTTAGAAAGGTTTCTTTTTTCCAGAAGGATCCTAATCAGACTCCCAAACACCAGGTCTTTTTTTCTTTTTTATGTGGAAAAATTTGGGAAGATGTTTTTCTTGACTGGCAGAATCTGGGAAGATGTTTTTCTTGACTGGCAGAATCTGGGAAGCAAAATTGTGTTAGTATATTAGTGTTTTTCTTGACTGGCAGAATCTAGAAAGCAAAATTGTATTAGTATATTAGCTTGACTAACCACTGTAACCTCTAACGTCTAGGCCTATAATCCCCTTCCATAACGTCTAGGCCTATAATCACCTATCATTATAACCTCTAGGTCCATAATTGCCAACCCCATCACCCTCACAGGGTGAGTAGGCAGGCCATCAGAGTTCGAACCAGCTATTTACAAAAAGCTGATATGCTAGTTGAAGTTAAAACTAGCAAACAAAAATGCCCTAACAGTACACCCTATAACCAACTAATCAACACCCAAACTCTCACAGAAACCATGTTGGTAAACATCAGTGTCGTACATTTGTATAACCATGCCTTTCCATCAACCCGGTGCTCCAATACATGCAAGCTGAGTCTTCAAAGACTCAAGTTGGTTAACATGATTTATAATATTCTCACTTTCTGATACTCAGAACCGCTTCTTTAATGACACCTTGACATTATGCATCTCTAAACCAAACCAATCGTCAAGCGTCTCTCATACGTCTTTTGATGTCAGGGACAAATCTACTAAATCTACTTAAGAGAATCTGATAAGAATGAAAGACTTGGCTCTTTTGTTTTTAATTTTCCACTTAGCTATAGCTTCAACAAGTGCACTTGGATTCAACAATTTATCTTAGACAGTACTCCATATATCTGTCTGAATCAAGTGAAGTTGCATCTTGACCTGTCATGGGTGCAAATTTTATCCTGAAGAATTTCTTCAGTGTTACTCTAAAATTTGAAAAATAAAGGTCTTCAAGCAAAGTAGTGAGCAGCAACAATGACACAAACACCTCACTGAAAAGTTTAGTCCTATTCTCAGACTACCGTGTATGCAATTATTTCATCCCCGTATTATTCAAATGCATTAACTAAGCAAGCAATTTACTTCTACTTCTACGGAACAAATCCATAATAGAATACATCAGGATCCAGCTCCTGTCCAATAGGGGGCAAGAGATGAGCAAGCTTCCCAACTATGTGTATTAAGGAGTTGCACAAAAAAAGCATAGCAGACTTATACTCAGTAATAGATTGTTACTATAACAGCAAGACAAAAATCAAGTTACAGTAGTACAGTTGGGATCACACACTGATTTAATTGACACTTGTTCTGACTCTTAATATCTGTTTATGTCAATTATACAACACACTAACATACAGAGGTAGGAATTGACAGGGGTCTATGTTGGATGTTACCTCCAAGTGCCAACACTCTTTCCTAAATTATCTGTTTCTGTCAAATATACAACACACTAACATACAGAGGTAGGAATTGACAGGGGTCTATGTTGGATGTTACCTCCAAGTGCCAACACTCTTTCCTAAAATTTCATCTTGTTCCATCTTAATTTCAATGAGATATAACTCTTATATCAGGTGTTAAATCGAATTTAAAACCTGAAATGAGATATAACTCTTATATCAGGTGTTAAATCGAATTTAAAACCTGATATGGATTTATTAATAGCTGTAAAAGTAAAATATTGCCTAAATCAATGATTTATTTGTAGTTTCTGTTTAAACTTTAAATATGACAAGTAAAATAATGTCTGAATTGCAGATGGACAAGGCTTCAATCTTGGGTGATGCAATAGAGTACGTAAAACAATTACGCAGACGCATACAAGACCTAGAAGTTCGAAGCAAACAGATGGAGGCAGAGATAAAAAAGAGTGCAGAGCCTCGCAAGCAGCTGAGTACCACTTCACAGGAGAAAACAGCTAGACAAAAAAGTGGAGGCACTACCAATAATAATAATGTAGACCAGGAGCTAGTAAGCAGCTGCAGAAACTTTAGTGATCATTCTGATCAACAGCAATACAAGATCTCAAGATTCGAAAAGAGAAAGATTCGTGTGTTGGAGAGATCAGAGCCATTGACGATCATAGACGATTGCAGCACAGATGTACAGGTTTCTATAATTGAGCACGAAGCTTTGGTGGAGTTACAGTGCCCTTGGAGAGAAGGCCTGTTGCTTGATATTATGCAAACACTCAGCAATCTGCTATTTGAAACTCATTCTGTTCAGTCTTCTGTGGTGAATAGTACTTTCGTAGCCAAAATCAGAGCCAAGGTATGGTGATATCTTTTTTAAGGAAAATATGTTTTTGAAATCTTCTAAACCCTAAGACAGTAGGTACTCAAATAAAAAGTAAAGTAAGGGCATAATTTAACTCTTCTACTACTCAAACCCTCTCATCTAAGAGTGTATCTCTTTCTTGTATATTTCTCGATGGACAAATGAATTTCTCCTTCAGTCAGATTCTGAAATATTCTGAAATCTATAAATATTCTGAAATCTATAATTGAAATGAAGGTTTTGAAATCTACTAATTTTGAAATATTCTTAAATCTACAATTTGATAAAAATAACCCTCATCTATCTCCTTATGAATTTAACTTACTAAAGTTACAAGTTACTAGATCATCAAATATTACACACTAAGCTCTCTAGTTGCTTTGTTTGCTTTGGAAAAATAGTGAATATCAAAATATTTGTTTTTGGTTGTTTTCTTTGCAGGTGAAAGCGGCATCCATTGGGGAAAAACCAACCATAACTAAAGTGAAGAATGCTGTTCTGGAATGCATTCCCAGTCGAAGTTGAAGCTGAGATCTCTTTACATGTAAGATTTCTGCTGTATTGATGGGCTACTTCCCATGTTAATGTGATTTGAGATATCTGCTGAAAGACAGTGGGAGGAAATTTTAGTGATGTGAGGTGGATTTGGAAATATATTTGGATAAGTGCATGTACATATTTTATGGAGACGACCAGAGACAAAGAGAAGTATGAACACAAGATTTGGTATGAGCTCTTGGGGTTTTTGGTTTCTGTATCAATTGTGTATCTTCTGTGATGGTATTCATTCTTATAATGATCTTTCAAGTCACGGATTTGGCCTCGCCTCTGCAATATTCTGACACTTCTTGATGCAATGTTAGAGGTGTCAAATTTTGTCTGGTAAAAATTTATTTTGGAAAAGTTGGGCGCCATCCAACAGGGATTTGTAATGAGGATTGGTACTGTCATTGGAATTTGGAATGGTTAGTCATCATCCATTTTTATATATTTTTAATAATGGTGTGTTGGACATTTAACATGTGATTACTAATTTGATTTAACATTTTTTTTATATCGTGTTTTTTATATTAGTATCAAAAGACGTATATGGATAACCATGGTAAGTTATTGGTCTTTTATTGGCGACACTAAGCTATTGGTATAAGTTAGAAATTTTATATTTGCATATCTTATAGGCTATTACATTATTTTTCAAATTGTAAAAAGAATTAGAAAATAAACTAAACCAAAAGATAACACTCAATCATGACTATGGTAGTGCCATCATAAAATCTTTGTTTAAAACATCTGGCTTGCTTGATCATTACCTTGTAGGAGGATCCACTAAAATTAATGGTTGCAGCGTATTGTCATCATCTAAGAAAGAAAAATAAAAGTTTGTCAATCTCTTGGCAAGAACAAAAACTTTGTTGTTTTACCTATCCACTTTGTCCATTAGTTCAGCCATACAAATCATAATTCTTTGTTCAATGTCTCCACAACCTGTAAGTACCTTGCCCATGAGAGTTTTGATATGTTAGTTGTTGGAAATACTGAGAGGGGGGCATACTAGTATTTCACTTCAATTAGTCAATTCTTAAACTTTTAGAGCATTAAATGCCAATAGCAGCGTCACATCACAAGAACAATACAATTTTTTTTTAGGTGGAAACCCTTCCTGGAGAAAAACCACCAAACACTTTTCTAATATAATAATGCGTACAATATCTAGCTCCAACTGCAAGGGGAGCTCCAACTTCCTAGTACTCTAGAAAAGCATTCAATTTGTTAGGAAACTCCAACTTGTGAAAGGATGCTCCTATACCCTAGTTTTACCAACTCCAACTGGAATGGCATTCCAATTGCCCTAGCACCACCCTGCCACCTTGAAGTATTTTCAAGATCCAACCTAAGGGAGACTTCACTCTCTTGCTTTACACCACCCAACCACCCTAAAAATATAAAGATAGAGAAATAATTATGGGCTCTCATAAAGGACAATGACCCACTTATAAAGATATTCAATAAACCCCTTTACTGTTGATGTATGCTTCAAATGTACAATGATGACCCAAACTATGTCAATTGCCTAAGTACAAAACTTCCCCTTGTATATTGTTAACTTTCACTTATTTGATTGCAATACTTGATAATGCCTTCAATCAACTTAATCTGAACAAGTCACATAACATGTTTCATACCTTAAGTTTGTTGATGTAAAGTGTGCCATTGTTGTGCTTGAAGATGCCCTTGAGTGATCTCAAGTTTGTTGATGTTAAGTGTGCCATTGACTACCAAGTGATGTGCCTGAAGGTGTCACTGATTTACTTCAGATTTCTGTCAAGTATATTTTCTGAGAGATCTGCTCTAAAATTCTTGCATTCTTCAACTATGGTCAATGGGATTCCACTTTAGATAACACTGCCAATTAGTTCTTCAAAACATGTCATGATTTTATAGACTCACGTCTGCCCTTGATTTGACCTTAATGATGACTTGTTGTAATCTATGCTTTCTACAAGATGGTGTGATAATTTGGCTTAATTGACCCTTCAGATTTGGCACAACAGATAGATCCTTAATCTTGTTGCAAATCTCTTGAAATAGTGTCACATAAATAGGGCTTAGGTTGCCCTGACTACACCCCATAAATTGAATCACAAATAGGCTTCATAGAAACCAAGATTAGGGTTGTTGAATAGTAAAATGTGATTTTGATATTTGCCTCCAAGAGGAATTAATCCACACTGGTCCAACAAAGAAATAACTTAATGAAATCTTTACGTCAAATTCAAAGATGGAATCCAAATTGGAAACAACCATAGACTTGATGTGTAGATGAATTTTGATCTGCTTCTGTCGACACTTCAAAGATCAACCTTCAATGCTTTGGATTAGATTACGGCCTAAGGAAAGACCCACATATAGCCCTTCTACTCTGTCATTGAAATGTCACCGATATGCGAATGAGTAGCCTTAGAAAGATGTAGAAATCACATCAGGGGCGAGCCTTAGATGGTGGCCTCATGTTGGTAGAAATAGGTCACTAGTCTCAATAGAAAAGCATAGAAATCAATCCCAGCAATGATGCCAAAAATGTTGCCACAAAATCTACCAAGCCTTGGAGATGGAACCCTACAAAGTATAAACTAGAAAATGGGACAATAATGGGGTAGAGGCCCAATGTCACCTCAACCAAAACACCCTTCTCTTTATGGATTTTCACTGATGGGAGGAGTCCTGGTAAAGGAGGAATCACTTAAAATAAATATGGTCATGATAAAGTAAAAAGTGGCCCTACTAAAACTCATTCAAAGAGAGGCACAAAAATGGTATGATGGCTTCAAAGAAGCAAATCACTCTCCAAGAAAAGTGATAAATAAACAAACCTCAAAACATGGGTTGATGGTTTGCATGTAGGAGGAATAATGATCTTTAATACAATTTCCTATTTCAGGTATCCAATTCTTGGTGCCCCAATCGATTTGCATGGAAGGAATGAAACTTCTAGCCTCTTTGGCTTGGTCTTCGACATCAAAAATCACTCTTTGAACCGCTTCAAGGATGATATCCCTATATTTGGCGATAACAAAGTTAGTGGCTGCTTGAGCACAAGTTTGGTTAGTAGAGGGGGGAGATGTATTAGGGGTTGCAAAGGGGGTAGGACAACCTCTTATTCATCCTCGTTGACCATAGGAGAGTCGGTGCTTAACCATGATATGTGAAGCACAAGGGGGGAGGGTGGAATGAAGGGGGGACACACAGTAGGGGAGGGAGAGCTTGAAGCCCAAGATGAGGCCGAAAGGAGAGACATAGGAAAAACTAGAGGCTGACCAAAAGAAAAATCAAGAGAGGTGGTAGAGTAGTGAGATGAAAAGAGTCAGAGAAAACCCAACCTTTAGCAAAGGCGGGCAGAGAGTAACCGGTGAAGCACATGATAAGAACCAAAAAAGTTAGGCTTAAAAGGGGAACTTAAGAAACATACCACCTAGAATTAATAGACTAAGGGAAGGGAAATATAACTAGAACACCACTATCCCAAGATGCAAACAAAAAACTGAGAATAGGAAGTTTACTAACAAAGCATTGTGTAAAACAAAGAAGATTATGATATCGAGCCCAAAACTCCTCAACAAAGCTCGTAGCAATCTAGAGGTGGCTCTCTTGGTGTTGGTTAGTTTCCAATTGAAGGGCACATTAAAACTTGCATGCAACTTAGCTCCATCGCAAAACCCACATTGGCCCATTCTCCCTTTAAACCAGTGCCTCCTAGAAATATTAATTATGAAAAATCCCCAGAGAACCCACAAGGGTGCCTGTCTAATGTATTGTAAATAGCAGGAAGAATGTTTATCAACCTAGTGTTATGATGTTATTGTCCACCTTGGGATCAAGCTATAAACATCTCCCATCACCCTATGTCATAACAATGGATTAACTGCCCAACATCGTCCATGATTATCTTCGAGGTACCTCTATAAACTGATTTCAAGATGGATTGTTCTTCCCAAGACTCTCACATGATGAAAACAATCACCTTGACGACCTCCCGCAAACTAACCAACTTCCCATCAAGCCTAGTTGTACTGTATTACATGCAAAATGCCAATTGGAAGTTGTTCTACCACCCTTTCTTAAATGCTTGGCACACATTTCAAACAGTGGAGATAACCCTATGCAAACACACCATGGAGAATCTGATTTGACACTTTAAATTTAAGTAATATTTTATTTATTTTTTATATTTTAATAAAAAGTGGTATAAACTTTTTCACTAATAAATAATAAATAAATGTTATAAACTTTTTCAATAATAAATAATAGATCATCAATATTATAAATGATGTAAAATTAGATTTTAATATATTTAAAACATGAACATTTTAAAAGAAAATATTTTTATTTTAATTTTTTTAATATATTGGAGATTTAATTTAAAATTTATTATGATTTATTATATTTGAGGGGTAAAAAGGTTTAATATTTTTAATATATTTGAGATTTAATTTAAAATTTAATATGATTTATTATATTTAAGGGGTAAAAAGGTAATATTGTTTTTTGAATTTGATTTATTAGGTTTAAAATACTTTAAGAGAAGTTTTTTAAATCACTTTAATTATAAAGAATTAAAAATTTAGGAAAAATCAATTTTATAAGAATTATTTTAAAACCTAGTAATAAAGTTGATTAATTTATTGTTATGAAAAAAACATTATGATGCTAATATTAGAGGGAGAATTATAAAATTTTTAATATTTATTAAAAATTATATTATCAATTATTTCATGATATTTAATTTGATAAATATCATTAATTTGAAAAGTTATTTAGTTTTTAAAATTGTAATTTTTTTTAATTTAAAAATACAATTATATTCCTTATCTATATATATATATATATATATATATATTATTCAAATTAAAGTATTTAGTTATTTATTTGTCAAAATCAATTTGATATAATTCAAGCTTTTAGTTAAATTATTATCATTTAAAAAAAAAATCTACAAACTTGATTGTCTAGCAAAAAGTATATATGTAATTATGATTTACATTTCTATAATAAAAAACTTCTAAGGTTAGAATTATTTTTTGACAAAAAACTTCACATTTTGAGGTGGCCATTATACCCATAGATTTTATAGAAACTCGTGTCTTTCCTCTTCGGCATTTTTGTAAACTATAATGGATATTTCATTGAAACAATTTGTCACAATAGATTTGATAAAATAATTGAAGTTTATATTATGAAAGTTAATTTTCCTTTAGATCTCAAATTCTTTAATAGTTGAGTTTTTACTTAATTAAATAAAATAGATGAAATGATATAAATAGAGAGCATAAACAAATACAAGTATGCATCATTTATAACAAACAAAAATTTTACTTCGGGAAACCCTTACAGGAGGAGGCACATAGAATCCTGCATGCAACAATAGTTCCATCGTACATATGTAAGCACAAATGAAGTCTTGATCCATTTTCATGCCTCACCTTTTATTTCTAATTTCTTCCTTCAAACAAACCTTTTTGCTTTCTTCTCATTCCCCACTAGTCCATTGTCTATTCATATTTTAATATATTTCAAAGGTGATTCCTATGTGCCTAATACTTTGTTATTATTCAAAGCTTTTTTGGAGATCTATGCTTTCAAAACTATGCTCCACACTTGGCAAAAATATCCTTTCCACACTTTTGCACAACATGCCCTTACACACTAATCCATTTACTTGGTTGTTTAACTTTGTTGTGTGGAGGACTTCCACACATTCCATTCCTTTGCACACACCACACCTTTGCACATCAAAATACCCACACTTTTGCATAATCTAACAACTCAAGATTGGTTTATCTCTATTTGGTTTTATACTTATTGGAATTTATGGAAATCTTAAATACTTTGTGATCCAGATTGGATCATTATATTGTTTGTCATCAATGTCAATGCTTTCAAGGTAAAACAATTAGAGAAATCAACATACAAGAGTAGTTTTAGCAACCTCGTTTGGAGAAGTGGGGTAAGAAACCTTCCAGGCCTAGTTTAAAGCCTTAAACGATGTTTTTTTGGGGTAAAAATTTTCCACTTATGTGTAATGCCCTTTGATGCTATTCTACATAGATACATTTCCAACGGTCTAAGAAATATGTCAATTGGAGTTTGGATGCAAAAGTTATGCTTCCCAAAAGTTAACCTGTTGTGATTGACCACCATAATTCGAGAGGATGCCACATTATCCCCCATTATTAATAGAAAAGGGGCTAGCCACAAGGGATTTATAAAGAAACTCTACAAGGGTCAAGTTATAGCTCATATTGAAGGTTGAATTGGTCAAATTTAACCCCTAGTTGGCTATTGGGTTGTGTTATAACCGAGCCACTAGGAGGAAAAAGGGGTTCGATTCTATTCTAGTGAATTATGTTCCATAATAGAGAAAAATAGCCGAGATTGGATATAGAGAGGGTAGAGAAGAGATATTTTTGGTTTTGTAAGCCCAGAGGCCATAGGTCTCACTCCTTTATATTCGCACCATTTTCATTCAAAGAAAGAGATGGGAGATTTTTTCCAAAAGGGTTTCTTAAATCATACCTTGGTGTTATTATGGTTTTGTGAGTGATTGCTTTTATTTGTTCTCTATTTTCCACATCTTCAGGTATTGCATGCAACAATAACCTGATATATCTATAAGTCTAAGGAAAAATTAACCCTCATAATATAAATTTTCCATTTTCAATAATTTTTTATCAAATCTATTGTGGTGAACTATCCAGTGGAATATCCATAGAATTTTATGGACCATATTGGTATCAAAGAATATTTATTTGGGTGTATTTTTGGGAGTTGCAAGGGATAGAAAGACAAAAAACTGAAGCCATGGTCTACAAATCAAGTTTTAACAACCCTCAAGATCCAATGGAGGAGAGATTCACAAGGATAGAAGAGCACATCACAAATACCAATACTAATTTGAACCTCCTTATGGTGGCTCTAAAAAATTTTATTAGAATTACGTTATATGGATGTTCCTACTCAAAGGTTAGATAAGAGGGAAATTAGAGGATTGGGGAGAACCAAAGAAGTAGCCTAAAAAATAACCTGATAAGGAACAAACCAACCCTTATTCAAGATGGAAGAGAAGGTCAACATAAAGCCATATCAAGGTGAGATTGGTTCTTTGAAATTAAATCATTGATTGTAGTAGTTAAAGGTTTATTTTAATGTTCATCACATAGAAGAAGAAATGAAAATTTCTTTCACCCATTTGAAACTATAAGGCCATGCCCTTACTTGATGGTAAGCCACATGAAATCCCTAAGGCTAGAAGGGAATCCTCTAGTAACTAAATGGAAGGATTTTAAAACTCTCTTAAAATCCTAATGCTACCCTATTGAGTATATAGAGGACCAATGGATTTGGTGGAATTACTTTAGGGAGAGACAAGGGAAGAGTGTATAGGAGTACATGACATAATTTGGAATGATGGAAATAATGATTGGATATCTCTCCCAAGAATCCATACATACTCCTCAACTATATAGGGTTTTATACAACCATCTATGGGAGAAATTGATGTTGTCTAAACCTATAACAATGGATGAGGTTTGGGTATAGGAATAGTACCTCGAAAGCATAGGCCAAGATAAAGGGAAATCAAGTTGTTCAAAGTAGAAGGAACACTAGGGAGCTTCAAAAGAAGGGAAGAAGAATTGGAAAGGTGGAAAGGACAAAAAGATTACAACCACACCACAATAGTGTGAAGATCCCAACAATCACTACAACCACTATAACATTGATGGTCACACAGAGGAGAAGTGTTAGAAATTACATCTAGAACTCAACCCAAATAATTGGAAGAAAGATGCAAAGAAGAAAAATGTCATAGGCACAGATTCAAGCAAGCAGGTGGAAATTAGAGAAAAAATTTAATCAAATAGATGGTAGCATGTTGAAAAAGGTTGATTTATCAAATTTTGAATAAAAATTTAAAAGATAAAATATTGGATGAAATGGAAAATTAGATGAATGAAAAATAAGGAAGAAATGAAATGTGTCAAGGAAAAGATACAAAACTCCATGAATACCATGGAAATTCTTCTCTTGGAGAAGCTTCCTCAAAGGGATGTGGACATCCAAGGAAATCATGAACATAAGGAAAAGCATGGTCTTGGAACTCAACAACATATGGGGAGTATTCTATTGCAATTGGAGAGCACAAAAATTGAATCACAAAACCTTAATAATGAATTTTCGATCTAAGATACACATCATTAGCATTCCAATTCAACACTGAGGAACTACTACATTTCAAAGATCAATACAAGGAAGTTTGATGGTAATGTTCATATAACATGGATATTATACATGGAGCAATACTTTGTTCTATGCCAAGTGGCATCTCTACAAAAGGTAAATATTGCACCCATGTTTTTATAACAAGACCAACATGTATGGTATCAATGACTTGTGAAAGGAAAAATGATTTTACTATATCTTGGTCCATCTTTATAGAGGAATTGATAGCACATTATTGGGATATTAATATAAATACAATATTTGTAAATTGATAAGTCATTGAAAATAATTTCTAGTTACAAATTACATTCAACAATTGCAAAAGTTGAGTCTTAGGCTAAAAAAATATTTCAGAAGATAATTTGTTAGACATATTTATGGGAACTTTAAAGAAAGCTTCCAACTTGAGGTGCATCTATTTGAGCCTAAATATATAGAGCACACTTTCAGTTTGGTAGGGAAAGTTGAAAGTAAAAATATGGCCACTATAAAATTGGTCACTAATAACTATAGAGAAAATCATGCTCCCTCTCCTAAACCAAGAAGGTTGACTCCTTAGCAAATGGATGAAACAAGAGACAAGGGTTTATTTTTTAACTATGATAGAAAGTACAATAAGGGGCATAAATGCAATGAAAAGAAATTATTCTACTTAGACTCTGAAGAGGAAGAAGATCAAGAATTGGAACTGTCATAAGATCTAGAGCTAGAAGAGACTACTAAGACAATATCATGTCATGGGTTGACTAACATTGATACTCAACAAACCCTAAATATAGAAGGATGTATCAAAATTAAAAAGGTAACCTTGTTAATTGATTCTGGAAATACCCTTAACTTCATCAATTACAAATTAGAAAAACTTCTCAATTGTTTTGTAAAAACAAAAGTTTGAAGTAATGATTTTAGATAGAGGTAGCATAAATTGTTAAAGGGAAGTGCAATATTATTAAGCTAAATATGGGGAAGTATTTATTAGATAGCCCCATGATTGAAATATAAATTGGTGGTGTTGATGTTGTATTAGGGGTCCAATTGTTACAATCATTGGGAACAATGACCTTTAATTTTCAAGATCTCTTCATAAGATTTACCTCAGAAGGAAAGGAAATTGAGCTTAGAGGTATCCAAGGGAAACCCTCTAAAGTGATAAGATCTAATGGAATGAAAAAAACTACTCAAAAGGGGAAACTAGGGTGTAATTGCACAATCATGTCACTAAATGTTCAAACATTAATATCATTTATGTTAGAGGATCTCCATAAAGTTGTCAACTATCATTCCAAGGTATTTGGATTAATGTCCAAGGTTCTTCCACTTACTTGAGATCATGACTATGATATTCCTTTGCACTAGGTGTTTAGAAAAAATCTCCCCTAAGGCTAAGATTGGAAACCTTAGCAAAGGAAATGAAAGATACTCAACAGAAATGCCCATAAATACATGCAAAAAATATAACACAAGATCTATAAGGTGGATGACCTACTTCATAGTTAGATCTTGAAGCCTTTTCCTCTTCTCGTTCTCTTGATATTTATGGCTACAATAAAGAAAGAAAGAAAACAACATCCATAAGAGAGATGAAAGCATACATCTACATAAAATGTTAGTATAATCAAATTTCAATTCTTAAATTGGAAAGAATTCACATATAACACTAAAATAGGGACATGAATATGACTTTATTTATTCATAGTTAGGCAACAAAATAAGAAATACAGAGATAAACTTCATACTTGTCACAACAAACAAATCTTAAACAAAATAATAAAAATGAGTACAAGTGGGGAATGGGCCTTCATGAAGGGATGGTGAATGGTATGAGGTTGGAGTGGTTTGTGGAATGATGGAAATGATCGCAGTATGAATGGACTTGGTCATTTCTATGCTCTATATTTTTCTTTTACTTGAGATCAATATTTACTTGTGGTGTGTTTTTCGTGCGTGAGATGTAGTGACTTCATCCTCTTATTTAGAACTTTCAGATAATGGTCTTAGAAATGTTTTATGATGTATAAGGAGAAGACATTATGGATGTTGCTTTGTATTTGTATACCACAATAACTTTGCTATGGTCTCACGATTAGGGTTATAAATGATGGAAAAATGGAGGGTTAATGTTTGGTGATGAGTACTTTTCAAGTGGTGACGCTGTGCAATGCAATGTGAAGTGGTTATTCTTCATGTTTTCCAAATTATTAGTAAATTAAATAGATTTATACATATTGTACCTTAATTACCATTTTTTTCAATTTAAATGTGTTATAGAATTGTGTGGAACTAATGCATGTTGTATGAACACGTGCAAGGTTGAGAAGCTTATGAGAGATGAATCTAGTGAAAGAGGTTGAATTGGATCATGCTGAAGGGAAGAAAAACCAACTAAGATGAACTGAAAACATTGGAGATGTTGAAGATCTAAAATGAATATGAAGAGCTTCTCTAACTCTCCCCAAAACCTAATGGTTTTCATGTCCTCATGCAAACAAGGTAAGGGACGTTGTTGTCTAAGATTGTGTGGAAGCCTTTTATTAGAACATGTTGCTACGAGAAAATGGAAATGTTGCAAGTTGTTGAATTCATAAAGCCATTAAATCTTCAAGTGTGCCAAAAATCATGTTACAATTTTCATCATGTGAATGAACGTCAGTAAGGTTGAACATGATAAAAATTCATTGGATTACCAACCATTGATGTTTTCCATCAACCAATGTGAGTGTCAGGTCCCTTACTAAGTAAACTAACGCAGGTGTTTTACTTGTCAATCCGAGTTTCTAGACTTGGAAGCACATCCAAAGTATATGGATTTCAGGTAAAGTCAATTTCGGAAAGAAAGGCTCAAAGGTTAAGGGAAATGAATATTACAAATAAGTTCTAGTTTTAAAGAAACTAAAAAGTCTTTGATTCAATATGTAGTGAGCGAAGGAAGAGGCTCCTAACTTAGGAGGTCCTCGTTGTTCTTCCCCACAATACTATCCTCAATAAGAGAAACTAAAGAGCAACATTTTGTGATGTGTAGAAAGCAAGAGAAGAGGCTACTAACTTAGGAGGTCCTGAATGTCCTTCCTCGCCATTCTACTCCAACAACATTACCATTGCATCAAAGCATAAACTAGAATTCAAGAAATGCAAAAGGATGATTTTTAGTTGTGATTCATAATTTGATAGAAAGAGAATTTAACTTAAATCCTTGGTTTTCCTTTCGTACGCAAATTAGATTTTAAACCAAAATCATCCAAAAATCATACATAAATCATAACACATCTAAGTAATTGAATCATAAAACTGAAACAAGAAATATTGAATCAAAACTATGCTAATTTATACAAAATTTAACCAAAGTGTATTTAGCTTGGTATGGGGGCCTTCCAACCTTGCCTTGTACACCTGAAGAACTCTTTAGCTACAGATAACTTAATAAATCATCCACAACATGAACAAAAAATAGAATAGTATAAATGATTCTTCAAATTATCTCAAAAGTCTCCAATAATCTTAATACAAAATTACACTTTTTTGAATGGTCCATAAACTCTGTTTAAATAAGAAAATCATAAACAAACTTTGCTATAATGGCTCTAACAGCCTTATCAATCTTAATCCATCCATACAGGTCAAACTCATCAACTCTAGTTCACAAAATCAGGAAAAAATCCCACAAAATAATAAATCTGCTCCTTTTTACTAGGAATTCCTCAATGACAGGTCAAGTTTGACCAGCGTTGATCGGGCCTGTTTTTGCTCATTTTGATTGAACCAATAGGTGTTTATTCCTTTTTGGTTCCTAATCTTTCCAAATATGCACTCAGATCTCACCTAGGTGTCCTGCACATATGACTCCCATGAAGCTATTATGGGAATTTTTAATGCAGCCCAAATCTACTTTTAAAACCCAATTTTTACAAAAATTTCCAAAACTTGAAAAACTTAATTTAGTTACCTGAATATGAAAAATAGGACTAAATTGAGGCATATATAGGTGAAATAGGATGGAATAAGGTGGTAAATAAATGGATTTAGGATAGGCAAAGATGGCCAAAATTGAGGGCCAACAGTGAGATGGTTCACCGCTAATGTTAGTGAGTGTTAAGGTACCTAAGTACATATTGACAGGTACAAATGAATGATTTTTCATCGATTCACCTACAAGATATGAAAATCATGGGACCTTGACGTGTTCCCATTGTCATCAATGAAAGAACCTGTCATTGATCTATGGGTGGCTATCTATTTATTAGAATCCTACGTTATTAGACACCCACTCCCCTAGGCCTCCTAATATGTCTTTACTAACCATTAAGCTTCATATATATGGTTGTTCAAAGTTACATTAGTTTTAGTAGCATTGTCAATGGTTTTATTAGATTGATATATTTTTAAACTTATAATTTAATGATAATGTTAGTTTTAATATTAATATTGTTAATAGTTTTTTATGTATATGTTGTGAGATGTTTTTGGGTTATGGTTAGTGTTTATGTGATGTTGCAAACTATCTTAACACAACATTATAAGTTTTTTTTGAGTTATGGTCAATGTTTATGTGATGTTGCAAATTATCTTATCACAACAGCATGTGCCTAACCATTTGGTGATATTAAATATTCAGGCTTTACATATTGAGGATTGTTTTGAGATAGTGAAGCATACAAAAAATGTTTGTTAATTTGAAATTGACCTTCTGGGTGTTGGGATTCTTTCCACATTAATAATCCCTACATCTCATTATAATATTAGCATTGCAATACTTATGCTTCTACTCACATTTATTAGGAACCTATGTGCTTATTATTGAAAGGTTAAAATGAGTCACTTCCCAAACTCTTAAATACAAAAGGAAGAGAGTATTAGTGTGGAACAAAATCCATCTTATTACAATGGTATATCATCTCTGCACCTACCAACCATTAAAAAAAACTCTAAACATCCTATTTTACATAGAAAACTTCTCCTCATGGTATATTAATGCATCCATTAGACATGCAAACTACTTATGTGCCTTAGAGAAGCTCATAACTCTAGTTCCATAGAGAAAACTATGAAGAATAGTACAAGAGAACATTATGCATGTAGATATCATGGACAAAAATAAGAGTAATGAATTGCATACCTAATTAAGAATTGGGATTGTATTGCAGAGGAAGGCTTCACAATTTGTGTTATAGAGACCATTTCAACTCTTGGTTTTTAAGCCACTTTAGAAATCTAGCAAAAAGTTTCTAAATTTTTCGATCTAGAGCATTTCTTAATCACTTGAAACTTTGAGTAATTTTGATTTATTGATTATTGATCATAGTGGTTGAATTATTGAATAAAGGTGTTGGTTTTTCACCTTTGGAATGAAGATGATGGATCCATGGAGAAAGCAAGAAAATCTAATGTAAAGCCATCAAATTATATATATATTTTTAATGCACAGACACTCGTCAGATATTCAATGTTACATGGAAGTCGTCGCATATTTGACTCTTATCCAACGAGACAACCATTAGATATTCGACGTAAGACTGATGGAAGAAAGCATCAAACATGTGGCATTACCATTGGACAAAATTGTTATCCCATCAAATATCTTATGCTAAATTGTCAGACTTGCTACTCCAAACCGACAGAAGGACGCATATAATATATAAAACTCTCGTCGAACCAATTTATTAACACATCGAATATACGCTAAATTGTTAGACTTACTGCTTCGCATCGACGAAAGGAAGCATCAGAGAGATAACACTCTTGGCGCCCAATCTAGGTATATTGTCGATTATCCGATGCCAGATTGTCGAACATTCCTCTTAGATTAAATGTGGGTCGTGTCGGATATTTGATGCATGTGGGTGTATCTACCAAAGTTTTTTGTATTGAATATCCGACAAATGTGAGCGTCACAAAACCTACTTCAAAGCATCAGATTTTTAATAACCGACCATTTTTTGTGTTAGATAATCGACATCTGTACCATCGAATATCCAACGTTTAATAAAGTGTTGACTATTCGACACAATGTCAGCGATGAGTTTCTTGTCTCTAATGTGTTAGATAGTTGATGCCAATAATTCACATATCCGACGAATAACGATCGGATTTTGGCCCCATTTGTACTAGTGGGAAGTTCTTAATTTGCTCTGCAATTGAACCCTTTTATTTGAGATTTATCAATTAGATAAACAAGGTATTTCTATTTGTATCCTCATAATGTGCTACTAATTCCTCCATAAAAATTGTTCAAGTGACAAGTGATTTACAAGAACAAAGTGATTGATACCACACAAATTGATTGGGTTCTAAGTATAAAGATGCAAGGTGTACAGGTGTTGCACATCATGTATATCAAATAACTACTCCATCTATACTATCCATGTATTTCAACCTCCCAAGTTATGAAACTTTGTCCTAAAGTAAATTGTTGTGTCTTCTTTCCACCCCCACAAATTAGATTAAGATTGGATTCTTTGAGATGAAGTTATGCCAAATCTCCTACAATGGCCTGATTATGGCCTAGTTTAGCATAACGAACTTGTATGGGATGCCACATGTCACTGTTTAAACCTTTGACCCTGAAAATTATACTTGAAAAACTATAGTTCCTAGACTTTCAGTCACCTTTTATGTAATTCAAATCAAATGCTCGAAAAGAAAGTTATGATGATTTTCCCTAGGGCACTTGTTTAAGACTGAATTCTAGAGCATACAAAAACCATAACTTCCTTGGACCATATCTCTAAAAATATAATGAATAAAGGTTTTTAATTTTAACCGGATGTTTATCATGATTTCACCTCCACGTCATAAAATTTTCAAGGTCTAAAGCTTCACAAAAAAATGTTGCAGCGAAAATTCCACGATGAACAATTTGAAGTAGAAAATCCCTAAGATCAAGAGCTCTTATACTAAATTTTATGTATCCACATCAAAATAACGCAGAAACGTGAGAAAAAATAGATCAAAAACTAGATAATAAGCCACTTTGAGGGGTAAACCTCCTTTTAAATCACACAAATGAACAATTCTTGGATGATTCAAATGACATTACCTCCTTGATATATATAGAAGTCTAAAGGGTCAAACTATAATTAGGGCCTAGGGCCTACATAACAATAATAATGTAAGAGCACAACAATAACAATAACGGGCTTTTATGGGGCATAAAAATAATAATATAGGGGCTATGCTAGTATTATAGGGGCCTAATAAATAAACTAGGACATTAACACTTGAAGATTGAGTGTGCATAAATTTAACATAAACTAATTGATTAATTAGGAATATTATTTTCAAGAGAACTCCTCATGGTGGATAAGACATAGAAAGGAAATCTCAACCAAAATTTTAATTTTGAGAGAAAGTAGGGGAGGTTACAAACATGATTTGACACCTAGATAATTAACTCAAGTTAAAGAAACTAAGAGGCACCAAAACAGGAAAAGTAAAAGGGGATCAAGGGACAACTAAGATGAAATTTAGGAAACCTATCATTGGTGAGGAAAATTTGTGTTTTTAAATAAAACAAAAAATTGAAGTTCATGAGAACGTGGCTAAAACTTGAGATGTGGTTAGGTGAATAATAAGGAATTATGAATTTAAAAAATTGTAAATTTTGCATGCCAAGAAAAATGGCATTATTAAAAACTACTATAAAAAGAGGATAAAACTAAAAGAATACATCCTAATACTTGAAAATTTTCCTAATGTAGAAATTTATATTGAGTGAATAATTGATCTTTGTTGAGAGTTTGGTGAGTAGAGAATTGTACTAGAGTGGGAATCTCCTAAACTTGACTAGGCTCTCTCTACTCTGCTAGTTCATCCATTTAGTTATACAATTTCATTGCAGGTCGAGGGTCCTTGGGCCCAAGGAATAGGTATGGTGGCTCACCGGTAATTCAATGACATTCATATGAGCTACAAGATCTTAAAAACCCAAAGACTTCATTAACAATTATGGAGGAGCTCTACATCAATTTACTATAAGATCCATCTTAACCCCGGATCTATCAAGAGATGAGAGGGATCCAATCTCTCGCAAACCTATTTTTTGAGTGTGAAACTTGAGGAAAGGATTGGACCTTGAGAGATTTGATCCATCTCGACTCTTGATAGATCTGGGGTTAAGATGGATCTAGGCTCGTTATATAATACTATATAATCTATATTTGTATATATGTGTCTCTTTCTTATTCCCTCTCTCTATCTCACCCCTGAAACATGTAGAAATTCCCACTATAGATCAACAAATTATGCAATAGACTAAAGCAAAATAAAAGATCTACTTCTACAACAACTTTGCGGAAGCTTAATCAAATTGAGCAAGATCAATGAGAACACATATAACTGAGAATGAGAAATCAATCACACATAACATAGAAGAAATAACCCAGGGAAAGCCTCAGCCTAAAACCCCAATCTCTGTATTATCAAGCTATACTAATCTCTCTGCAATCAAACAATACAACTCACAGACTAAATAGACACTGTATATGTAATTCTCAAGCCCTCCAAGCCTCCTACTTCCTTGCGCAATTTTACTTGGGGTCTAGTGATGCCACATGTGTGAATTGGCCTCATCACACTCACAAAACCTGAAGAAGTAACTGCGCAATCCTCAAGGAAAGAATTCCTTTTGCATGCAAGAGATATTCACAATGGAATATTATAGCAACTAATAGTACATTGTCCCTCCATCTGATCTCAATTGGGTCTCTGTCTGAACTGACATGCATGAGTTATTTATGAGAGAATATTCAGTTATCTGAAGTGCAGCATTTACATGCATGCATGCATTAACTAACTGAACTCAAAATTAATTCAACAAACTGTTTGAATTAATCTAATTGGACTTGACTCGGTTAACTGAGCCAACTAATTACAACTCAATATTACAACTCATCGTTATCTCTTTAACTGATGGATAAATTCCTCAATTAATGGAGAAACTGTTGCATGTACCCACATATACTTCATGTTTGATTTTCTACAACTAATTAACTCATGGTGAATTAAGCCCCAAGGGTTAGCTCAGTTGGTCAAAATTAGTGCCTTGCCATCGGGAGGTCACAGGGTCTAATCTCCCCGAAGCCCTTAGGGTCAGGCCTTGCTAGTGGGCCATGGGGCTAGATTCCCTTCGAGGTCGATCAGCCCAGATTTTTCCGTGGTTGTAGTGCCACCCGTTGACCAGGGTGTCCGTGAACCACAGCCTAAAAAAAAAAACTCATGGTGAATTAAATAATTATTTTACAAACAACTGCTAAGATCAAATTCAAATTTTTACTTTCTCTATTTTAGTTCAAGGACTAACTAAAATAGGAAGGTATCCAGAAATGCTATTTATACTAGTACTAAATTTAGCACTTCTATATTTAGCATCTCTTGTTGCTATTTTCAACACTCCCTCTCAACAAGAAAGGGATTATCAGTAACCCTAATCCTATCTCTGTGGAACTCGAACTTGCATTTTGATAGTGCCTTAGCCAAAATATCTGCATCCTGTTCCTCGGTAGAAACATACAGCAACAACATGATCCTCTTGACCACATAGTCTCGAAGATGGTGATACCAGATATCAATGTGCTTGGACCTGTCATGAAAAACTAGATTCTCATAGAGTTTGATACAACTCTGGTTATCACAGTATATCATGGTTGGATCCATCCTCTGACCAAACAATCCCACTAGAATCTTTCGCATCCAAATGGCCTCACATGCAGCCTGACTAGCAGCCATGTATTCAGCCTCTGCTGAGCTAAGTGCAACTGACCTCTGTTTCCCACTATACCAGGAAACTGCAACTTAACCAAGGTTGAAGATTCCTTTGGAAGTGCTCTTCCGGTTTGATGGACTCCCTACCCAATCCGCATCTATGAAGCCCTGAAGCTTCACTCCCTCTGTCCGTCTGTACCACAATCCGAATTGAGATGTGCCTCTAAGGTATCTCAGCACATGCTTCGCTGCCTTCCAAAATAGCTTGGTAGGCTAAACCATAGCTTGACTCAACTGGTTCACTGCAAAGCATAAGTCGAGTCGTGTGTTCACTAGATACATAAGTGAACCCACCAGCTGTCGATAAACAGTAGCAGCTACTACCTCAATTGAAGTAGCATCCTCCTTCCTCTAGTTCCCAGCTAAAGGAGTCTACATGGGCTTGCACTTCTCCATGTGAAAGCGCCTGAGTATCTCATTGGCATACTTGCATTGAGACACAAATACTTCACCATCTTTCTGCCACACCTCCATGCCCAGAAAGTAGTGCATAAGACCCATGTCTTTCATTTCGAACTCTCTTACAAGGTCCTCCTTGCAAGACTGTATCAGCTGATCATCACCTGTTAAAATCAGATCATCGACATAAAGAACAATGATCAATGGTTTACCTTCTACCATGATTTGGTAAAGGTTCGCATCTACTTCACTCTTGGTGAAGCCCAACCCAGTGAAATAGCTGTCGATCCTGGTGTACCAAGCATGGGTGCTTGCTTCAGCCCATACAACGCCCTCTTGAGTCGACACACATGCAACTCACGATCGAAGGTCTTGAAACCCTCTGGCTGCTCAATGTACACCTCCTCCTCAATATTCCCTTTGAGGAATGTTGTCTTCACGTCCATCTGGTGGATCTTCTACCCCATCTAAGCTGATAGTGCCAACGTCGATCTAATTGATGAGTACCTTGTTACGGGAGCAAAATTCTCATCGTAGTCGATCCCCTTGACCTGTGAGAAACCCCGGGCAACAAACCTTGCCTTATGTTTCTCAACACTACCATCAACTGCCTGCTTTACCTTGTAAAGCCATCTGGAACTCACCACTGACTTACCCTGAGGTCTTGGGACAACATCCCACACATTGTTCCAAATGATAGAGTCGTACTCCTCTACCATTGCATCAACCCAGACTGGTTGCTGCACTACCTCCTCGAATGAAGAAGGTTCGATATCTACACACTCCCCAACTAGGGCCATGTACCTAGTGTACTGCTCGGGTGACCTCCTCTGTCTGCGCTGAGAAGATGGCTGTCCCACATTCTCCCGTGCATCCAACATCAACCTGTTAGCTTCCCTTGAGTGTTTCCGCCCATCTCTGGAAGTCTCAGCATGAGTGGATATCTCCACTCCCGGATCCTTTGCATGTGGCTACTCCACATAAATCTGAGGCTCCTCCTCCTTAGGAACTGAAAGTTCCTCCTCTACATGCAACTTGAGCTCCCTCTCAAGTGATAATCGCATGGCTTTTTGCTCATCGAACTTCAGATCTCTGCGTACCACTGTCCTCTGACTAGTAGGCAGGTACACCCGATAGTTGTGGGGTGTATGTGTGTACCCCACAAGTATTCCCAACTCAGCTATTGGATCCAGCCTTTTCTTAGCATATTTGGTCACATGATAGTAAACTAATGATCCAAAGATTCGGAAGTGACTCACATCTGGTTGCTTCCTGGAAAAGGCCCCCATAGGTGTCTTAATTCCTAGTATACGGTGCAGGCTTCTGTTCTGCAAGTATACTGCTGTATTACATGCCTCAGCCCACAAATGCAGTGGTAGGCTTTGGTCATGCAACATCACTCGAGTTTCTCCCATAATCGATCTGTTCTTCCTTTTGGCTACCCCATTCTGCTGTGGGTTTGGGGTGCCATCAATTCTCGTTTAATTCCTTCTACAACGCAGAAGTCTTTAAATTGTTGGGAGACATACTCTCCACCATTGTCATTGCGCAAGGCTTTTATTTTCTTTCCAGATTCTTTCTCTGCCAAGGCTTTAAACTCACAAAACCTCAAGAAGATCTAATCCTTCTTTTGCATAAAGTAGATCCAGCATCTACGAGAAAAATCATCAATAAAAATAACATAGTACCTTTGTTTAGCGGTGGAGGCTGTAGAGAAAAGTCCACAAACATCTTAGTGAACTCGCTCCAGGATTGCTCCAGCTCTATTGTCTCGAACTAGAAAGGAATATTTCGCATACTTACCCAAGGTACAACCTTTGCATGTATTCGTTTGTTCAAGTTTTCCCTTGGGTAATCCGGTAGAAATATATTGCATGATCTTCAGGGCTCCATGGTGCAAGTGGCCTAGTCTTCTATGCCATAGCTCACCAACATCTTGGCTCTGCACCATCTCAGCTTTGGAACTCAATGTAGCACAGTCGTCTACCTCTAGCTTGTAGAGATTCTTTACTCAAATCCCAATTCGCTTTGTCTGTCCAGTACCGATATGCCTCAGGAATACCTTTCCTTTACTAAAGACTACATCATAGCCTTTATCTTCTAGCATAGCGACAGACACAAGATTCTTCTTCAGACCTGGTACATACTTTACATCAGTCAGGGTGAGGGGAGCTCCATGATCCCTCTGAAACACAACCATACCTTCACCTAAAACACGGTACTTTCCATCATCACCCATCTCGATTCGCATCTGGAGATCCTTCTCCTCCAAGGTACTGAAAAGATTCTTGTCACCTGACATGTGGAAAGAAGCGTCGTTGTCCAGGTACCACACACATCCCACCATGGATGAAGCCATGCATGCGATAAGCAAGAAATCCAACTCAAACTATGAGGCTAGTGCCTCACCATCTGATCCCTTCAAGGAACCCTTCTTGGATTTCTTCTGTGGACAATTTGTAGCATAATGGCCCACTTCATGACAGTGAAAGCATCGTACTTTTAATTTGTCAAACTTCTTCCCACCATGGGAAGAACCGGATTTGGCATGAGACGCCTTCCCTTTCCCTTTCCTCGCCTTACTTGATAAGGCTAGATTTTACTCATCATCTTGCTTCGATGAGGATCCATCTCTAGTGCTTCTTCTTATTTCCTCCTGCATCAGATCCGACCAAAGTCATTCCCAATCTGGCAGTTTTTCTCTTCCATTAACCGAGTCTTGGTAGCTATGCCAGCTCTTAGGAAGACCGAGGAGTGCAAGACTCATCATGTCATCCTCAGCGGTCATGATCCCTACACTTCCAAGCTCATCCCTGTAGGTGGTGAGCTTGTTCAGATATGTAGAGATCATGTCACCCTTTTCACACTTGATTTTCTGAAGCTTGTATTTCAGCACCAACTTCCTCTAATCGCTGCTATTATGATGTAGATCTTTCAATGTTTTCCACATCAAAAACGGTGTCTCCTTCCCATGGAGACTCGAGACTATGTGGTCTCAAACTCCCTCCAAAAGGATTCTCCTTGCTCTAGCCACACATTTCTTCCATTCCGCCAATTGAGTAGCATCAGTCGGCTTGGGAACTTCTTAATCAATGAAGTCCTTTAGACCGTTATCCTCTAATACTGCTTCCATGTGATCCTTCCAAGCTATATAATTCACGCTGCCATCAAGGGCATACTCGAATCTTAAACCACTGAACATCATTGCTGAAATTGAGATGTGATAAGAACTCGATTTCTATATTCAGGAACCACAAACTTCAAACTTCTCCCTTCTTATATACTGTTCTTCTCCTTTAATCACCTTTTCTCTAATACCATGTAGAAATTCCCATTGTAGATCAACAGATTATGCAATAGACTAAAGCAAAATACAAGATCTACTTCTACAACAACTTTGCGGAAGCTTAATCGAATTGAGCAAGATCAATGAGAACACATATAACTGAGAATGAGAAATCAATCACACATAACATAGAAGAAATAACCCAGGGAAAGCCTCAGCCTAAAACCCCAATCTCTGTATTATCATACAAGTGGAAATCTTGTTCAAGTTACAAAAAGAATCAGCTCTCAAGCTATCCTGCTCTCTCTGCAATCAAACAATACAACTCACAGACTGAATAGACACTATATATGTCCTCCTCAAGCCCTCCAAGCCTCCTATTTCCTTGCGCAGTTTTTCTTGGGGTCCAGTGATGCCACATGTGTGAATTGGCCTCATCACACTCACAAAACCTGAAGAAGTAATTGCGCAATCCTCAAGGAAAGAATTCCTTCTGCATGCAAGAGATATTCACAATGGAATATTCTAGCAACTGATAGTACACTGTCCCTCCATCTGATCTCAACTAGATATCTGTCTGAACTGACATGCATGAGTTATTTATGAGAGAATATTCAGTTATCTGAAGTGTAGCAGTTATATGCATGCATGCATTAACTAACTGAACTCACAATTAATTCAACAAACTATTTGAATTAATCTAACTGGACCTGACTCAATTAACTGATCCAACTAATTACAACTCATCCTTATCTCTTTAACTGATGGATAAATTCCTCAATTAGTGGAGAAACTATTGCATGTCCCCACATAGACTTCATGTTTGATTTTCTACAACTAATTAACTCATGGTGAATTAATTAATTATTTTACAAGCAGCTGCTAAGATCAAATTTGAATTTTTACTTCTCTATTTTAGTTCAGGGACTAACTAAAATAGGAAGGTATCCCGAAATGCTATTTATAGTAGGACTAAATTTAGCACTTCTATATTTAGCATTTCTTGTTGCTATTTTCAACAAAACATACACGTTCTCTTGCTATCTCTCTCTCTCTCTCTCTCTCTCTCTCCATTGATCCCTTGTCACTCCTTCTCTCTCCACCTTTCTCCCTCTATGTATTTATTCTTCACTCCCTCTCTCTCTACCTCCAACTCCAAATCTCTCTCATTCTCTCTCTTAATTCCTCTCTCTTCCTTCCTCTCTCTCCCTTTCTCTCGCACCTCCCTCTGTCTCTCTCCACCATCTCTCTCTCCCCCCCCATCCTTGTGTCTCCCTCTCTCTCGCTTCCCCTTCTCTACCTCTCTCTCTCTATCTTCCCTCCAACTTTGTCACTATCTCCCTCCCTCCCTCCATCTCTCTCTCCCCTCCATCTTTGTGCCTTCCTCTCTCTCTTCCCCTTCTCTCCTATCTCTCTCCTCTCCTCTTCTTTGTCTTCTTCCCTCTTCTCTCTCCCTCACTCTCTCTCCATCTCTCCCTTATCACTCCCCCCCCTCTCTCTCTCTATGTATTTGTTCTTTCCTCCCTCACTCTCTCTCACCTCCCCCCTCTTAAATTTGAACCCTCTCTCACACCCCCCTTTAAATTTGAACCCATATTTTGGATCAATCATGCCAACTAAATTACAATAATGAAATACTTAAAAAAAACCATGCACTCTCTTTCCTCTATTATCGTTAGTCACTTTGCTTGCTCTTTGGATGGATCTATACTGGTTTTTAATAATATTATTTATATTATATAAATTTCATGTCTTTATATATAAAAATATTCTCATTTTTAACTTTATTAAAACCTTAATTTAATTTCTATGGGAATATTTTTAGTAGTCGTGAGGATACAAGGTTAGATATATCTCAAAAGTAATTATAAATTTAAATTAAAAAAATGTTATAAAATTAAATTAAAATAAAATATTTTTATTGTGAAATAAGTTATAGTTTTTCCACATGTGGTATAGATAAGCCATGGTATTGGCCCATGGTATTGTAACAAAACCTATTTACAAGTTAATAATATCCATGGTTAAGAATCTTGTCATATTGTTATAAAATATTTTGATTGTGAAATAAGTTATGAGTTTTGGGCATGTGGTATTGATAACCCATGGTATTGGCCCATGGTATTGTAACAAAGCCTATTCACAAGTATCAATGGCAAAAGTGGGGGTCAATATCTATGGTTAAGAATATTGTCATATTGTTATAAAATATTTTGATTGTGAAATAGGTTATGTTTTTTGGGCATGTGGTATTGATAAGCCATGGTATTGTAACAAATCCTATTTATAAGTTAATAATATCCATTGTAAAGTGTAAAGTGGGGGTGAGGTGAATATCCAAGGTTAAGAATATTTTCATACTTATATAAAATATTTTGATTGTGAAATAAGTTCTGTTTTTTGGGCATGTGGTATTGATAAACCATGGTATTGGCTCATGGTATTGTAACAAAATATATTTGCAAATTAATAATATCCATGGTAAAGTGGAAGTGAATATCTATGGTTAAGAATATTAAAATATTTTGATTGTGAAATATGTTATGTGTTTTGGTCATGTGGTATTGATATGCCATGATATTAGCCCATGGTATTGTAACAAAGCCTATCTTTTACAAGTTAATAATATCCACAGTAAAGTGGGGATGAATATCCATGGTTAAGAATCTTGTATTGTTATAAAATATTTTGGTTGTGAAATAGGTTATGGTTTTTGGGCATGTGGTATTGATAAGCCATGGTATTGACCCATGGTATTGTAACAAAGCCTATTAAAAAATTAATAACAAAATCAAAATATAACAAATTGAATTTTATTATTTTTATTATTTTAATGCTTTATTATTAATTAAGCCAACATTTAAATGTTTACACTCATCCTCCCCACTAACTAGTTTTATATTACTTTTAACTTCTTGTTTATTACTTTTAACTTTTTATTATTATTTGAGCCAACATTTAAATGCTTACACTCATTCCCGATATCACTTGTAACCCTTTTTTTTCATTACACCGACATTTAAAATTGTTACATACTTACATTATATCTATACATCTAGCCTATACTGAGTTGTAGAGCACTCGGCACAACAAAGTTAGGCATGAACTTGGAATTGAATTAGTAATTATATTATGTTATTACTATAATCTTTAACATTATAAATTTAATAAAACAATTGTTATAAAGTTATAATTTGCATACTTAAGTATGATTGAAGAATCTTTTTGTTGTGATAGAAATGTGAATACATTCATATGGATGATATTGTTTTATTGCCTAATGATTGATTTTTTTGAATACTAAAAATGCTTCTTAGATCGTTATTCAATTTATATTATAATAGCAAGTATCCTTAATAAAGATGCTACTTTATTAAGTAGCAGTTTAGTAGTTATATGTTGAACATGGTTGCTTTTTCTTCTTCTTTATAAAGTGTTAAATATTGTAGAGATCAAATATCAATCTTTGGTTATGATGTAAAAGTTGTATGTTATTTATGGGTCAAATATTAACACTAATATGTTTGATACTTTATGGATAGTGCTCCGATCTTACCATTATTTCTTCTGACTAAGATTAGTTTTTGTGCTCATATGTTTTTTGCTGATATTTTGATACTTTTGTATCAGCACTATAGAGGTTGTTATCTGGGCTTTCTAATATTGGATGGGTAAGGTATATGAAGGTTCAATTGGTCTTCTTGCACACTTGTTTTTCGGTTGTAAGCATTTTCAGCCTCAACGATGATACTCGTGGACTTTATGTGATGCTTAAACTCTATAAATTACATGTGCATCTGCTGGGACACTAATGTTCGAGGTTGTTAAACTCTGTAAAACATGTGCATCTGTTGGGACACTAATGTTTGAAGTTGATTGTTGATGGGTGTATCTGTGTTGAGTCATGGTGCATCGTGTTGATTCGAGGTGGATGTACCAACTATGTGTTGAGGGCGATTATAGGGTTGATGGTGGAATTCTCTCTTAAAGTCTTGGTTTGGGTATATCATTATTTTGACATTTTGGGAACAGTCTTAGCATGTAGCTAGCGCTACATCTTTAACTATGGTTATGGATATTTGCGCTATGCCTTTAGCTCTCGTTATGGATATTCTTTTGGTTCAAATTTTGTTGTGGCATATTCCCTAAAGAAAATTTGTATGTTTATTGTAGCCTTAATTTTTGGATATCTAGGGAATGGTTTATGAACTGTTGGTATTGTCTTATTTTCAATTGTGTCATTCTTAGTGGCTATTATGGGGAAGAGGTTTACACCCCTGGTTTTGTCTTTTTTATTATATTAATTGTTAGTTTATCAAATATTTCTTATTTGATTAATAGAAACTTAGTTACCGTTAAAAAAAAACTCCATATTAATAAAATTAACTATTGAATAAAATTGATAGTTAAAAATTAAACAATTCTCTAATTCTTTTTATACATATTTTTGTTATACATTCAATTTATACATATTTATCAAATATATTATATTATATATACACTGTTTTTATATATATTTATATAATTAGTTTGGAATTATAATACTTCATGATGATGATGATGATGGTGGTTAATGTCTACTGAGACCAAATTGGTCTATTGGACCTATCATTTTCTTAGTTATTGATTGTGTGGCTCCTCGTCTTTCTTGGCGAGATTGGTGCTGTAGCTTTCTTCTTTTTCTCTATGGTCTTCCAACTTTCTTTATCTTGCATCTCCTTCATCTCTTCTGGTTCTTGGGGCATTGGTGTCTTAATAATACATTGAATGTTAATACATTGAATATTGGAATTATTCAAACTAAGAGTTAGTAATCACTTATTAAAATATTATTAATGACCGTACGCTTTTAAGACTCTCAAACCTCTTAATAGCAATTTCAATATCCAGTTGTGAGCCAAGTCGTTAAGACTCTCAAACCTCTTAGGATTGAGTCAAGTGTTTTTATTAAAAGAGGTTGACTTGTTTAAAAAAAAAAATTAGACTTACACTTGCTAAAGTCAACAACTATATCGTGTAAATACATTTATGAATTTTGGATATCATTGTAAAAGTTAATGGTCAACCATTGGAAACGCAAATTTCTTAGATTATTAATTAGCTTAAGACTTAGTATCAATTTGTAGTAATTTATCAAAAAAATCTTCATTATAAATCACAATCTTCTATTATGAATTAGAAATACAGAAACTTTGCAATCAGAAATATACAATATCTATAAAATTTGGATAATTTAAAATTATTATCCTAAGTAATTCTTCAGCATCAATAAACCTTGTTGAAAAAAATTAGAGATTATGTTTTTACATGTCATATTAAGCAAATAACATGGAAAAGATAAATTATAAACCCACTACTATTAAGACGGAAAAAATAATAATTACTCGTTACTACGATCATGTTTATTATATATCTAAGGCCTTATTTTAATAAATAAATTTGTAATTTAATAAAACATCTAGGAATATGTTTTATAATTTAATTGTATAATTTAATAGCATTCCTTCCATTAATAAATGTTTGGTCATTTATTAATTGAGCAGGATTCATTTATAATTAGAATAGAATGCATATGTTTACGCAATAAGGAAAAAAATAATATATCTATCTATATATATAATTAGTTAGTGTTACCACATTTATATAATATAATATAAGAGGAGTAATTAGAGCATGAAAAAGTAGTTTTTTTATTCCATAATCAAAGATTTATTAACTTATATTTATTTCAAGTTAATAATGAATTTTTTTATTTTTTTTAAATTATAATATTATATATGAAAAATATTCACTTTTAAATAAATAACATAAATATTTAACTAAAAAATAAATTTTTAATTATATTTTCGAGGTGGAATGATCATCAATACAAATCATGGTAATCAATAGCCCCACACACCACTTTTTCGTCAATCATTGAGCATGAAACAAATGGAAGTTAGAAGTGACTTAGGTTTAATCATCATAAGATATTGAACGTCTTTTCACTCTCCACCCACTCCTCACCATGATCAGGGCTACCATCATTATTCAATGCAGTTTTATAGGGCATCATCTCGATTAAGGTGGTCAAGTACTCTAGTTCTTGGCACAATAATTTGCTAATGGAGTTATTAATCCTTTCCTCCCACCAACAAAGATTTCACCAAGTAAGGGGTATAATTTTATGCAGGTTAAATAGATTAGTGCTCTATTGTTTGTTTGTTCTAGAATCTCACATTTTTCTCTACAATTCAAGTTTTTAGTCTTTTTCTTTGAACCTTAGATATTGTTGGCGTCAACACTTTTGTTTTCTTCTAACTCCTAAATGCCATCTCCCTTTATCCCTTCGCATAGCATGGTTTGACAAGGTTGGTTGCTTTTGGTTGCATGTATCTTCTTAGTTTCCCCCTGTTGAACTTCTCGCTTTCTGGTCTCATTTTCAAGTCTTGGTTTTGCATCCTCCTCTAACTCCTCTATTTTGACACTTGGCTATATCCTTCCCACTCATATGCTCTCCTCCCACCCCTCTTCATTCTTCGAACTCCTCCTCTTATTTGTCCAAGCAATATAGTCTTGTCATCCAACCTCTCACCAATTATGTGGAAATATATCAAAGGGGTTGACCTCTCTCTCGCTTGAGCTCTAACATGGAAACAAGCATGAGCCATATCCATGTACTCATGCTCAAGTTAGCACTGAGATAATAGCCCATAGGTACAAGGAGATTACTCCCACTCAATGAAAGAGGAATTGGATGTCGTTGGATGCAAACCCTAGGTTCAAAGAACATACAATTGATAGATGATATGGGACAGTGGGTTACAAATATGGGAAACACTCATACCAAAAAAACCTAGTACATACAAATTATGTATATATTTTGGTAGCTAAAGTGATCATGGGAAATGTGTTGGTTGAAAGGAATGAAGCATGTGATGAAATTCTTCTCTAGTTTGACACTTTGTGACATAAAGTCAACAAAATTTTAGTGTTATTAGGGGAATTTTGAGGGCTAAGGCGGGCCTCAAACAAAAAATGAATTAACAAAGTCAAATTTAGAAAAAATGATATGATTCAAGATAATCATGTGATCCCCACAAGTAAATATTTTTGGAGGAAAAATAAGAAAACTACATTTTTAATTGTATTTTTAGTTTATCCCCTTATAGGTTTACTCAAATTCCAAGTGGAGGGACCTATTGGATGCGTAATTAAATTTCACATACAATAAGTACCCACTCTGCATACTTTTGAGTATACCCATATGGTAAATAATTGAAAATACTTGAAAAAATAGTGTTTCTTGAAAGAAACATGTTTTTTCATAAATTTTAATTTTTTCCAACATGTAGTCTACACAAAAGTATGTAGAGTGGGTACTCATTAGATGTAGATTTTAATTACACATCCAATGAGTATCTACACTTCACATTTGAGTAAACCAATAAATAGATAAGAAAAAAATACAATTAAAAAATAGTTTTCTTTCTTTTCTTTTAAAAATTCAACTCTTATTTTTCCCACAGGACATAGAGCAGAGAGTGATAGGGTGTTTTATAAGGCACTGCGTGGTGATAAGGTCACCCGTTTGAAACTCCATGAAAAAAATCCATTCATGCTAAGGGTTGGTGTGGCCCAGGCCAGGTGTGATCCCCAAGTGATTTTGATGGCTTAAATGCCTCTGGGTCATGGATTTTCAAGCCATAGGTTAGGTGTGCTAGTCATCTCAGGACTCAGATTACATAACAAACAAACAAAAAAATTCAACTTATTTTTTATTTATAATTTTAACCGTTATTTTATTATTTTCCTTAAGAGGCCTATTTTAGACCTTAAAGTTCCTTGGATTTTGCAAATAATTTGGCAAACCTAGAATTTCATAGCAATGACACATATGGTCAACTCCCTACCTTACTCCTATCAAGGTCGACCCCCCTTCTTAATTTTGGCTCTAGATTATGAATGCAGCCTTATTCGACCTGTACATAGCTATAAAAAAATTTAAATTTCTACTTTTCTAACCAATCTTATACTCAGTCACTCAGTGTTGTATCCTAATTTTACCCTCTTAAAAAATTTCAATCTCTACAAATTCCATTCCTGTACCCTTACCCTGTGATTATTAGTCTTATTTTGACTCTTAAAACCTATCTTCTTTATTCGCCACTTTACAACTAACCTCTACTTCAATTATTTGAGTCATAAGTCATAATCACACTCCCTTAAAAAAATTTAGCATGATGAAAATGTAAATATTAACAAAATTGAATTACATGGTCTACAAGTTAGACATAATATAAAATAAGAAATTCCAAAATAATGAGCAATATAAATAAATAAATAAATAAATATATATATATATATATATATATATATATATTTATATTACATTATATTATATATTTATTTATTTATATTTATATATATATAAGCCTTAAGGATTAGCTTAATTGGGTGAGTCTTAGTTAAAGTACATTTGCTATTGAGAGGTCTAATATTCAATTCTTTTAACATTTTCAGGATTAAGGTTCGCGATTGAGCCAATAAAAAGTGATCCCTTTAGATTTATTTAATACAAATATTCCATAAATATAATAGTCTCTTTAGATCTGATAAACCACATAAAAAATAATAATAATATTATATTGTTATATAATGAATATAAAAATTATATAATTATATATACAAATAGTATGCTAATTTAAAATAATAATTACACTATGGCAAATGATTACAACGATGTAATATAACGGTAACCATTATAATTATACGATAATAATACATACAAAATACTATAATGACTTAATAAGTTATCTTGAAAGTATAGGAAATTTAATAAAGTCAATAGCCATCTCGATCAAGCCACATGGGGGTTTGAAAAAAAGGCGTCTTAACTACTTTAAGACCTAACGTGATGATCCTCCATTGAATCATGCCATTTCTCCACCACACAATACGATGCTCAACTTAACTTTAACTTTCACACACTTTTCGATCCAAAATAATCGTTGATTTAAAAGAAAATCACAAGTTTCATTTGCAAGTACTTCCTTGCCTTCTTTTCATGTCAGCCTTCCTTCTTCTTTTTTAACTGCATGCGTTGATTAAAAAATACTTTGGTTTTAGGTCAAAATGAGTTATTATACAAAGGTTTCCTTGCTTCCTAATGCTATAAAGAATAAATGGAGAGCAAGGCAAATATGATTATACTGTATACCTTGTAATGTGTCATACAACACAATTTATTTGTATAGCAAGTTATATTGATTCCTTGTATTTGAAGTTAAGAAATTTGACACGGTTGTATGAGGTATTTCAAGTTCTCTCACTGTGGCTCATTATGAAAATTTACATTATAAGTCCATCTAAGTTCCCTTAATGCCTCCCATTTGGGATCACCATGGCCAAAAGAATTTGGAAACACTAGTGGAGGCTTACCTACTTATTTTCATCATGAGATACAATGCCACCAACATATCAACGTTATATTAAACTAGACACCAACCATCATAGTCCAACCTTTTTAATAATCTCTTCATTTCGTATCACACTTGTAAATAGCTCAAGGTATCCAATTTTCTAGTTGTTAATGATGAACGAACAAGTCTTAAGATGATGACAAATGACTTGTGCATATAAGACATTGTTACGAAGGATGTAATAAAGTTAATATCCAGATAAAATAAGTGACGAGATGGATTAATTCAAATCAAGTAAAGTAATTTTTTATTGGTCTAATATACAATAGTTATATAACTATTAGTTAGAAATAGAATGTTATGTAATTAGATCATAAAAGGAAAAGAAAAGATAAATCAACGACTTGAAAATAAGCTTATTTGAGGGGGCAACATCATTTTACATCACATAAGTAAACAAGTCTTGAATGATTCAAATGACAAGACCTCCTTGGTATATATGGGAGTATAAAAAGTCAAAATATAAGGGCTCAACAATAACAATAGTTGATTTCTATGAGGCACAACAATAACAATATGAGAGCTACATTTTTATTATAGAGACCTAACATGCCTATTTCCTTCAAAAAAGTGGTGCCCTCAACGCTTGAGTAAGTTTGGATGCTTATGTATGAAATACTCATTCTCCTATGTGGAATCTTTGGTAGGTATGTTCTTCCACTTAATGAGAGACTCTCAAATTGATCGATTCCATAGTTGTCGGTTTCTTGTTTCTGTGATTTCTTCAGGTTCCAATATGATTTTTCCTTCCTCATCAAGTTTTGGCAATATAGTTTAAACATGAAACATGGAAAATTGGGTGTACTAGCAAATTTGCAAGCAACTCCAATTTGTATGCCATAGTACCAAGTACCAATCCTTTGCAATGCCTTGTAAGAGCCATAACACTTGAGTGATAATTTATTATCCATCTTGGTTTGCTTGAGGGACATTTTCTTGTATGCTTGTAGTCGTAAAAATATCAAATCCCCCACATCAAAACTATAATAGCTCATGGTTAAAAGTTCATGTAATAAAATTAATAAATGAAAAATAAGACCAAGGTCATAGGACATGTATTCCAAGCTTAATGTCACGAAAGACATAGCAATGGGGATCACTTATGATTAATTTATGGCTATGGAAATTGGCAAAGGCAAAGTGGCACTACTGGGCATTTATTTATTAAAATAATGGAAAATAGGAGAAAAGGAAAGTACAAGGTCACATAATTGCATGTGAGGAAAATTGAAGGAAAAATAGAGGCAAATGAAGAAAATAGAGACCTCAATGATAAAAAGGCTTCTAAGGATTAGTTCACAACCTTTTAACATTTCAGTTTTGGAGCTCTCTTTTATTCTCTCGCTTTGTCATACTCTTTCAGACTTAGAATTTCTTGGAGCACTTTGGCATGGATTTGGAGAAATTTAAGGAAAAGGAAAGTGGGAAAGCGCAAGGGAACAAGTGGATGAGCAACTATATCTAGATTTCTTTGCAGGTAACAGGTTCCATGTGTCATTTCCTTTTCGATTTATGGATACATGGTATATGCATGTGATTATTTGGTTATGATATATCATTGGCATGGAGGATTTCTTGGATTAACAATGGTTTTAGCCTTGCCTTGTCATTTCCTAGATAGTCATGGTGTTGTGGATTTTTTCCACTTGATTGTTTCTCCTTGGTGCTCATAATTCGTTATGGTTGTGGGTTGGAAAAAACGCTTTGGAAGCCTTGGAATGACTTGGGTTGAGTTACTAGTCCTAGAGCCTAGGTTGGAAAAATGCTCTGGAGCCCTTGGTGGGTTGAGTTACTAGTCCTGGAGCTAGGTTGGACAAATTCTCTAAAGCTTTGGAACCTTGTGGGTTGAGTTATTAGTTCCTAGAGCGATAGACAATTGTGTAGAGACCGATCTAGTTGGCGTTACTGATGTCTAACCATGAGGTAGAATCACTGGTTGAGGGTTGAGGTGGTTTGGCCTCTAGAAGCCCTAGTTTGGTTTATTCCATGACATCCCACATTCATGCTTGGAATATGGCACGGGGGTGACTATCGGAAAGAAAGATTTGGTTCATCCGAATCTATGGTCGAGTGGTATGTGGAAGTCCCTGACTTAGTTGGCTTTTGCATATGTTAATAAGAGCTCTTTTCCTATTTTGTTTTATGAGTATTTGTACTTGAGATTATGTGGCTTTGATGGTTGTTATATCATGGTTTATATGTTGTCCATTTTCTAGTTATATGATGGTTATATGATGTATATGGTCTATGTCTCTTGATGTGTTTTGATTTTTTGATGAATGGTTGATGAATGCAAGAGCTAACAAATGTTATTTCAGCTATGTGGAGAGGGAATAGGGCCTTCTCGGTGATTCTTAGATGAATCTCATACTTTTATGATCAGATATGCATTCATGACTTGTAGCTTACATGTTTTCCATGCTTTTGACGAAATTTTTGTCATGTTCAAAGTATTCTAGTTCAATTTGTTCCTTGAGATTTATATGTCTATCATTGTTGACATGTCATTATTGGTTCTAAGAAGTTACAAGAAGTTCTAGGCAATTTTCTAGAGGCTGACCTGGAATCTAGGCTGTGATCATGGGACCGCATGCTCCTAACTAGAAAAATTGGATTGCAACCTGGGTCTATCTCAGGGTTGGGCCACCTAGGGTCTATCAACTGAATGGATACCCCAACATCCTAGACCAACCTACCATATCGAAGTGTTCACATGCTCCAACCTGTAAGCAACTTCATGCACCTACCTAGCACCTCCCTGCCACCCTCTAATCATCAGAAGTGAGACAAGAGTGTGGACTCCTCCATGATACAATATGATTTACAATAATTTTCTTCTACTAAACTGAACACCCAATCACACTATGTCCTGCAACCCAACCATGACATCAACCTAACAGTGACTCCTATACCTCCCAACAATGCCTCTTCGACTCTAGGCAAATTGACTCTTTTACAATAATGAGTCTTTCAATGATGACTCTTTTACAACACTGGATTTTTTTACAAGACCTAACACTTGACTCGGCATTGCTTCTTGGATCACTTGCAACTGTTGAGGTACTGTTGTGCTTGCTTCAAGTAATGGTCCTTTGGAACTACATGTCCTTCTAGTATGTGTCTGAGTTGTTCTAAAGTGTCATCCTTCCTACACATGCATTAGAAAGAAAGACCCAAGAAAATACAAAACAAAATACTACATTGTCCTGCAAAAAAATATGTCAGAGTTGATAATCAAAATTCAAATGCAAACACTAATCATACATACCTTGTTGTAGCATACTTACCCTTGACTATTGATGTGTGGTCCTTAGTGCAGTGATCCTTGAATGCATACTTTTTCTTGCCTTCTAGGAGCTCGATATTGAATCTATTGTATCTATGTAATTTCCTATCTCCAAGATCCGAAATTTCATCCTGTGGTAGCCCTCAGAGTCCTCTTTCCAACCCCATAGGTCTGATCAATATTGGATTTCTCAATAAATAGTTATTCCCAATCTCCCATGACGACCTGATTATAAACTAGTTTAGTAGAGAGAATTTGTATGAAGTGCCCTATGTCACTATTTCGACCTTTATCCCTGAAAACGATACCCAACAAACTATAGCCCATCCTCTTTCTATTACTATTTACAAAATTTGAATCCAATTCTCAGAGAGAAAGTTATGATGATTTTCCCAACGTCACCTGTTTGACATGGAATTTGGGAGCCTACAAAAACCCTAACTTCCTCAAAGCATATCTCTGAAAATATAGTGAACCAAGATCTAAAATTTGGTCACGAGGTTCATCAATATTTAGGCTCAAATTGATTTTAGTTTCAGCTTTTGAATCATTGTAGAAAAAATTTACAGCGAAAATGCCATGATGGCTTGTTTGAAGCAGCGAAATCCTAGAATCCAAGGCTATAAACTTGCTTCAAAACAAACCTTCAAACTTGATCATAATTTTGTGCCCTAACTAGACCTCAACAAAACCTTAAACTCCCTGTAATAGATCCTGCGTTAGAATCTCATGAGGGACAAAAAATTACAGAGGTCTTCTCACAAGATAATTCGTTGAAAAGTGCTTCCATGAGGAGGATATGAGGGTCACAATTTATAGAAATGTCTTAGGTTGAGAGGGTCTTCAACAAGTGAACATTGGAGGCCTTTTAGGAGCTTAAAATATTATTAATTATTGGCTCTTCAATGAACAAAACTAATCATGAGTTCCATGCCACAACCCCATGGGGTTTTAGCCCACTAACTGGGGTTACTAACTTCAAACATGAATATCTCCCAAACCATGAAGGACTATGTGGCGTGCCATATATCAACGGAAACATATCGACGAGTAGAATCCATATAGAAGATATTTGACTTAGAATAAGATGATTTTTCAAGTCAAAATTCTGATGCAAGATCGAGGTAGCCCCTGATGTTGCTTGGGTTTACATCAATGACAACCACTGATCAACAATCTCCCCCTTTGGCATTGATGGCAACACAAGTACTCCCCCTGCGATCATGAAACCTCTTCCTACTGCCTTCTCTTCCCCTGCGACTCCCCCTAACAAAATGGGATCTTGTAGACCTGTACACACCTCCACTTCCCCTTTCTACTTAGTTAGATAAGAGAAAGAGTCTAATGAGAACTTGGGAGAATCCAAATATTTTGGTGAAGATACTCAAATGTTTCACGAGGTAATGTTTTGGTAAATATGTTAGAAATTTGTTGCTTTGTGCCAACATAATCAAGCTTGATATTCTTTTCGGCAACCTGCTCTCTAATGAAATGATATTTGATCGAAATGTACTTTGTTTTGGAATGCATTGCAGGATTCTTGGAGATACTGATGGCACTGGTGTTATCAGAGAAGATGGGAATATGCTCATCAAACTTGACTTGAAGATCTTTCAAAGTTTGTTTCATCTAGAGAACTTGAGTCCAACAATCTAATGTCGTGATATATTGTGCTTCCATTGTGGATAACGAGATTGAATACACTTTTTACTTACCCATGAAACAAGGCAACCACCTAGATAGAATGTTGCTCCACTGGTACTCTTTCGATCATCAACACTTCCCGCCCAATCTTCATCTGTATAAGGTTGGATAACTAGATCATTTCCTTTGGGATACCATAGACCATATTTTTTTGTTCCCTTAAGATATCGAAGAATTCTTTTGACAACAATAATATGAGATTCTTTTGGTGCTGCTTGTAATATTACTACTTGTCCAACTACCTGCATTGCGTTTGGCTGAGAAGCTATCACATATAGAATACTGCCAATCATTGATCTATACAACCTCTGGTCCACATCCTTTAACAAATATTTTAAACTTAACTTGCAACCTATTACCATTGGGGTAAGGAAATGCATGCAATATTCCATCTTGAATTTATTGAGAATTCACTTGATGTGCTTGGTTTGATATCTAAATATTCCTTTATCCTGTTGAGATATCTAAAGCCCTAAAAAGTATGTCAACTCACCAAGTATCGACATTTCAAACTCACTTTGCATCTTTGTGGCAATTTTTTTTTCTTAATCTGTCATCATTGCTTCCAAAGATTATATCATCCACATATACCTTGATATAATGTTAGGTTATCTTGATCCACTTTCACATAGAGATTGTTGTCGGTGTTTCCTTTCTTGAATCCATGTTGATGTACATATCCATCAAGACAAGCATACCAAGCTCTAGGAGCTTGTTTGAGACCACATAGTTCCTTCTTTAATCTGTAGACGTAGTCTTCCTTGTCAGAGAGTAGAAAACCTTTAGGTTGTTCAATGTAAACTTCTTCTTCCAATTCACCATTTAGAAAAGATGACTTAACATCCATTTGGTATACCTTGATTTTTCTCGAGCATTCATGAGCGAGAAACATCCTGATAGCTTCCATTCTAGAAATGGCAGCAAAGGTTTCTTCAAAATCGTTTCCTTCAACTTGTGCATATCCTTTGCAGACTAATCTTGATTCTTAGTAACCTGTCCACCCTCATTCAATTTGTTTTTGAAGACCCATTTAGTTCCAATAACGTTTTTATCCATTAGTCGTGGAACCAATTCCCAAGTGTCGTTCTTCTCAATTTGATCAAGTTCTTCATTCATAGCTACTACCCAATTTTCATCTTGACTAACTTCCTCAAAATTGCTAGACTCAAAAGTTGCTAAAAGAGTAAGGCGGGCTTGGTGTAATGAATGAAGCTGTTGACTTATTCTGGTTCTAATTCCTTCATTTATGTTTCCAATGTTTTGATTCGATGAATGATTCTTTTGACACTATTATTTTAAAACTTTTGGAGAAGTTTGTTGTACATCATGCTGATCATTTCTTATATCCTCTTGGTTGACTGTTGTTTCCTTATTTGATTGGTCTTGTTCTGGAGCTTCTTCTTCATCCTTCACAGATTCTACCTCAAACCCCTCAGAGGCGATCTCATTTTTATCCTTTAGAACACAGTCTTCGTCAAAAGAAACATTTATGCTTTCAACTATTTATTTTCGCCTCATATTGTAGCACCTATAAGCCATTCTTTTGCATGAATAACCAACAAAAAGGAATTCTTCAACACGGGAATCAAACTTGCCCAATTTGTGGTCTTCTCTTTTGATGTAGCATTTTCTTCCAAATATTTTGAAGTATTTGATGTTAGTCAGTCTTCCTTCCATAGTTCGTAAAAATTCACGTTACAATTGTTCCTTAGCAGACCTTTGTTTATAATGAATACAACTATATCAATTGCTTGAACCCATAATTTATCATTCAATTTTGAGTCATTTAACATTATAAATTCATTTCCTGTATGGTTCCTGTTTTTTCTTTCTGCAACTCAATTTTGCTGTGGTTTTCTGGCTGTTGAGAATTTCCTTTTTATTTCATTTTCGTCACAGTATTGCTGAAATTCTTGGACATGAATTCTCTGGCATTATCTAATCTCAAACATTTGATCTTCAAATAGGTTTCATTTTCGACCAATTCCTTCTATATTTTGAAAAATTTGAATGCCTTAGATTTTTTCTTTAAAAAACTAACGGTTGCCATTCTAGTGTAATCATCTATCATTAGCATAAAGTATAATTCACAGTCTAAACCTTCTGTTCTCATAGGACCACATAGATAAGTATGTATTAATTCCAATGGACGTGATGCAAAGTGTTCCTTCATATTGAAATCAAATTTTGTCTATTTTTCATGTCGACAAGATTCACATATCGTATTGGTAGGTTTTGAAATTTTAGGCATTTCTCTTACTGCTTCCTTTTTTCTCATCCTGACCAAATTGTCAAAATTTATATGTCCCATTCGTTTGTGCCATAACAAAATTTCATCTTATTTTTCCAAAAAGAACCCTTTAGGTGTTTCATCCAAAATGTATATGTCATTTGGAGCTCTGCTTGTTGTAGCCACAATTTTTCCAAATTTTCCTTTCCTGATTTCACATTTCTTAGAGTTGAATAACATCATGTGTCCTTGATCGCACATCTATCCAACACTGAGCAGATTGTGATTCATATTTTCAACCAACAAAAAATCCTTCGCTAATGCATCCTTGCTTCCAAGTGTGATCGTACCTGCTCCTATGACATTTGAAGACCCATCATTTCCAAAAGACATTGTTCCATCCTTCTTTTCCTTCAAGGATATGAACTTATTTTTATCTCCAGTCATATGTGTTGAGAAACCACTGTCAAAATATCAAATTATTTTGTTTCTTGGAGCCTTGAGAGCAACAACACATTTTTCAGTATTGTTTTTCCATACTTTTTCATTCTGATTTTGCGAGAATTCATTTGAAGAGCTTCCAATTCTACAATATTTAGCTAGATGTCCAAAATTGTTACATTTGTAACATTCGACATCATCTCTCAAATGATCGGATCTGTTGATATTCTGCTGAGTTCTGGAATATCCATTTATGAAAGATATCCTGGAACTATATTCATTCCAAACATACATGCGACATTCTACAGCTCTATGTCCAAACCTTCCGCATGAATAACAATGACCGTAAAATATAGTTTGATACTCGGGAGGAAATATTCTTCAAGGAATTATTTTGCATGGTTCTTCCTGCGAGTCTTGATCTCTTGATTTAGCCGAGAGATCTACTTGCTTGGTATATTTTTCATATCCATCTTCTTTTGTTGTCATAGAATGACTTGACTCCTTTTTAGATTTCTCTTTGTAACCAAGACCACTCGTGTCACTACATGATCGCTGATTGCTGACGAGTTCTTCCAATGCCTTTGAGTTTTTGGAGTAGTTTTGAGGAGTTTTTACATTTTTTACTTCCTTTCGTAGAGAGACTATTCAGCTTCCAATGCCTCTATTTGGTTGTTACTTTCCTTTAATTATTTCCTGAGCGATTCTTCAATCATTTGTATTCTTCAACCTTTATTTTAAGATTTAGGACTTGTTCCATTTCTGCCTTTAATTCGTCTTCAAGAGTGTTGAGGTGATTTTTTTTCGACGTTAAGCTCTTTGATATCCCTAATCACTTTGTTTTGAAATTCAACCTCAGTCATCTCTTCTTCTCCTTCTTCGTCAGATGCCTCTTGCTTATTGTGCTTGGCCATAAACAATACTCTTCCGTTGATTTCTTCTTCGTTATCATTGTATTCATCAGATGAGGAGCTATCTTCTTTGTTGAATAAAATCTTCTTAAACCATTTCTTCTTGCCTTTCTTGTTGTACTTATGAGGACCTTTATTTCCCTTCGTAAAAACCTCATTTTTGTGAGGACACTTGACTACAAATTCCCTAGCCTCACCACAATAAAAAATATTAATGGAAGTTTACCTTTTAATTTCCCCGTACCTATTCTCATTTTTTGTATGAAGTAGGCAAATTATTTATCTGAAAATTCTTTTTCATCTTCTTCCTTTTCTTCATCCTTACAACTACAAGTTTTTTCCTTTAGAGTCTTCTTGTCCTTACTATTCTACTTGGATGTGGAAAATGTTGTTTCTAAGTGAGATGTGTCATCCTCTTCTTCAATCCTCATTTCATATGCCGTAAGGATTCCATGCAATTCATCTATGCTGAGATTGGTCAGATTCGATCTATCTTCCAAGACAGATACTTATGGGTTGAATCTTGCTGGCAAGGTTATGAGGATCTTTCGGACAACAATTTTGTGTCGACAAGTTCTCCCAAACCTTCCAATGTATTTATTTTTTCATCGACACACTAAAAGTATGCAATAATATATTCATCTTCTTTTATTATAAGTTACTCAAAATTTTCCCTGAAAATTTGAAGCTTTTCTTCTTTCACCTATGAGTCACCTACATATATATTCTCAAGATTGCCCCATACCTCTTTAGCAGTTTTGCAACTCAATACCTTAATATAGACAGATTTGATAATCCCACTGATAATAAGATCTTTAGAATTTGCATCACATACCATGTTATTCTTACCTTGTTCATCCGGGGTCAATGTGAATCCTTTTTCAATGATTTCCCATACTTTGTATCCTTGTGCCAGCAAATGATCCTGCATTCTTCCTCTCCAAAGTGCATATTTATTTCCATTGAACAAAGGAACTCTATTCTTGGTGTATTCCATGTTCTCCTTCCAGTTGTAAGATTGATATTGAAGGAACCAAGCTCTGATCCCAATTGTTGGAAATACTGGGGGGGGGGGGGTTGAATCAATATTCCTTAGCAATTAGAACTTTTAAATATTTTCGGAGCATTAGTTAATCTTCAATTATTATTAATGTTTATCCAGTAACAACAATAAACAAAAGAACACATTAGGCATAATAATTTTAGGTGGAAAACCCCCTCCAGGTCAAAAACCACCGAATGCTTTTCTAATAAATTCTTTAATCTTCAGCCCCAACTGAAATTAAAGTTGCAACTTCCTAGAATTCTAGAAAAGCATTCTTCTCCAGCTCCCACTGGAAGGACGTCCCAATGCCTTGGTTTCTTCAGTAGTCAATTGAATTGATGCCCCAACATCCTAGACCAACTTACGACCTTGAAGTGTTCACAGGCTCTAACCTGTAGGCAGCTTCATGAACCTGCCTAGCACCTCCCTGCCACCCTATAATTATTATAAGTGAGACAAGAGTGTTGACTCCTGTACCAGGGACAAAGATACATGATACAATATGATTTGCAATGATTTTCTTGTACTTGATCGAACACCCGATCACACTATGACCTGCAACCCAACCATGGCATCATCCCAACAATGACTCCTATACCTCCCAACAATTCCTCTCTAACTGTAGGCATATTGACTCTTTTACAATAATGACTCATTTACAAATTTACAATTATAACTCTTTTACAAATTTACAATGATGACTCTTTTACAGCATTGGCTTTTTGACAAGACTGCACACTTGACTCGAAATTTCTTCTTGGATCACTTTCAGGTGCCGAGGTGCTATTGTGCTTGCTTCAAGTAATGGTACTTTTGCACTACATGTCCTTCTAGTATGTGTCCGAGTTGTTCTAAAGTGTCATCCTTCCTACACATGCATTATCAAGAAAGACCCAAACAAATACAAAAAATTATACTTATGTTGTCCTGCAAAAACATATGTCAGAGATGATAATCAAAATTCAAATGAAAACACTAATCATACATACCTTGTTGTAGCATACTTACCCTTGACTGTTGATGTGTGGTCCTTACTGTAGTGATCCTTGAATGCATACTTTTTCTTGCCTTCTAATAGCTTGATATTGAATTATTTTATCTATGTAATTTTGAAACTCAAAGATCTGAAATTTTGTCCTTTGGTAGCCCTCAGAGTCCTCTTTCCAACCCCATAGTTCTAATCGATATTGGATTTCTCAATAAATAGTTATTCCAAATCTCCCATAATTAGCTGATTATAAACTAGTTTAGTAGAGAGAATTTGTATGAAGTGCCTTGTGTCACTGTTTCAACAATTAGACCTGAAAATGATACCCAACAAACTGAATTCATCCTATTTCTATCACTATTTATGAAATTTTAATCCAATGCTCAGAGAGAAAGTTATGACAATTTTCCCAAGGTCACCTGTTTGACATGGAATTCGGGAGCCCACAAAAACCCTAAATTCCTCAGATCATATCTTCAAAACTATAGCAAACCAATATCTAAAATAAAGTCACAAGGTTCATCATTATTTCGGCTCAAATGATTTTTAATTTCATCTTCTCAATATTCGTAGAAAACAAGTTATAGTGGAAATTCCACGATGACCTGTTTGAAGCAGCGAAATCCTAGAATCCAAGGCTCTAAACTTGCTTCAAAACAGACCTTCAAAATTGATCATAATTTTTTTCCGTAACTAGACCTCAATGAAACCTTAAAATCCCTACAACAAATCCTGCATTAGAATCTCATGAAGGCCGAAAAATTACAAATGTCTTCTCATAATATAGTTCGTTCAAAAGTGCTTCCATGAAGAGGATACGAGGGTCAAAATTTATAGAAATGTCTTAGGTTGAGAGGGTCTTCAATAAGTGAACATTGAAGGGATTTTATGAGCTTAAAACATTATTAATTATTGACTATTCAATGACCACAACCAATGATGAGTGGCATGCCACAACCCCGTGGCATTTTAGCCCACTAACTGGGGTTACTAACTTCAAACACGAAAATATCTCAAACTGTGAAAAACTATGTGGTGTGCCATATATAAACGGAAACATCTCGATGAGTAGAATCCATATAGAAGATCCTTGACTTAGAATAGGATGAGTTTTCATGTCAAAATTACCATATCAGGGTAGCCCCTGGTGTTTCTTGGGTTGACATCAATGACAACCACTGATCGACAACAATATTAAGAAGCTTGGTTTCTTGGGATGAATAAGTTCTTATGATTACATGATTACTTATAGAATATGAAATCCTAGATAACTACTTCCAGTCTTGAAGAGAAAGCAAACATTTGGTGGTAAGATGTAAAGAAAGTCAGAGGAATTTGGGAAGAAGAGTTGACTTGGAGTGAGATCGAGAGACTTTTGAGGAAGAAGTATCTATCTGAGAGATACTATGATGAGAAGGAAAATGAATTCTATGAGTTGAAGGACCAATGAGGAGTATACTAGAAGATTCTTAGAGTTGTTGAGATATGTGCCTTATCTTAAGGAGGAGAAAGCAAAAATTCAGAGATCCATTAGTGGATTTCCAGTGTAATTCAAAGACATGATTGAGTTTTATGGGCCTAGATCGTTGGAGGAAGCCATCAGAAAGTTAAAGCACTCTTAAGAGAAATTGAAGCACAAAAATGAGTCTAAGTAGGATTGGAAAGGTAATGACAAGAATAAAGGAAATTGAGTTAAGAAGAGAGGAAAAACCCAAGATACAGATGATAAGGAGAATGTAGCACCATAAAATAAGTTCAATGCAGCTGATAGAGGATAGGGATTTTAGTCTGAGGAGAAAAACAAGGGAGATGGAAATATTGTCCATAGTATCAGGGTGGTAGACCGTAGATTCATAGTGTTGAGGAACCATAGACAATGGGGGATGTTGGATAAAGTGTTCCTTGAATTTATGCATCTTTGGATAATAGGTACGTTGATAATCCAGCATCTTTTATCGAAATAGAAGGTAACCTTTTTGGTCAAGTTGTTTCTATTTTGATTGACCCTGTATCTAACTATAGTTATATTTGTCCTGATCTGGTGGACAAGTATGGTTTGAATAAAGAAGTGGATGAAGAATCATGGTTGGTGCAATTGGATATAGGTGCCAAGAAAAAAGTTCATCATTGTGTAATAGTTTGTGCATTTGAGTTGAATGGTATGTCTATAACAATGCATATACATTTTCTTCCATTGGGATCTTACAATTTTTTGTTGGGTATGGATTAGTTATACATTCACATGACTAAGGTAGATTTATATGATAACTCTATTGAGTGCTTGGATGATGATAGAGAGAAGAGAATATTGCAAGGTAAAAAGAAACCTACATCAGTAAGAATGGTTACAACTATGCAGGCAAAGCGCAATAGCAGGAAAGGATGTGTATTGTTGTTGAGAACTTCTGGAATCCTGTTTGTATTGTTTGAAGAGCCCAACGTTTCGGGTGAACGCTTCACCCATCTTTAGGGGCAGGAAGCTTAATTGATGATAGGAAGAGTTCTTGATCAGAATGTATAGAGAATGGGGGTAGAATTAGCCATTAGAGATAGTGAGATTAACGGAACGATGCATAACTGATAATTGTGACTAAAACTATAGGGGAGAATTTATTCATTTAAAATTGAAATTAAATTATAATTTATTATAATCCAAAGATTTTTTAGTTAAATTAAAATCATTGAAAAAATAAAAAATATATAAATAAATAAAAGGATTAAAATGAATAAATTAAACTTAAGAGATTAAAAATTATTTTTAATTGGTCAAAATTCCAAAAGAGGAGGGCAAACATTAGAATTAAAAATTATTATTATTTTATTATTTGTATCAAAGGCATCATTAATTAATTATATGATTTAAGGTTATATTATTATTAAAATAAAAAAAATATAGAAATCAAATTGGAATGAAATTGGATTACAATATATAAATGTTAAAATTATGATTGGAGATAGTTAAAGTCAAAAGGTCAACATTTGGAAAGAAATATTATTTAAATTATTAAATACCCTAATTTTATTAATTACATCAAAGAAGGTTAAATTGGAAGGGTAATTTAATAAGAAAATTAAATTAATTAAATATTACAATGAGGAACAGAATTGACTATGAAAAGAGAAAAATTAACCATAAGAAGAATTTTATGAGGAAGGGAAAGGGGAGGAGAAAACTTACAAAGGAGAGAATTAGAGGGAAGAAGGGGTTAGGAAGGGTGAGAATTTAAATTAGAGGGAAAGGGTTTAGATGATAAGAGATGGATGGTGGGTTTCCAAGATTGGCTTAACTGGTATCCATCATCCCAGTTAAAATTATTAAGATGTTTTTCAATTTCAATGGCCTCCCCAATGACACAATTTGAATGATATGGGGAAGAAGATAAGATTTTTGTTTTTTCAAATCAAATAATGTGGATGGTAGAATATGAGTGCTCAAAAATGGAAAATTTTGCAATGCAATTGTGGAAGGTGATAGCCATGTGTTCTTTCAACAAAGATTTGAAGGGTCTTCCAATTTGTACTATGTAATACATTCCACAGGAGCAGGGAATCTCATACACTTCAGGACCTAACATAGCCAGGAATCTCATACACTTTGGGACCTGACATAGGGTCATTTTTATTCTTGGCTGATCTGAAGAGTTGGCTGAGGGTTTTCTAGGGCTTGAAGAAGGTTTTGATGTTGTTTTTAGAGAGGATCTTGGATAGATGATCAGTAGCCCCTTGAATGCAAGGAAACTTTGGCTAAGGGAGGGGTATTGGGACAGTTTTTAGATGTGGATGGAAACTAGAGAAGAAGGATTTGTTAATATGGGAAGAGGTGTAACTATTAGAATTAAGATCTTTGGAGATATGGGCTTTTTCTTTGGGAAAGGATTGGGAGGAGGATATTCGAATGGCTCGGGTGACAAGGGTCTTGATGATAATAGATTTTTAAGTAGGATGGTGGTGGGATTTAACATGAAGGTACCTATCAGTATGAGTATTCTTTCGATAGAATTGGTGAGTTAAGGAACCATTTGGGAGGAATGAGACAAGGAAATCAATAAAGGGAAGGGAATCGTTCTCTTCAAGCTCCATAGTGAACTGGATTGTGGGGTGATGTTATTAAGATGGAAAAGAAAATATTGGAGTGCAGGTATACTATGGGACCAAATGAAAAAGGTGTCATCAACAAAATGCTTCCAACATTTAGGTTTAAAGTGGAAGGTTTCGAGGCCCATGGCTTCAAAGTGTTCCATAAAAATTTTAGTAGCGACACGGGAAAGGGATGATCCCATGGCTATTCCCTTAGTTTGTTTGTAAAAAACCCCATCAAAGGTGAAAAAGGTTGTGGTAAGACAAATTTTGATAAGGTTGAGAGTCTCAGGATCAACAAGTTTGGAAATGAGATCAATGGCTTCAGGGATTGGAATTTTGGTAAATAGAGAAACAACATCAAAGTTGACCATGTTGTCTTTCTCATCAAGCTTATGGTTTTGGATTTGCTAGATGCAATTAGAGGATTATTTAATGAAGGAGGAAGAATGGACAGAATAGGGATGAGGTGTTTTGGCTAGGAATTTGGAAAGGGCATGGGTGAGACCTCCTATAACACTGAAAATAGGTCTAAGGGGGATATCTTGATTGTGAATTTTCATTTCACCATAAATTCTATGGGTAATGGGGTTAAGGGGGATAAGAATATTTTGGGTGGCAGGGTTGAGGGATGAGGATTTAATGGATTTGGTGACCCTGTTGGTAACAGATTGGAGGGGGTTCTTAGATAAAGGTTTGTAAGAAGAGGAGGAAAGGAGATCAAGCATCTTACGATGGTAGTCCAAGGAATTCATAACAACTGATGCATTTCCTTTATCAACTTTAAGAATGAGAATGTTGGGGTTGGAATTGAGCTGACAAAGGGATAAAAATTCTTCCTTAGTAAGGTTAGGTTTATAGAGCTTGGAGTTTTGAAGAATGCGACCACATTCTTTTTGAAGCTCTTCCACTGCATGGGAGGGAAGGCAGCGGGAAGTGGATTCATGGAGCATATAATATCATCAAATGGAATGGTACAAGGTACAAGGGAAAAGTTAAAAACTTTCTCAAGAAGGCTTAATGAGAGGGCATCAAGCTCAACCGATGAGAATTTAACCCCTTTGGAATTAAGAGAGGAAGGAGGGGGTGGAGGGGGTTGATAGGAATTTTGGGGGTCAAAAGATGAGGAAGGATTGTGAACAAAATTAAAATTGATAGGATTATCAATGGTGATGGTATTAGAAAAAGGAGAGGAATCATAAGGGAGTGGAGAGGAATTAAAATTAGAATTAACATTCGACTTAGAAATATCATTTATAAGATTAGAAATAATATTAAAATTGATATTAGAATAATGATCAAACTAGAAGAATTTGGGTTAGGGTTGTATTTAGTATAAGAATTTAAATTCGAATTAAGGTTAGAATGAAAACTAAAAGAAGGGAATGATTTAAAGTTAGAGGCATAGGAATTCAAACAAGTACTAACAGAATTAGGATGGTTATTATTATATTAGGATGGTTATTATTATTAAGAATTTCAATATTTGAATTACTTTCATTTGTTGAGAATTTATTAGAGTTAAAGTTGGGTAAATGATGAAAAATGATGGACGTGCTATTAGAAGTAGAATGGCATTGGATAGGCAAGCTATTAGGGTTGGCTGCAATGCTGAGCAGAGAAGGAGAATGTTTGGACTTGCTGAAGGGCCTAGAGAGATTATACTGGGAGGGAGAAGTGATGATGGAGTTGTCGGCAAAAAGAGTATTAACACAGGATGAGGATGGATCAGTCATGGTAAAAGAAGATGCCATGGACGCTGAGGAATCTTGCATCTTGTGAGATGGTGGGTAATTTTGCGTCGTTGGAGTCTGAGGCTTAGGGTTGGGTGATGAAGGAAGAAAATACATGGATGACAGTGAGGGTGCAAATATGGATTTCCTTTGCATGAAGAGTAGTTAGGTTCAATGGGAGAGGGTGAGGGTGACGTTGTATAAGCTACAGATGAAGGATGGACGCATGGGTCAAAATTGTAAAGCGAGGACTAAGGTTGTAAAGGTAAAAAGGAATCATGAGGAATGGAGGTAAAAATAGGAGATGGATAATTAGATGGAGAATTACTAATGGGTGTTGAAAGATAGGGAATTACTAATGGATTCAATTGAGATCAGGCCTATGCGCTCAAGGAGGAAATCAAGTAAATATTGGTAGAATTGAAGCATATTGACACATCTCTAAGAAAGTTTTGGTCTCAAAGAGAAAATCATATCCATAGAGGGAAATAATAATAACATGTATATTTCCCAAGTCAGTAACATATTGTTGTTGAAAACTTCTGGAATCCATATTCAGGGGTAGGAAGCTTAATTGATGATAGGAAGAGTGATTGACCAAAATATATAGAGAATGAGGGAAGAATTCGTTGTTAGAGATAGTGAGATTAACATAACATTGCATAACTTATCATTTTTACTAAAACTATAGAGGGAGAATTTATTGATTTAAAATTGAAATTAAATTATAATTTATTATAATCCAAATATTTGTTTGTTAAATTAAAATCATTGAAAAAAGAAAAGTATATAAATAAATACAAGGATTAAAATAAATAAATAAAATTCAGAGATTAAAAATTATTTTTAATTGGTCAAACTTCAAAAAAAGGAGAGAAACCATTAGAATTAAAAAATGTTATTATTTTATTACTTGTATCAAAGGCATAATCAATTAATTATATGATTTAAGGTTATATTATTATTAAAATAAATAAAATAAATATAAAAATCAAATTGGAATGAAATTGGGTTACAATATATAAATGTTAAAATTATGATTGGAGATGGTCAAAGTCAAAAGGTCAACATTTGGAAAGAAATATTATTTAAATTATTAAATACCCTAATTTTATTAGTTACATCAAGTGAGGTTAAATTGGAAGAGTAATTCAATAAGAAAATTAAATTAATTAAATATTACAATGAGGAATATAACTAACTATGAAAAGGGAAAAAATAACCATAATAAGAATTCTATGAGGAAGGGAAAGGGGAGGAAAATGCTTACAAAGGAGAGAATTAGAGGGAGGAAGGGGTTAAGAAGGGTGAGAATTTAAATTAGAGGGAAAGGGTTTGGATGATAAGAGATGGATGGTTGGTTTCGAGGATTGACTTAACGAGTATCCATCATTTATAAGAAGAACTTCGACGTAAATCACATATAGAAAGACCTTTGTTGACGCGTTCGAACCAAAAAGTGTGGTTCATCGTCAGGACAAGTTGAAGAAATAGATCCAGCTTAGCATGTTAAATAGTCTGAGCAGAGACTCCAACGGCTAAATCGAACAACGACTAATTTTGACCTTAGGACCCAGGTCAAATTATTATTCATTAATTTAATATTATTATTATTTTTAATATTAATACATAAAATATTTTTAATGGTTAGTTTTAAAAAAATAAATAATTAATTAATTAATAATTATATATATATATATATATATATATATATATATTAAAGTTATAATATTAGGTTATTAAGATAAAAAAATTAAAATAAATAAATAAATAAAATACTTTTAGAGGTTAGTTTAAGAAGATAATTTACTTATTTATTTAAATTATTTAATAATATAATACATATATAATAATAGGTTGTTAAGGACGAGAATAATTTCAATGGTTAGCTTAAAAAGTAATTTATTAATTTATTTATTAATAATCATATATATATATATATATAAAGTTATGGTTAAAAATATAAATAAATAATTTAAATGGTTAGTTAGAAAAAGTAATTTATTTAATTTAATTAAATTATTTATTATTATATATTGATAATATAGCCTTAATATAGGTAAATAAAATAATTTTAATGGTTAGTTTAAAAAACTTTAATTTAGTTTATTTATTTAAATTATATATATATATATATATATATATATATATATAAAAGTTATAATATTAGGTTATTAAGATAAAAGTTAGGTGGGAATTAGTTAAATTGAGGACCTAACTTTTTTACAAACCAGGTAAATGAAAGATGCTAGTTAAATCAAATAAATATTAATAATATATATTCGTTAATAAATAAATAAATTATAAATAATAACAATACATTAGTTACGAAAATAATAAAATAGATAATAATAATAATAATAATAATAATAGATATTCATTAATAAATTAATTAAAATATAAAATAATATATATATAAAAATAGTAATAATATATATAAAAATTAGTTACGAAAAACTGATAAAATAAATAAATAAATAATAATAAAAATAAAAATAATTAAATAAATATTTGTTATGACTATAAATATTAACCAGGGAAAAGGGGAGCGACACAACAATAAAAATAAATAATAATAATAATAATAATATATATTCGTTAATAGATAAATAAAAAAAATAAAAATAATAATAATAATAAGTAAATAAATATTATTTATGATAATAAATACCAATATCAATCAGGGAAAAACGGAGCGACACAAAATACACAGGAGAAGGATTGGAAAGAGTCCAGAGCAAGAAGGATAAACCATAGGAGATAGGAAGGCTCTAGGGGAACGACGAAAGCGAAAAATATGAAAGAGGGGGGGGGGGGGGGGGGAGACTAAGATGAGAGGGCCCCATCCACCATCTACTGATCTTCCAGCCGTCATCTCTATTGAGATTGTTAGGCCTTCTTTCGATCTCAATAGCTTCCCTGAGTTTACGATGATGGAACATGGCAACTTTGGCAACAACCTTAGCCTCCTCAATACTAACGTGATGCTTGGTCTTATCCACATGCTTTGCTAGCACTCAAGACTTGGTTCTCCCATGTCTTAGGTCAGCTGCATGTTCGCTAATCCTCTGATGGATGGAGCGCCCTGTTTCCCCGATGTAGGGGGTCCCACAAGAACAAGGGATCAAGTAGACACCCTTCATGTCCTTGGGGTTAACGGGATCTTTAACCGATCGGAGGGAATTACGAATAGTTTTGAGGGGTCTAAATGAAGAGGGAATATCATACCTCTTAAGGATCCGGGCAATCTTGTCTGTGGTTCCTTGGACATATGGAAGGTGGACACCTAGTCGGTGCTCCTTAGGCTCTTTCCTAATAACTGCATTTCTAGATGCTTTAAGGAAAGCCTTCTGACCTAGGCGCCTACTATATCCATTTTCCACAAAGACATCAAGGAGATGGGATTTCTCCTTATCAAAGCTCTCATTATCAGAAATCCTGAGGGCACGAGTAGTGAGGGTGTTAAGGACACCCATCTTCTGAGCAGAGAAATGATGGGAATCGACATGAAGATACTGCTCAGTATGCATTTTCTTCCGGAACACAGAGTGGGAGAGATAGCCGTCCTTATTCTTAGAAATAAGAATATCTAGGAAAGGGAGGCAACCATTGACCTCTTTCTCCATGGTGAACTTAATGGCAGAGGACTGACCGTTGAGGTGATTGAAGAAGTGATCCAGCTCCTCTTGGCCATGGGACCAGATGACGTTAGTGTCATCCACATACATTTTCCAAAGCTTCGGAAGAAGACAAGCCGAGGCTAAAGCTTTGGCTTCGAAATCTTCCATAAAAAGATTCGCAACAATCGGGGAAAGGGGGGAGCCCATGGAAACACCACAAGTCTGTTCAAAGAATTCACCCTCGAAACAGAAGAAATGCGTCGACAAAGGTCTTTCTATATGTGATTTACGCTGAAGCTCTTCTTATAACTATTATGGATCACAAAAATCTCAATTCAACAAGTATCCATCATGTCGATTAAAATTATTATGATGTTTTCCAAAGGGCCTCCCAAATGACCTAGTTTGAATTATATGAGGCAAAAGCTAAGATTTCATTTTTGTCAAAACAAATAAGGTGTTTGGTAGAATGGGAGTGCTCAACAATGACATATTTTGCAATGCAGTTGTGGAAGGTCTTAGCCATGTGTTCTTTCAACAGAGCTTTGAAGTATCTTCTAATTTATCCTATGTAAGACATTCCACAGGAGTAGGAAATCATATACACTTTGGGGCCTAACATAGGGTCATTTTTATCCTTGGATGATCTGAAGAGTTGGTTGAGGGTTTTTTGGGGCTTGAATAAGGTTTGATGTTATTTTTAGAGAGGATCTTGGATAAATGATCGGTAACCCCTTGAATGTAAGGAAGGGTTACTTTGGGTAAGGGAGGGGTGTTGGGACAATATTTAGGATGGGGATGGAAACTAGAGAAGAAGGATTTTTTAATCTGGGAAGAGGAGTAACCATTAGACTTAAGAGATTTGGAGAGATGGGCTTTTTCTTTGGGAAAGGATTGGGAGGAGGATATTTGAATGGCTCAGGTGACAAGGGTCTTGAGAATGACATATTTTTTGGCAGGATGGTGGTGGGATTTAGCATGAAGGTAGGTATCAGTATGAGTCTTCTTTCAATAGACTTGGTGAGTTAGGGAACCATCTAGGAAGCACAAGACAAAGACATCAAGAAATGGAATGGAATGAACAATGTAAACTTTGAAACGAGAACTATAAACTCAAAATGGGAACTCTGGCCAAAAAACCCTGTAAAAAAATCAAAAACAGTGCTAAAAATGAAAAGTGTGTATATTGGAATGATGGTTTTTTTTTAGGCTCAATTTTGAACATGTTTTAAAAATGGTAGTGAAAAAAAAAATTTCGTGCAAAAATTGTGCAAAAAACGCCCTAAAAACGAAAAGTGTTGATACTGGAATGATGGTTTTTTTTTAGGGTCAACTTTCAACATTTTAAAAATATGCCAGTAAAACCGAATTTTTATGTGCAAAAAAACAGTTGTTTTTGATGGAAAAAACACATTAATTTTTTTGGTAGAATAACATTTTTCTTTCCTAAGTATAAATTCAACATGTTTTATTAATGCCGATAAAGATTAAATAATGGGATCTGAAACACATTAAAATTCTATTAGTATTCATCGATGTTGTTAAACATATAATAAAATCACACTAGAGATCGCTAAAATTCTAATTGTTTTCAGCCATAACATTAAAGATACAAAAAAAATTGGAAAAATTTTCAACCATAAAATTAAAAAACCATGACATTTTGAACAAATTACATGACTAAATTAATCAAAATGTCATTATTTGTACATTGAAAGAAACATACATTATATCTCCAATTTATTGTTGCATTGTAGATATTCTAAACAATAAAAATCATCATAATTAAAACATATAATCCAACAACATAAAAATGACTCGTAACCTCTGATTTAACACCATATGGAAATCAAAATTTTTATTTCAAGATATGATGCAAACATCAGTTATATAAACTGTCTTAGAAAATTATTCAAAATCACTCATATTTTCTTGCACACCATTAGAATTCACATCTTTAGATGAATGATTGGATGCAAACAAAGATGTTCCATATTCTTCTCTTTCATCAACTGGTGCCCCATCTGAGTCCACATGCATGCCCACCATTTCAGGTTTCAAAATTCTTCTAGATCTACGATTGGTTTCAACAGACTCCCATCTCAATACTATTCCTTCTAGTAACAACCTTTTTATAGTCTCTATCGTCTTGAAGTGAAGAGTTCCTCTCTTAGTTAAATTGAAGTCATAAACAAGTATGTCAACATCCTCCAATTTTAAGAGGTATGTGCAGTGGCGATTTATATTTGTACCCTTTCTTTTTCTCTTTTCGCCAATTTTTTATCAACTACCATCTCTGGCTTATACACACCATTGAATGGGTGTGTATTTGTGGCATACCAATGTACTTCAACACCTATAACATCTTTATTTTATGTAAATACCTTTATAACTTTAGCAACCCAGAATGGATAGCCATTCAGATCTCCATCTCCTAGCACTGCGATCATGTAACCCTCCTTAATATCTTGTATTGAACCCCTGTAAAGGTCTTCCATGGCTTCACATTATGAACGAGATCTTCTGGAACCAATATACATCTCTCTTTCCTCTGCCTATGAAGAATTCATAATACCTTGAGATTGTTGTTGTTCAACAATGTTTCTTTTCTCATGTTCATTTGACACATTTTGTTGCGAAATAAATGGATTTTCAAAGGTATATCTTCATTTGTTATTCTTGAAATGATATCACTTTGATTATTGAAATATGACTCCCACCAAACTATATTAGCAATGTCAAAGTACTCATATATATATTTAATACATTTTTTAATTTCTTCTAGGCAATCAGAATAATTTATATCTTTATTCTATTTGTGTGCATTATGAGCTTCATCAAATGATTGTAATAACAATATTTTTGATGCAAATATTGGATGATCTGGAATGAACTTCAAAAATTCCAAACCTGATGATGGTGCCCATTCTGCAGTAGTTGAATACTTCTTTCCCCATATTAGTGTTTTCCCATCAATTTTTTTGATACGAAATTGATGTTGGAAGCTAATTTCATTAAGTTGTTCAATGCATTTCTCCTCACCATGCGATCCTAGAATAAACCTTCGCATGTCAACAGTTTCTTCCAACACATCAAAAGTAGGCTCTGGCATGTATGATTTCTTAATACATTCAATTAATGATGGAAAGCTCCCAACTTCCTTCCTCCTCAATGTCACTGAAAAACTACTGAAAATCTGATCAATATGGTCATGAGTGTGCCCAAGAAGAAGGAAACCAACCTTTACCTTCTGAAAAATTATCAATTAACCAAGCATGCTTAGATATCCAAAAACAACCTGATTTTTGTTTTCACGGCAAGTGTTGTTATATACAATACTTCAGGAAGATTACTAGACCAATGAGAAAGCACATCATGAATTATGGTTATTGTTAGATCTGCATCATTATGAATATTTGGAGCTGTGAAGTACACCCTTCACAAAATTTTCCCATTGGAGATCATATAACCGACTAAGTGATACTGAATAAAATTTTCCTCCTATAAATTTTTGGGTGTGCAAAAAAAATGTGGCAAAAGTGTTTTCTTCTGGTCCATACCATCAATTATCAAACCCAAATATTTATTCGGATTATCATAACACTTCTTTCGATGCTTGAACAACTTTTTCCTTTCACTTGTTTGTTGTCTGCAATGCTCCTGAAGTTCTATGACAATGGAATCTACACAACATAAAATAATCATTAAGAAATACGCTTTCATAATTGATGACTATACAATTTTAAAAATTGAAGTTATGAATGCTCACCTCTTTCTGACCCTTCAAATTTATCCCTTTTAGATTTAAGATAAGCACATGTACTGCAAATCTCGATCCTTGTCTTCTTAGGAATATGAACATTGTTGAATTCTTTCTTCCATACCTTCACAAAATATTGATATGTAATAAACCGACCATGTCCCTCAAAACCTTCTGCATATTCTTTGTACAAGTTGTAGATATCTCGTCTTGAAAAATTATCTGGAATATGTATTGTCTCTCTATTTGGCATACACTCTCCATGCTTTGAAAATAAATCTTTCATCCATGACATTGCAGTATTTGATAATGGCCCAAACTGTTGTTTATGACATACTTATGAATAAAATGTGGGATCCTTTTCCAAATTTTCTTGGATTCTTGAGAGACGAAAATTACAAATTGAATGAAACAATTTGAAATCCTTTCTACAAATAAATAAATACCCAATATGATAATCATAACTTGAAAATGTATATTGCATGCACCCAACTAAATATGAATTTTTCTTGCTTTTATTCATTGACAAGTATCTCTTCCTTTTCTCTAACGAAAATTTGAAATCCATATGTTTCAACAATCTTTTTGACAATATTCACTTAAAATGAGAGTGTTGATAGAACTTCTTCTCATCATATATTCTGCTCTACCCCTTGTATAACTAGAACATCTTGGATTGATATGAAAATATCTGCTCCTAATCCTCGATACAATATTTCCTAGAAACATTTCCATCATTGGATCATCATTTGTAGAAGCATTTTCATCATCATTCTAAGGAATGTTATCCTCATTATGATCAGCTATGCTTTTGAAATACTGACTTGGAGGATATTCTTCATCTTCCCATTCTTCAGTGCTACTATCATAGTCCTTAGAATTATGACTAAATGGAAAATTTGACTCAATGTTTATTGGATATTATTCCTCATGTGCATTGTCAGTGATACTCTCATAGTCCATAGAATTAGGACTACGTCGAAAATGTGATTGTTTACTTACTGAAAATTATACATCCTGTTCTTTGTCACTACTACTCTCATAGTCCTTAGGATTAGGACTAAGTGCTTCATCCTGTCCTTCATCACTACTACTCTCATAGTCCTTAGGATTAGGACTAAGTGGAAACTGCGACTCTTTATTTATTTGAAAATCTTCATCATGTTCTTCATCACTGTTGCTCTCATAGTCCATAGGATTAGGACTAAGTGGACACCGTGACACTCTATTCATTTGAAATTATTCATCATATTCTTCATCATTGCTGCTTTCATAGTCCATAGGATTAGGACTAAGTGGACATTGTGACACTCTATTCATTTGAAATTCTTCATCATTGTTGCTTTCATAGTCCATAGGATTAGGACTAAGTGGACACCATGACACTTCATTCTTTTGAAATTCTTCATCATGTTCTTCATCACTGTTGCTTTCATAGTCCATAGGATTAGGACTAAGTGGACACCGTGACACTCCATTCTTTTGAAATTCATCATCATGCTCTTCATCACTACTGCTCTCATAGTCCATAGGATTAGGACTAAGTGGACACCGTGACACTCCATTCTTTTGAAATTCTTCATCATGCTCTTCATCATTGTTGCTCTCATAATCCATAGGATTAGGACTAAGTGGAAACCGTGACTCTTTATTTATTTGAAATTCTTCATCCCATCTTTCATCAGTGTTTCTCTCATAGTCCTTAGGATTAGGACTAAGTGGAAGAATTGACTCTCTATTCATAGTGGAATAATTTCCGTTATATTCATCAATATGAATAGAGTTGTTATGCGACGAAGATGTTGATGCTTCACAAAGTGAAAATTCACTATCAGAAGAATCCATGCCTCTCAAATAGAAGAGGTTGAATGATACAAATGCAAACTCTCCTAATGACAATATATAGCTTAAAGAATGAAAATTTCCCTCCAAAATTTTTCGCCAAAATTTTTCCCTCCAAAAATTTTGTTTCATGTATTTCCCTCCATTATTTTCTTCTACAATTTATTGAAAAAATTTAACTAATTTTTTTTATGAAATAAATCTTTAAAATTAAAATTGTAAACTAAATCTTTTACCTAAATTAATTTATTACTTAAACTATATAATATTTACTAAACAATTGATTTTTTTTTTTTTATATAATTTTATTATACCTTCTAAAACAAATTAATCCCACATTCGCTGTGCTTTAATTTTTTTTTCGTAATGTTCACTTTAACATAGTTTCCTATATTGCCATAACAAAATTAAAATGTTAAAATTTATAAAAACAAATTAATCCCACATTAACCATACGGTAAAACAATTCCATAATTTCCCTATATAATAAATTTCATTATCACTATTCCTCACATCACATCAAGGTTTTCCGAAGTTCGTTAAAAGACTTGGAACAAATTTGTGGAGTTATCAACAACATATTCAACACAGGATGAGCGCATTTGAAAGGTTAGTTAAATTTTCTATTGTGCAACTTTTAAAATTAAATAAGTTTAATGAATTATTTTTTTTAGAAGTTAAAATTTCTTTTGGGACAGATTTACCCACTACGTCCGCAGTGGGTGTGGTGGGCCCGATAATGCTCTCAGCGGCCCAACGGGCCCGTGAGTGAGGGGCGGGGGGGGGGGGGGGGGTGCTGGCTGCTCAGCACCCTACCCCACCCCGACAGCCCAACGGACAGCTGGGGTAGGCGGCCATTGGGCTGTCGGGGTGGGGCAGGGGGGTTGGCGGCCAGCCCCCCGCCCCACCCTGACCACCCAACGGTCCATCGTTAGGCTGCCGAGGTGGGGTGGGGAACTAACCGCCAACGTCCGCCCCACCTCGGCGGCCTAACGGCTCGCCAGGGTGGGGCGGAGGGCTAGTAGCTAGCTTCCATCCCACTTGGACTACCCAACAACCCATCAGGGTGGTGGGCCGTTAGGCCACCGAGGTGGAACGGAGGGCTGGCGGCTAGCTTCCGCCCCGCCTGGGCGGCCCAGTGACCCGTCGGGGTGGCGAGCTGTTGGGCCACTCGGGTGGGGTGGAGGCTAGTCGCCAGCCCTCTGCCCCACACTAGTGCCCAGCCCCCGCCCCACCCTGGCGGCCCAACGACCCATCACCCCGACCGGTCGTTGGGCCGCTGGGGTGGGGCAGGTGTTGAGGGAATAAGTCCCCGAGGGCTTTGGGTTAGAACCCTAACAGAGAAGGAGTAATATATAGTAAGAAACAAGAATTCAACTCAGGCAACATGCTTAAACAAACTAACTATGTGAGGATGAACATACCCAGATGTCCTTCGTTTGGGTAGTTCCAGCCAAGGTTCAAACACTCTGCAACTCCTAATGATATTCGAATTTGCAAATAAGCCAATTCGAATACACATAGCATCATATAGATAAAACATTTTAGTGAAATCAACTTTATATCATATAAGTAAATGGTTAGTTATACATTGAAATAGTCATTCATATATAAACCATAACAATAACATCTGATGCATAAACAAAGTCGATATCAAGAACAAGAAAACATTTCTTTTTATTATAAAAAAGTATAATAGAATATGGAAAGATTTCACTTGAGTCTTCCTCTTCCATCTCCAAGCGGATCTGTCCTCCAGGTCCATCTAGTCCTAGTCTTCAATAGCCTCTTTCCATAACCAATACCATGATATCTCCAAGCATGTGAGAGAATATCAACACTCAAGGAAACAAGGGTTTCCTTAACATGGGGAAGTGCTTGAAGCATAGGGATTCTTCAAACTTTATCAGGGGATAATCTCAGTGTAGTAATTCTATCATTTATCTCCTCCTTAAGGCCTTTCCATTGAAGTCTTTTTATACTTCTCCCAAATTAGTTTTTTAGTTGGGAACAGTTGGGCCACGGGCACTAATAGGTAATAAATAGGTAAAAAACATGATCTCCACTCATAGTTAAGGAAATTTAATTTTTTTAAAGTGTTTTAACACATATACACGGGTTGGGTATAGACTGACCCACATGTACACGCTTTTAACACAGAGCAAAGTAGCGTACAGGGAGTAAAACACTGTTTTTAAAATATTTGGACCAAGTCTGGAAGGAAGGGTTGCCCTAGGCCATAAACCAAGCTTCATAAATACCAAGGGTGATATTTGAAGCTATAATAGCAGGGTGTTGGGCAGCTAGTCTCCGCCCCACCCGGGTCGGCCAAAGGCCTGCTACGGTGGTGGGCTGATTACCCTGGTGGGCCATTGGGCCGCCCGGATGGGGTGGAGGGGTTGGCATCGTCGGGGTTGGGTGGGGTGGGGTGGGATGGGGGGTGAGCCGGGTGGGGCAGGGCTGGGGAGGGGGGCAGTTGTTGGGCCTCTAGGGTGGAGTAGGGGGGTTGGGCCTAATTGCCAAGCGATTTCTGGGGTGGGGCGACAGGGTGCTGTATTTTTAAATTTCTTATTTATTTATTTTTTAAATTGTTATGTTTCACAAAATTAATTATCATTTATCATTTTGTTTGTTAATTTAAGCTATTATTTTTTTGTAATTTACTGATTTATATGTGTCTTTTTTTCAGGAAAATGGCATCAAACAAGATTTCTGTGAATCTTTCTAGACCAAAGACTATTAAAGGTGGATCTTCAAAAAACACTATTGAACGAACCAAACCTGAGCTGATAGCTACAAATATTTCAAGTGCCTCAAACGATAAGAAGATGATTTCATACTGGAAGAAATCAAAAGAAGTGAAACTTCCAGCAAATGTCTGGTATGTGAAAGAAAGAGAAAGCCAAGATGTGCAGATATATCTATATGTTTATATACCTAATGATACTGGAATTTATGAGGTGCTGGGAAAGGTCATAGACATGTGTTCGGTACCAGACAGTGAAGTTGTTTACATACTTACAAAACCGCCCAAGTCACATGAAAGGATTAAATACTAGTTATCATATTCATTGTATGACACAAGAGAGGTATCTACAAAGTTGGGTAAAAAAATCGTAAATGAGATGAAACAAAATATCGTAAGTATTGTTATTTATATTTTTGTTTTGCATTCTTGTAACTGTCTCATTATATTTTTATAACTTTGTTTTTATTGACATATGATATTTTGTTTGGCATAATTTTGTTTAAAGTTGTTCAATTATGTTGTGAGGCATTCATTTCATAGAGCATGATATTGTGAAAGTTGTCAACAGTTTGTACTCAGTGTCAGAGGAAGATATGGCAAACAAGCAAAATGTAGTAATTCGTGATGCTACAAAACTACATCCAAGGGATCAGGAAAAATAACCTCTAGTGGATAAATCTAGCAAAGGTAGACATGTTACTTTTGAAGATGAGGAAGTTGAAACTGACACTGAAGAATATGTTGTAGTAATAAGGATGACATTGGAACTGATGTTAGAAAGGAGAAGAGCCATAAAAGACCAAAAGTAACAATGCCCAAGAATAAATCTGTTCTAGTTAATGATGAGAATGTTATGAGGAAGAAAAGTAAAGTTGAACATTCTGAAGTAGTCATTACCAATAGTCAAGATCCTAGTGAAACTTCAAGAGAAAGCAAAGAAATCATTACACTAGGAGCTGATTTAGAGGATGGCATTATTAAAACAAAACAAAATGCCATTCGACAGAACTTGACAAAGAGAAACTTAATTGAGGGTGGTCATACATTTCAACTTAATGTGAGACAAATCTATAAGGCAAGTGAAGGACAATGTAAATATCAAATCAGAAAGCCACACCACCTGCATGTTCACAACTTGAAGACATTGATGAGGTACAATCCATATTGTCATGTGGTTAATTATGTGCTTCTTATTGATCCAGATCAAGTTCCCAATAAAGAAGCATTTTATAAGTCAAAATGTTTTGCATACAATTATTATGTGCTTGGGGGGGACTATTCTGTAGAAGCTCAAAGATAATTGATGGAGGAATATCCCAATAACCCACGTTTTGAAACAATGAAATGTATCATTTATGCTGGTTTATTAGATACAGAAGCAAAGTTAGTGGCATGGGATCATAATTCAGATAATGAATATAGGATGTCTATGACTTTCATCCAAAGGGTTAGATTTATTCATAGTGAATTTGAATAAAAATGTGGTGGGGATAAGATAAATGTTTTTTTTTTGCTAAGTAAGTTTAATCTATTAAAAGAAAATAAAAATATATTTATAGACGAGTTCTGGTTGTGAAGGAATACAACCTATCTTAGCTTGCCGAAGAACTAGATCTAGGACTGCCCCAACAGAGGGGAAACCAATCTGATAGTAAGGGAGATACAAAAAAGAAGACATCACTAAAAATTTGCCACAGTTTTCTGAAAAGTGCTAATAAACCCACATAAAACCAGCAATTCATCCTCCTTGGAGCTCCTATGTGGACAAAAAAGAGGAAGAAAAACCAAAAGTTAGATGAAGTGCCACCTGGCATTGGTGATTTTGGTGATGAAATGCTCCGTGGCAAGTTCCTCCACTATCGGGCAGCTCCAATCATCTTGGTTGTCTGGCTTAGTTTGGCCCCTGTCTTGTTGCTCGCCTTCTCTGATACCATCGTCTAGCTGCAGGTCTGACCCGTCCATCATGCACCTCTCCATGGCTATCGTAGCAAGCTGTGGCGCTGAATCCTTTTGCAGGTCACCGACAACCTCCTTCCCTTTCCGTTTGGGTTGCCCACCGTGCCCTTCAGGCTCGCATTCCTTATTTATGTTTCGACTCGGTTCAGCTTTGTTATGACTTGGTCCAGCTCTATGCTTATCGTCCCTGGGGAAGGTCATCGGGATGCTCTGTTTCGCTTCCTTAGAAAAGGAGATGGAAATGGTGGCGGTGATGATTGGTTGATTGAGAGTGCTGCGGAAGTGGAATAGCGTGGTATGGGGGGAGTGATGCTGGGGTAGAGGAAAGGGAGCAGAGTGAAGGCTTGCTCTACCATGGCCGCTTCTAGTGTTGGGATAGCGTGGGTTTTCCACCGAGGAAGATGGAGAGCCTGAGGTGCTTCGCCTCCTGACCTGATGCTTAGAGCTCCCACCCTGCGAGCCACCTGTTCTACTGATCAAACGCTGTCGAACCATGATGGGATGAGGAACAAAGAGAGCACCAGGATACTCTGAGGGAGGAAAGAAAAGCAAATTGGGAGCAGGCAGAGGGCCCGACGCAGAATTTTCCAAGCATAACCATGCAGCCTCCCATGACACAACTTTGCTATACCAGCTATGCACCAGGAGCTTCCAAACGAGTCCATAGCTGTGCCTGAATTTAACATCAACTGCCTCTCCTTGGATTGCCCCCGCCATTACTCTAGCATTGAATGGAACCGATACCCAACTCAGGCTGAAGCATGCGGAACTGATGGAAAGATCAGAGTACAGGTTGTGCATATCAGCGTCCCAATACATGAAACCAAATGAACTCCCATGCCTCTATTGAAGTCGCGTCCGGCCATAAACTAGGTGGTGCTGGGCAGGCAGGTGTCTTCCAGGCTTGCTGCACCCCTGTCCCATCGCCTTAATTATCAGGACAAGCACCCGCATCCGGGGGGGGATAAGCTAAATGTTACTGTAGATTTATGAAAGGAATGTTGTATGGAAATAGGCTATCAAATTGAGGAGAAAATCAATTCAAAAGGTGGAAAAGTAAATACTGATTTATTTAGAGGTATTGATAACATTTTCCAGTTGACATTTAGAACTAGAGAGATATGGGAATTGATTATCGATATTTTTAGCGTATGGGAGAACACCGGCATTAAAAACCAGAAGGTCAAAAGGTCTAAACCATTGATATCTAGCAATAGTAAATCAGGTCCTGAATTGAAGCAGTTTCCAGAATATATCACTATCACGCCTTGGAGAGAATTGCAAGGAGTGAATGATGAAAAGCTTGTCAAAGTAATATTATCTCGTGTGAGGTCAGGGGAATTATCATTGGAGGAAATGTCTAAGGAATTTCAAAAGTAAGTTTGTTAAATTATTTTTACTTATTTTTAGATTATAATTTTCTTTTAAATATAACATATTGTTCTTGGTAGTATTTGTTATACATATCATTATATTAACTTTTTTTACTTTATCTATGCAGTCACAAAGTTTACATGAAAATACAAGAACAAATGGTTAAATTGTTGAATGAAGATAGTTGGGATGATGTTGTACGCAACTATCTAGATTCAAGTTCTACATCAACAATTTTTTTTTTTTTTTTTTTATCTTGCATTTAAGAAGGTATGTTGATTTCATTTGTATACTATTTTTATTTTATAACTTACACATATATTTGTTTATTTTATTAAAGACGAGGAAGGATGCAAATGGAGCACCAGATAGTTTCAAAACCTTTATTGAAAAAATTAAGATCGAAAGACTGAAGAAGAAACGTCTCAAGAATGTTGAAATTGATCCAACTCTTACTCATTTCATTTGGAATGTGCTTGACACTATTCAATATCAAGTAATACAAGGCGACTGTGAATACATTGCTAAACTCATACCTAAAATGGATTATGCCCTAGTTATTGCAGATATTCCCCATGGTTTCAATAATCCAAACATTGACTATGATAGTGACCCTTATACTTATCAAGATCTTAGTAAAGTGGTTGTGGGATTTCTAGAAGTCACATCATCACCATTATGGAGATTTGTGAAATTTCATTCAGACACACAATTGACAATGTTAATTAGCAATGTTATTGTCAAGATTCAAGGGGAAAACAAACTCAAGGATGTAGCTTATATGGTAAGATGCTGAAAATGTATATTTGATTAATGTAAAAAAATTCATTTATGTACAAGTTAATTGAACTTTTACTATTTCATGTTACAGGAAAAAGACAAATCTTCTTAACTGTGAAGATCAACCATTTATAAATGATTGTGAGTTCATCCACATTGATAGTTGGGCAAAAGATGATAGCTATATGTCTATGACTTTTAATCTCGTAGATAGAAAGAGTCATAGCTAAGTACTGGCTTATGATGCTATTGTGAGAAAACTAACATATGAAGACAAAGAAGAAAAAGGAGAGATAGTTAACATTTACCAAAAACTACAATTATTGATTAACTACCTTATAGACATATGTTCAAATGAAGGAGATTGGGTTATGGATTTATTTTCTGGCTCAAGTAAGTTTTATTATATGGAATTGAATTTCAATATCTTATTTCTTAATTTATATGTCATTGTACTAATTTACTTCATTATTTCTTTTGTGTTTGATAATTATGTGCAACACTAGCATGTTGCCTTCAAAAAGGAAGAAATTGCATTGCCATTGAAAAAGATTCAATACAATGCAATTTTATTCAGCAAAGAATTAATGCTCTTCAATTTCTTCTAGATGCAATGCAAGAAATTGGGTTGAAGAAAGGGGACTTTAGTGAATCACGTGTGGCAAAAAAGGCAAAGGAACCCCAACCACCATTACATGGAATGATTGGAAAGGCATACATTGGGAGATTCACAGACATCAAAGATCCATTAGAAGAGGAAAATTAGCAAAACGAAGCAGAAAATATTATGGAAGAAGACAATGATGAAAATCTAGAGGATGAAGAGTTTGGATTACATGATATTGTTGATTAAATTTAAGTTATGCTTGGAAATCAAGCTCATTTTTTGTAACTATTAATTAGTTATACATGTAATGTTTTGACTTTGACATTTTATGATAAGAATAAGCATTCAATTAATGTTGTTATGTGTTCAATATTTGTATTATGTGATTTTCACATTAATTTTTATGTTAATCACTATTTTTTTGAAAAAAACAGTAATTATTGTTATTTTTTTGACATGAAATTCATAAAAGAAACTATTATTTAACCATTTTAGTTAAAATTTTCCTATAAAAATTGTGATTTTGACATGTCATTTCTAGCAAAAAAATTACAAAAATGATCAAAATGTGTAATTTTTTAGTTATATTTATGTTGAAAATGGTTATTTTTATGTCAATTGTTAAAAATTATTGTTTTTAGAGACAATTATTTCATGTGCATTGAAAAATTAATTAACGATGTATAAATATGTAGAATATCGAAACTTCAAAATATCGACCTTCTTCTTTAAATATGCAAAACAATAAAAACCTCACTCTAAAAAAAATTATTTTTTTTAATAAAAACAAGAAAATATGAAGAAGAAGACCACTTCAAAAATTGTTAAATTTAGAAAATAATTATTTACATTTCATACATTAGAAAATTTAAAGTCAAAAAATAGGTCTTTTAAAAAAAGGGCCTGATGCAGAATCACCACTTTTTAAAATCAGCATGAAAATCACTAACATTCTAAAATATAATGTACATAAAAAAATTTAAAGTGCCAAAAACTATGCTCTAAAAAAAATATGTGTGTTCTGCATCTCCCCTTTTCAAAATCAGGTCACTTTTTTGTTATCTCTATGAAACAGGTAATAGTATCAATTCCCGTTTCAAAGTTTACATTGTTAATATTTCTTTTCAAGCTCCACAGTGAAATGGATTTGGGGGGGTGATTTTATTGAGATGAAAAAGAAAATATTGGAGCACAGGTATACCATGGGACGAAATGACAAATGTGTCATAAAAAAATGCTTCTAACATTTAGGTTTAAGGTGGAAGGTTTTGAAGCCCATCTCTTCAAAGTGTTCCATACAAATATTAGTGACAATAGTGGAAAGGGATGAGCCCATTGTTGTGCCCTCAATTTGTTCTTAACAAACCCTGTTAGAGGTGAAAAAGGTTGTGGTAAGAAAAAAAATTATAAGGTTAATAGTCCCATGATCAACAAGTTTGGAAATGAGATCAATGGCTTCAGGGACTAAAGTTTTGGTAAATAGGGAAACAACATCAAATCCGATCATGATGTCATTCTCATCAAGCTTAAGGTTCTAGATTTGCTGGATGAAATCAAAGGAGTCTTTAATGAAGGAGGAAGAATGGCCAGAATAGGGACAACTATTTTTGGCTAGGAATTTGGAAATGGCATGGGTGGGACCTCCTGTAGTGCTAAAAATAACTCTAAGGGGGATATCTTGCATGTGAATTTTAGGTTGACCATAAATTCTAGGGGTAATGGGGTTAAGGGGGATAAGAATATTTTGGGTGGCAGGGTCAAGGGATGAGGCTTTAATGGCTTTGGTGACCCCGTTGGTAAAAAATTGGAGGGGGTTCTTAGGTAAAGGTTTGTGAGAAGAGGAGGAAAGGATATCAAGCATCTTACGATGGTAGTTCGAGGAATTCATAACAACTAATGCATTGCCTTTATTAGCTTTAAGAATGAGAATATCGGGGTTGGAATTAAGTTGATGAAGGTGTTATCTCAAAATCAAGCCCTGGAAGGCTGCTGACCAGGAAGACTTCAAGTAACTATTTCAAACCAATCTTTTGACTAAGGTTTAGCCTCCTTAGCCTGAGAGGGCTCTCTCAAAAGGTTATTTATTTTGATTTTAAAAAATAAGAGGGCTAACTCTTGTGAAATAACACTGACAAATATGAAGGTTGGACAAACATTACATAAGTTTCCATTGGGCCTATGGAGTCAATAAAACCTCAACAAATAATGATACAACCTTTACATAGAAGTCAGGGCATGTGGAATTTAAATGTTCAAAACACAACTCTTATAAAACCACAGTTCATGAATGTGTACAGGAAATCAGAGCAGCATAAGTGAATTCTGAGTGATTACACATCTATGCAACTGTAAAATAAATCAAGGATAAAGTAAAACCACACATCTTGAACATAGAAACACTTTATGAATCCTGAGAAGAAAAGCAGTTCTATTATATTACTGAACTCTGTCTTTCTAAATAAGCCAAAACAGTACTCTGTTTTATAAAATCTCCAACCCTGATTACATTGTTGTTTCAGCTATATATAGAGTCTTTATTTTAACTGATTCGAGCTTCCTCCTCCAGCATGAGGAGAGCTCGAAAACTACTTCTAATGACACCTATCAACTATTGAACTAACTAATAAATACAACTAAAGTGCTGACTGGAGTTTTTAAAGAGTTCTAAATTAACTATGACTCTAACTCTATTTTCCATGCATAATGGCTTCTCCTCGTTCTTTGACAGCTGGTCCTCTTTCAGTTTAGCTGAGATGGCTGAGATGGGTATTTAATGCTCCATGTTGACCTTGAATGTTGAATCTGTTTAACTGCTCAGAAATATCAGGATACTACCCTTGTTTCTCGGCTTTAGTTTTCCTCATTATTTTCGAATGCACAGAAGCATGTACTTTAGCCTTTAATTACCCAAAATGTGGAAGACTGCCACGTTTTGATGCATTGTAAGCTTGGGCTACGAACATGTGTGCAGGCAAAAAGTTTCTTACAGGCAACTCATTTGATGTATCTTGAACGGTGATAAAGGAGCTTTACAACAAAAATTTAAAATTTGATTTGAATCTTCAACCTTTTTAGGCATCCACCTGTCTTGACTTGATTGAGTGCTGGCAGCTCCAGATGATGTTCTTGCATACTCTTTAGACGTTTCCCCTTACAAAATTCCCGTCCATATTCAAAACCGGTTAATTGAAATTAGACTGTTTAGCTTCAGCAGTTTCGTAGCGCGCTACGAAACTGCTGAGCTTTTTTCAAAAAACACAGTTTCAAACCAAAACTTCACCATTTGAGAACTTTGCTGTTAAAACATTCTTTTAACTGTTTTATTGCTGCAGCTGCTGCAGAATCACGAGCATTTACCACAGAATATAAAGGATTCCCTCCAAGCTTGCTAATGTTGTAAGTTTGATAGGAAGGAAAAACTCATTCATATCAGCTTTATGCAGGGCTGTGGCACCTTCTGCAACCTTGAACATCCACTCAGTTGCAAAAAATTTAGCTTCATCAGTGTTTGTGTCCGCATTGGTATTCAATCCTGTTGTCCCAGCATCCAATACAAGAAGCTCTAGTTGTTGAGGTAAAGTAAGAAGATATTCACCAATGCTGGTAACATATGGCTGAGGGTAGGCACTAAAACTTGGTAAAGAAAAAGCATTGTCTTCTTCAGCTGACGTCCAGATTGCCATTCTAGATACATCTTTGATCCTTTGCCGAACTTTTAATATCAGAACCTTATAAACAAGTTCATTGACAGCATTTGAGAAAGCTCCAACCCTTTGAGAAGTATGTGGAAGAGCATGAAATCGAGGATCCCTTGCCTGCTCCAGTAGATTGGAAAGCCTCCTAGCCTTTTCAGGTGCATCCATTAACCGCAAAGCTGTCATATCAAGTCTAGGTGAACCTGCTTTGGATAGTTCTTCACTCCCACTAACATCTATGCCAGAAGCATTGGCTTGACTAACATTTGCATGAACACTAGAAATCTGCAGTGTGGTGTTTAATCTTGCTAAAGTAGCACGCAGAGATGCTTCAAAAACAGATGAACGGCTGCTTAGACCATCAGCAACAGTAAGAAGCTGTAAAGCTCCTTGCACTATTGACCATTCCTCTTCATCTGAAACCATGTCTAATAAGTTTCCACCATGCAGTCTTTCCTTGTACTACCACTTGTATATATCTTTTGCCTGAGGAGTGTATTTCAATCAGATTAGAGCATCTGGAAATAAAGTGGTTTACAGGTTAGAAAATGTTCGAGCTAAAGCCGACTGGAGCTGGGATCAGCGACACACTCTAGTTCAAGAAACCAGCACCATCATGGCGCACCACCCCCATAAGGAAAGCGTTACCGACTCCCAAGAGATTCTGCTTTCTCAAGCTTTCAAGATACTAGCATATCATTTGTTGATTATAAATCTACTTCTCTCAAATTTGAAAACCTGAGTTATTTAATGAACAGTAGTAAAGCGGGAATGCTGTTTTCAATTAAACCTTTCTATAGGCAACCATTAGCATAAGATCTTAACTTCTCTGTCAATTTTTGTTTCAAATGGCATGGAGGAAACTGTAACATTCATTTTGCCAATGACCGATGGAACCCCGGACAATGTTAGATGGTCCAGGGCTAATATGTTTTGATATATTCAATAATTAGCTCAACGTTCGAAGAGCAAAAATTAATGGAAACCAGGTAAAACCTTAATGCCACCCTTTTCCTCCTCAAGCTGTCCTTTGAAAAGGCCTGTTAAAGGTCTTCCTCCAACACCAACAACAACAATGTCTGCCTCTAGTTCCCTGCCATCCTTCAACTTTACTATCTTAACATTTCCGTGTTCATTCGTGTCAAATCCTGTGGCCACTATTCCTTTAATTATTTCCACACCCTTTCCTTTATAATAGCCCTCATAGAAAGCAGCTATATCAGTAGTGAAAAGACGAGGCATGCACCACGGCTCAGGGTAAACCATTTTAACCTTATACTTGTTGATGTTTAAAACCGTAGCCAGTTCAAGGCCAATGTATCCTCCACCAACAATCACAGCTGTGCATTCTGGTTTTGACTTTATCGCTGATATCAAGGCATCAGCTTCGTTAATCTCTCTCAGATAAAAGATGCCCTTGGCATCAGCTCCTTGCACACCTAAGTCGGATAACTTGATGACCAATTGTTGGATACGCAATTATCCAGAGAACATGATACTGCCCACCACTCTGTTCCACAATACGGATTTCTGCTTCAATAATTGGGGTAAAAGGTGTTGGCCCAGCCAATCGAAGATGTGAGACTATCTCCCTGTAGCGTCTCAACGCTTCTTCAAATCCATTGCATAACCTATCATCTGGATAGAAACTAAACACACTTTGATCATGTGTCAAAGCGTTCCCAAAACAAAACAAGGAATCAAGTTGTCTTCGTCAAATACAGATACGGTCCTCCCAATTATCGAAATCGCTTGTTCATAAGGGTTTGGAGTGTCTCCAATGTGGTGCAAGCTTCGGCATTTAGATGAAAGGAACCTCACAAAGTGAGAGAGGGAACAAACCACGAGCAAAGACATATGGCACACAGAGTGCTGTCAAAAGCTTTACGAGTATTGGTTTGGCGAAACACCCATAATCCACGTGAGCAAGAAAACCCATCTGCTTTGACTCGCTTGAACTTTATCCACTAGCTGTCATCTGTAAGGGGTGCCATTTGACCCAGCAATACCAATCTCGAGAAATATAAGTCCAAAAGCACAATCCTGATAGAGAAGAAACAAGGGACTTACATCCACAGGAACCTGTAAAGGGACTGACACCAAACCTTTATAATTAAAAAAAAACTGATGTTCAGAATTTAAAATATTTTTTCTTGAGTGATAACAGAAGGGATAAAAATTATTCCTCGGTAAGGTTAGGTTTAAGGAGCTTGGAGTTTCAAAGAATTCGATCACATTTAAAAGCTCGTCCACTGCATGGGAGGGAAGGAAGTGGGAGATGGACTCAATGGAGCATATAATATCCTCAAAGGGAATGGTACGAGACGCAATGGAACATATTTCTAATGAAAAAGGTAAGGATGTTGAGGATGTGGAAGTCTTGAAGAGGTATCTGATTTTACAGTAGTTTCAGGATGTGTTTCTAGTAGATATTTCAGATTTACTTCCTCATTGGGAAGTGGAATTTTCTATTGAGTTGATGTCAAGAGAAACACCAACATCAAAGGAACCTTACAGTATTAGCACTCCAGAGTTAATGGAACTAAATTTGTAGTTGAAGGAAATGCTTGATTAGGGATACATTAGGCCAAGTGTCTCACCTTGGAGTGCACCAGTGTTGTTTGTGAAGAAGAGGGATGGTACTCTCAGGTTTTGCATTACCTATAGGAAATTGAAAAAGGTGACGATCAAGAATAGGTATTTGTTTATGAGGATTGAAGATTTGTTTGATCAGTTGAAGAGAGCAACAATGTTCTCAAAAATTGATTTGAGATTAGGATATCACTAGGTACGCACCAAAGAAGAGGACATCTACAAGACTGCTTTCAGGACCAGGTATTGGAATTATGAGTTTTTTGTGGTTCATGTGTTCGATGAATAGTGTATTGTGTCCTTATCTGGAAACGTTTGTGATTGTATTCAATGATGATATATTGATATATTCTAAGAATGAGGAAGAGCATGTAGAATATCTGGTAGCAGTGTTAATGTTGTTGAGAGAGAATAGTTGTATGCCAAGATTAGTAAGTACAAATTCTTTTAGACAAAAGTTCATTACTTGTGGCATGTGGCTTACAAGGAAGGTATAACACTGGATCTAGAAAAGATTAGAGTTATGATGGAGTGGGTAACTCCTAGGAAGGTGGATGAGGTTAGATCATTCATGGGACTAGCAGGTTATTATAGGATGTTCATGAGGAAATTCTCATGGATTTCCTGTCCTATTACATCTTTGTAGAGGAAAGGAAATAAATTTGAATGGACAGGGGAATGTGAAACTTATTTTGAGTAGTTGAATTGTTGCTTACAAACACTCCAGTTCTAAATATCACAGGTCTAGATAAAAAATTTGTGGCATGTACAGATGCTTGGAAAAGAGGAATTGATGGGGTTTTGATGTAGGAATGACAAATAGTATGCTATGAGTCAATCAAATTGAATGAGCACGAGAAGAATTATGTGATGCATGATCTTGATTTAGAAACTACAATTCATGCATTGAAGATATGGAGACACTATATTCTTGGCCGGAGGTTCATTTTGATGAGTGATCACAGTGGGTTGAGGCACATTTTTCACCAATTGAACCTGAATGCAAAGAAAGCTAGGTGGTTGGTTACACTTAGTGCATTTTACTTCAAAATAATGTACATCAAGGGTAAATAGAATGTGGTTGGAGATTATCTTAGAAGAAGAGTATAGGTAAATCAAATTTCAGTTATGTGTTCATATGAGACAAATTTATAGGATCAGATCTTACAGGCAGGTCAACAAAATGATAGGTACCAACAGCTTAAGCACAAGTTACAATAGTAGGGTGTAGGTGAATAAGAAGTGGATTATCATCTCATCATAGATGGTTTGGTCTGATTTAGGGAAAAGATCTATGTGCTAGACAAAAGTTAGCTCAAGAAGCTTATCTTGTGAAGAATTTCATGTTAATCCGTATTTAGGTCACCTGGGATATTAAAAGACATTGAAAATAGTTAAGAATTTTTATCATTGGTTGAACTTGCAGAAAGAGGTGGCAGAGCTTGTTGCGAGATGTTTGGATTGTCAATAGTTAAAAGCAGAGTATAATCATCCAGGTGGTTTATTACAGCTGATTACGATTCCATAGTGGAAATGGGAGGTCATTTTTGTGGATTTCTTTACAGGTTCACCGAGGAAATCTAGAAAGAATGATTTCATCAGGGCTGTGGTTGAAACATTGACAAATGTACCTCACTTCATTCTAGTGAATTCTATGAATTCAGCTAGTGAGATAACACAGGTCTTCATCAGGGAGATAATGAGGTTGCATTGCGTTCCTAAGAAGATCGTGTCAGACAAAGATGCCAATTTCACTTCTAGGTTTTGGAAAGAGTTGTTTGCAGGTTTTGGGATAGAGTTGGCCTTCAATATAGCTTATCATCCATGGATAGATGGATAGACAGAGAGGGTCAATAGGATTTTGGAGGATGTGTTGAGGATGTATGTCATGCATCAATAGTGGAAGTGGGAAGATTATCTTCCACTGGTAGAGTTTTCTTACAACAATAGGTATCAAGAGTCACTGAGGATGAGTTTGTTTGAGGCCCTCTATGGGTGAAGTTGTAATACTCCCATCACTTGGAGTGATCCAGTGAACATTGTATTGATTCGATGGGACATGTTGGAAGAGATAGAATAGGAAATGTACATTATCAAGAAGAATATAAAGGTACCATAGGACAAGCATAATATTTATGTTGATCTTCATAGGGAATTTAAGGAGTTTCAGGTTGGGGAACATGTGTACTTACATATCAAGCCCAAGAAGAGATCCTTTAGGATTCAATCATGTGCCAAGCTAGCACCTCGATATTACGGGCCTCTCGAACTCCTTGAGAGGATTGGACTGGTGGTTTATCAACTTGAACTACCTCCAACAGTAAAAGTCCATGTTTCTTTCCATGTGTCATTTCTTAAGAAGTATGTGAAATATGTTGATCATGTGATTGAATGGGTAATATTGTAGATGGAGCTAAAAGGAGAATTCTAGCCGGAGCCTTAGTGCATTTTGTAGTGAAAGAGGCTCATGCTCCATAATCAAGCAAGTTAAAGTGAAGTGGAAGCACTTTGGGCCCAATGAAGCTACATGGGAGATGGATTATTAGATGCAGGCTATGTATCCTTCATTATTTTCCAGTTGATGGAAACGAGTTTTGGTATATGCATATGTATTTATGTATGGTTGTTATTGTAAATGCCACAATGAGATGTGTTATAAAACTCCAATAAGTGGTATCATTGTCAACTTGTCATGTTTTTTATGTTGGTTTTTCTTTTCAGCATGATTTTCATTGTAAACACTACATCGAGCTAAGTTATAAAGATTCATGGGTAGTTGTTTTGGTTTTTAGTGGTCTTGCTAGTCATAGGTGTTATAGAACACCAAGGATAGTGTTCCCCTAAGGGGGAGGAGTCTATAACATCCCCAGGTTAAAAGTTCATGTAATAAAGTTAATAAAGGAAAAATAAGACAAAGTTCATGGGACATGTATTCCAAGCTAAATGTTGGGAAAAACATAGTGGCGGGGATCACTTGTGATTAATTTATGGCTATGGAAATTGGGAAAGGCATTGGAAAATGAAAAGTGGCATTAATTGGCATTTATTTATGAAAATAATGGAAACTAGGAGAAAAGGAAGGTGAAAGGTCACAAAATTACATGTGAGGAAAATTCAAGGAAAAATAGAGGAAAATTAAGAATAGAGGCATCAATGATAGAAAGGCTTTTGAGGATTAGTTCACAACCTTTTGTTAATTTAGTTTTGGAGGTCTCTTCTACTCTCTCACTCCCTCATACTTTTGCACTCTTAGAGTTTCTTGGAGATTTCTTAGAGTACTTTGGCATACATTGGATTTGGAGAGAGAAGGCAAAGAAAAGCAAGAAAGTGCAAGGGAGTAGGTGGATCAACACCTACAACTAGATTGCTTTGTAGGTAATAAGTTGTGTGTGTGATTTCCTTGCTGATTTATGGATGCATGGTATATGGATGTGATTATTTTGTTATGATATGTCATTGCATGGAGGATTTCCTAGATTAACAGTGGTTTTAGCCTTACCTTTCCATTTCTGGGATAGCCATGGCATTGTGGGGTTTTTTCACTTTATTGTTTATGGTTGGCGCTCATAATTCCTTATGGATGTGGGTTGGAACAAACGCTCTAGAATCCCTAGAACAACTTCGGTTGAGTTACTATTCTTGGAGCCTATGTTGGAAAAACCATCTAGACCCCTTAGTGGGTTGATTTACTAGTCCTAGAGCTAGGTTGGAAAAATTCTCTCAATCCTTGGAAGGTTTTGGGTTGAGTTACTAGTTCCTGAAGCCCTATACAACTGGATAGAGACTGATTTGGCTGGTGTTACTCATGCCTGACCGTCAGGTGGAATCACTGGTTGAGGTTTGAGGTGGTTTGGCATGTGTAATCCCTGGTCTGGTTTTTTTTGTTTGTTTATTCTATGAGATCCTTCATTCATGCTTAGAATATGGTGTGGGGGTGATTGTTTGTAAGAAATATTTGGTTCATCCAATCTATGGTCGAGTGATATGTGGAAGTCCCTGAATTGTTTGGATTTTGCATATGTTAATAAGATATATTTTCCTATTGTATTTTATGAGTACTTGTACTTGATATTATGTGGCTTTGATAGCTATTATATCATGGTTTATATGTTTTTAATTTATTGGTTATATGTTGGTTATATGATGTATATTGGTTATGGCTCTTGATATGTTTGATTTGTTGATGAATGGTTAATGAATATATGAGCTAAAAAATGTTATTTCAAATATGTTGAGAGGGAATAGGGCCTTCTTGGTGATTCTTATATGAATCTCAGACTTTTATGATCAGATATGAATTCATAACCTATTGCTTACATGTTTGCCATGTGTTTGACGAAATGTTTGTCATGTTCTAGGTAGTCTAGTTCACATTCTGCCTTAAAATTTGTATGCATAGAATTGTTGACATGTCATTATTGATTCTGACAAGTTACAGGAAGTTCTAGGTAGTGGTCCAGAGGCTAACTTGAAATCTAGGCTCAGATCTTGAGACTACATGCTCATAACTAGAAAAATTGGGTTGCAACTGCATGGATGTAGTGTTATGCATACAATTAGAGGCTTCCAACTTTATGGAGGCCTTGTTGTGGGTGTGGTTGAAGGCCTAGGGTAGTAAAAGAGCAGTCCAACTCAGGGTTGGGCCACCTAGGGTGGTTTCTCAACCTCTGAGTGCCTTGTATCCCTCGTGGAATATTATTATATGTCAATTTGTTGTCAGTAGTCGATCCCACTTAAATGGATCTACGAGGTTGGGTCATGTCATAGTAGCTCCTCCTCTCATTTTTACCTCTATAGGCCAATGAAATTGAGTAAGTGTGGGAGGGGTGGTCAGAAAACTTTCTTTCACTGTGATTTTGATCTACTTGTTGTTTCATTTGATTTTACGCCATAGTCAGGTTATCCTTTAAGAGTTGTATAACTTGTTGTTGATGCTCGATATATTCTTCCACTACTTGAACCTTAAAATTGTCTCTTAAATATGATATGATGGATTGTGGATTATTTCCATAAAGCACCATAAATAGAGTCATTTTTACTGTGGTATGGAAGGAAATGTTATACCAACAATCTGCTAGAGGTAAACACTTGACCCATTGTGTTTTTTATCAGACACAAAGCAACGAAGATATCATTCCAAACATTTGTTCACTATCTCAATTTTCCCATCAGATTGAGGACAATAAGATGAGGTAAGAGCTAATTGAGTACCAAGACAAGAGAATAATTTTGTCCAAAAATTTCCATTGAAAATTTGATCTTTGTCACTTACAATAATATTTAGGTTAGCTTTTGATTTTTTTCCACAAATGCAGTAGCGATTGTACTGGCTTTGAAAGGATGAGATATTACACAAAAGTGTGCATACTTGGTAATTCTATCAAGTACCACCATGATGACACTCTTTCCTTTAGGCTTTGGTAAACCTATGATAAAATCCATTGCGAACTCCTCCCAACACTAACTTGGAATGGCTAATGGTTGTAAAGGACTCAAGGTCTTAATTGTCTTGTTGGGATGGGGTCCCCTGGGTCAGTTTTGGGGTTAAGATAACCCAAGTTTGATGTATTTTTTGTAAGCAATGTAAAGTCTCCGCGATTTGTGCATGCAGAGTGCGTAGATGATTAGGATTCAAAGGGGTTTTAACCCCTTATTTATGTAAAGTTTGTGTTGAAAATAGCAACAAGAAATGCTAAAAATAACATTGTTATAAATAGCAGTTTAGCCAGTGTTGATCTTAGCAACAATGGATGGAATAATGGAACTGCTAAAAATAGCATTTCGGGATACCTTCCTATTTTAGTTAGTCCCTATACTAAAATAGTGAAGTAAAGTTCGAATTTGATCTTAACAGTAGTTTGTAAATTAATTAATTAATTCATCTTGAGTTAATTAGTTAAGGAAAATCAAACTTGAAGTCTATGTGGGTACATGCAATAGTTTCTCCATTAATTGAGGAATTTATCCATTAGTTAAAGAGATAAGAGTGAGTTGTAATATTGAGTTGTAATTAGTTGACTTAGTTAACTGAGTCAAGTCCAATTAGATTAATTCAAACAATTTTTTGAATTAATGTAAGTTCAGTTAGTTAATGCTTGCATGCATGTAACTACTGCACTTCAGATAACTAAATATTCTCTCATAAATAACTCATGCATGTTAGTTCAGATAGAGACCCAGTTGAGATTAGATGGAGGGGCAGTGTACTATCAGTTGCTAGAACATTCCATTGTGAATATTCCTTGCATGCAGAAGGAATTCTTTCCTTGAAGATTGCGCAGTGAGATCAGAGGTTTTAGTGAGTGTGATGAGGCCAATTCACACATGTGGCTTCACTGGGCCCCAAGAAAAATTTCGCAAGGAAATAGGAGGCTTGGAGGGCTTGAGGATGACATATACTATGTCTATTCAGTTTGTGAGTTGTATTGTTTGATTGCAAAGAGAGTAGGATAGCTTGAGAGCTTATTCTTTTGGTAACTTGAACAAGATTTCCACTTGTATGATAATACAGAGTTGGGGTTTTAGGTTGAGGCTTGCCCCGAGTTATTTATTCTGTGTTATGTGTGATTGATTTCTCATTCTCAGTTATATGTGTTCTCTTGATCTTGCTCAATTCGATTAAGCTTCCACAAAGTGTTGTAGAAGTAGATCTTGTATTGTGTTTTAGTATATTTCATAGTCTATTGATCTACAGTGAGAATTTCTACATGGTACCAGAGCAAAGGTGATCAAGGTGAAGAACAACATACAAGAAGGAGAAGTTCGAAGTTTGTGTTCCTGAATATATAAATCGAGTTCTTATCACATCTCAATTTCACCTATGGCATTCAGTGGTTTAAGACTCGAGTATGCCCTTGATGGCAACTTGAATTGTATAGCCTGGAAGGATCACATGGAGGTAGTGTTAGAGGATAATGGTCTAAAGGACTTCATTGATCAAGAAGTCCCAAAGCTAACTGATGCTACTCAACTGGTAGAATGGAAGAAATGTGTGGCTAGAGCAAGGAGAATCCTCTTGGAGGGAGTTCGAGACCACATTGTCTCGAGCCTCCATGGGAAGGAGACATCGTTTTCAATGTGGAAAACATTGAAAGATTTATATCAGAACATCAATGATCAGAGGAAGTTGGCGCTGAAAGACAAGCTTCGTAAGATCAAGTGTGAAAAGGGCAACATGATCTCTACATATTTGAACAAGCTCACCACCTGCGGGGATGAGCTTGGAAGTGTAGGGATCATGACCACTGATGATGACATGGTAAGTCTTGCACTCCTCGGTCTTCCTAAGAGATGGCATAGCTACCAAGACTCGGTTAATGTAAGAGAAAAACTACCAGATTGGGAACGACTTTGGTCAGATCTGATGCAAGAGGAAATAAGAAACCAGAGATGGATCCTCATCGAAACAAGAAGATGGGGAAAATCTAGTCTTAGCGAGTAAGGCAAGGAAAGGGAAAGGGAAGGCGTCCCATCCCAAATCTGGTTCTTCCCATGGTGGGAAGAATATTGACAAATCGAAAGTACGATGCTTTCATTGTCATGAAGTGGGCCATTATGCTACGAATTTTTCACAGAAGAGATCCAAGAAGGGTTCCTCGAAGGGATCTGATCGTGAGGCACTGGCCTCACAGTTTGAGCTAGATCTCTCGCTTATCGCATGCATGGTTTCATCCATGGTGGGATGTGTGTGGTACCTGGACAGTGGAGCTTCATTCCACATGTTAGGTGACAAGAATATTTTCAGTACCTTGGAGGAGAAGGATCTCCAGATGCAGATCGAGATGGGTGATGATGGAAAGTACCGTGTTTCAGGTGAAGGTACAATTGTGTTTCAGAGGGAGCATGGAGCTCCCCTCACCTTGACTGATGTAAAGTATGTACCAGGTCTGAAGAAGAATCTTGTGTCTGTCGCTATGCTAGAAGATAAAGGCTATGATGTAGTCTTTAGTCAAGGAAAGGTATTCCTAAGGCATATCAGTACTGGATAGACTAAGCAAATAGGGATTCGAGTCAAGAATCTCTACAAGCTAGAGGTAGACGACTGTGTTTCTTTGAGTTCCAAAGATAAGATGGTGCAGAGCCAAGATGTTGGTGAGATATGGCATAGAAGGCTAGGCCACTTGCACCATGGAGCCCTGAAGATCATGTAGCAGATTTCTACTGGATTACCCAAGGGAAAACTTGAGCAGACAACTACATGAAAAGGTTGTACCTTGGGTAAGTATGCAAAATCTTCCTTTCTGGGTCGAGACAGTAGTGCTGGAGCAATCCTGGAGTGAGTTCACTCAGATGTTTGTGGGCCCTTCTCTACAGCCTCCACTGCTAAACAAAGGTACTATGTTATTTTTATTGATGATTTTTCTCATAGATGCTAGATCTAATTTGTGCAAAATAAGGCTCAGACCTTCTTGAGGTTTTGTGAGTTTATAGCCTTGGCAGAGAAAGAATCTGGAAAGAAAATAAAATCCTTGTGTAGCAACAATGGTGGAGAGCATGTCTCCCAACAGTTTAAAGACTTATGTGCTGCAGAAGGTATTAAACGAGAATTGACAGCACCCCATAACCCACAACAGAATGGGGTGGCTGAAAGGAAGAATAGATCGATTGTGGGAGTAGCTCGAGCAATGTTGCATGACCAAAGCCTACCACTACATTTATGGGCTGAGGCATCCAATACAATAATATACTTGCAGAACAGAAGCCCTCACCGTATACTGGGGATGAAGATACCTATGGAGGCCTATTCCGGGAAGCAACCTGATGTAAGTCACTTTCGAATCTTTGGATCATCAGTTTACTGTCATGTGACCAAAGATGCCAGGAAGAAGCTAGACCTAACAGCTGAGTTGGGAATACTTGTGGGGTACACAGATACACCCCACAACTATCAGGTGTACCTGCCTTCCACTTAGAGGACTATGGTATGCAGGGATCTAAAGTTCAACGAGTAGAAATCCATGCGCTTATCACTTGAGAGGGAGCTCGAGTTGCATGCAGATGAGGAACTTTCAGTTCCTAAGGAGGAGGAGCCTCAAATTGATGTGGAGCAGCCGCATGCAGAGGATCTGGGAGTGGAGACATCCACTCATGCTGATACTTCCAAAGATGGGCAGAAATGCTCAAGGGAAGCTAACAGGTTGATGCCAGATGCACATGAGAATGTGGACAACCATCTTCTCAGCACAGATAGAGGAGGTTGCTTGAGCGGTACATTGGGTACATGGCCCTGGTTGGGGAGTGTGTAGATATAGAACCTTCTTCATTAGAGGAGGCAGTGCAGAAAGCAGTTTGGGTTGATGCAATGGTAGAGGAGTACGACTCTATCATTCGGAACAATGTGTGGGATGTTGTCCCAAGGCCTCAAGGAAAGTCAGTGGTGAGTTCCAGATGGCTTTAGCTGATGGCAGTGTTGAGAAACATAAGGCAAGGTTTGTTGCCCGGGGTTTCTCACAGGTCGAGGGGATCAACTATGATGAGACTTTTTCTCCAATAGCAAGGTACCCATCGATTAGAGCGATATTGTCACTATCAGCTCAGATGGGGTGGAAGATCCACCAGATGGATGTGAAGACAACATTCCTCAATGGGAAGATTGAGGAGGAGGTGTACATTAAGCAGCCAGAGGGTTTCAAGACCTTCGATCGTGAGTCGCATGTGTTTCGAATCAAGAGGGCTTTGTATGGGCTGAAGCAAGCACCCCGTGCTTGGTACACTAGGATCGACAGCTATTTCACCGGTTTGAGCTTCACCAAGAATGAAGCAAATGTCAAACTTTACCACATCATGGTAGAAGGTAAACCATTGATCATTGTTCTTTATGTCGATGATCTAATTTTGACAGGTGATGATCAGCTGATACAGTCTTGCAAGGAGGACCTTGCAAGAGAGTTCGAGATGAAGGACATTGGCCTTATGCACTACTTTCTAGGCATGGAGGTGTGGCAGAAAGATGGGGAAATATTTGTGTCTTAAGGCAAGTATGCCAATGAGATACTCAGGCACTTTCACATGGAGAAGTGCAAGCCCATGCGGACTCCTCTAGCTGGGAACTAGAGGAAGGAGGATGCTACTTCAGGTGAGGTAGTCGCTGCTACTGTTTATCGGCAGTTGGTGGTTTCACTTATGTATCTAGTGAACACATGGCCTGACTTATGCTTTGCGGTGAACCAACAGAGTCAAGATATGGTTCAACCTACAAAGTTGTTTAGGAAGGCAGCAAAGCATGTGCTGAGATACCTTAGAGGCAAATCTCAGTTCAGATTGTGGTACAGATGGACAGAGGGAGTGAAGCTTCAGGGATTCACAAATGCGAATTGGGTAGGGAGTCCATTAGACTGGAAGAGCACTTATGGAGGAATCTTCAACCTTGGTTCAGTTGCAGTTTCCTGGTACAACAGGAAATAGAGATCAGTTGCACTTAGCTCAGCAGAGGCTGAATACATGGCTACTAGTCAAGTTGCATGTGAGGCCATTTGGATGTGAAAGATTCTAGTGGGATTGTTTGGTCAGATGATGGATCCTACAGTGATCTAATGTGATAACCAGAGTTGTATCAAACTCTCTGAGAATCCAATTTTTCATGATAGGTCCACGCACATAGATATCTGGTATCACCATCTTCGAGATTGTGTGGTCAAGAGGATCATGTTGTTACTGTATATTTCGACCGAGGAATAGGATGCAGATATTTTGAAAAAGGCATTGTCAAAATGCAAGTTTGAATTCCATAGAGATGGGATCAGGATTACTGATAATCACTTTATTTTTGAGAGGGAGTGTTGAAAATAGCAACAAGAAATGCTAAAAATAGAATTGCTAAAAATAGCACTATTATAAATAGCAGTTTAGCCAATGCTGATCTTAGCAACAATGGATGGAAATATGGAAGTGCTAAAAATAGCATTCTATAAATAGCATTTCGGGATACCTTCTTATTTTAGTTAGTCCCTATACTAAAATAGTGAAGTAAAATTCGAATTTGATCTTAGCAGTAGTTTGTAAATTAATTAATTAATTCATCTTGAGTTAATTAGTTAAGGAAAATCAAACTTGAAGTCTATGTGGGGACATGCAACAGTTTCTCTATTAATTGAGGAATTTATCCATTAGTTAAAGAGATAAGAGTGAGTTGTAATATTGAGTTGTAATTAGTTGACTTAGTTAACTGAGTCAAGTCCAGTTAGATTAATTCAAATAGTTTGTTAAATTAATGTAAGTTCAATTAGTTAATGCTTGCATGCATGTAACTACTGCACTTCAGATAACTGAGTATTCTCTCATAAATAACTCATGCATGTTAGTTCAGACAGAGACCCAATTGAGATTAGATGGAGGGGCAATGTACTATCAGTTGCTAGAATATTCCATTGTGAATATTCATTGCATGCAGAAGGAATTCTTTCCTTGAAGATTGCGCAGTTAGATCAGAGGTTTTAGTGAGTGTGATGAGGCCAATTCACACATGTGGCTTCACTAGGCCCCAAGAAAAATTTCGCAAGGGAATAGGAGGATTGGAGGGCTTGAGGATGACATATACTATGTCTATTCAGTATGTGAGTTGTATTGTTTGATTGCAGAGAGAGCAGGATAGCTTGAGAGCTGATTATTTTTGTAACTTGAACAAGATTTCCACTTGTATGATAATACAGAGTTGGGGTTTTAGGTTGAGGCTTGCCTTGGGTTATTTCTTCTGTGTTATGTGTGATTGATTTCTCATTCTCAGTTATATGTGTTCTCTTGATCTTGCTCAATTCGATTAAGCTTCCGCAAAGTGTTATATAAGTAGATCTTGTATTGTGTTTTAATATATTGCATAATATTTTGATCTACAGTGATAATTTCTACAGTTTGAGTCGACTTTGAGACCCACCCTATAGGTTTTAACCCCATATAGAAAATTACCTACATACGAATTCTAAAACACGGAAAATAAACAATGTGAAAGCATAACACATAAAACACATATACACAAAGATTTTCCCATGGATCCCAAAACCGGGACTACCAGCTTGATTTTTCATTATGTTTCTTTCAATGTTACAATACATATTTATACATGCCAAAGCATCCAATACCATGGACCGAAAAACCATCGCGTCCAAAACCATGGACCAAAAACCATCGCGTCCAAAAACATGTGCGAAAATCATGCACAAAACCATAGGTGTGTCTGCCCAACCTAACATAGGGTTCAAAACCAAAATTTTCCGGGGTGCTGCCTTGGACCCCATAAAGTGGGGTTATGGGTGCCCCTCAAACCCCCTGTGACCTCCCCCCTCTAACCCCCAATTAACTATGTGGGCTAGTCGTGGAAAGAATATGACACAACCCAACGTTCTCCCACTTGTTGTTTTCTTTCCACAGGGGGCCACAAGAGAGCTTAGTCATTTATCTAACCCTGCAATGCCCATTGTTTCTCTACACCAAGAGAACTTCTCAGAGCTCAAAATTTTTGTCAATGCATCTATAGTATTCTTCAAAGTGTCCACCTTTACTAGCAACACCTTTTTGTCTTCTATCATATCCCTCACAAAGTGATATTGAACATCAATGTGCTTTGTCTTTGAATGATATGCCAAGAAAATTTGACTGTCACAGTCTATCCTTATATCTTCCTGTACTAACCCCATACTTGAACACAATCTCTACAACAAAACTGTTTCCTTGCTTGCATGAGTGGCTGCCATGTATTCTGCCTCTGTAGTTGATATTGCCACTACAGATTTTTTCTTACTCATCCAACTGACTGCACCTCCAAATAGGTTAAACACATACCCACTCGTAGATCTTCTCTGATCTAGATCTCCTGCCCAGTTTGCATCAACAAATCCACGAATATCCAACATTCTATCCAATCTTGGTCTTCCTTGGTAGCACAAACCATAATCACTAGTGCCATGCAAATACCTGAAAAGCCGCTTCACTGTTGTCTAGTGCTCCTTCCCTGGTTTTGACATAAACCTACTCAATACTCCCATTGCATGTGTAATGTCTGGTCTAGTACAGACCATTGCATACATCAAGCTACCGACTGCACTTGCATATGGAACACAGGACATGTCCTCTTCCTCTTCTTGTGTCTTTGGACACTGTTGAACAAATAACCTCACACCTATAGGAATAGGAACCTTCACCGGTTTACTATCCTGCATATTAAACCTCTGCAATATTGTCTCAACATACTTCTTCCAGTTTAACTAGAGCTTCCTCTTTGCCCGATCTCTTTTAATTTCCATGCCAAAAATATAGTTTGCAGCACCAAGATCTTTCATGTCGAATTTGGAGGACAATTGGGTCTTTAAATCCTAGGTAATTTCTTTGTCATTTCCAACCAGCAACGTATCATTCACATACAAGACTAGAAAAATAACACGGTCACCAATTAATTTAAAATACACATAGTGATCTGCTTTGCTTCTGGTGAAGCCAAGTCCCTGTATAAATGTATCAAATTTCTGATACCACATCCTTGGTGACTGTTTTAACCCATACAGAGGCTTCTTTAACTTGCATACCAGTTTTTTCTCACCCTTCACCGCAAAGCCTTCAGGTTGCTTCATGTAGATTTCCTCTTCCAGATCCCCGTGAAGAAATGTTGTCTTCACATCCATCTATTCCACCTCAAAATAAAAAACAACAGCAACAAATAAAAGTAATCTAATAGAAGTTACCTTAGCAACAGGAGAAAAAATATCACCAAAATCAATTCCCGACACCTGGGAATAACCTTTTGCTACCAACCAAGATTTGTATTTTTCCACATTTCCTTCTGCATTTGTCTTCTTTTTGAACACCCATTTGCTGCCAATCGGTTTCCTTCCAGCCGACAAATCCACCAGAGCCGAAGCCTCATTTTTGTGCAAATATGCCATTTCATCAACCATGGCCTCTTTCCAGAGTTTTCCATCCTCTGAATCCACTGCTTCCTTCATAGTTCTAGGATCATCATCTGTAACAGACAAAGAAAAATTTGAACAGAAAGCACATGGACTATACCTTTCTGGCTACCTTCTTTCTTGAACTAATCTTCTCACAGCCAGAGTTTGTGGCTCTTCATCTTCTGATTCCTCCTCTGTTGTAGAGTCTGATTCTTCCTCCTTCAGCTAAAACTCAATCTTCTCAGGTTCCTTTGGTTGGAATTCATGTTTAATAACATCTTTCACCTCTCTAAACACCACATCTTGACTGTACACAACCCTCCTTGTTACTGGGTTCCAAAGCTTATAACCCTTTAAACCATCTTTATACCCAATAAAGATGCATTTTTCAGATTTACTATACAACTTGGTTCGTTTCTCCTTTGGAACATTTACATATGCATTACATCCAAATACCCTTAGATGTGAAAGAGAGGGTTTCTTACCAGTCCATACCTCTTGTGGAGTCTTATCCTCCAATGCTGATGAAGGTGACCTGTTGATCAGGTAACATGCAGTATCCATCGCCTCTACCCAGAATTCCTGTCTTAACCCGGCACCATTGAGAATGTTTCTTGCCCTTTCCATCAATGTCTTGCTCATTCTTTCTACAACTCCATTTTGCTTAGGTGTATATGGAGTAGTCTTCTATCGTGATATACCACACTTCTTACAGAATTCTTCAAATTCCTTACTGCAAAACTCTCCACCATTATCCGTCCTCAACACCTTTATCTTCTTCTTTGTTTGATTTTCCACGAGAGCCTTAAATTCTTTAAACCTGTCAAAGACTTCAGATTTCTTCTTAAGGAAATATATCCATGTATTCCTTGAGAAGTCATCTATAAATGATACATAGTACATAGAATTACCCAGTGATGGAACCTTCATAGGTCCAAACACATCACTGTGCACAAGCTCTAATATATGTTTCACCCTCTTACTACCAGAGGGGAAACTCACCTGATTCTGCTTCCCATATACATAATTTTCATAGAAATCAAAATCCAGAGAGATATTACTCATACCTTCTACCATAGCTTTACCATGAAGTATTCGAAGGCCCTTCTCTCCAATATGTCCAAGCCTATGATGCCACAGCATGGTCATTTCTCTAGAGACCACTAGATTTTCTGCTCCACTTTTAGGAACCACAGAACTGTTGCACCCATCAATAACAGTGCTACCTTGCAGCTTGTACAAACTTCCAATCCAACCTCCCCGCATCAATACCAGTGCTCCCTGAACCATTTTGCAGGTATCCTTCTCGAACACTGTTTTTACACCTGCATCATCCAACTTGCTTACAAAAATCAGATTTCTGGTTAATACAGGAGGTGTTCTAACTCTTCCACCTTTCAACTTCAATTTTACTTTTTCGCGACCAACAATTCTAGCCTTCCTGTCATCCCCCAAGAAGACATCACCACCATCATATTTCTTATACTCGCAGAACCACTCTCTATGGGGAGTGAAGTGAAAGGATGCACCTGAGTTAATCAACCATGCCTCACGATCTACATGTGTACTTGAAGAATCCAAGTACACATCCCCACCTTCATCTGAGGTAGTTTTTGCCTCTGCTGAAGGAGCATCATCAGATCCCTTTCCTTTATCAGGAGCTTTAGATTTATAGTCCCTTTTGTAGTGCCCTTCCTTTCCGCATTTCCAACACACCACCTTTACAGGTTTTCCTAGAGATTTAGATCTCCCTCTAGATTTATATCTCCCACTTGATGACTTATCTTTTTTTTCTGTTCTGGTACCGTCCTCGTACAGACAAGGCATCACCATTTTGGCTCTCCATATTTTTCCATCTCATCTCCTCCATTAGCAAGGATGAGACTATTTCATCAAACTTCAAGGCAGTTGCATTACTGCCTATTGCAATAACTAGATTATCCCACGAATCTGGTAGAGAACACAACAAACTGATGCACTTATCTTCATTTGAAATTTTAATATCAACAGATAATAACTGACTTACCACAGTATCAAATGCGTTTAGATGTTCTGACACCGAGTCTCCATCTTTCATCCTCAGGTTATACAGGTTTTTTCGCAGGAACAATTTATTCACTTGAGACTTAGATTGGTACAAAGTCCCTAACTTGTCCCACAAAGCCTTCGTCGTAGCTTCTCCTGATACATTCAACAATACTGAATCTAATACACACAATTGTATTGTGCTCTTTGCCTTCCGATCCAACTTATTCCATTCTTCATCGGACACTCCCGTTGGTTTAGTACCCAGATCTACAATGATCCGCTGATCTTTATCCACCAACAGATCCTCCATCTTGAGTTTCCACAACTCAAAACTTTGAACATTAAATTTCTCGATCTTTATCTTTCCACTACTCGCCATCTTCTTTCACCAACAGAATCGATCTCGTACATATCCCACTGAACAGGGTCTACCACAGGTCCGAGTGAAACCCCTCAGCAACAAAGGCGTACCCTTGAAGCCAAAACATCTCTTATACCAAATGTAGGTTTTAACCCCGTACAAAAAATTACCTACGTACGAATTCTAAAACATAGAAAATAAACAATGCGAAAGCATAACACATAAAACACATATACACAAATATTTTCCCCTGGATCCCAAAACTGGGACTACTAGCTTGATTTTTCATTATGTTGCTTTCAATGTTACAATACATATTTATACATGCCGAATCATCTAATACCATGGATTGAAAAACCGTCGCGTCCAAAACCATGGACCGAAAACCATCGCGTCCAAAAACATGTGCGAAAATCATGCACAAAACCATAGGTGGGTCCGCCCAACCTAACATAGGGTTCAAAACCAAAATTTTCTGAGGTGCTGCCCCAGACCCCATAAAGTGGGGTTACAGGTGACCCTCAAACCCCCTATGACCTCCCCCCTCTAACCCCCGATTAACTACGTGGGCTAGTCGTGGAAAGAATATAACACAACCCAATACACCCATGGTTCACAGACCATGAGATTGTACGAAAAATGTATAAATAAGTGTGCCTTAGAGAGTCTAAGGCACGAGAGAAGATAATGGAAAATGTAATGGGTAGATATAAGAAAAGTCTTAGCGCAAAGAAGTGGGTCGGATAGGAGAGAAAGACTCTGCAGCTAAGAGCACAGAGGCCTAGGTAGAGCCGCAGTTGAGTGCATGGACCCCTACAGTTAAGTGCGCAAGGTAGTTTTGAGTCTGTAAACCTGAAATAAAGATTAGTAAAGAAGATTATTGAAGGATTCTGTGTATATCTGTTTATCTTGGTTTATTTCCACTTACAATATATGTTGCAAATGAATGCTATTTTTATGAAATATTGATCTAATGATGCGCGACTCTATGGAATAAGTCTTAATAATTATATGTAATGCATGTTAAGTACTTTCACGAAGATTGCGATAATTTCTATTATGTTTATTAAATGCTTAAGTAGATATGCGTGAGATCTAATATAGGGCTATTTTCTGGTGCATGTAAGTGGATGAATAGACTATTAAGGGTCTGAAAAGACCAATCGTAGACCTTCACAAAGGTCTAAAAGCTGTTGGGATAGAGTTGCAGTACTGAGCCCTAGGGGCTTATAGATCTGTGTGAAAGCAGATCTAGGGTACTAAAATACATCACACTGATCTCTAGATGTGGAAAATTTGTTCCAACATCCCCCATACTACTTCGGGTGAGACTGCAACCTGCGCTACACGGTTTGTTTCCGAAAGGGCCAATAGTGTAGGGTTTTGTTAGTTGGCGCAACTAACCCTGAACTTGGGTCATGACCCCCTAAGCCAACATTATAGAAGAATGCTCTGTGTTGATAGCTAAGATGCAGGAAAAGAAGGCACAACCTCAACAACCTACATTGAACTTACAAATGATGAGAGCTGATCCTCGTGAAGAAGATCAGAATGTGAATATAGTGTTGAGGAGTGGAATAATGACTAGCGATGATAAGGGAAAAAAACCTGAAGAGGATGGATGGATCTGCAAGGCCCAAGAAAAGGAAGTTTGTTTTGATCTAGAGTGCGTGAAGGAAACATTTATGGAAGTCAAGAAGAGCTTTGCTGAGGCCTCCACCTCAGGAATCTAGAACAAAGTGCAAGAAACCAACATGCCTACAGAGGTTGATCCCTTTGTCCTTACCATGTTCTTGGAAATCTACATGAAACTGTTGTGCAATAGCAAAGTTGTGAAAGGCCTGCAAGAATTAATAAACAAATGTGCCAACAAAGAAAATTCCTGGATGGACATCGCGTAATCAGGAAAATTGGTAAACATAAGGTAAGAATATGAGGCTCACTGCACAGATAGGAGAATATGAGATGGACTAGGTCATTTTGGATCTGGGGTCCTATGTGTTTTTTTTTCCAAAACATACATGGGAAATAATGGGGAGGCCTATGCTGCAGTGGTCTCTGATTCAGCTCAGAACAGAAAACCAACAGAAGATCATTCTGATGGGATGGTTATATGGAGTAACTGTTAGGAAACCAGCTCAAAAAAAGATAGAAAAGATAGATCAACACCTTAGAATTCAGCCTCTTCAAGGGGGGCAACCTCCTTTACAATACAAAAATGAACAATTATTGGATGATACAAATGACAAGACTTCCTTTCTATATATAAGAGTCTAAGGGGTCATAATATAATCAAAGCTGACATAACAATAATAATGTAAGGGCACAATAATAACAATAGTGGGCTTCTATGCGGCACAATAATAACAATATGGGGACTACATGGGTACAACAATATAATAGGGGGGTTGTACTAATAGCAATAAGGGGTTACACTAGTAGTATAGGGGCATAACATGCCCCTCTCCTCCAAAAAGTGTTTTCCTCAACGCTTGAGTAGTTCTTGATGCTTCTGTATAAAATTCTTGTCCTCCCATGTGGAATCTTGAGCGGGTAAGTTATTCCACTTGATGAGATACTCTGAAATTGATCGATTTCGTAGTTGTCGGTTCCTGTTTCCATGATTGCTCCAGGTTCTAATATGATTTTTCCTTCATCTTCAAGTTCTGGCAATGTTGTTTGAATTGGGATCTTCTGCAACTTTTGAATGAGTGGCCACACTTCTTCATCCTTCTTCCATTCATCCCCTGCTTTGTTTATCCAATCTGGTTGGATAATAGAAATATCACAAAACAATGCTTCCACATCCTCACCCTTTCTTGAGAGTGCATTTGCAACAAAATTTTTCTTCCCTTTTTTTAGATCATGTCAAAGTCATAACCCAACATATTTTTGACCCATTTTTTTTGTTCTTCTAAAGATAAATTTTGTTCTAAGAAGTATTTAAGACTATCATGATCCATTTTTACCTTGAATTGTCTTCCCATTGGGTAAGGTTGCCATTTCTTTAAGTGCATGTAGTATTTCCAACATTTCCTTCTCATAAATAGCTTGCTTGAGATGTAGTCGTAAAAATGCCCAATCACCTACATCAAAACTTTTTTCACTATGATGTTGATCTACCTGTTGTCTCATTCAATTTTCCACCAAAGTGGCATTATCCTTTAAAAGTTAGAGAACTTGTTGTTGATGGTTGATGTGATCTTTCACTGCTTGAACCTTTTTCTTCTTGATATGTACTTCTATCTCGAGAGTTTTAGGAGTGGTAATTTCTTCCAATGCTTTACAAGATATGGTCGGATTCATTTCTTGATGTTTGATGTGGTCTTTCACTTCTTGAACATTTTTCTTCTTGATATGTCCTTCTATCTTTATAGTTTGAGGAGTGGTAATTCTGGCCAATGCATTACAAGATATGGTTGGATTCATTTCTTCTTTCTTGATGTGATCTTTCACTTCTTGAACCTTTTTCTTCTTGATATGTCCTTTTATCTTGAGAGTTTGAGGAGTGGTAATTCTTGCCAATTCTTTACAAGATATGGTCGGATTCATTTCTTCTTTCTCTGGGGTTGGTTCATGGTGTATATCCTCTTCTTTTGATGTTTCTTGATCTTTTTCTTCCTCCTCTTCATAATCTATGTAAAATAATTTCTTCTTAGCACACTTATGACCTTTAGTGCATTTGCTATCACAATTGTAACAAAGCCCTTTTTCTCCTTTTTCTTCCAATTGTTGTGGTGTAAACCTTATAGGTTGTGGAAGGCTAGGAGAAAAAATACTTCCATAATTATAGTCGTGAGTGGTGGGATTCCTTGTTTCCATAATTTCGCTTTCAATTTTTCTTGCCCACCTAAATGCCTTCTCCAATGAATCAGGTTCCCAAAGACGAACCCCATGTTGAATGTTATTCTTTAAAGTACCTATGAAGACATCAATCCTTGGCTTCTTTGGAATATCATTTACCCTTATATTCAATTTTTGAAAGCCCTCAATGTGCTCTGCCATTGAACACTTTTGTTTGAGGTTTATCAATTGGCTAAAGAAGGTGTTTCTCTTTGTATCGTCATAATGTGCTATCATTTCCTCTGTGAAAATTGACCACGTAACAAGTGGTTTATGAGAACAAAGGCCTTTATACCATAAAAATTGATCCGGTTCTAAATATGAAGATGCAATACGTACCTTTTGCAACAGTTGCACCTCATGTAGATCCAAATATTTCTCCATCTGTAGTATCCAATTTACCGGATCCTTGCCATCAAACTTCCTCATATCATCTTTTCTTGATTTTAGGAGATCAATCTTGAAATGACTGTAACTCTATAATTTCAGATCTTCCAGTTCTAAAATCATGATGTACACTAGCCCTCTGTGTCATCTTTCTAATTCCACCAGTCTGATCGAAATTGGAATCTCCAAGAAAGAGTTATGCACAATTTCCCAAGATGACCTGATTATATACCTTTTCAGAAGAGCGAACTTGTACAACGTGCCGCGTGTCACGGTTTTAACCTACAGACCTGAAATTGATATATAAATCTAAAGGACGTCCTCTTTTTGTAACTTCTTACGAAACTGAAATCGGATACTCAGAAATAAAGTTATGATGATTTTCCCAAGGTCACCTGTTTAGGATGTAATTCGGGAGTCCGCAAAAACCCTAACTTCCTCAGATCATATATCCGAAAATATAGTGAGCCAAGATCTGAAATTCAGACCCGAGGCTCAGACCGATTCTTCTCAAATGGATTTTTGTTTTATCTTCTGAAACTTCGTAGAAACAACGTTATAGTAAAAATGCCACGATGACCTATTTTAGATGTAATTCAAGAGCTTACAAAAACCCTAACATCCTCAGATCATATCTCCACAAATGTAGCGAGATAAGCTCTAAAATTTGGACCCGACATTCAAAACGATTTCTTCTGAAATGGGTTTTTTTTGTAGCTTCTGAAATATCACAGAAAAACGTTATAACGAAAATTCCACGATGACGTGTTTGGAGCAGCGAAACCCTAGAATCCAAAGCTCTGATACCAAATGTTAGGAAACCAGCTCACAAAAATATAGAAAAGATAGATCAATGCCTTAGAATTCAGCCTCTTCGAGGGGGGTAACCTTCTTTACATTACACAAATGAACAATTCTTGGATGATACAAATGACAAGACCTCCTTTCTATATATAGGAATCTAAGGGTTCATAATATAATCAGAGCCGACATAATAATAATAATGTAAGGGCACAATAATAACAATATGGGGACTACATGGGTACAACAATGTAATAAGGGGGTTGTAATAATAACAATAAGGGGTTACACTAGAAGTATAGGGGCCTAACAGTAACAATTGATATAGAAGGTGTGAGCATGATGGCTGACTTTGAAGTGATAGAGATTGTTGATGATAGTAATCCATACCCCACTCTCCTGGGAATTTACTGGCCCATTGACATGAATGGAGTCATTAACATGAAGAGGAGGGAAATGTCGTTTTAACAAAAATCACTTTGAGTTGTAGTGTTTTTGAACCCTACAGAAGGAGTGCCCTACACTAAATTGGTCCGCGACTATGAAGAAAGTGAGGATGAGCTAGATCAGATCTACAAAATAATAGTGTGAAACCAGGACTGGATCAATCCAACAATAGATGGACAAATTGCATGGGACCGAGAGAGTTCTTATACCTCATATTCATATGAAGAGTTGGAGCACTGGCAGAATCTTTTGCATGAAGTATCTACACTGCACTGCAACATGATGACCAAATCATTGCGCTGCGTTTCATCAGAGGTAAGGAATTTACCTTATACTGATGGTTTAACTAATGTGGATAAATTTTTGGATGCATTTGAACGTGAAGTCCCTGAGAAGCACTGCTTCCAAGCATTAGATTTGGCACTATGTGCTACGCTCGCATGATGGTGGGGTACGCACAACGATAGCTTTGATGGATGGTGGGATTACCGAAGAATGATGAGATTACAGTTTGGGTGTCCTAACATTCGATTGGCTGAGAAATACGATGGGAGGGATGATCCACCTGATCACCTATCGAAATGGACTAAAACTTATGGGATAGAGCCACAGCCAGAGTGGGTACATTTATTTTTCCATACTTTAGACACAATCCCCATGAACTGGTATTTGGAGACGGAGCTCCGACATGGAACTACAGAGTGGGATATATTAAGAGAAGGATTCTTATTGACCTTCAGTTTTGAAGATGGTTTCGAGAGCATTGATGAAGCTCTGCAGGAGATTAAGGCAATGATATTCAGAACACCGCAAGAACCTTTGGAATGGGTTCAACCAGATTGGAGCACCCAGCTGTGCCATGCACTAGAATGTTATATTGTGACAGTTGAAGGGGAGGATGAAGATCTGAGGAATATTAATATTATAGAGGTGGAAGGGCATCGCACAGTCGAGGGCCCATAATTAGACAACTCGGACTCATCACGCCATTGAAAACAAGGCAATTAAACATTGGGGCTGAAGTAGAACTGAAATTTGCAAAGATTGGAGATTACTAGGACGATGCTACTATGGATAAAGTTGCTGAGTTACTTCGCGAATATCAAGATCTTTTTCCTACCAAGTTTTCAGACCTGAAGGGTATAATAGGTGACTTGGGCATTATGAATATTACTCTTAAGCCGGATGCGAAGCCTATTAAGCAGAGACCGTATCATCTTAATCCCAAATACAAGGAAAATGTTAGTCAGGAGTTGGATAAGGTACTGGAGGAAGGTATCATAGAACCCGTGGAGGAATCTAATTGGGTAAGCTCGATGGTGGTTCAGGAGAAGAAACATAAGGATGAAATAATGATTTGTGTAGATTTGAAGAAGATTAATGATGTATGTGTCCATGACCCATTCCTGACACCATTTACAGACAAAGTATTATACAATGTTGGAGGGCAGGAGGCCTACTCGTTCACCGATGGATTTTTTGGGTACCATTAGAGCAAGATCACGCCAGAGAATAGGACAAAAACGACCTTCGCATTGGAATGGGGTTGTTTCCACTAGACTATGATGTCATTTGGACTCAAGAATGCACATGTGATATTCTCTCGTGTAGTTATAGGAATATTTAATGAATTCATTCATAACTTCCTGGAAGTATACTTTGATGATTGGACGGTGTTTGGTTTAGTGAAGCGCCATGTAGCAAGTCTATGCTTGATGTTGGATACATGTCACATATACCAAATCACACTAAATTTGAAGAAATGCTTATTCTATTTTCCATTTTGGATCTTGCTAGGTCATGTGGTATGCAAGGAAGGATTGAGGGTGGATCTTGAAAAGATTGTGGTGATAGTCAATTTGGAGGCCCTGAGGAGCATTAAAAAGATGAGCGCGACGCTGGGGCATACAAGATTTTACATGAAGTTCATCAAGGCTTATGCTCATATTACCATGCCCATGGAGAAACTACTGAAGAAGGACACTACATTCTGTTGGGATGAAGAATTTCAACACAATTTGGATGTATTGAAAGAGAAGATGGTCACCGCACCGATATTGGTCTTCCTTGATTGGAAGAAGGAATTCCATGTACATGTTGATGCTTCTTGCATTGTGTTGGGTGTAGTGCTAACATAGGTCAGTGAAGGAGAAATGGACCATCCTATAGCCTTTGTGAGTAGGAAATTATCAAAGGCCGAGAAGAATTACTCAACGACGGAGCACGAAGGGTTGGCTATGGTGTATGCATTTCAAAAGTTCAGGCACTATCTATTGCACAAAATATTGTCACCATGAATTTTTGCAATCAGTGTGAGTCTATCAAAACTCATAATTTCCTCCTATGCAAGTCTTAAACCTCAGCTCTTCATTTCAAGCCTTAAAAATGAGAGAAAGTCCTTGAAAATCTCTAAAACTCAGGTTCCGCACTTTCTTTTAGCATTACCTGTGGTCCCGCACTCCCTGGTCATGTCCCCAGTGGAGTTGCCATTTTCGGCCGGATAAATCGTTCTTGCAGACAAGACCGATCTCCCTAGTATATACAGATATCTAGCGACAAGCAAGACAAGCAAATTCTACTTTTCTCTAATATTGTGATTCATAAATAGAAGCCAAGAGATGTTTTAAATCCTACCTCAAGTCCAACGCTAGTTTGTGGTAGCCACACTCCGTCCGTCCAAATGAGTTTCCTTTTAAAGAACTTGCAAACACAAATAAGAACACATCAAATAACACCTGCATAGTGAATATAATAAATCATATTTATCATGATGATCAAGGAATTCATAAATAAACCATAGAAGACAGCTTATTGAGAAAAATGAATTTGATTGTATTAACTTTAAACAAAGAAGAACTTTACAACCTTGGTGCCTTGATGTTGTACAAGCTCCTCCCAGGGTCCAGCAAGAATCTCCTCTACTTTGACAAGCTTCAGACTCTCCCCAAAGAGATCAAAAGGTATGTAATCTCTCCTTTCAAGCTCAATTAGGAAGTCTAAATTCCAACAGCATTTACCCTAAAAATATTCAACTTTCAACCTCCCTAGCAACCAGCCCAATGCCTCATTTTATAGTGCAAAGGAAGGAAGTTACCAGGTCCACCTTCAAAGGCCTTGTCGCTAGATATCTGTAGATACTAGGGAGATCAATCTTGTCCACAAGAACGATTTATCCGGCTGACAGGTTCCGCTCTTTCTCTTAACGTTACCTGCGGTCCCGCACTCCCTGGTCATGTCCCCTGTGGACCTGCCCGCTCTGTCTCTAAAGGAAAAGGTGCTTGACTTGAGTTGCTTGTGTGGAATTCTCATGGCCGAGACCAAGAGATAGTCTTGGTGGAACCTTTAGTGGGGGAGCTATGATGGAGAGACTCATGTGAGGATGATATGGTTGGGTGACCGAGTTCACTAGACCGAAGATTGCAGACTTGGATGAGGATGACCGGTTATTGTGATGAGTCTACTTGGTTGGACTACATGGGAAACTTATTCATGGACATCAAGCATGGCCGATTTATAAGTGCCCAACATGACTCATGGACAGATTGAAGAAGGGCACACACTTGAGGTATGATGATACTTGGGTGGACTTCTCATGGCCAAGACAAAGAAGCAAGTCTTGGTAGAACCTTTAGTGGGGAGCTATGATGGAAGGGACTCGTGATGATGATAATATGGTTGGGTGACCGAGTTCACTAAACCAAAGATTGCAGACTTGGATGAGTATGACCGATTGTTGTGATGGGTCTACATGGTTGGACTACATGGGAAACTTAGTCATGGACATTAGGTTGGAAACATGGAGCATGGCACTCTTATGCAGGGACATTATGTAGGAGCACTTATAAAGGTGTCACTATGGGCATCTAATGAGGAGTGCCGAGGTAAGGATGTTGTGCAGGTGGATTTGCTAATGTGACATGGAGATGTTTTGATTGTGAGTCGATGGAGAGGTTGTGCACTCTTGTACAACAAGGCCATAGACTTGGATGGAGTTGTGAGCAGACTATGGAGCATGCCTACTACATGGAGAGCTGAGGCATCTTGCAGAGACCTTTGGGCCGAGACTTGTATGCTTGCTGAGATGTTGGTTGGAGAAGACTCATGGAGCTCATGATGACATGTTGTTGTGAATTTTGGGGACTTCATATATACCTTTTGATCTCTTTGGAGAGAGTGTGAAGCTTGTCAAAGTAGAGAAGATTCTTGTTGGACCCTGGGAGGAGCTTGTACAACATCAAGGCACCAAGTTTGTAAAGTTATTCTTTGTTTAAAGTTAATACAATCAAATTCATTTTTCTCAATAAGCTATCTTCTAGGCTTTATTTCATGAATTCCTTGATCATCATGATAAATATGATTTATTATATTGGCCATGCAGGTGTTATTTGATGTGTGCTTGTTTTTGTTTGCAGGTTCTTTAAAAGGAAACTCATTTGGACGGATGGAGCGTGGCTGCCACAAACTAGCATTGGACTTGAGGTAGGATCTAAAACATCTCTCGGCTTCTATTTATGAATCGCAATATTTAGAGAAAAGTATAATTTGCTTGTCTTGCTTGTCACTAGATATCTGTAGATACTAGGGAGATCGGTCTTGTTCGCAAGAACAATTTATTCGGCCAACAAAATGGCGACTCCGCTGGGGACATGACCAGGGAGTGCAAGACTGCAGGTAACGCTAAGAGAAAGTGCGGAACCAGTGTTTTAGAGATTTTCAAGGACTTTATCTCATTTTTAAGGCTTGACCTGATGATATAGATGCCCATAGTGACACCTTTATAAGTGCTCCTACATAATGTCCCTGCATAAGATTTCCATGCTCCATGTTTCCAACCTGATGTCCATGACTACGTCGCCCATGTAGTCCAACCATGTAGACCCATCACAACAATCGAATATCCTCATCCAAGTCTGCAATCTTTGTTCTAGTGAACTCAGTCACCCAACCATATTATCATCATCATGAGTCCCTTCCATCATAGCTCCCCGCTAAAGGTTCTACCAAGACTTGCTTCTTGATCTCGGCCATGAGAAGTCCACCCAAGTATCATCATACCTCAAGTGTGTTCCCTTCTTCAATCTGTCCATGAGTCATGCCGGGCACCTATAAATTGCCCATGCTTGATGTCGATGACTAAGTTTCCCATGTAGTCCAACCAAGTAGACTCATCACAACAACCGATCATCCTCATCCAAGTCTACAATCTTCAGTCTAGTGAACTCGGTCACCCAACCATATGATCATCACATGAGTCTCTCCATCATAGCTCCCCCACTAAAGGTTCCACCAAGACTATCTCTTGGTCTCGACCATGAGAAGTCCACCCAAGCAACTCAAGTCAAGCACCCTTTCCTTTAGAGACAGAGCAGGCAGGTCCACAGGGGACATGACCAGGGAGTGCGGGACCACAGGTAACACTAAGATAAAGTGCCGAACCTGTCGGCCAGATAAATCGTTCTTGCGGACAAGACCGATCTCCCTAGTATCTATAGATATCTAGTGACAAGCAAGACAAGCAAATTCTACTTTTCTCTAAATATTGTGATTCATAAATAGAAGCCAAGAGATGTTTTAGATCCTACCTCAAGTCCAACGCTAGTTTTTGTGGCAGCCATGCTCCATCCGTCCAAATGAGTTTGCTTTTAAAGAACCTGCAAACACAAACAAGCACACATCAAATAACACCTGCATAGCCAATATAATAAATCATATTTATCATGATGATCAAGGAATTCATGAAATAAATCATAGAAGACAGCTTATTGAGAAAAATGAATTTGATTGTATTAACTTTAAACAAAGAAGAACTTTACAACCTTGGTGCCTTGATGTTGTACAAGCTCCTCCCAGGGTCTAGCAAGAATCTCCTCTACTTTGACAAGCTTCACACTCTCCCCAAAGAGATCAAAAGGTATGTAATCTCTCCTCTCAAGCTCAATTAGGAAGTCTAAATTCCAATAGAATTTACCCTAAAAAATTTTCAGCTTTCAACCTCCCTAGCAACCAGCCCAATGCCTCATTTTATAGTGCAGAGGAAGGAAGTTACCAGGTCCACCTTCAAAGAGATAGAGTCCTCCTTCAAAGGGATAAGCTCCTCTCATCAAGGGGTTAGCTCCTTTAGTTATTGGATGCATGAACCACCTAGGAGCAAACTTGCCACCTCAAGGTTCCTTCTAGAAGCGTCCAGAATTAACCCAAAGTGAGTTTTTAATAATAAACTTGCACCTTTTTGACTTTTACAGGGGTCCGCACCCTTTCCTTTAGAGACAGAGCGGGCAGGTCTGTAGGGGACATGACCAGGGAGTGCGGGACCGCAGGTAATGCTAAGAGAAAGTGCAGAACCAGAGTTTTAGAGTTTTTCAAGGACTTTCTCTCATTTTTAAGGCTTGACATGAAGAGTTGAGGTTTAAGACTTGCATAGGAGGAAAGTATGAGTGGTGATAGACTCACACTGATTGCAGAAAGTCATGGTGACAATATTTTGTGCAACAGATTGCCCCCTAAAGTGCGAAGTCTGTAATAGATAGTATTTGTCATCTAAGAAGAGTGAAGTACTTTATTATTTCGAGGATTATCTTGTGGAGAGCCTGGTTGGAACCTGTAAAAACATTCAATACAAAATATATATATGAGATCATATCATCGCTCAGGTAGGCATTCCCATACTCATATCAAAACTGACTAGGAAACTAACTAAACTGCCCTGATATAGGAATGATCTTGTAATACATCACAAGTATAGACATATGTAGACACAGTATGGTGCAACCATCTGTTTATGAATAGTCCACTTTATAATGAATAACAAAATTCCTTGCAGCCTAGATGGTGGAAACTAGATCCAGGGTCTTGATTTCTACTTCCCAAAATAGTACGATTCTATCCATGTGAATGAATGTTTTGAAGTCCAACATGGTAGAAACCACTTGATTACTAGTCAATGATGTAAATTGTTAACACGTGTGAGAGAAACCACCAATAATGTCAATGGCTCTCAAAATACTCAGTACAACCCATGAAATGTGAAGAGATGAGTTGATGTCGAAGATGTCACGGAATCCTTTGATCGAAGGTCAATGATGCAACTTGTCGTCGAAGGCCAAAAACTTGCCATTAAGGCATGCAAATTCCAAGGTACTGATGATTTCTAGATCATCTTTCTAGATAATGAGCTAAAGTCGATAGAAAGAGATCCGTCGTAGGCAAGCCCACAACACGAAATCATAGATCAAGTTTGAAGAAATATAGTTGCAAGGACTGACTCAGGGATGGTCAGGATGGATGAAAGATATTTTGCAGATGAATGGTTTATTTGCACTGACCTCTTGAACACATAACGACACTACAGATGGTTTGGTGGCAATTGACCCAAAGCTAATACCCAGAAATTGGCTGAAGACTTTCAATATGGTTTGTTTAACTGTTAGGCAAATGATTTCCCAACCCAGGTAAACAAAAAGTGTTGTGTTCAAGAGTGGTTAAATGTTTTTCTGAGACACAAAGTATAACAAGTAGGTTCATTTTTCTTTCTTTTCACCCACCATTTCTAGCAAGTACCTATTTATTTTTGAAAAGCTTGAGGAGGATAACATTTGCTTGGTTATAAGCTCATCCTTCGGATGAGTCCAACTTAGTTTAAATTCAAACCCTAAGAAGGAGTGTTTCATTCCTGTTTGTAATTGAGCAGGTCCTTTACTGTTAAATTTTAACGAGTCCAGTATAGGAGAAACTTGGCGTTTTTCAATTTTAGGGAGTCAAAAGAAAAACTTAAGAAAACTCCATGGTTGTCCTTTTTCGTAAATTTGTGTCTCCCAAGCCCAAAAAAGTATAAAATATTACTTGAGAGAACCGCTTGACCATTACAATCAAGGAGTACTTTTCATAATTAGTGTCTCTGATCCGAAAAAGTAAAAAAGTGATCAAGGACACGTCATTTTATAACCAATATCGAATTTGAAATGAAAAAAATCCGGCAATCTTTTCATGTTTATACGGTCAGAAAAGAGCTATAAGTGGACCATCTTTTTAATTCCGTTTTAACGAGCTTAAAAAGAAAAGCTCGACAATCTTTTCATATTTTAGGAGTCAGAAAAGAGCTTAAAGATGACTCTAATGTTTTTTGTTGAAAATGATCAATTTTTCTTGAAAAATCCGATATTCTGCACAAAAACTCAAACATTACTCATACCCGTTTAAAAATAAATAAAAATGCATAAAAAATTTACCTCTTTAAAGTGAAAAATAAACAAATCAAAAATTCATTTATTCAAAAAAGCTTACAAAAATGGCTTTTGTAAATTCATTTTTACCGTTTGACTTCAGAGTGAGAAAAAGAGCTTTTGAGTAAGAAACTTCCCGTGAAAATTGCGGAAAATCTGTTTGTTGGAATCGAAAATCGTCACATCCAGGTAATCCACATCACTTTAATCTTGCATTTCAATCGTTCAAATTTTGTTTTTAGGTTTCTATTTTGATTTTTAGGAAGAATTTTGTTTAAAAGACCACTCGCGGGGGTCCACAGGCGCAGCATGCGAAACCTGCGGACCCCGACTTTTTCCCACACAAGAAAGAGCCAGGGGCCTGCACCTGCTGTTTGGATAGAGTGCGGACCTACGCACTATCTCTAACTAGAGAGTGTGGTCCTCACTGCATAAGTTTTACAATTTCAAATTCTTCAATTTCCACCCAAAAAATTTGATTTAAAATTTTCTAATCGGCCTTTTCTTTCAATGTAGGATATACACCATGCTTAGTTGGTGGGAACAGGAACACGAAGATGTGGACCTCGCCGCAATTAATCATCAACCTTCAATAGATGCATTAAAGGCATGCGGATTATTTATATTCTAGGCCATACCTGGCATGAGGGCCCAGGTGGACTTTTTGTAGTGGCTGGTGGACAGATGGAATATACAAGACCAGTGTTTCATTATTGGTGGCCACCAGCTCGAAATGGAAGTAGAGGACATTTAATTTTTGACTGGTTTGCCTATAAGAGGTGAACATTTAACTCTATTCGGGACTAGGCCAGGTAGCGAGTCTGTCGATAGTCTCCGGCTAGAGTTTTGTAACGACCAAACCAAGGACAAAGGGATTGATATCAAAACCATCTCCTGTCCTGAACTCAAAGTGATTGCATTTACTGTCACCAGACTCTGTGGAAGTGCAGCACTACATGTGGCCACTGGATCCCAAATTCGGATGGCAGTAGACTGTTATCGAGGCACCATCTTCAACTGGTGCAAGGCTGTGTCGGCTAATGTAAAAGGCCAATTGACTAGAGCAAAAAACAGACAACTGAAAAAATTTGGATATGGTTTCTTAGTTGTGAGCTTTGGTCTAGAGAGGGTCCCAATGTTGGTCCCACAACATCTTTCCGTTGAAGCTGGACTTCCCCGAGAGCCCAAGCTGATGCGTTGGGTTGCAATTATGGCCTGTCATCCTAAGGAGGGTTCAGAGGTTGTTCGATTTCCTCATGAGTATTTTCATTGGTTGGAGAACCAAGTTTTCACAATTCAAGATTTTCCTTATGCTGGGATGGATTATCGTGGTGACCCAGACACGGCTCTTCCACCAAGAGAGCAATGGGATGACTTAGGTAAAATCTTTCTCAACATTTTCTAATTTAATTTTTTTTTTGTTTTTTAAAATCGTCCAAAACTGATAGTAAAAATTTTCAAATGCAGATGTTGGTCCACGGTGACCAGCCACTCTCCGGCCCTATGAGAGGAAACACCCAACTGCAGCAATACCAGCCCCACGGGACGAATCTAAAGAGACCCTGGCCGAATTGAAAAACCATCTAGAGCGTTTGACAGCAGACATTCTAGATACTAGCATAGATGACATTCCTCTTAGGTTACAACGCTATGTGATTGGGGTCCTAGGACCTTTTAGGAGGTTCCTTTGTAGGGTGGTCTGAGCAGTGGTTTCTTATTGTGATCATCACCAGTGATAAGATGATCGCTTTGTAGACTCATATGACATTTTTTCTTTTTGTACTATCATTTTTGCCGATCATAAGGTGTTTTTCAACCTATGATTGAAGACGATGTATATTTGACACACTTCTATACTATGGTATATCACTATTACTGGCTATCTTGTAAAACATGTTATGGAATGTTTTTTAAATTTACTGTTTGATTATTGCAAATGTCTACTTAACATTCGAGAAGCAGTTGCATCTGCTAATGTATTTAAATATCTTGGAATATGCTGATACTCAATATAGTCAAATTCACGTTCCAAGAGATGAACTCTCAAAAATAATCTTAACAACACTGGATTTCTAATGGCATAAACTCTATTAAGCTGTAATACAACGAGTTCAAAATCTAACCTCACAATCAAACTCGGAATCCCAAATGAGATGGATTCAGATAATAACTCAATCACTGCACTATACTCTGCAATGTTATTCGTTGTTTTACTGAGGCTTACCCCATGCATAGATACCAATTCATCAGAGGGTGAATAAATAACCCAAGCTGCGGAAGAAATATTTCATGTATTACGACAAGCACCATCAGTGAAACCAATGTATGTTTGAAGAGACGTCGACATATGCAATATTAAGAGTAAAATCGAGATAAGCAAGAATAATGACAAAAAACACTCTCTAAACTAAGCACACTTTTCTAATCTAAAACACACCAGTTAGAAAGAAAACTAATCTAACTAAAATCTCAACACCCAAATTTAAGCATAATATATCTTCAGATAAAGACCATTTCTGGGTTTACCCAAAGAGACATTGTCAAAATCTACCAATTCATAGGCCCCTTTTGCTAGCTTTCACTTAACAACATAAGGACCATGCCACATAGGTACGATTTTTTCAGCCCCTAGCTTATCGTTTGCTTGATCATATAGTAAGACTAGATCTCCTTCCGAAAAATTACGGGGTGTAACATTTCGATCATAGTAAGCTTTAATTCGTTTGGCATGAGTTTCGATTGCTAGTGCAACATTACGTCGATTCTCATCTAGCTAAGCTAAATGCAACAAATGTTTCTCCTCTTCAAAAGTCACTAGAAGTAACTCTATGGCTATTTGCAATGACAGGATTTCACATTCAATGGGTAACACAGCTTCCAAACCGTAAACCAGTTGGAAAGGAGTGAAACCAGTTGATGTTTTTACTGAGTTTCGATACGCCCAAAGCACTGAAAATAACATGTTATGCCAGTTTGACCTATGAATCCCAATGATTCGTCGGATCATAATGACTAGAACTTTGTTGATGGCTTCAACCAGACCATTAGCCTATGGGTAATATGGAGTAGAACTATCGTGACGCAGGCCAAGCTGATCTGTTAGTTTAGTCATCACGATGTTTCGAAAATGATGCCCATGATCAATGATAATCACTTGTGGAACACCGAAACTAGAAATTATATGATTGAAAACGAAAATCATAGCAGTTTTGCCGTCTTCTGAAAATGTAGGCATCGCCTCGGCCCACTTGGTAAAATAATCTATCGCAAGGATGATATACGCATGCCCCCCGGCTGAGTGAGGGTTACATGTAATAAAGTCGATACCCCATTTTGCAAAAGGACCGATGACAATTATAGGGTGGAGTGGAGCAGGTGTAGAACGCATCTTTTGATCAAAAATTTGACAATTGTGGCATTTTCGGACCATGTCAATACAATCTTTAAACAAAGATGGCCAGAAATAGACAGCGCGCAATATATTTTGGGCTGTGGCATACCCAGAAATGTGATCGCCACACGCTCTAGAGTGACAGTCATTTGGAACCTTTTCAGCTTCCTCATGATTTAAACAACGTCGGAAAACAGAGTCCACCCCACGACGATAAAGTGTATCTCCAATTATCTTGTATTGTTGGGATTGGAAACGTATTTTCCGATGCTGAGATCTTGAAATTTCAGGCCGAAAAGATTGGGTTTGGAGATAAACTATGATATCTCCATACCATGGATCAAGAGTGCTGATAAGAAACAAGGATTCGTCCGAAATGGGCTCTTCCGCCATAGTTTCAGTGTCAGCACGCTGGAAGTCACACATCAACTCCAAAAAACTAAAGATTTCTTTGACTTAGATTTTTCAAATTCCACGTCAAATTCTTGCAGGATAACAATCCATTTGGAATACTTGCCCCCTAGCAATTGTTTTTTCAAAATATAGATCATAGGGTTACAGTCGGAAATTACGATAGTTTTGCGCAGTAAAATGTAATGACGAAATCGTTGGACAACTTGAATAGCTGCCAAGGCCAATTTCTCCACATGTGAATATTTCAACTCAGTCAGATTCAAAGTTCGACTAAGATAGTAAACCACATGTTCACTACCAAATTCATCTTCTTGAACTAACATCATTCCGATGGTGGAATGAGAGGTGGCGAGATACAAGAAGTATTCCTGGTTGTTGTTGGGAGGATGCAATAACAGTGCATGAGTCAACGCATGCTTAAGTGCATCAAAAGATTTGTCAGCTATCTCATCCCAAAAGAATGGAGTATTTTTTTTCAACAACCTAGTAAAACCCTTTGTTATCTCAACGTAGTTAGGAATGAATCGATGTAAAAAGTTTGATTTCCCTTGCAAACTTTGGAGTTGGCGAAGATTCGAAGGAGGAGGCAATTTGACAATAGCTTCAACCTTCAAGGGATTGACACAAATGCTGGCTTTCGAAACAAAAAATCCCAGTAAACGACCCGTTTCTGTATATAAAACACATTTGTGTGGATTCAACCTAATTCGATAATGCCTACATCGCATAAAGGTTGCTCGTAAATGAATGAGATGATCGGCTCTGCATAATTAATGAGTAGGTAAATCATCGAGATAAGGTTGCACAATGTGCTTGATGTCATGAAATGCGTAAGACATAGCTCTTTGAAAAGTTGCTCCATAATTTTTCAACCCAAAAGGTAATTTGCAATAAGCAAATGTCCCCCATGGACAAATAAAAGTCATTTTTGGTTGATCAGCAGGTAGAATGTTGATTTGGTTGTAACCGGAAAAACCATCCATAAAGGAGATTATTTCACTGCCGGCACAATCATCAATGATTTGATCGATATAGGAGTCGGATAATTGTCTTTTGGACAAGCTCGATTAATATCCCTATAATCGATACATATTCTTATTGTTCCTTGCTTTTTATTAATAGGAACAATATTCGATACCCAATCCGTTAAGGGAATTGGATAAATGAAACCTACTTTAAGTAGTTTTTCAACTTCTTCTTTAATAGTAGCAGCTTTTCATGGGTGGATCTGACACAAACATTGCCAGACGGGTTTAGCATCCGGGTAAGTTTTGATTTCATGAACAACAATTGCTGGATCAATTCCTGGCATTTCTTCATATGACCAGGCAAACACGTCGCAAAATTCTTGAGATAGGGCCTTATAAGCTTGAAATTCATCTTCTGTACAAGAGGCACCGATATGAATGTTTTCAACAATTCCAGGCTTAACTGAAATGTCAATAGGAATTGTTCGAGAAATATTTCCCAAATTTAATTCAGAATCAGGATTTTGCAATGGATTTTGAGGTTCTTTGACAAAATTAGTAATAAAAATAGATGAAAAATCATTTTCAAAATGATCAATCTCAGGTAAGAACGAAGATCTATGATGAAGATCTTCCCATGGTAAGTCATCAACAGACAAAATTTCACGAATCTGCTCATCAGTATGAACAAGTTCAGAAAAAGTTGTTGAATCTGAGTTTGATGTTGAAAGTGATTCTTCATGGACCACATTCATTAGGTCAATTTCGGTTGAAGAAGGGTCGGAAAATGACTGTACGGCCTGATACACAATTTCATAGGGACTCAAAGGCATAGCATCACCAAATGAATCCACCTCAGATTCGGAAGGTACGATCCAAGGATCATCATAAACAATAGTGTCTGATGAAATCATATGAATGGTTGCAGTAGAAGGCGATACGTTAGGAGGAGGAAAGGAAAAAGTTCCCAGTAAACCAGAATCTTTAACTAGTCCTACTCCAACATCCTTGTAGGGGATAGTTGTTTTGCCGACATGCTGGATACTTTCAGAAGAGGCTGGGTCAGATGAAAAGTATGTTAGCTGGTCTATAGTTATGATCTTTCCATTATGAGGAAAATTTATAAGCCGAAAGACCGATGAAACAACAACAGTCATAGCGTAAGACCAACTACGACCCAAGAGAAGGTTGTAATCTAGAGGGGCATCAACCACTTCCACATCTAGATTAACAGTTTTGCCTTCAAACCCTATAGGTAAATCCTGTAGGATGCCAAATGGATGGAACCCACGGCCATCAAAATCCTTTAGAATCGTTGGGGATTGATTAACTGTAGGAGAACCAAGCAATCTCCAACACTGGATCGACATAATACACGTTGAAGCTCCCTCATCAATCACAATCCTAAAGCAAGGCCTGTTTTTGACTAACATTGGAATCTGGAAAGCCATTTGATGAGGTAAGTGAGGTGTACTATTTTCTAAATCGAATATTATAAGGTTCGAGTCCTGAATATCAACAGCTCCTATAGCCAACAATAGCAATTTACGCTGTGCTGGACATGATTGCAGCACCTCCAAAGCTGACATTGCTGAAGGGGAAATAGCTAAATCTTCAACAATGTTATAGTTCTGAGCATCTCTCACATGTGGATTGAAAGCTAACTTTTGAAGTATACCTTTAGCAGGTGGTTTGATTACTAAGTATGGGTTAGGTTTCTCGATCTGTAGCGGATCAGAACCAGGAGTTGAAGTTGATGGGTTCGAATTAGAAGATTCTACTTCCTTACCACCAACAAGACTTTTACTTCCATAATCTTGCGATCATGTCACAATCCTAACATGGGACATCATCATTATGGGTTCTTCTGAGGCATTTGAGGAAGAACCTATCATCTTACTATCTTGACTAGGAAAAGGATCCTTCAAGACAACAGGCGTTTGAGAACCTTTGACAATTTTCACAACCTCAACGCGATGAGGGCAGTCTCTTGTAAAATGCTCTTCGTCACAAATGAGACAAGGATAACGAGGTTTACGTTTCTCGTCAGTAGATTCCATTTTATCTGATTTCTCTTTCGAATTTTGCTTATTTTTCTTCTTCCCCTTCTTTTTACCGCCGGATTTTGATTTGGCCGTAGATGATTCTACGACATGAATATTAGCAGGAAATTCCGTGGAAGAGTCCCCTGTCGGTGAATCTGGTAAAGTTATGATAGGAGAAGAATTATTCAAAGATTTCTTCTTACTTTTGGTGTTAACTGAACCAATCATACCGTCAGCGGCATGAGACCCTGAAGGAGATGCAGTTATTTGATTTTGTTTGGGAAGGTTGGGCATTTTCTTGTGTAAAGTACTCGACTGCGTATAAACGAGGTCAAGGTACTGAGCTTGAGCAATTACTTGCTCTTCAGTAAGAAATCCTGCCTTAGATACATCCTTAGTGATTTTAGGTAATAATGATTTAAAAAACCATTCTGCTAAGATTTGATCCGGAATAAAAACTTTCACTAAACGCTGTCGATGTCTCCATTCATGAATGTGATCTGAAATATAAGTGGATGTTTACTGTTTTAATGAAGTTAATAATTTTGTGCCATTGTCATATTTGACTGGCAACTGAAAATGAGTTAAAAATGAAGTAGCTAGCTAATTAAAGTTATAAAAAGTGGCTCACGGTAACTCAATGTACCACTTGGCCGCAAGACCAATTAGAGTGCGTTGAAAAAGACGTAAACGAATTGAATCATCTGTAATGGAGTTAGATGCACACCAGAGGTGATAAGTCATCACATGGTTTGGCAGATCCTCTCCTGATTTACCTTCAAAATTTGGGATATCACTGGGCAACTTATTCGGCATTGGCAGCCAAAATGGAAGATAATTAATCGGATCGTTCGTAAGGCGCGACAAATCAGGCAAGTCCAAAGTTGCAATGAATGGTAACTGACAATTAGGGTCTCGAAAACCCTGGGTCATAAGACCAACCCTATGAGGAGGATATCTAGGATAACTTGGAATTGGAATTGCATTTGGGATATATATCCTCCCGGAAAAACAGGATTAACTGGACCGTACTGGGGTTGTTGAGGTTGCTAATAAGTATATCCAGGTTACGGTTGATACTGGTAGACTGGGTTCTGCACAGTAGGATCGAATTGGTACTATCCCTGGTATGGTTGATAAGTAAATTGAGGTTGACTTGTGACAACCGTACTTGGACCAGGTTGTCCTGTAGGCATCTGAATCGAAGTTTGAATTGTAGGTCCAGACTGAGGTAAATATGCTTGAGGAGTTGATGCAGGAACAGTAGAAACGGGAGCTACCGATACTCCAGAAGTAGGTGGGGTAGATTGAACAGATGTTGTAGCAGTTGCTGCAGTCATTTGAGGTGGAGTTCGAGGAGAACTAGGCCCAGGCTGAGAAACTATACTAGGTGCAGAAGTTTGAATAGTAGGATGGATAGGTTGCTGGGTTGAACCAGAAACTAAGGGTTGTCCAGATTGAGATGAAAACTACACATTAGGCTGCACGCTCTGTTGAGATTGAGATGGATCCCACACCATGTTCATTCTGGGGTATGGACCCATAGAAGGTTGAGCATATTGAGGACCGTAACTGGGTTGAGGGTAGGGTTGATAATTCAAAGGTACATTTCCAGCTTCCGTGACAAATGATTGACCTGAAGGTGGTTGGAAACCTTGGGTTGGGTACTGACCCTGAGGTTGATAACCTTGAAGCATGTACTGAAACTGGGGTTGACCTTGAGGTACATATTGATACTGGGGTTGACCTTGAGGTATGTACTGAGTCTAGGGTTGACCTTGAGGAATTTACTGTCCCGAAGGTATGTACTGTCCTTGAGGTTGCCCCTCAAGCGGTAACTGGGAACCATGAGGTTTCCCCCCAGGTGATAATTGTGGACCTTGAGGTTGCCCCCCAGTCAGTAACTGACTACCTTGAGGTTGCGGATTTGGAATAGTACCTGACATCATGAGAATATCTTCTACACTCAACGACTTAGTTCCGTTATTACCAGTTAATAACCCTTGTTCAATAGGTTGAGGAGATGCTCCTAGAAAAGTACCAGTGAGTGACTGATACCTAGAAGGAACAGAAGGACCGCCATATAAAAATGTTTCCGGAGATTGAGAAAACATGGATGACTGTCTCGACATATTCAAAGGAGGATAATAATCTCTAGGTATTTGATGATAAGGAACTCGAGGTGGCGAAAAACTTAGTCCCGGGTTTTCTAGAAAATTGGTTAATGAAAGATACCAAGCGTCCCTCCTAGGTGGACTGTAAAAGATCGATTCACGCTCCCTAAGTTCTATAGTTGGTTGATTTTTAGGGATAGATATACCTTCTTCCAGAGTGACAAGTTCTTCAATAGCAATAACTCTAGAAGGAAGATTTTGGGTAATGATTCTTCCTACCCTGGGTGATCCAGGACCACTGGAAGTTGGAGAAGCAAATCCTGATGATGGAGTAGCAACAGGTTCAGTTTCAGGCTCAGAAATTTCAGGCTCTTCGGCTAATTCACTAGTAGAGGAAACACTACCAGTAACTTCGGAAAATGAAATTGGTTCAATAATATACTCTGGTGCTTGAACTTGATAATCAAGATGCACAACTAAAGAAGATTCTCTTTCTTTCAGTGACCCAACTCTACTGTCACTAGGAGTTACAAGAGCTCGTAGCCCTTCAAGCTGGCTTGGTGAATACTCGGGAGGTTGCCCTCAAAGTCTACGGGATTGTCTCGGTAATTCAGCCACGATTAAAAATTTTAATTACTTCACACACAAACAAAGAAAAATCTCAATAAAACCACCTAAAGTCTCTAAAGAACCAAAAAATTTGAATCACATGCCTAAAGAATCTAGGAGTTCAAACCACACACAAATAGTAACTTTCCGTACCGAAAACACTAGTTGGTGATGAAATCCAACGTCGTAGAATTCAATACAGAAATAGTGGTTGGAACAGTTACCCTGACAACCTTCTTAATGAAACAGAATGGCACAAGTTTCTCCACTAAACTGTCTTGAGTGAAGAGAACCCCCCAGAGAGTCCAAGTGAGTCTATTCGACGTCTGCTCCAGGTATAGTGGGATCTTCCCTCCACCGTCACCTTAGGAAAGAATCCTATAGATTATGGTCACTATGGTTACCAACAAAAACAAATATACCTGGGGGAACAGTCTATGATCCGATACACACGCAAGGGCAGAGTAGCTAAGCTCAATCCCCTTGAAGGCTCCTTGACATAATCCAAGGTTTACCAACAAGTGACCCCAGGCTCCTTGACAATGGTTAATCCGAGGTTTACCGTTTTTAATACGTGTATATATTCTATCGTTCCCAATGAGGAAGGATTGACTACCCCAATGGTTCAGATATGATCTCGTGCTTGACTCCTATAAGAGGAGCTTCCCAGAGCATAGATGTAACAATTGGAATTTATCTCCTACCGCAAGACATAGATACTTGTTTGTTTTAACTATCTTGGAGAGTTAATTACTCCCTACTCCAAGATACTAGCCTAAGCTATGTTGGTGATAAAGAGCCCTAGAATTAAAAAGATTGCTAGATAATTTACTTTAAGCGTTATTTTTATTGGTTGTTCCTTAGGTAAAAAGGTATGGAGATGAAACTTTATGGTGTGAAGACTCGACTCCAAAACACTAAAAATGCACCTAAGATGATAAACAATTCTTTTTCTTCAATGAATTTCTAGCTAAAGAAAGAGTTGAGAATGCAATTGCTTGAAAAACAAATCTTTCCTTAACAAATAAATGAAAAGAAAAACTTTTTTGTCTTTTTCAATAAACTCAAAAACGAGACTACTAATTATGCTCATGAAAAATATTCTTTTCTTTTCAACACTCAAAAACTACAAAAAATAAATTCTTTTCAAAAGAGATTTTAAAATTTCTAGAAAACACTCAAAACTATGAAAAATCTAATCTTGAGATCTACAAATTCTAAAAACCTAATTGAAGTAAAAGCTTACAAAATTTCTTTTCGAGGATGTTTTACTTAGTTATTAAGCAAACTAAGGACTAATTCATTCAGAATAACAAATTAATCAAAAAACACCCATCTTATGTTTTCTTTTTTTAAAAATGAAATTCAAAACTCAAACAAGTTCTTTCAAAGCTTTGCAAAGAGAAAACGAGATGTATTCCTCACCAAAGGCAGATTTTACAAATCGGTCAAACTCATTAAGAAGACCAGCAAAAACCAGGGTAATCTGAGGTTTCTTAGGCTTCTAAGCTCTGAGTTACTACAAAGACCAAACGAAAATCAAGCCAGGGACTCAAAACTTCTAGAAAATCACCTAAAACCTAAATGCCAATGGAATTCACCTATAAGAAGTTCCTGACAAGACACATGCAGATCTGGGCAGAGGCTAAAAAACATAAACAAATCATAAGCTTAACTAAATGAAAAGATTTTAAGTTTGTCAAAAATTTGACAGGGTCCGCAGGCTCCCAGTATAACCAGGTGCAGTACCGCTCTGTGTAGTGAAGCAACGGTGAGGGGATGTCTACACTATGTTACAAACATAACGTACGGTCCTCTTTCAAAAGTGTGAAAAACAAAAACAATTCAAAATCTACTGAAGCTACCCAATCCCACACACATCAAGCAAAAACCAGAAACAGAGAAAAAGTTTCTCAAGTCAAAGTAAAAGCAAAGGCAAAAAACCAAAAATTCAAGTCCCCAACGGAGTCGCCATTTTGTCAGCCGGATAAATCATTCTTGCGGACAAGACCGATCTCCCTAATATCTACAGATATCTAGTGACAAGCAAGACAAGCAAATTCTACTTTTCTCTAAATATTGTGATTCATAAATAGAAGCCAAGAGATGTTTTAGATCCTACCTCAAGTCCAACACTGGTTTGTGGCAGCCATGCTCCGTCCATCCAAATGAGTTTCCTTTTAAAGAACTTGCAAACACAAACAAGCACACATCAAATAACACCTGCATAGCCAATATAATAAATTATATTTATCATAATGATCAAGGAATTCATGAAATAAACCATAGAAGACAGCTTATTGAGAAAAATGAATTTGATTGTATTAACTTTAAACAAAGAATAACTTTACAACTGATGAGCCCCAAATTTTGGTAACATTTTGGGCTCATTTGGCCTACTTACCTTGCTCAACCCTTCATTTTTTATCACTTATGCATCATTTCTTAGTATATTCATGTTATTTGTAGGAAGGAGGGCAGTCATTATGCCTATGTGGCTAATACATGTTTATTTCAGGTTTTTTGACATTAAATGGAGCAAAACCACACAGATGAAGGCAAGGAGACAGCCAAGGTGGCATTGCGGTTTTGTAGGAAGGTTGTCCAGAGCCTTGAATGACCTTCCTCGTGATCTCCACCCCAACTCCGAGCTCCAACAGCTATCACCACCGAGCTAGAAGGCAGCCAACGGATTCTAAAGGAACAACAGTTTACTTTTAGTTGGTCAGCCAAGCCCCACTAATTTAGGAGGCCAGCTTGGCCCTCATAATGTATAAATATTGAGGCCGTAGCCTTCGATGGAAACTTTTGAACCTTTGTTGCAAATTATGAAGTACGAGCTACAACTCTGTTTTGCTCTTTGTAAGCCATTTTTGGCATGTTGTTAGACTTTTGACTATGATCTTTTAATAAAAGGCAGGCAAATTTGAGTTCAATTCTAAGTTCTTAGAGGAGCTATAGCTCTCAGGTTTGGGCCCAACCTGAGAGCAATAGGCCTCCTTTCTTTGTATTGTTACTTGTCTTTCTTTCAGCATTATATTTCTTGTCCTTTACATGCACTTGGAACACAGTTTGCTGATTCGGATTTCTTGGTGTGGTTACATAGGTTAGTGTTATGAACAAAAGTTTCTTTCAGTAGTTTAGATTAGAGTAAGGATTGGAGTTAATCAGAGTTCGAAAAAAGGTTGAATGCACACTCACTTTCACCTCTGTTTGGGGACCGGAAGTGCAGACCGTGCCAACTACCAAAAACACTGTTTTATATGTTCATGCAAGCTTTAACGTAATAATTTCAGTTGTAGAAGTGTCCATGCATTTAGATCTTGTGGAATAACTCTTTGTTTCAGCACCATGCACGCTTTTCTCTTAACTTACATTGCTGTTCTTTGGTTTTTAATAAAACAGTTAGAGTAGGTTGATGACATTTCGGTGATACTCAAGACAGAGGTGATTTGTTTCATTTACACTGCGCAGCACCACTCTATCATTTCCTTATCCTTCTCAGCCATGCCTAAGCCATCTCCTTACCTCCCAGTTCGATCATTTGCCTCCCCACTCTTCTATTATCCACGTTGTTTTATCTTTTCGGCCTTCCATTGCCTCTACCCTCCTATCGACCAACCAGCTTTACACACCCCCTCTCCATCTCATCTCTCTGTCCATAAGCCATCACAAGCTCCCCTCTCATCCTACCCATCCACCCATACAGCTCATTCACCCATCCATCACCCAAAACTCCGATTGCAGAACATCCTGTAGAAGTTAGCAGACTTCCTGTAGAAATCCCGAGCTTCCTGTAGGATCCCCTGCAGACATCCTGTAGAAGCTTGCAAACACGGTTGCCAGGCATCTGAAGGTTGTGAACTTATGTGGAATGATGTTAGGGATCCCCTGGACCCTCTCAGAGTCCTCCTGACCTTTTCCAAGCCTTCCTCCCCTTGAACTACCCCTGCACAGTCAAGACCCAGTGAGAAGCACAGTCATAATAACTCCAACCACTTGAGCAAAAGTACAAAAACATGTTCTCTTCAGCTGAAAGTAGTTTAGACCCATGCATCACATCTCAATAGAAGTAATGACATCACTTTTAGAAGTTGCATTCCTACCATTGCATCATAAGGATTAAGCTGGTCAAATTAGGGTTTACTAGGGTTTCCATGTTTTGTTGGCTTTCAGTTCATTCTTGCAAAGTAGGTTAATTTCATTTGAGATAGCTTTCGTTCATCACTTAAAAAGCTTCTTCTGAGAACATATAGAAGTTGGCTTGAGCCCTAGCGGACTTTTCCCAGCTGACCAAGTGACAGCTGCGACAAGAGCTAGTACTTGTGCATACAGCACCGTCGCTTCCAAGTTTGTTACGAACTACCGGGTTGATAAAATTAGAGAAGGAAGCTCCAGGAGTTGTAGCATTATTGCTACAATACTGGAGCCCACCAACAACCTTGGTGTCTTGATGTTGTACAAGCTCCTCCCAGGGTCCAGTAAGAATCTCCTCTACTTTGACAAGCTTCACACTCTCCCCAAAGAGATCAAAAGGTATGTAATCTCTCCTCTCAAGCTCAATTAGGAAGTATAAATTACAACAACATTTACCCTAAAAAATATTTAGCTTTTAACCTCCCTAGCAACTATCCCAATGCCTCATTTTATAGTGCAGACGAAGGAAGTTACCAGGTCCACCTTCAAATCGATAGAGTCCTCCTTCAAAGGGATAAGCTCCTCTCATCAAGGGGTTAGCTCCTTTAGTTATGGGATGCATGAACCACCTAGGAGCAAACTTGCCACCTCAAGATTCCTTCTAGAAGCATCCATAATTAACCCAAAGTGAGTTTTTAATAATAAACTTGCGCCTTGTTGACTTTACAGGGGTTCACACCCTTTCCTTTAGAGACAGAGCAGGCATATCTGCAGGGGACATGACCAGGGAGTGCGGGACCGCAGGTAACGCTAAGAGAAAGTGCGAAACCAGAGTTTTATATATTTTCAAGGACTTTCTCTCATTTTTAAGGCTTGAAATGAAGATCCGAGGTTTAAGACTTACATAGGAGGAAAGTATGAGTGGTGCTAGACTCACACTGATTGTAGAAAATCATGGTGACAATATTTTGTGCAAAATTATCTATTGGGTGGAAATTTCAAAATGTACATGGATCACTTTGCCTTGAAATACCTGGTCAATAAGCCTGTGTTGGGGGGGAGGATCTACCGATGGTTGTTGCTATTCTAGGATTATGACTTTGAGGTCATTGTGAAGCTAGGGAGGTTGAATGCAGGACCTGACCATCTGTTGCGGATTGAAACTGGGGAAGAGCCTAATAATTTGGAGGAAGAGTTGCCTGATGCGCATCTCTTCACGATGTGCATAGCGGACAATCATTTTGTAGATATTATTCACTTTTGGACTATAGGGATGGCACGAGAAGGGTGTACAAGTCAACAAAAGAAGGAACTAGTAATGCGCACAATGGACTTTTTAGTAATCGCAGGACATCTGTATAAGATGGGTGCAGATGAAATATTGTGAAGATATTGGCCCAATTTTGAAAGGAATAACATTCTCACTGATGCTCATGGAGGGGCTGCAGGAGGACACTATGTCAAAAAAGTGATTGCACAAAAGGTTTTGCGCGCAGGTTTATGGTGGCCAACACTGCACAAGGATTCTAAAGCATATTGTAAGGCATGCAATGTGTGTTAGAGAATGGGAAGACCATTACGAAGGGATGAATTTCCATTACAGCCTCAAGTATCATTGCAACCATTTGAAAAATGGGCGATTGATTTTGTTGGGCCAATTCAGCCCCCAGGAAAGAAAAATGGTTCACGCTATATCATCACCGTGACAAAATATCTAACCATATTGGCATAGGCGCAATCAGTTAAGGATTGTACTGGGGCAACAACAACAAAGTTTTTGTTTGAGTATGTCTTAACTATATTTGGCTACCCGAAAGTATTGATGAGTGACAGAGGTACACACTTCCTGAACGAAATGATCAGTGCACTAACAGAGGAATTCCACGTCTACCATCAGAAGAGTACACCATATCACCCACAGGATAATGGAATTGTCGAAGCATTCAACAAGATTTTAGAGAACATGCTGACGAAGATCTACAACACCCAGCGAAATGATTGGGATGTGCACGTACCTACAGTACTATGGGTGTATAAGACTACCTGCAAGAAGCTGATAGGACAAACACCATTCAGGTTGGTCTATGGTGTAGAAGCTATGATGCCAATGGAGTATATCGTGCCTAGTTTATGCATAATGGCTCTCATAGGTATGGCAGATCGTGAAGCCTTGGAGGACCAGCTTGTGCAGCTGATGGATCTTGAAGAGGACCTATTTTTGGCTGGATTCCATTAGCAAGTAGAGAAGGAATGTGAAAAAGCATGGCACGATCGACACATCAAGCTCCACACATTCAAGGTAAACGATCTGGTCTTGTTATATGATAGTAAGTTTACTAAATTTCTAGGTAAATTTCAGATCAATTGGCTGGGGCCATATATTATCAAAGAAATTACAGATGGAGGTGCAGTTCAACTCACAAAGCCTTCGTGAATAGAGAGCCTTTTCTGGGAAGAGTGAATGGAAGCCAATTAAAGCTATATACAGGGGATCGTGCGTAATGATTATATGGCAACAAGACAGTCTTAGGGCTTTAGGCAGTTGCAAGGGAGTGCAAGACTATAAGATACACTACAAGGGTCGGAGGACTACATAGCAGGTGGGTTTAATGGAAAATGGTGAAGTTGCAATATATGAAGCCGCGCACAGGAAGTTGCACTATGGAGGGAGGTGCCACACAGCACATCAGAAAAATGATCGTCGGAGTCACTGTTCATGACTTGATAGCTAGAAGATGGTTAAGAGGAGCAGGATGGTGGCATTTAAGGCCAAAAAATTTGAATATCTGCCACCAAAACAAAATTAATGGATGAAATTTGGGGGGAAAAGTCAGATTTGAATTCAAAAACCCCTGTAAATTATGTGTGCGAGTCCAACAGAGAACATTTTGCACCTTTAGAGTTTTTTCTGAAATTTTTTGTCTGTTGATGAGCCGAGCATTTTGGGAGGAATTATTCACCCACACAGATGTGTCTCTTGAAGCATGTGAGTTTTTTGTTGAGAGGATGATTGCCACCAACCCCATTGAAGTTGTGATTTCAGAAGTTGTTGTATCTGATGCCCTAGGCCTTGAAATATCCAGTGTTAAAGCTACGCCTGCGGTGCTGAGGTAACCTGTAACAAAGAAGAAGTAGATGAAGATGGTACAGATACACGCTTCCCCCAAGAAGCATACTATGACACCTGCCCAGAAGAAAGATAAACAACCAACAAAAGGAAAACAAAAGGTTGTAGACTTGGAGGCGGAAGAAGGCCAAGGAATGGAGGATATCGATGCTGAAGGCGCAGAGCCCATCACAAAGCTCCCTGGGTATATCCCTTCGAGAAAGGGGAAGGAAAAGATCACCAAAGACCCCAAATCAGACAAATTCACCATCTCCACACCCTTGCTACCTGAGTAGGTGCCTTTTGAAGGTCTGCGGCTCGTGCAAGTCCCATTATTGAAGATGGAGGACTGGGACCTAGCGGATCACGCTAAGTTCCCACACTTAGCGATGGATAACTTCATGAAGTGTGTATACTATGAAGACACAAGTGTGACAGTGCTGGAAATGGAGGAATGGGTACACGGTATTGAGCAACTCGGGCTGCTCAACTTGCTTTGGGTGGCACATAACCACCGCACCCCAATTAACATAATTTTCATATGGTAGCTACTCACTTTGGTGCATGATGGGTGTTTATGGCTAGGGGGGCATATACTCATAACATATATGCTTATTCATAGGATTACACACCTTCCACATGAAGGTATGAACCTGACCAAGGAGTTTGGTGGAAAAATGGGGGAAAAGGACCTTGCAGAGAGAATGAAGAAATAGTTTGAACTGGTGAAAAAGTCATGAGGGTTTTCCATTTTTTCTATCTTAGACCCTAGAGTTCAGTTGGCCGTGCAGATATTGGCTAGAAAGGTGATGAGGAAATGTCACGCGGACAAAGTTCCGATGCCAGTAGTGTCTCTAGTGGCTCAGTGGGCAAAAGGCATACTGTTCAATTGGTCCAGATACCTATGCCAAGAGTTCCTCGCGAATTTCCACAAGGCCCAAGATGAAACCAAGTCATTTCATTATGCTTGGTTGTTGCTCTCCATTGTGTTGGTTGCATGGGAGCTGCCAGAGGAAAGCCAATTTCCTCTATTGGAAGAAGCATCGCTTGAAGCCGTGCAGTTTGCATCGCCATGGGCCACAAACGACCCTGCATGAATCACGAAGACTAAGATTTTTTGGGTCCTTATGGAAGCAAGTCTCCACATGGAAGTTAACCAACACCTAAGGTTGTCCCTAACCTTGTACACATAGCTATCAGCCTACGAAACCTTCAAGGCTGACTTTCATCGGGTATATATCTAGGTGCGGAAGGATCCCTCACAGAAGTGGCATGATTTTCCATACTTGGTAACAAATACCGATGTGCAGGAGGTAGCAACGCGCTAGCCCATCGAGTGGCATGCCTCTCTAGATATAGCTACTGGGCCAAGCACAGGTGTAGAGAGTGCGGGCATGAAGAAAAGGAAGGAGGTATCCAAGTAGACTGTGCAGAACTTGGTTGCGCAGAAAAAGAAATATGTCGTAGAGAAGGCCCTAGTCAAGAAGGAACATGCTGCCAAGGAGAAGGCATTGTGGGAACAGTGCGAGACCCAGAAAGGTGACAAGTCACCTTTTCCAGCAACAGAAACTAAAACATGGCAAGGCGGTGGAAGCGAGAAAGGAAAACACACCCCCTTCCTTCTAAAAAGGCATGAGCTGGAGCAACAAGATGGATCGTGGAAGAAGAAGAAGGCCCAAAAAACATAGGTTGAGCCCATGGTGCTCATAGAAAATGATCTAGATGAGGTCGATGACAAAGTCTACAACATCGCAACAGAAGTGCTGCAGTAGCTGGAACAAAAATACTTGCAAACATTGGGCGGAGTTCAGGAGGATCTCTGAGAGTTGCAGCTTTGAGTAACCTAGATCTAAGCGGATTTCAAGAAAGTGAGCAGTGCAGCAGGCAATTTAGTGCAAGGTCAAAGTACAGGCACAAAAATAATTCTGTGGCTGTCACAGGATGTGTGAGTATTCCCCTTGCCTGAAGGTTTAGTCTGTGTCGACACCGAGGAACAGCACACCCTCCTTGATAGAGTCCTGAAGATGGGCCTGAATCTTACCACGATGAAACTGGAGTCATTGCATGCAATATTACAAGGTTTCATCGAGGAACTTCGCATTTAGGAATAACGCGCACTCAACAAAATCAAGGTTAATAATGAGCAGTTGTTTGCCGAGAAGACATAGGTTGTGTAGGAAAAGGAGGCGCTCTAGGTCCATAGTTCACGACTGGAGTCATCAGTTGTGGAGGCATGTAGAATAGTACCAGAGCTTCATATTCCTGATGATGCACAACCAAAAGCGAAGATTGAGAAGTTAGCCACTGGTGTCTGCGAAGAAAAGGTAGAGGTCAATCGAGTTCAATTTGAACTCAACATGAAGATCATCGAGCTGCATTTGAAGATGCAGCCATCGACCTTGCCGGAGGTTCGAGAGCAGCATGGAGTTGCGATAAAGGAAGGCCTGACTACTCTGGATGCCATAGTTGCAGATTGCATAACATTATTTGAGTAGGCCATGGAGTTGGTCACCAATTTGCAGGAGGATCCAAACCTACAAACACTAATTACTAAGGTCAGGGAGCTATAGAAGTAGTAAGATGAAATCAGAGCAATAACGCGCTCCATTGCACTAATGCAACACCTAGCTAAGTTGCTGGAGGGGAAGCAGCTCCTCGCACAGGTAGAAGTAGGACAGAAGAAGGAGGCCTTGTGATGAGCCTCATAAATGGGTAATTATATGGCTTCATTTTACCTCCTAACCTAGTCAAATCAACCATTCTCTTAGCTTATTGTATGAATTTTTGATTATATTTATGCTTATAGGGTGAGTTGAGTTAGTTATTATGCCATGTGGTCTAACATGTATTTAATGCAGATTATTGATGGATTTCAAGGTAAAAATTAAGGATCTAGTGGTCAAACTGCAACAATAACTCAAAGTAGACAGAGGAGAGGACTTATAGGATGGAATCCCCCTCATTTATTGCTCCTCACTTCGAATTCCCCTTCATTCAACTCGGAGTACAAGCAACTGAATCGTGCACTAGAAGGCAGCCGAGAAAGTGGAAGATGATTGATAGTTATCTCGAGTTTTGGGAGCCAAGCCTCCCTAATTTTAACGAAGCTATTGGTAGCTTCAGATGTATAAGTAGAGAGGCCTAGGGTCTCACTAGGGTTGACTTTTTTCTTGTGTAAACTCTACTCAAATTTCGAGCTTACTATTTTATGACAATTTTATGTAATCTTGCTATTTTTTGATAATGAAGATGGAATCCTTTTTGAGCTAGCACTGAGTTACCTCAGAGGGTTGAAGCTCTTGGGTTAGGGCCCAATCCAAGTAGCCAAGCTTCTCTTTATTTGTATTTTTATGCTTTACTTCAGTTTGTAGATTAGTTTGCTGTTAGATATATTTCTCTTATGGTTAAGAATAGGTTGCTTTTGATGATTTAGTAGCTTGCTTCCATTTGTGCTTTCTGTGGAAGGTTAAGCAGTGATCAGAGAAGATTCAAAAGGCTAGCAACAATGCCTTGTCCTCTCTTCCTCCTTATGGGACCATGATTAGAGGCAAAGACTCTCTTGCTTCCCCAGAAACATAGATTTTCCTCATTCCTAGGACTTCTAGTGTTTGCAGCTCTCTAGTAGGTTGATAGTCCAGTTTTTCTTTGCTTTAGATCTTCTTTATCATGTTCAATTCCTGATTTTCAATATTCCTTTTGTATGCTTTCCTTTCTTACAACATTTCCCAGCATTTCCTTCTATACATCATAGTTTAGGCCATTTTAATGCAAAACTCTGTCTTTCCTAGGATGCACTCATTTCATTGGTTGCTTGATTTTCTTGGTTGACTGTCAGTTTCTATGCAGCAGATCTCTTATAGCAGTAGGCAAGATTATGAGAAATCACACCCATTAACGTCCTCTAAAAAAGGCGAAGTCTTATCGAATCATCATTCAGGGTGTTTGATGAACACCATAGATGGAATGTCATCACATGATTCGACGGGTCTTCACCTGGATTTCCATTAAATTTAGGAATGTCTGATGGAAGTTTATGCGGAATCGCTGGCCACCAAGGGGCATAAGCAATTGGATCATTCGTCAGCCGGTTTAGATCTGGTAATTCTAGAGTTGCTACAAAGGGCAACTGTTGATTCAGGTTAGGTGAAGCATATCCAGGATAAGATGGAATCGCCTGAGCAGTGGGTCTTTGCATACCAGCATAATGTTGGCAACTTTGACAAGGTTGATGGGCATAACCAGTAAAGTATGGTTGCCCATTATTTACAAAGACTTGTTGCTCAGGTCCTTGATATGATTGCTGGAATTGCGGTTGTTGAGTTCGAACCAGCTCTGGTTGTTGGACCATTTGCTGATGCCCAATACTAGATGATTGACCAAGATGAGGAGTCACAGTACTTGTTTGATCCTGAGTCGCTCCAGATAAGGAGGCACTGCCCTGAGGTTGCGATTGAGATGTCGAGACAAGAGGCTGTTGTATGGCAACCTGAGAAACTTGGGGTTGACATACAGTAGGCAGCGCTTGTACTTGCGACGCAATCAACATACCAGGTATAGTGGCAACATTCGACACAGGGTGGACTGGTTGCATTGAATATGCAACTCTTGGTTGTTGAGGCAGTATTGGTACCCATCCGCTGGATGTATTTCCAGTTTGACCTGAATTTTGTTGTAAACTCCCATATGGTTGTTCTCCAGGGGGGAACAATGAAAAGGCATACTGTCCTCCATATGGTGGCAATCCAGTACTTAAAGGGCAGATTGGCCTTTGAAGACACGTTGGATTGATTTGTTGAGTTTCAACATAAGAAATACCAGATGATAATCCGGATGAAGAAATAGGAACTAACCATGTCATCGTCCCTGATGGGACTCCGGCTTGTTGTTGATAACTTGCCGGGACAGATGGTATACCATCGAACATTGTTGGGATAGCAGCAGGAGGCTCTGCCGCTGCTGTGTCGGATGACACAGTCCTGGATGTCGACGGTTGTTCAGACATATCTAGTCTATCCAAGAGATTTTCTTAGCGATTCTACAGGAACTTCCACTTGTGGTGGACTAACTTCGAAGATCAACGAGGGAAGGGTGATGATTATTCCGCTTAAAATAAATTTTATAACGACGCTTTAGACACAACTTTGCTTTTTCATGTTTTAAGAGTCGAGAAAAAGCTAAAGATGACTCTAGTCGCCTTCAATGTATTAACGAGCCCGAAGTGACAAATGCTCGGTTGGACTTTTTCAGTTATAGAGTTTGAAAAAGGCCAAAAGAAACTGCTCTGGAGATCTAGGCAGAGGGTGTGCCAAACCTTTCGCGAAACCACATAATACGTTTTATGGTACGGGTGGTCGATCTTCGTGAATGCTGTGTTCACTGCATCGCGATCAGTAGGGCGGCCGACACGGCTTCCTAAGGATAAAGGATAAATGCCTATAGGGGTCTCCCAATATACGCGACGGTACGCGGGAGCACAAGTCCGTATTAGTGCTATCGTCCCTCAGGAGGAATCACCCACCTTCGTAGAGATCGACAGTCACTACGTTTAACGACGCCGGAACACGTCCCTACCTAGACCTCTATTGTGAGCGTTATGTTACAAAGCGTTTTTAGATTCATTCAATATATTTTAAGTTGATCTTGTTTAGCAGTTTGTCTTTCAGGATCACCACGAGATGTATTGGTACAAATTCCTAAATGCAGCTAAAATGATAAGCAAGCTTTACAATCTTTTTAGCTTTGAAAATCCTAACTACTGAGGGATAAGAAAACACTATCTTTCCACACAGGCCACAAAGCACAAACTAATGCACTTTCTCCTAGATCAATCATGCAAACTTATCAAAAAATGCAAATGCAAGATGCATGTATTTCTTTTCTTTTTCCTTAATGTTGATGTAAGACAAAAGGGAAACTGTTGTATAATTTCGAATTCAATTTGAAGCGTAAACAAACAAGTTTTGTCTAAAATCAAAAGACGCCTTACAGGTACTTGTTTCGACACTAAAAAATGTATGAATTCAAACCATAAGATGAAAAAACAAACAAACTCAAACAGCCATGAACAGTAATAAAACTAGCTCTTAAGATCACAAAGACACTTTTACAGTTCAGGATCTAAGAGGCCACAGCTATACTGGTTTGCTTTTCACAATGGGAAATTGTAACTGAAACAAGAAATACTGAAAGAACAATCACAGTTTCATCACACAACTGAGGCGGAATAATGTCAAGGAAACTTGGTTTACAGCAAGTACAAATGACAAGCAATCAGCAGCAAAATAACAGTGAAAACAGGGCCAAGACTCAGTGGGAAACCTCAGGAAGACATAGCCTAACTGGTTCAGCGCAGGCTCTGGTCTGTCAAACTGACTTTCAGCGTAGTTCCCGAAGGGAGTACCTGTGCTGAAATGCAGACTGCCTTTGGACAGCCTGCACTGAGACACGAGAGTTGCGTTTACAAGGATTTCCGGGTCATAAAAAGCTCAAAAATTCACTGTTTTTGCTGAAATAAAAAGCTATAGGTCAAGTACAAGCTAAGGGATGATCACGAGGATGAAAAGCTATCACAAAGAGCACAAGAGTCCTTGTGGATCAGCTCTTCAAATCATAAACTTGCTCAGAAACTGAGCCAGAGCAGCTGCCCTCTACTTTGCAATTGAAGGACTCAATTGCAGTTCGATTTGGTGCTCTCCTTGTTTATGAGATGAATAGCAAGAAACACAATAAACCAACAAGATACTAGCTCCCCAGCGGAGTCGCCAGTTTGTTGTGGGGAAAAGTATCCGATGCGGATGACCCTATCCCTACTCTAAAGGTGACAGTCTTTAGCAACAACTGAAAGTAAAGTTTTGATGATTTCCTTTATGAAAGTACAGAGAGAATGAAGAAAGATTAACCAACCTGGTGTCTTTCGCTTAGTCGATCCTTGTCCTCTCTCTTTGTCTCTTGTTCCCAGCTCCTTGCTCTCTTTGCCGGTCCAGCTACACACAGATCCTGCACAAACAAGAGAGGAAACTACAAGATACAAGTACTCATAACTGATGCATGGATTAGAGTGAATCAAATATACATGTAAATACAATACATCAATGTAATACAAGTATATAGGAGAACATGCAAAACTTTATTGATAGAAGTAACAGGGTTCTGAGAAGGTTACAACCAATGATGGCTCCAATCCAGCAGCACCTCCCCAGCAGCAAGAACTCTCCTCTTCACCTCTAGTAAAACAATCACCCAATAGCTCTAACTGTAAACCAACAGCACCTCCTTGCTTTACACAAAATTCCCGCCTCCTTAGACCTCATAGAAGAGCTCTATATATAGGATAGAAGAAGAAAGGATGAGTCAGCTTGAGACTGACATGAAGCTGCCTTGTGTCCTCTCCCTCTTCAGTTAATCTTCAGTTCTTGAGTCCACTTGGAGATCCTTGCTTACACATGGTGATCAAGTACCTCTTACTCATCACAGGGCGAATCTCATGAACCAAGTGTCAGTTTGGAAGCTTCCTGGGCAGTTGACACCTTGCAGAATGACTGTGCCACTTGGCCAATCTCGCCCAGCGCAGGTAGCCTTCATTAATTTTGACTTCCAGCGCAGGTACAAGGAGGGACAGTTGCATTCCAGCGCAGAAGCTCAGTGGAGCAGCTGACATGATCCAAAATAAGCCTGTTCTGAAGTGTTTTCAGGTGGAGAACTGATTGGAAGTGCTGTTGTTTGATGACCTTGTTCTTTTAGGGGTAAGAACAACATGTTTAGGGACTGAGGATCCCTGTAATTATTGACATTTCATGCTCCATGGCGCGAGGCACAAAAATGTCTATAACAGTTGCCCCCTAAAGTATGAGGCCGTTTATCGGGTGAAATGCTTTATCTAGAGGGTCCGAAGTTCATTCCAGTGCTGAGGAGGCGCCCTGTAATACGATACAATACAATACATTATTTTTCATTCTGTTTTCATGATCTAGCTGAGGCGGGCATTCCCATGCTCAGCTTTATAAATACATTTTGGTACATATGACAGACGATCGTCTGATGGTAGACTGATAATTTTCTGCTGAAATTATCATCCTTTGAATAGGATGATCATCTGCTGCAATGATGTACATGGCAAATGCTTTTATATTTCCTGAATATATATCGCAGCCCGGATGGATGAAACTAGATCCGGGGTCTTCAAACTCGTTCGATCTTCACTCTAAGTACAAGTCGATCCATGTGAGAATTTCGCTGAAGTCGAACATGGAAAGACATCGCTTGATTACCGGTCAATGATGAAAACCGTTAACAAGCGCGAGAGGAATCACCAATAATGACGATGATCCTCAAGGTACTGCAGTACAATTCACGTGGCGTGAATAAAGGACTTGGCGTCGAACACCACGCAAAATCTTCTGGTCGAAGGTCATTGATGTATACCTGTCGCCGGAAGTGAGAAACTTGCCATTGAGGCATGCAAGCTTCAAAGTACTGATGGGTGTGTTCCTAGATCAACTTCTTGGATAATGAGCTGAAGTCGACAAGAAGCGATCCGTCAAAGGAGGGCCTTAATGAATCCCACATCAATGACACGGAACGGAGCTAATGATTTTAGTGGAGGTGAAAACAAACTGTGATATATGATTCAGGGTGGCGATCATGAATGGATGAAGGATAATGTATGGCAGTGGATGGGACACGGTTGACACTTTCAGAATGACCCCTCTTGAACATATAACGACACTGATGCGATGGATCGGTAGCATTACCCCAAATGTGGATGGTTTGGCGAGGACCATGGCGATGAGACCGGTGAATGAAACAACCCAACCCGATGTGGTACGGAGGAAAAGTGTCATGTTCAAGAGTGACTTGCTACCATTAAACTTTGATGTTCTCCCAATTTTTCCCCAGTCATTTCTGACCAGTACCTCTTTATTTTTGTCAAGCTTGAGGAGGATAACATATGCTTGTTCTATAACCTGCCCTTCGGGCAAGCCCATCGCTATGATTTAACGAGCCTAGCGATAGGGAAACTCGTTCTCGTCTAAAGACAAGTTTGTCGCTATTTAATCATTTTAACGAGTCTAACGACAAAGAAAACTCGGTCCTTTTCATTTTTAGAGAGTCTGAAAAGGTACAGAAAGTTAACTCCATAATTTCTTTTTCGTCATCTAATCCCTTAAGTCCGAAAAAGTATAAAACAATACAGAAGCGATGAGTGTTCGGTACTTTTAACGAGCCAAACAAGACAAGCGCTCGATCTTTTTGTGTAATAATCCCTCAGGTCCAAAAAGATTAAAGTCTAAATGAGGGATAGCGTTCCGGTCGTTTAATGAGCTGGAAGGCCAAAACTCGGCAAACTTTTCATATTTTACGAGTCAGTGAAAAAATCTCAAAGAAGACTCGTCTTTTGAGGAACGAGTGATAAACAGGGATAGCAGCAGATTCCAGGTACAGGTTGGAAATTTCCAATCACGGTAGTGTCACAAGGATGGCTAAGTGAAATCACTCTTCGCAGCTGTTCCTCAAAATGGGTAAACAAACATATGGAGATGAACGATTGGCCAAATGAACGGATGGAGGTGACGGTGCACAAACACGACCAAGGCTTTAATATGGCTGTCAAAGGTTACATTTACCACGGTTGTTTACCGGTTCATTTTTTCTGGATGAGCTTGAACTCTAGGGGAAGATTGCTCACAACTTATGTTTATTTTTTAACGAGCATGAACTATGCACAAAAACTGCTCGAATCTTGCATGCCCCCAGCATCATAATAACGCATGTCAAAGGAGGGTGCCCCCCAAGCTTCATTGCATTCAACTTGGTGATTGGAATGAAGGTTTACCTTTGAATTTTGAAAAGGGGATTTGTTTCATTTTTTAATGAGGTTGACATAGTAAAAGAACTATCCTCATAACTCCTTGTTTCATTTTTTAACGAGGTTGATGCGAGATGAGAACTGTCCTCGGAGCCGACAAAATATTTAGGAATCTTCCGAATCCAACCAGAAGATTGGATTAGATTTCATTTTGTAGGTTTCCACCGTGGCCACTCCCGCCAGATTACTTGGAGGCGGTAGGGCGAAAGTACCCATTAAGGCAGGGTCTTTTAGGAGACCTATTCCGATATTTTGAAGCAAATGATTCCTTCCATGGATCATTGGAATGCTCTCTGTAACTTGTGAACTGTCGTGGAGAAAATTTTGTTGGTCAATGATCGTAATCTCTCCTTGAAAGGGGAATGCGATTTTCCTAAAATAGGTCGACACAACAGCTTCCATGGCATAAATCCATGGTCTTCCCAGTAGGATGTTATAGTCAAGGTTTCCATCAATTACTTCAACATCAATTCCTACTGTTTTTCCCCCCAGTTCAACTTGCAAGTTACTTAAAATCCCGTATGGAGTGTATGATCGTCCATCAAATGCTTTTAACGTCGTTGACGATTTCGACAAGGGTGGTGAGCCTAAATCTTTCCAGCAACTCATCGACATAAGACATGTAGATGCCCCCTCATCAATAATTGTTCGATGAACAGTTTTGTTGAGGGCTTTCACTTGAATAAGGAAAGCTAGTTGAGCTGGTAATTGCGGGTCATATCCTTTATGATCAAAGGCCACAAGATTGGAATCCATTGGGCCAATCCCACCTATTGCTGATAATAAAGCTTGCTCTTGGGAGGGGTAATTTTGTGGTACCTCAAGTGTCGACATAGTGGACGGCGATTGGGCCAGGTCCTTTACTATATTATAATTCTGTGCTTCTTTGGCACGAGGATTAAATGTCGATTTGTGTACTACTCCCTTTTGCGACTTTATCATTGGCTCAGGAACGATGGGTGGCACAACTTCGGTCAAAGTTGTTGTTGAACTACTAGGTCGTTCATTAACCTTGTTGTTCGACAGCTTTGGATTCCCGTAATCTTTATTCCTTGTCAAAGCATTATTCTGTTGCTTTGAGGTAGACAACATAAGCACTTGGGATCCTGAAGCATTTTGATTAGCAACCAGATTTTGACCTGGATTAGCAAACGGATCAGTCAATACTGCTGGGGTTTTTGAACTCTTAAAGAGTTTCTTAACTTCAGCTATATGTGGACAATAATTCGTCCAATGATCCTCATCGCATATATGACACCCTGCCGGGGGTTTCCTTTTTCTTCCTGTCTTTTTCTTCTTGCCCCCTGGTTGCTTCAGTTGTTTGCCCTTGTCGGTCGACATGGCATTTACTTCTGAGGTAAGAAGTTTTTCATTTGCATTTTGACTATAAATTTTGTGCTTGCCAATCACGTTCTCGCCGGCGTGAGAGTCATTGTTTGATTTAGGAGGAGGAGGAATTGAGAATTCCGGTCTAGGGGCGTTAGGTATTTTGTCGTAGAGCGTGCCAGACTGAGTATAAACCAAGTCTAGATATTGCGCACGAGCTATAACTTTCTCTTCTGTTACGACTCCCCCCTTGGCCACATCTTCCGTTATGGCCGGAAGTAATGACTTTATAAACCATTCAGCTAATAGCTGATCGGGAACATATGTTTTTACCATCCTACGACGACGTCGCCATTCATGTATATGATCAGATATATGAGTGGCCGTTGTCTGTTTGAAGTTGGTAAGGAGTTCTGTTCCTGTTTCATACCTTATCGGTAATTGAAAATGGGTTAAAAAGGTTGTAGCTAAGGCACTGAAGTTGTCGAACGAAGCTCTAGGCAATTCAATGTACCATTTTGCCGCTGGACCCGTTAACGTCCTCTGAAAAAGGCGAAGTCTTATCGAATCATCATTCAGGGTGTTTGATGAACACCATAGATGGAATGTCATCACATGATTCGACGGGTCTTCACCTGGATTTCCATTAAATTTAGGAATGTCTGATGGAAGTTTATGCGGAATCGCTGGCCACCAAGGGGCATAAGCAATTGGATCATTCGTCAGCCGGTTTAGATCTGGTAATTCTAGAGTTGCTACAAAGGGCAACTGTTGATTCAGGTTAGGTGAAGCATATCCAGGATAAGATGGAATCGCCTGAGCAGTGGGTCTTTGCATACCAGCATAATGTTGGCAACTTTGACAAGGTTGATGGGCATAACCAGTAAAGTATGGTTGCCCATTATTTACAAAGACTTGTTGCTCAGGTCCTTGATATGATTGCTGGAATTGCGGTTGTTGAGTTCGAACCAGCTCTGGTTGTTGGACCATTTGCTGATGCCCAATACTAGATGATTGACCAAGATGAGGAGTCACAGTACTTGTTTGATCCTGAGTCGCTCCAGATAAGGAGGCACTGCCCTGAGGTTGCGATTGAGATGTCGAGACAAGAGGCTGTTGTATGGCAACCTGAGAAACTTGGGGTTGACATACAGTAGGCAGCGCTTGTACTTGCGACGCAATCACCATACCAGGTATAGTGGCAACATTCGACACAGGGTGGACTGGTTGCATTGAATATGCAACTCTTGGTTGTTGAGGCAGTATTGGTACCCATCCGCTGGATGTATTTCCAGTTTGACCTGAATTTTGTTGTAAACTCCCATATGGTTGTTCTCCAGGGGGGAATAATGAAAAGGCATACTGTCCTCCATATGGTGGCAATCCAGTACTTAAAGGGCAGATTGGCCTTTGAAGACACGTTGGATTGATTTGTTGAGTTTCAACATAAGAAATACCAGATGATAATCCAGATGAAGAAATAGGAACTAACCATGTCATCGTCCCTGATGGGACTCCGGCTTGTTGTTGATAACTTGCCGGGACAGATGGTATACCATCGAACATTGTTGGGATAGCAGCAGGAGGCTCTGCCGCTGCTGTGTCGGATGACACAGTCCTGGATGTCGACGGTTGTTCAGACATATCTAGTCTATCCAAGAGATTTTCTTAGCGATTCTACAGGAACTTCCACTTGTGGTGGACTAACTTCGAAGATCAACGAGGGAAGGGTGATGATTATTCCGCTTAAAATAAATTTTATAACGACGCTTTAGACACAACTTTGCTTTTTCATGTTTTAAGAGTCGAGAAAAAGCTAAAGATGACTCTAGTCGCCTTCGATGTATTAACGAGCCCGAAGTGACAAATGCTCGGTTGGACTTTTTCAGTTATAGATTTTGAAAAAGGCCAAAAGAAACTGCTCTGGAGATCTAGGCAGAGGGTGTGCCAAACCTTTCGCGAAACCACATAATACGTTTTACGGTACGGGTGGTCGATCTTCGTGAATGCTGTGTTCACTGCATCGCGATCAGTAGGGCGGCCGACACGGCTTCCTAAGGATAAAGGATAAATGCCTATAGGGGTCTCCCAATATACGCGACGGTACGCGGGAGCACAAGTCCGTATTAGTGCTATCGTCCCTCAGGAGGAATCACCCACCTTCGTAGAGATCGACAGTCACTACGTTTAACGACGCTGGAACACGTCCCTACCTAGACCTCTATTGTGAGCGTTATGTTACAAAGCGTTTTTAGATTCATTCAATATATTTTAAGTTGATCTTGTTTAGCAGTTTGTCTTTCAGGATCACCACGAGATGTATTGGTACAAATTCCTAAATGCAGCTAAAATGATAAGCAAGCTTTACAATCTTTTTAGCTTTGAAAATCCTAACTATTGAGGGATAAGAAAACACTATCTTTCCACACAGGCCACAAAGCACAAACTAATGCACTTTCTCCTAGATCAATCATGCAAACTTATCAAAAAATGCAAATGCAAGATGCATGTATTTCTTTTCTTTTTCCTTAATGTTGATGTAAGACAAAAGGGAAACTGTTGTATAATTTCGAATTCAATTTGAAGCGTAAACAAACAAGTTTTGTCTAAAATCAAAAGACGCCTTACAGGTACTTGTTTCGACACTAAAAAATGTATGAATTCAAACCATAAGATGAAAAAACAAACAAACTCAAACAGCCATGAACAGTAATAAAACTAGCTCTTAAGATCACAAAGACACTTTTACAGTTCAGGATCTAAGAGGCCACAGCTATACTGGTTTGCTTTTCACAATGGGAAACTGTAACTGAAACAAGAAATACTGAAAGAACAATCACAGTTTCATCACACAACTGAGGCGGAATAATGTCAAGGAAACTTGGTTTACAACAAGTACAAATGACAAGCAATCAGCAGCAAAATAACAGTGAAAACAGGGCCAAGACTCAGTGGGAAACCTCAGGAAGACATAGCCTAACTGGTTCAGCGCAGGCTCTGGTCTGTCAAACTGACTTTCAGCGTAGTTCCCGAAGGGAGTACCTACGCTGAAATGCAGACTGCCTTTGGACAGCCTGCACTGAGACACGAGAGTTGCGTTTACAAGGATTTCCGGGTCATAAAAAGCTCAAAAATTCACTGTTTTTGCTGAAATAAAAAGCTATAGGTCAAGTACAAGCTAAGGGATGATCATGAGGATGAAAAGCTATCACAAAGAGCACAAGAGTCCTTGTGGATCAGCTCTTCAAATCATAAACTTGCTCAGAAACTGAGCCAGAGCAGCTGCCCTCTACTTTGCAATTGAAGGACTCAATTGCAGTTCGATTTGGTGCTCTCCTTGTTTATGAGATGAATAGCAAGAAACACAATAAACCAAAAAGATACTAGCTCCCCAGCGGAGTCGCCAGTTTGTTGTGGGGAAAAGTATCCGATGCGGATGACCCTATCCCTACTCTAAAGGTGACAGTCTTTAGCAACAACTGAAAGTAAAGTTTTGATGATTTCCTTTATGAAAGTACAGAGAGAATGAAGAAAGATTAACCAACCTGGTGTCTTTCGCTTAGTCGATCCTTGTCCTCTCTCTTTGTCTCTTGTTCCCAGCTCCTTGCTCTCTTTGCCGGTCCAGCTACACACAGATCCTGCACAAACAAGAGAGGAAACTACAAGATACAAGTACTCATAACTGATGCATGGATTAGAGTGAATCAAATATACATGTAAATACAATACATCAATGTAATACAAGTATATAGGAGAACATGCAAAACTTTATTGATAGAAGTAACAGGGTTCTGAGAAGGTTACAACCAATGATGGCTCCAATCCAGCAGCACCTCCCCAGCAGCAAGAACTCTCCTCTTCACCTCTAGTAAAACAATCACCCAATAGCTCTAACTGTAAACCAACAGCACCTCCTTGCTTTACACAAAATTCCCGCCTCCTTAGACCTCATAGAAGAGCTCTATATATAGGATAGAAGAAGAAAGGATGAGTCAGCTTGAGACTGACATGAAGCTGCCTTGTGTCCTCTCCCTCTTCAGTTAATCTTCAGTTCTTGAGTCCACTTGGAGATCCTTGCTTACACATGGTGATCAAGTACCTCTTACTCATCACAGGGCGAATCTCATGAACCAAGTGTCAGTTTGGAAGCTTCCTGGGCAGTTGACACCTTGCAGAATGACTGTGCCACTTGGCCAATCTCGCCCAGCGCAGGTAGCCTTCATTAATTTTGACTTCCAGTGCAGGTACAAGGAGGGACAGTTGCATTCCAGCGCAGAAGCTCAGTGGAGCAGCTGACATGATCCAAAATAAGCCTGTTCTGAAGTGTTTTCAGGTGGAGAACTGATTGGAAGTGCTGTTGTTTGATGACCTTGTCCTTTTAGGGGTAAGAACAACATGTTTAGGGACTGAGGATCCCTGTAATTATTGACATTTCATGCTCCATGGCGCGAGGCACAAAAATGTCTATAACACATGGACCATGGGATTGTATGAAAAAAGGTATAAATAGGTGTGCCTTAGAGAGTCTAAGGCAATAGAGAAGATAATGGAGAATGTAATGGGTTGATAGAAGAAAATTCTTAGCGTAGAGAATTGGGTAATATAGAAGAGAAAGGCTCTACAACTGAGTGCATAGAGGCCTAGGTAGAGTATGTAGATGAGTATGCAAACCCTTGTAGCTAAGTGTGCATGGTAGTTTTGAGTCTGTAAACCTGAAATAAAGATCAATAAAGAATATTATTGAAGAATTCTGTGTATATCTATTTATCTCGGTTTATTTCAACTTACATGTGTTGTGAATGAATGTTGTGTTTATGAAATATTGATCTAATGATGTTTGAATCTATGGAATAAGTCTTAATAACTATACGCAATGCATGTTAAGTACTTTCACGAAGACCGTGATAATTTCTATTATGTTTATTAAATGCCTAAGTAGATCTGTGTGAAGGTAGATCTAGGGTGCTAAAAGACATCACACTGATCTCTGGATGCGGAAACTTGGTTCCAACATCCCCCCATACTGCTTTGGGTGAGACTGCAGCTTGCACTATGCAGGTTGTTTCTGAAAGGGCCAGTAGTGTAGGGTTTTGTTGGTTGGTGCAACTAACTCTGAACCTAGGTCAGGACCGCCTAAGCCAACACTATATAAGAATGCCCTGTGTCGATAGCTAAAATGCAGGAAAAGAAGGCACAGGCTCAAAAACTTACACAAAACTTACAAATGCTAAGAGCTGAGCCCCGCGAAGAAGATCAGAATGTGAATATAGTGCTGAGGAGTGGAATAAATACTAGCAATGATAAGGGAAAACAACCTGAAGAGGACGGATGGGTCCATAAGGCCCTAGAAAAGGAAGTTGGTTTTGATCTAGAGCATGCAAAGGAAACATTTATGGAAGCCAAAAAGAGCTTCGTTGAGGCCTTCACCTTAGGAAGCCAGAACAAAGTGCAAGAAACCAATGCGCCTACATAGGTTGATCCCTCTGTCCTTTCCACGTTCTTGGAAACTTGCATGAAATTGTTGTGTGATAGAAAAATTGTGAAAGGCCTGCATGAATTAATAAAAAAATGTGCCAGCAAAGAAAATGTCTCGGATGGACACCACGTAGTCAAAAAAATTGTTAAACATAAGGAAAGAATAGGGTGCGAGATGAGACTCACTGCGCAGATAGGAGAATATGAGATGGACCAGGTCATTTTGGATCTGGGGTATAATGTCAACATTTTACCAAAACAAACATGGGAAAGAATGGGGAGGCCTGCACTACAGTAGTCTCTGATTCAACTCAGAATGGAAAACCAACAGAAGATCATTCTGATGGGATAGTTATATGGAGTAAAAATTGATATGGAAGGTGCAAGCACGATGACTGCATTTGAGAGATGGCAGGACTAATCTATCCAAGACTGCATCCGCACGTAGATGATTCATGCCTTCCTCCGCAACTCATCAATATGTCCATGTAGAAGTGTTCCTTCCTGAAGATGAGTGAACCATTGCACAAGTGCTAAGTTCTGCGCCATTGCTTTAAGCTCATCGAATTGCAGTTTCTTTTCTCTGATCTCCACTTCGATCTTATACACATGTGGGTCCTCCTACAGCGAGGCCCACACTTCCATTGTATCTTCAAAAATTTGGTCGCAGTCCTTGACTGCAGTTCCTATATTTTCCATATCAGCTTTTATTACAGCTTCGTGTTACTCTTGAAATTCCAATGGTTTCATAGGATGCAGCTCCATTTGGAGTTCTGTAATGTACATCTATAGCTCAAACCATACTTTTCCCACCTCTTCCTTTAAATCCTTAACCGATGCTTCCTCCGAGCCTATATTGATCTGCTTTGTCTTAACAGGTTGTGTTACATCAGGGATTTCAACATCTGGTCCTGTCACTTTGCACTGTCCTTCTCACTCAGGAATATCAATTTTGTGTGAATCTTCCTTGCCTTCCTCAACAGTCATGTTATAACATTCCAGTGTGTGCTACAACTATGTGTTTCAGTTGGGCTGTACCCAATTCATTGGCTTATTAGGTGTCCAAATTTTTTTTTCTCTAATTTCTTGAAGGGCATCATCTATACACTAGAAACCATCTTCAAAGCTAAAGGTCAATATAAAAATTTCCTTCAGATCATTCCAATTGACAGTGCCATGGCGCAACTCTATTTCAAGATACCAATTCATCGATATCACATCCAAAGTGTGAACAAATACATGTACCCATTTTGGTCAAGGTTCTTTGCCCCATGACTTAGTCCAATGAGACAAATGATCTCGAGGATCATCCTTTCCATTGTACTTCTCGGTGATCCTTGTGTTTGCATGACCAAACCTGAGCCTCATCAACCTTCGGTACTCCCTCCAATCTCCTATATTATCCTTATGTGTGCCCCACCATCATGCAAGCGTAGCCCTCAAGGCTATATCCAAGGCCTGGAATCGTTGTTCTTCCAGTACATTCCTTTCAAATTCATCCAGAAATAAACTGACATCACCTATTCCATCATAATATGGTAAATTACATACCTCGGTTGATATGCAGCGAAGATATTTTGTCATTCTATTACAACACAGAGTAGAAACTTCGTGCAACTGATTCTGCCAGTTCTCCAATTCTTCATCCAAGTCTGAATGACATGAACTATAATTTTCCCAGCTTATCCATCCATTTGCGGTGGGGTTGATCCAATCCTTGTCTCACGCAGTTAACTTGTAGATTTGATCAATATCTTCATCACCATATTCCTTATGGACAGGTTCTGTATATCACACTCCTTTGGAGGGATCTAAAGGAACAACGACCCTCGTACCATCCTTTTCAAATACCATACTTCTCCTTTTCAGATTGATTATGGCATCCATATCAAAAGCCCAATTTATTTTGAGTAAATACAGATACATATTACTATCATCCAAAATCTCAAGAACTTAAAAATGCACCATTACGCTTACTCCTTCAATATCTACAACAATGCCCTGCAATCGACCCATCAGGATAATCTTTTGTTGACTGGCCATGCGCAACTGAATTGGTGACCATACAACTTTGGTTCCCCATCCGCTCCTAAGTCTACTTCGGTAATAGATTCACATCTGATCCCAAGTCTAGAATTACTTGTTCCATTTCAAATTTGTCAATTTGTGTAGTTAATAGCATTTCCTGACCAACTCTGTTCTTATTTTTGTTGACCTTGTTTACTACGTGTTGTTTGGTTTGTGGATTCCCTTTACTGGCATAATTGTCGATCAATTCTTGCAACCCTTCCACTGCTTTCTGGTCCCTTATAAACTTCATACATGTCTATAGAAAGGACTTTAGAACGGTTGAATTAGGGTTCTTCATCGCAATACCTATTTCAAGAGTGTTCTTTTGGGGTACTATTTGTCTTCACGTCCTTAATGTTGAAGCTCCTAGGTCTATGAAAATCTTCTCCGCCTCTATGAAAGTTACCTTCTCCTTCTGTAGATCAAACCTAATACTCTTCTCTCCTACCCTCCTAACCCATGTATCTGCCACATGTTTTTTACCTTATGCTCTATCTTCTTCGATAGCCACACCACTTCATGTCACTATATTAATGATTGGATCATCCTCACGCAATTTGGATCTCATCATTTGTAAATTTTGTGCAAGTTGTTGATTCTTCTTTTCTTGGATCTTAGCCATTAAAATGGGGAAATCCTCTATCATGTGTTCAAACTATCTAAAATATTGATAGGAAGGGTGAGTGGGGTTTTGCCAATCCCATGCAAAATGTCTAGCTTCACCATAGTTATAGCATATGATTTGACCCCGACCTTGTCCCACGCTTCCTCCTCGACCACGTCCTTGACCTTAAAATCATCCATGGGCCACAAGTGAACCATGAACTTCTTGCGCGCGACCTTTAGCTTGCCTGTATATTAGAGTTCAATCCATCATCAAATCATAGTTGCGACAATGCTTCTCATCATGTCCCATTGATTGACAGAAGTTACAATATAATTGTCGTGGCAACTACACATATTTTTGTAACAAATAATAGTGATCAGTCGGGTGCTAGCCTGCAACTCAAAAAATTCTACACCATACTCTTGGTCTAGTACTTGGTTTAGCACTAGGCTTCATCTTCAAAGGTTTGGGACCTCTGGTAGCCAAACAGTCAGGATAGATAGGACACTGGTCCTTATAGTGACCTTCTGCTTTACACTTTAGACACCAAACTTCTGACCATATCTTAGACTGAGATTCCTTACCTTTCTTCAAGTCTTGCAATTTCATATGCAAGCTTGCCAACTAGGACTATATCTACTAAACCCCTACGTGAGTATCTTGTACTGGTGAAGCCTCTAATTTCATCGTGATTTCTAATGCTTCCACCTGCATCCCAATATTTTACTGTGATAGTGGTAATCTGAGGTGTGGAAATAACACAACGATATACCACTCTTTGTGTTTTTCATTAGAGATATGGAAGTCGACTTGTCCCAACAAACATTTCAACCTCTGATCTACATCCCAGGAAGTCTCATTGATGACTTGCTTAATTTATTTTAATCTGTAATGCACTGTGACTAAGACTTGGGATTCTTAAACTCCATGTTCATTGTGTTCTTCATCACAGCTAATGAAGCAATTGGATTTTTCATATTGTACTTGATATACCATGACAACGCTCTGTCCTACAGTGTTTTGACAAGCTATGATTTCTTCATATCATCATCATTGATATGCTACGCTTTCCACACAACTTCCGCGAAAAACCAAAATTGCTTAGGATCCTATGATCCATGACCCTTAAAGATAGAAATCTTTACTACGTTAGCCATGTTGAATAGTGGTGGTGGAGGTGGAGGTGTAGGTGTATGAGGTGGAGGCGAAGGTGGAGGTGGAGTGGATGGGTGAGGAATCCCATAAGTGCCTTGAGTTTCTGACTGCGCTGCACCTCTAGGTGTACTAGGGTTGCTCCTTTCTTCTTCGCTTTCTGATTCACCCAATAATGGACTATACTCACCCTCAATAAACTTGTTACAATTCACTCTAAATATATATATATATATATATATATATATATATATATTTTTTTTTTTTTTTTCGCATAGATCTAGTCTGACTTCTTTTAAACATCAATATATAAGAATAACACCCTTTTCACATAACAACATCTTAATCTAGAGATTTAAGGAATTCAGATACTTACCTCGTGGACCTTTGAAAAATTTGCACTTAGCTTCATTGTAGGATATTGTTGTGTCAATTGCGAATTCAGTAATGAAGCCTCCAAGGATACTATCGATCTAGTAATCAACAACTCTTGTGACCTTATTTTCAAACTCCTTAAGTCGCTTAATCAGCTCTGGGGTCCACACAATAGGATCATCGTGTTTCCAATAGGGCTCGTTTGTAGCTAGCTTTGAAATCCACTCGTGTAGCTTGTTAGCGAATGATGTGAGAAAGATTGGATGTTGTTCTGTATAGATATACCTTTTGTAACCACCTTTTTGTTCACTGGCACATATTTCGTATTTCCTATGCTGCAAATTCGTACAACTTCCGATCTACCCAATTTTGGATCTCTTTTCTAGTCAATCGCCACATCACACATCCCTCAGATAGATCTTGGTCCTAGCAAAAGAACCATTTGTTGCCTTTAAGGGCTTAGAGCCACGTTCAGAGTTTTCTACGCTAACCAACAAAACCCTATACTACCGACCCTTTCGGCAATGATATGTGTAGTGCATACCGCAGTCTCACCTGAGGCAATATTGGGGGATGCTAGAACTAGGTTTCTGCATCTAGAGGGGTTATGCAGTGTGGCTATAAGGTTTCTATCATTTTAGGTCTTAATACAACCTTCGTGAACCATTAACCTTATTGTTACAGTCGTAAAGCATTTTCCTACTTAACAAACTTGCAAGTTGCGCGTAACTAATCTAACATGTATTATTCATTATATAAAGTAGTATTTGAACCTTTGCGATGCAATTTCAGAAGAAATGTAAAAAACAAACCATAAACAATCTAAAACACATAAACTATGTGAACATAAGAAAATACACAGATCTGTCTCAAACTCTTCTTTATTAGTTGAAGTCTTCACAAATACAATCTTTCTGACCCTGTGCACATAGTTGTAGGGGCTTGTGTACACAACTATAGACTTACAAAGGTCTCCGTGCACATAGCTGCAGGAGCCTTCCACTTCACCTGAATACAGAAATATCTCACAATTACAGACTCAAAAACATATCATCCCATCAATTTATTACCTTAGAATTGCTAAGACATCCCTTTATATATTCTTTTACCCTTACAATATCATGGTCCGCAAACCATGAGCAGAGCTCAAAGTACTCTAGATAATCCCATCCCTTTACAAAACAAGGTGCTTTGACCCACCCTAAATCCCCTTTGACTCTTATAACCCTGTGTTAATCATGCTCTACTTCTCGAAATGTGGAGTATTTAAATGAATTGGACAAAACTTAGACCTAGGGGACCCCTACCCAATAGTAATTCTTGCCAATGAATTACAACATATGGTCAGATTCATTACTTCCTTTTCAACCCTTGGGGTTTGTGCCTAGTGTATGTCTTCTTATTTTGATGCTTATAGTTCCTTTTCTTCCTCCTCTTCACAATATATGTAAAATAATTTCTTCTCTATACACTTATGACCTTTAGTGTATTTGTTATCACAACTGTAACAAATCCATCTTGCTCTTTTTTCCTCCAATATTTGTAGCGTAAACCTTGTAGGTTGTGGGAGGCTAGGAGAAACAACACTCCCATTTGTTGGAAATAATATTGGGGGGGGTGGGGGTGAATCAGTATTAGCAAATCAATAAATTTTTCATTTCCATACTCAGATTTATATACGCTACTTTAGTTAAGGGAACCGGCGTGTACACGCAACTGTGTCTAATGCAACTAGCGTATATCTAGTAAACTTATGATTAAGTTAATCCAATAAATGTTGATATTTAGTTAGTGCATCAGAACTTCATTAATCATATGAACAGTAAATAGGTGCAGTAAAATAGAATAGATCATCACACACAAGAAGCACACATGAACACCATGATGTAAGGTGGAAACCCAATGTGGGTGAAACCCACCTGCTGCAATTCGTCTCTATCTTCCTTTAATAAGAAAAATATTTTTACAATATTTATGTAATGGAGCAGTCTTATACCAGTACGCAGGCTTCTACCTGCAGAAGGCTACAACCTTCTCTCGTTCTCTAGCTTCTCCTAGAAGGGAGCTACAACCCCCTTAGCTCTTGTACTAGCTCATGTACTAGTAGTAGGTGCCGACCTACTGAAGGCTACAAACTTCTCTTTTCTTCCAAGGACTACGTTTCATAATTTTCAAACTGGATACTCCTGAAGCACAACAACATAATATGAACTCCACGTTTCACCCAATTTTCATACTGGACCCATCAATATCACTGAAGCACAAAATCAATCACCACTTGCATCATAAATCTCTGAATCACCCAATACGGAATCACTGAAACCCTGTCAATAAAATGCAGTCACCAGAACATAGAGCAGAATAGAGAACTCTACAACAATATTCAGAACCAACTATATAATTAGAAATCATGCATCAGAGTGCATACGCTACTTGGAAGAGCCGAACCAGTGTGTATACACAACTTCACCAAAGCGAACTAGCGTATATGTCATCAATTACTTACTTATAATTTCGTTGCACTTCTTGACTTCAGACATACCCAGATCATTACATATACAAGTATAATATGTATGCTAGCAACCAAATCTAGTCCATCAGATCACATAAAGATAAGTCATTATGATCCTGATCCATTATAGATCTCATCCATCCACATTGAAGCTAAACACAATCAACCAGTCTGAATATGCAGAATACTGACACTAGTAAACAGTCACGAGAACTCTGACTTTGCATCAACAACTAGACCACCTATAACTTCAAACATCATAGTTTATATGGTATATGCTATTCAGATGTATCTTACATGTGTATGTACGCGCTTTTATCAAAGTCAACTAGAGTATACATCTGTAAATATTCATTCATGAATTGCAGCTATTCCAAACTTGAGTTATGCTCAGATCATAATATTTACAGAACATTACATGTGTCAATATACAGATCTAGAATAAGCATGATCAAACCTCATAGAGATGATTCATTCCAAGCCAGTAGATCCCGATCTATCCTTAGATCTTGTTCTCCATCAATCGCTGAGATTCCTTCTTGGCTTAGATCAAGCAAAGCATCATGAACCCATAACCTGCATACTAGATCTCATACTTCGTCAGATATTCAGGACTTTCTGTATGCCTTTGCCTAATGATCTTCTCCTCCTTTTATAGTCTTAGGCCTTACTCAATACCATGGTCCAAAACCACTTAGAACCAATACCTTGGACCAAATACCTGGGGTCAACACGTCAGACAAGATACCTTGGACCAATACCATGGATCACAATACCATGGTCCAAATACCACGGACCAAAGCCCAATGTACACGCCTTCCCTTGCATGAAAGTGCGTGTATACATATACGCACCTTTTGGTTGGCTAACCTGCTTGTATACGTGGCTTTATCAAGGGTAACCTGCATATATCTCTTTTTCTTCATGAGCTTGAGCTGTGATTTGTCATCATAATGCCAACTATCTCCCCCTTTGGACTTGATGGAAAAGTTAACTTGCCATACTGAGAACAGTCATCTTAATGAGTTGTCATTGTACATTACATCTGAACCGATTCCTTTGAGCTATCATGTATTCTGTCACATCTGATATCTCTTCTATAGATTCATCTAGTTATATATAAGTGAGTTGTTTTGCTACGAGTGTGTTGCCATCAAGTACAACACATTCATCATAATGCCAACAATCTCCCCCATTGGAATTGATGGCAACAACAACGCCAAGTCACTCTCCCCCTTTGACATCAAGGGCAAAGGGTGGACCAAGATATTCTCTCCCTTGATATACATTTTGTTGTCCATATTCCCCCTGAGTACCTACTAAAATATTTGATTGAGCTCCCCCTTTGTACATGCCAAGATGTACCAATCCGTCCATGCTCCTTCTGAGTACATGCTGAAGTCTCTACTCTGCTGAAGTGTGATGTTCATGCTCCCCCTGACTGTAAGCAAGGTCTGCAAAAAGATGTTATACAAGAAGAACATGATTCTATACATCATACATGACCTTCCAACCACCAAAGACTCATAAATACATCCATCTCCCAACCAAGTGGGGATTGACTCATCCACCCAACCAAGTGGGGATACACCAAAAGTTTACACATGATAAAACAATAACATTACGTCATCCATCCCAGTCATAGTGGGGAAACCAAAATAGGCTGTTACATGACCTTGATAATAAAAGAAATACATGACATATAGACTAAATATCTAAGACAAGGCTATGATAGTCATCAACAACTAACATCAACAACATCTGTCAATCATCATTCAGACTGGCAACCTGTATTTGTCCATTAGTTTAGATAACATCAACCTATGACAGGGTATGTCTGCATCAATTCATCCTCTTGATATTGAGAATTATCATAACCTTCCATGAATCAATTCTGCATATATCATACAAAATCATTCTCATTATATAATATGCGAAAAAAATCATAGCCATCACATCATCATCAAGATTTGCATGATCTTTTATACCATCCATGTATCATTACTCAGGAACATCCCACATTTGATAAGCATCAATAAACATATGTGTTATGAAACCAGCTCAAGAAAAAGATAGAAAAGATAGATCAACGCCTTAAAATTCAGCCTCTTCGAGGGGGCAACCTCCTTTACATTTCATAAATGAACAATTCTTGGATGATACAAATGAAAATACCTCCTTTATATATATAGGAGTCTAAGGGGTCATAACATAATCAGAGCCGACATAAAAATAATAATGTAAGGGCACAATAATAACAATAGTGGGCTTCTATGGGGCACAATAGTAACAATATGGGCACTACATGGGTACATCAATATAATAAGTGGGTTGTACTAATAACAATAAGGGGTTACACTAGTAGTATAGGGGCCTAACATGCTCCTCTCCTTCAAAAAGCATTGTCCTCAACGCTTGAGTAGTTCTTGATGCTTCTGTATAAAATTCTTGTCCTCCCATGTGGAATCTTCAGTGGGTAAGTTCTTCCACTTGATGAGATACTCTGAAATTGATCAATTTCGTAGCTGTCGGGTTCTTGTTTCTGTGACTGCTCTAGGTTCCAATATGATTTTTCCTTCCTCTTCAATTTCTAGCAATATTGTTTGAATTGGGATCTTTTGCAACTTTTGAATAAGTGGCCATACTTCTTCGTCCTTCTTCCATTCATCCCTTGCTTCATTTATCCAATCTGGTTGGATAATAGAAATAGTACAAAACAATGCTTCCACGTCCTCATCTTTGAAGAGTATTCCCATTCGGTAAGGTCGCCATTTTTTAAGTGCATGTAGTATTGCCAACATTTCCTTCTCATAAATAACTTGCTTGAGATGTAGCAGTAAAAATACCCAATCACCTACATCAAAACATTTTTCACTACGATGTTGATCTACCTGTTGTTTCGTTTGATTTTGCACCGAAGTGGCATTATCCTTTAAAAGTTGGAGAAATTGTTGTTGATGCTCGATGTGATCTTTCACTGCTTGAACCTTTTTCTTCTTGATATGTCCTTCTATCTATAGAGTTTGAGGAGTGGTAATTTATTCCAATCCTTTACAAGATATGGTCGGATTCATTTCTTGATGCTTGATGTGATCTTTCACTTCTTGAACATTTTTCTTCTTGATATGTCCTTCTATATTGATATTTTGAGGAGTGGTAATTTTGACCAATGAATTACAAGATATGGTTGGATTCATTTCTTCTTTCTCGATGTGATCTTTCACTTCTTGCACCTTTTTCTTCTTGATATGTCCTTTTATCCTACGAGTTTGAGGACTGGTAATTCTTGCCAATGCTTTACAAGATATGGTCTTGTTATAGACATTTTTGGGCCCTACAACCCCAAGCATGAAATGTCCATAAACCAAGGGCTCCTAAGTCCCTAAAATTGTTGTTCTAACCCCTAAAGGAACAAGGTCAACAGATTACAGCTTCTCCCAGAAGTTCTCCATGAGAAACTTCTCAGAATTGGTCAAAACAGGATCATTGCAGCTGCTCCACTGGCTAAGTGTGTTGCATCTCACCCAAATACACTGTGAGGGTGCGTTGCATTTCAAAAGTCCCTTCTGTGGGGTGCGATGGGTGAGAAATGACAAATGGCAGTGTCATTCCGCGAGGTGGAGAGGCAATGGAAGCTTCCAGAATCTTCTCCTGTGACACTTGCCTCACTGAATTCGACCAAGGATGAGTAAGAGGCCATCGGTCTCCAAGTCGAAGCAACAACTATTAGAGAGAAGACACTAATCAAATCACAAGCTGACTCATCCCCCTTACAGATATCTATATATGGATCCCTCATCCTAGAGATCCAGAGGCTGGAATTTTGCATATTGTAAGGAATTGCTGTTGGTTTCTTGAGACAAACATCAGATTGTTGGGTGATCTAAGCTTTGTTTGAGGTGAAGAGGGGCTTCTTTGCTGGGAGGTTGATGCTGGGTCAGAACAACTGGTTGTAACTCCTCCTGGCTCTTTTCTTGTTTATCAATAAAAGCTATTTGAGTTTTCCTCCATGCTTTTGTATCATTGATGCTTGTTACATTTGTATGGTCAATTTACATCTGATCCTAGATTGTTTATGATTATAGATCCATGTCTTTGTATAGTGCTATGCTTCTATGATCTTACAGGTACTTTGTGAAGCTGGGCGTGCAAGGGAGCAGGTAGCTGAGGATTATTAAAGAAGAGAGGGATCGAATCAAGATATTAGCGCAAGATAGAGGTTGGTCTTTCTGTTCCTCTCTATCTATAATTCATAAAGGAAAAACAAAAGTAGCTTTTCTCTGTTTGTTTCTAAGGCAGCTGTCACACCTTAGTGGGATAGAGCAGTTCTATATAGACACTTTTCCCTGTAACAGGTCTGATTCATTTCTTCTTTCTCGATGTGATCTTTCACTTCTTGCACCTTTTTCTTCTTGATATATCCTTCTATCGTGAGAGTTTGAGGAGTGGTAATTCTTGCCAATGCTTTACAAGATACGGTCTGATTCATTTCTTCTTTCTCTAGGGTGGGGTCCTGGCATATATCCTCTTCTTTTGATGTTTCTTGATCCTTTTCTTCCTCCTCTTCATATTATATATAAAATAATTTCTTCTCAACACAATTATGACCTTTGGATCTGAAAAAAATACAAAAGAAACTACAGTCCGTCCTCTTTCTATACCTTCTTACGAAATTTCAATCCGATTCTCAAAGAGAAAGTTATGACGATTTTCCCCAGGTCACCTTTTTGGAATGTAATTCAGGAGTCTGCAACAAGACCAACTTCCTCAGATCATGTCTCTGCAAATATAGTGCAAAAAGCTCTGAAATTTGGACCCAATGTTCAACACAATTTCTTCTTAAATGGGTTTTTTTTTTTTAGCTTCTAAAACATCGCAGAAAAAAAGTTATAGCGAAAATACCACGATGACCTATTTGGAGCAGCGAAACCCTAGAATCCAAAGCTCTGATACCAAATGTTATGAAACCAGCTCAAGAAAAAGATAGAAAAGATAGATCAACGCCTTAAAATTCAGCCTCTTCGAGGGGGAAACCTCCTTTGCATTTCATAAATGAACAATTCTTGGATGATACAAATGAAAAGACCTCCTTTCTATATATAGGAGTCTAAGGGGTCATAACATAATCAGAGCTGACATAACAATAATAATGTAAGGGCACAATAATAACAATAGTGGGCTTCTATGGCGCACAATAGTAACAATATGGGCACTACATGGGTACATCAATATAATAAGTGGGTTGTACTAATAACAATAAGGGGTTACACTAGTAGTATAGGGGCCTAACAATATGTGAGTAAAGAACTCATCATCGTCATGCCTTCAAATAGTTATGTCTTCATGTGATCTGCAATAACTTCATTATCTTGGCCAACCAACAATGCAACTTCATGTATCTAGCATACTGTATATATCACTATGTATCTAGCAAACCTTGAGCTCAAGATCTTTTGTCAAGAGTTCTTAATATCATCAACAACACCAATCCTTAATCATGTGAGAGCCAAGAACTATAGGAATCCTGAATCATAACTGTATTATATGATCTTTATGCATATGAATACAACAACATATGAGTGACTCATCATCAAGTAATGAAGTTGTGTATTCAAGCTTTGTACTTCTCCTTATCCTTATGAAGATTACCATGTAAGCAACATATATGCATTATCAGAGAATCAACGACAAATCTGATCTGAATACCAACTATGTAACCACAAAAATCATATGAGATTTTGTCATGGACAACTCGTAACCATATCATAGCAAGATGTATCATTTAGCCATATAAGCATCATCACCAAGGACTTCTAACCATAATGCCAACAATGAATTATTCAAAGCATAAACTCCCCATGAACCTGTGCCATCTATTTACTGTCAGAATTGATCAAGCATGTATCAGCAAGAAATATCAAGGCATCATCATCATCAAGTTAGGATAAAAAACACTTCTAAACATCTTATGAGTATCAAGACATTTCCACACATCATCAGCAGATTGTAACCATTATCAAACAGAGCAAATAATGGACTAGATCATATCATACCCTTTTTCCTGAGCATGTCCCACTGCTTTTCCTTAAACTAACATATATGCGACTGTGCAATGACTAACTTGTGTATATACGCGACTTCTATTCATGAAACTTGTGTATGAGATTTAGAACACTGAAGTTTCACACTTTCAGCTCCCTCTGAGTCTGTTATGTTTGTCTATTATGCTGTGCCACATCTTTCTAATGGTACTTCCTTCTTCTTCCATATCTTCAAGTGTGATGATGTTTTCTCCTTTTGGTATGGTTCCCATACTTTGTTCTTATATTCCTTTGCTATATGTCCAAGCTTGTTACATGCATAACATCTTACATGTTTCATATTCCTTCTGTAGCAATCAACAGCTTTGTGACCAAACATATTGCAAGAAAAACAATATCCCTTAAAGTACTTGGAACGTGATGATCTTTCTATGTGATGGTCTTGAACCATTCTACTTCTGCATCTGGCTGCAACATGTCCAAGATTATGACATACACAACATTCAACATTATTCATCGGAGGAGTAAAATATTTTCTTTGAATAATTTCTTTCCTTGGTCGTTGATGGGATTGACCTCTCATCTCCTTGTTGAGTATTTCAGATTGTGCATTAGAGTTCCTTGTCTTATTTTGTGAACTAGATTCACCTTCAACAGATTCATGAAAACCAAGACCAATTTTGATAGCAGGAGACCTTTGACTACTAAGAATATCATCCAAGATCTTAGTACTATCTTGAAATCATATGAGCTTATCCTTTTCTTCTAAGTTATCTTTTAGAATATTTACCTCAAGCAGGTGTTGCTCTTCCTTTTCACGATAATGCTTCTTCATGTTTTCTTTAGCTTTTCTTCCTTCTTCCAACTGATGTCTTAATTCAAGAACTTCGTTTTCTTGTTTTTCAAGAGCTTGGAGTAGTTCTTTATTCTGCTTATTTGATTCTTCAAGATCTTCTTTTAGCAAGAGGATCGTAGCTTCAAGACTTTCATAGTAACTGGATCTTTCTCTGAGTTTCTTGATTGTTGTGCTCCTTTCATTTGCTTCATTTCTTAATGATGTTAATTCATCTTGCAACTTTTGACATTGATCTTCCTTTTCCTTGAATAGCTTCCTTACCTTGTTTCCTTCCTCTAGTTGAGCTTTTAGATTGGTAAATTCTTCTTTGGAGACACATTCCCTTTTGTGCAATAGATCTTGTTGATCTCTAATTTTGTCTATAAGCCTTTTAAATTCTACCGCTATTTGATATCTTTCTTTCTCACCCATAAGAGAAAATTCATTTGTTTCGCTATCACTTTCATCATCTTCAAATGGATGGAGAAATGTATCACGAGAGGATAACAAATTCATACCTGATAGTTCTTTTTCTTGTTCATCCTCATTCTTAAGTGATTCTGAATCTAAACTGTTTCTTCCACATATTCCCCAATCAATTCTCCCACTATCATAGTTCCTTTGAGATGTCTTCTTCTTTTGAGGCACTTTCTTCTTTAGCTTCCTTCCCATCATTCTATGGATCTCCTTCAAGTGATCAAGCTTCTTTAAAAGGACTTGCTCTGATACCAATTGTTGGAAATAATACTTAGGGGGGGGGGGGGGGGGGTGTGAATCAGTATTAGTAAATCAATAAAATTTTCATTTCCATACTCAGATTTATATACGCTACTTCAGTTAAGGGAACCCAAGTTTACACGTAACTGTGTCTAATGAAACTAGCGTATATCTAGTAAACTTATGATTCAGTTAAGCCAATAAATGTTGATCTTTATTTAGTGCATCAAAACTTCATTAATCATATGAATAGTAAATAGGTGTAGTAAAATAGAACAAATCATCACACACAAGAAGCACACATGAACACCATGATGTAAGGTGGAAACCCAATGTGGGTGAAAACCACCTGCTGCAATTCATCTCTATCTTCCTTTAATAAGAAACTTCTTTTTACAATATTTCTGTATTGGAGTAGTCTTATACCAGTAAGCATGCTTCTACCTGCAGAAGGCTACAACCTTCTCTCATTCTCCAGCTTCTCCTGGAAGGGAGCTACAACCCCCTTAGCTCTTGTACTAGCTCATGTACTAGTATGGAGGTGCCGACCTACTGACAGCTACAACCTTCTCTTTTCTTCCAGGGACCACGTTTCATAAATTTTTAGACTCGATACTCCTGAAGCACAACACCATAATATGAAGGCCACGTTTCATCCAATTTTCATACTGGACCCATCAATATCATTGAATCACAAACTCAATCACCATTTGCATCATCAATCTCTGAATCACCCAATACTGAATCACTAAAACCCTTTCAATAAAATGCAGTCACTAGAACACAGAGCAGAACACAGAACTCTGCAACAATATTCAGAACCAACTATATCATCAGAAATCATGCATCAGAGTGAATATGCTACTTGGAAGAGTCGAACCAGCATGTATACGCAACTTCACCAAAGCGAACCAGCGTATATGTCATCAATTACTTACTTATAACTTCGCTGCACTCCCTGACTTCAGACATACCCAGATCATTACATATACAAGGATAATACATATGTTAACAACTAGATCTAGTCCATCAGATCACATAAAGATAAGTCATTATGATCCTGATCCATTATAGATCTCATCCATCAACACTGAAGCTAAACATAATCAACCAGTATGAATATGCGGAATACTGACACTAGTAAACAGTCACCAGAACTCCGACTTTGCATAAACAACCAGAACCACCTGTAACTTCAAACATCATAGTTTATATGGTATACGCTATTCAGATCTATCTAACCTGCGTATGAACGCGCTTTTATCAAAGTCAACCAGCGTATACATCTGTAAATATTCATTCATGATTTGTAGCTATTCCAAACTTGAGTTATGCTCAGATCATAATATTTACAGAACATTACATGTGTCAGTATACAGATCTAGAATAAGCATGATCAAACCATGCAGATATGATTCATTCCAAGCCATTAGATCTCGATCTATCCTTAGATCTTGTTCTCCCTCAACCGCTGAGATTCCTCCTTGGCTCAGATCAAGCAAAGCATCATGAACCCATAACCTGCATACTAGATCTCATACTTCGTCAGATATTCAGGACTTTCTGTATGCCTTTGCCTAATGATCTTCTCCTCCTTTTATAGTCTTAGGCCTTACTCAATACCACGGTCCAAAACCACTTAGAACCAATAACTTGGACCAAATACCTGGGGTCAACACAACAGACAAGATACCTTGGACCAATACCATGGATCACAATACCATGGTCCAAATACCACGGACCAAAACCCAATGTACACGCCTTCCCTTGCATGAAAGTGCATGTATACGTATACACACCTTTTGGTCGGCTAACCCGTGTGTATACATGGATTTATCAAGGGTAACCTGTGTATATCTCTTTTTCTTCATGAGCCTGAGCTGTGATCTGTCATCTTAGTAAGTTTCCATCAAGGACAACACCTGCATCATAATGCCAACACCATTGCCCTAGGTTCCCAAAGGCAAACCTCATGCTGGATGTTATCCTTTAAAGTCCATATGAAAACATCAATCATATGCTCCTTTGGAATATCATTTACCTTGATATTCAATATTTGGAAGTCCTTAATGTGCTCCCAACTGAAACCTTTTGTTCAAAATTTATCAATAAGATAAAGAAGGTATTTCTCTTTATATCCTTATAATGTTCTATCAATTCCTTAGTAAAAATTGTCTAAGTGACTAGTTCTTTACTAGAACAAATCCATTGATATCATAAAAATTGATTGATTTCTAAATTTAAAGATGCAATGTGTACCTTTTGTGTATTATACCCAAAGGTCCCATGTTTGAGGTCATTCCTATAGGGTCGAAACCCTCTACTTCCTCCAATGCTTCAAAACCTGCAACTCATTCAAGAAAATTGCATATACCAACAATAGTTGAAATCTTTCTCATGATATAAATGTTAGATCATATAAGAATATAAGTATGAAAAATCAAAACATACATTAGTTATCTTAAAACATGAGTTAAAGAATTAAGATCATAACATCAGGAACAAGACATGGTTTCTTTATTGATGACTGCAAAAGAATGTGGAAGAATACAAACTGATTCGTCCATAGCTCCAAGTGAAACCTTCCTCTGGATCCATCCAACCCAAGCCTCAAAAATCCTCTTTCAAATGCGTACACATAGTTGTCATATAAAGGAGATTGACATCACAATGAGGAAATAGGGGTTTCCTATAGCTGGGAGTGCAGGAGGCACAGGGATAAATTAGACTTGATCAGGGACAAGTTGGATATAATGTCAATATCCTATCTTTCTCTCCCCTTAGGCCTTCCCCATGAGGTGTATTTATATCACCTCAAAACAATTTTTTTAGTTGGGAAACAGTTAGGCCACGGGCTCCTGTAGGTAGGCTTCTGGTGTAACCCATAAACCCCGCCCAAAAAAATAGGGATTTTATATTTTTTTCATATTTTAAATCATATACGCGGGTTGGGTATAGCTGAACCCATGTGTGCATGTGTTTTTGTAGGGACAAAGTTGCGTATGGAATTTAAAATAATATTTTTTAATATTTGGACCAAGCCTGAAGGGAAAGGGCTGCCCAAGGTCACGACTCAGCGGATCAAGTACACAAAGGTAGTAAATGATGATATAAGAAACGACCCCTAATATATGAGGTTAGAAGGGGTACATGATGGCTGAAATGTATTAAATGTATGGAAAGAATCATGCGATGACTTAGGAGGAGATCACCATATTCGAACCTGCCAAACTAGTGGAAGAGATTAGAAAGAAATCTCATGTCTGAGGCGAGCATACCCATGCTCAGAGATAGTAAAGCATGTCTGCATATTAAGTGTAGAGTGGATCCAATATGTATATAAGTACAAAGGAAACTGAGAAATACATAGTGGATCATCTGACCATAGTAAAAAAAGTACCTATCAAGGCCATGTCAGAATATCACATATAGAAGAACTGATCAATGATGCTGAAGTAGATATCTAATCACTGAAGTCACATAATTGATCCTCAAAAGTACCAAGTCAAAAAGTGGAATAATGGTACTGCATGCAACTCAGGTGCCAACATATAGGATGTTTTTGTGATGAAATGTAACCTATAAGGTGGATGGTGTCAGTGGAAGTAAGATGGAGGGATTGACATGTGAACCATGAAATTCTGATGCAACCAGAGGTCTTCACTGACCACCATGGTACATTTCTACACTATAGGAATAAATGAGCTGAATTTGAGCATGTGAGAAATCATTTGATTACTGATCATTGATGTATACTGTTAACAAACTTGATACAACTCGCCGATAATGATAATGAGAGTTAAGGTACCCTAGTACAATCTAACAAGTGTGAATAAATGAGTTGAATTCAAACACTTGAAAGAATCTATCAATCAGAAGACATTGATGTATTCTCACTATCAATAGTGAAGGAGTCAGCCACTAATGACTGCAAACACTAAGGTACTAAAAAAAGGACTCTAGATATTATTCCCAGAGCAATGAGTCGGAGTCGATGGGAAAATATCTACTTGAAGGAAGGCATTAAGGCATCCTACAACAATCTAGCGTGAGTGTAACCCACAAGGCAATAATGTGGAAGGAATCAGATGAAGAAAGATGAAGTAACCAAAACAAAGCACGTTTCTGGCATACACAAGATGTGGCTAGCGCATGACAGAAAACCTCTGAATCAACCAATAATGAAATTTGACATAGAGGTGAGGAATCCACCAATAGGATCAAATGGAAACCAAGGTATTGTATGAATCCCAATGTGTGATAATGTAATTTGATGTCGAACACAAGGGAAACCACTCAGTCAAAGACCCATAATATTGACCAATGTTGAGCACAAGGTCACCTATCAATGATGTAAATAAGGCCATGGTACGTATCTAGGCCTACTCTAAGAGAAATGTGTCAAAGTTAATAAGAGAAGACCCACCGACAAGAAGTCAGTGGAGACCTTCTCAAACCATCACGAGAAAAGGACCAAATAGCTGATGTGATACTGAACATAAGTTTGATAGACCGGGTATGGCCAACTGAATATGAGTCAAGAGACATCATAGAAAGGCTGACTCAGGTTTACTTCCCTTGAACAAAAGCACGACGTAGATGTGACTGTATGGAAGCATATGATAACTTTGTATAAGTTTGTCATGTAGGAGGCATACACAAACTCTCCATATGATTGGAAGATATAACCAACCAGAGGAGTGCTGACTCAATAACAAGGTTATGACTCTCCTAAGTCAAACTAAATCCCATCCCGATGGAGGAAATACTAGTTTTGAGTGCTTTGTTCAAGGGCAACACAATTGACTCTTGTTGCCATAAACTATGGAAGTAAGGTCCTGTTCCTGCTCTTTTTGGAATATATTATTTTTTGTATTTTTCATATTTGAAAAGCATGAAAAAGAATAAAATAATGTCTATGGTATGGTGGAAAGAATGAGTGTCCAAATATAGATGGGCTAGTTCCTGGGAGGGAAAAATTCCTATTATTAATGCAAGGTGACGAAATTGGTCAATGACACTCAAAGGAATGTTCTTTCCACTGGTAAAAGGTGTCAAGTTGCAGAGGCTATGTGACTCCAAGGTTGCTTTTGCAAAAAGACATGGTTAAAAAGTGGCTCATACACGAGTCCAAGTGAAGGCCAAAAGGTACAAATAGTCAACATGCAATTGAATAGTACAACTCAACATGTGGGAGCCTCTAGGGTATAAATCCATAAAGACAACAAAAAAGAAGGAGAATGAATCTTCATCGCAAAAATTCATGGCAGGACTAAAGAGGAATCCCGAGCCTACTCAATCTTTGCAGCATTGGAAACACATGTTAGTGAGGATATAACTAGGAAGCCCATTTAAAGGAAGGCTCTATCATCATGTCATAATTTTATAAGTCGGTGAGTGAATTTTTTTTTAAGAATCATAACACAATAGGATCGATCCTAAGGCAACATATCATAGCATGGAGGCTACAATGCATAATGTAATGGAAAAGTGATCTTCCCTAACCTATATGCTAGTGACGAAAAACGATACCTTCCATGATGGGTCAACGGTCATGGAATCGAAGTGGTATAAAAAATCTCAAAGTCTTCAATTTAACTTGAAAGACAACCTATCCTAACACTCAAAGGAAAAAGGTCACACCGTTTATAAAATTACTAAAAATAAAACATAAAATTTGTAAAAGTGTTATTTTAAAAGTTTTTTAAACTACAAGTTATAAATAGACCTTTTGGCTCAACAAACCTCATTTGTGTTTTGAACAATTGAGAAAAGGAGCTCTAGAGCAAAGACCAGCAACCACAATCCACCCTATTTCTCGGCCCGAACAGTTACCAAACGTCCAGGTATTCTTCAAATTCGATCTTTCAATGAATTTATGTACATTTCAAGCATTTTTTCAAGAATTTTACCGTAGAGATCTTATTTTTATATTTTTACTCTACGCATATGCGAGTTGTGCATATTGAAGTCGAGTATGAGTAAACCATATACACGATTGTGTATGAAGTGAACTAGCGTGTGCATAGTGAAAAAATTCAAATTATGAGTTTTAATGGATAAAACTGCTTGAATTGAAATATGACTATCACATGGAAAGAAAGAGAGCATAGTGCAGTAGACAATGAAGTAATGAATAACCCACTATCACTGGATGCATTGAGAGGGTTTGGATTATTGAAAATTTTCAAAATTCCTAATATGAAAACCAACACAAGGTTGAAGGGGTTGGGATATATTTCAAATTGTATTTCAAAAGGTTTTCAAATTGACGGGACATCCGGAAAAGACAAAACTAGTAGTTCGGGTAATGCATTTATCGGTATTTTTACCTAACCTGTGCCTAGAAGTTCCCCACTCCGTGCCTCATAGCTTCCTGTCCCGCCTAAGCTGCTTATACTGCCACCTGCCTGATTGGATAGATGGAAGGATAGGGTGGGTTAGCACTTAGATAGACCTACCTTTTTACGTTGGAAGGATGGAGATGCTTGTGAACTACTGGGATCCAGAAGAGGATGCTTTTATGAATGATCAAATGCCCTTACAAATTGAAGTAGAAGATATCTACTTCATCACTGGAATTTCCCAGAGAGGAGAGCCAGTTAACTTGTAAGGGAAGGCTCGAGGTAGCCTCAATGTAGATGATTATATTTTCATATATTTCCCCAGGAATAATGAGAAGGTAGGGACATAGATCCCAATAAAGAATGTGGAGATTCTACCCCTCAAAATTCTCATTTTTACTATTGTGAGGGTAGCAAGTTCAACTTCATTGCACCAAGCATCGCATGTTACAACGAGACTAATAGTCGATTTCCTCACCATAGACTTTGATTGGTTTACAACCCTCCAGATCAATTTGAAAAAGCAACTCACTTCTATAAAAAATAGTAATACCAAACATTCTAGGTATGGTACCATCCTTTTCATTTTCTTCTTTGAGAGGCTACCGGGGCTTCGACCCAAAGTTCTCTCTACCGTCAACAGCCAAAGGGATCAACGTATAGGTAGATGGGTTGATTTGATGAAGAGACTAGGGGGTCACGAGGTCACTAGAATAACTTTTGATGACAATTTTTTCCTTTGGTGGGAACAAAAAGTCATTGCCATCTAGTACTACCCCTATGCAGGCATGGAATTCAGAGGGGATCCAGATCTAGTGCTTCCACCAGATGTTGCATGGCATGCCATAGGTAAAAATACTTTCAAGTTTTTAAATCTATTTGATTTATTTTGGATTTCAAAAATTATGAATTTTATTTTTTTATGAGACAAATATTCTTACAAAATTATTTGATCATGATACAGATGTGGGACCAGTAAGACCTGAGGGTCTGCCCAGGCATAGGCATCGTGGAAGAGATACAGAGAGTGTTGCAACTGAGACTGAGAGACTCCTCCATATTGTACAAAGGAACTTGGAGAGGTTGACTCACTAGGTACATATGGAAGTGATAGAGGATCTACCATAGGCTATGCAGAGACGTGTGGTAGGAGTACCATGAGATTGGGTGCAGCTCTTCCAATGGGTGGCTAATGTTATCGTCTTCTTCCGAGATGCACATCTGGGGCTGGACCCATAGATATAGATTAGAGATGTCCATATTTTGATAGGCATGATTGGGCTTAAGCCCTAATTTTTTATGACATTTTGTCTCGATTTTGTATAACATTTTGAACATAAAACTTCCATCTATATACAAACGGTTTCATGATGTGATGATCATATATATATGATGTTTGATTATTTTTATTTTTAATGTGATGAATGATTTATATGAAAATCTAATGCTTGATTAGATATGGAATCAACAAATGAGTTTTATGATCGTGGAATATGAATAAATGTGACAAAATTAAATGATCTTTGTAATAAATACACTCTCAGAAATTGGTGACATAAATAAGGATCTCTCATGTGATAGATGTTGTTTAACTGAGAAATCACTAGTTCTGAATCCAATTATACTACTAACAAATCAATACCAAGAGATATTGATTCAAATAGTAAGTTAACCACAACAATATATTCAGAAACATTATTTGAAGCAGGGCCGATACATATGCCTCTTGAAACCAACAACTGACTGGATGGATAGTAAATCACCCAAGTCGCAGAAGCCAAATTCCAGGTATGTCAACTAGCACCATCGATGAACCCTAGATATACCAAATCATCCATCTATACCTGCCAAAGTAGATCAAAAATATCGATATCACTATGAAACCTATAGACAGACATGCAAAAATATATAAAATATCTACAACTAAGAAAATGCTAGGCAAAAACCTAGGCATAATACTTTTTAAGATAGAGTCCATTTTTGGGCTCCAACAACTCATTTCCGTCAAAATCAACCATTTCATAGGCTCCCTTCTTTAAGATATTTTTAACGATAAAGGACTGTACCACATGGGTTTAAACTTACCTACCCCTAAGGCGTCTTTGTTTTGATCATAGACCAGGACAGGGTCACCTTCAAAGAAAACCCTAGGATGCACAACCTTATTATATTGAACTTTCACTTTTTTTTATGAGCTTCGTTAATTGTGGAAGAATCTCGACATTTCTCATCAAGATGTTCCAAATGAACGAGACATTATTCAAGACTAGAAGTGTCTGGAAGAAGTTTGACAACTAATTTAAGAGAAGGAATTTCACATTCCACAGGGAATATCGATTCCAAACCATAAACTAGTTGAAAAGGAGTGAAACCTATAGAGGTCTGTTATACCCAAAGAAGAGGATATAACATGATATGCCAATTGGATCAAGCCTTATTAATTGTCCTTTGCATGCTAAATATCAGGGATTTATTCACAGCTTCCACCTGACCATTGGATCGAGGATAGTATGGAGATGAATGCTCCTGCCGGAAACCCAACTTGAAAGACAATTCAACCATCATCTTGTTTTGGAAATGACTACCATGGTTAGTGACAATCTCCTTTGGAATACTGAAATGAGAAATGACATGGTTGAAAAGAAACATGGTTTTTGTTTTACCATCATAACAATAGTGGGCATAGCTTTAGCCCACTTAGTAAAGTAGTCCACTGCTACAATAATATACTTATGACCCTTTGTTGAAGGTGGGCTACAACTTGTAAAAGAAATTCCCCACTTTGTGAATGGAATGATGGTATTAACAGGAAAAAGTGGAGCTGGATGAGAGCACATTTTCCGAGTATAAACCTAACAAGGATGGCAATTTTTGACCATTTCAACACAATCTTTGAAAATCGAAGGCAAAAAATACCCTGCACACAAGATTTTTTGGGTTGTAGCAAGCCCAGATATATGATCACCACAAACTCCACTGTGGCAATCATTCAGCGTTGACTCAGCCTCTTCTAAGGTTAAACAACATCTAAGGATTGAATCAACCCTGCGACGATATAAAGTGTCATCGATAATAGCATAAATTTTCACTAAGTGACACAATTTTCTTTGCTCATCCTTTGAAAAAGAGGGGAAAATTTGTAGTATGAAGATATATTATAATATCTCCATACCAAGGATCTTGTGAAGAAATAAGAAAAATATGCTCATCAGGGAATGATTCCTCATAAACTATTTCTTCTTCACAAGGAAACTCTGAGATTAATTTTGAAAATACTAACGATTTCTTAGATTTGGCTGACAAGAACTCAAGATCGAATTCTTGTAAAATAACAATCCATCTATTATATTTTCCCCCAATCACTCGCCTACTGAGAACAAACTGAAATGGATTGACAGCCGCCAAGACAAAAGTTTTTCTAAGTAGAATATAGTGTCTAAGTCGTTGGACAACATGAACAACTGCCAAAGCTAATTTCTCTATAGGAGAATATCATAGTTTAGGACCTACCAAGCCTTGGCTCAGATAATAAATCACATGCTCACAGAGAGCATCGTCTTCCTAAACCAGAACCATATCGATGGTTGATTCTACCACAGTGAGATATAAGAGGAAAGCCCTCCTATAATTGGGTGGACTCAATAATGGAGCAGAGGTTAATGTTTTTCTCAAAGAATCGAATGAGAATTGAGTGAAGTTGTCCCATAGAAATGGAACTCCTTTCTTCAGAAATCCAATAAATCCCTTTGTAATCTCAGTGTAATTGACGATAAAAATCCTCAAGAAACTAGCTTTTCCTTGGATACTTTGAAGTTGATGGATGGTAGATAGGGGAGGAAACTAAAGTATTGGCTCAACCTTGAAAGGATCTACATGAATCCATTAAGTAGATACGATGAATCCCAATAATTGACCAGATATGACAGCGAACACATTTATTTGGATTCAATTATATTTGATAAAAACGACATCGCTCAAAAACCAATCGAAGATGATGATGATGATCAATTCTCTTTCGAGAACGAGCAGCTAGGTCATCCAAATAAGCTTTGATGATATGTTTGATATCATGGAAAGCATAGTACATGGCACGCTGAAAAGTAGCTCCAACATTTTTATGGCCAAAAGGCATCTTTTGTATGAAAAAGTACCTCAGGGGAAATAAAAGCTATCTTATGCTGATCTTCAGGATGGATAATAATCTGATTATAACCCGAGAAACCATCCATTAAGCAGAAAATCTCATTTCCCTCACATTCATCGATAATTTGGTCAATAAATGATGTGGGGAAGTTATCTTTAGGAAAAGGCTTATTTAAATCCCCAAATTCTATGCATACACAGATCATTCCTTGTTTTTTATCAACCAAGACTAGATTCGAGACCCACTCAGTCAACGGAATGAGGTATATGAAACCTGCCTTAAGCAAATTCTCAACCTCGGCTTTGATAGCTACCTTTTTCCTAGGGTTTACTGGCCAAAGCTTTTTCCATATAGGCTTTGCATTCGTGTAAGTCTTGATCTCATGTTGGACTATTGATGGATCAATTCCAAGCATTTCCTCATAAGACCAAGCAAACACATCACAAAATTATTTAAAAAGATTAGTATAGATTTAAATTTCTTAAGGGGAGCATTCAGCTCCGATGAAAACATTCTCAATTATATTGGGATTCCTGGAGATGTTCACCAGAATAGTTTCCGAAATAACAGACATGTTGCCTTCGAAAAAAACCTGTGTTGGAGCCAAAGGGTTTAAAATTGTGTGAACATCACCAGTCGACGAAGGACTAGACAAACTTGATTCTACTTCATGTATGTCTAGGAGAAAATATGACTGATGATTCAAATCATCCCATGGTCTGTCTATAACGATCATTTCTTCTAGGAATTAGGGGATTTTTGAGGTCTAAAATGGGCATTTTAAGGAAATTATAAAATAATAGTGGAAATAATTGTTGGGCTAATTTATTAACACAAATTAACACAACTATTTCATTATCAATCCAGGTTTGTAAAACTTGGAGGCATGTCCACAATGTATGGATATCAGATGTAGTCAAGATTAGAAGATAAAATATGAAGAATTAAGGAAGTTCATATTACAAATATAAATCTAATTAAATAATTTCTAATTCACTTCTGGAGCATATGTGAGATGAAGTGGCTCTTAACTTAAGAGATCCATTTGTATCCTTCTTCTACAATATTACTTGATGAATAGAAATCAAAAACCATTAATTGACAACAGCTTAAGATGCATAAATAAAAAATGAAAGAGGCTCCTAACTTAGGAGATCCTTGATATTCCTCATCACAAATTCATTCATCATTATGCTATTGTTAGAAAACTAGAATTGCATAAAACTATTTGAAAACAAGAAAGATGAACTCTAGTTTTTATTCATTAATTCAATAGAAAGAGGGTTCAACTTGAACACTGTGTTGTCCTTTCATATCAAAATGATAAATAGACTAAGATTCATTAGCAAACATAAATCATCACACATCAATTCAAGTAAGAAAATCTGAAGCAAAACAAGTAAACAAATCTGAAGCAACTAGTTCATGAAAATCAAGCTAGTTAAACAATGAAGTGTACTTAGCTTGGAGTGGGGGCCCTCCACCCTTGCCTTGCACACTTGAAAAGGTTAACAACTACTAAAAATTCAGTCAATCATCCACACATTGAACAACAAAATTAAAGTAGAACAGGTTCTTCAAATTAACTTCAAATATTCAAATGTCTCCACATAAATTATACAAAATTCTACATCCATAAGCCTTCAAAATTTTGGCTTAAATAGAAGATCATGAAACAAACTGATCTAAAGTATATATAACAACTATATGTATCCATCTCCATCTACCCAAGTCGAATCCATCCAACCTATCACTAAAAATATGGAAAATTATTGAATTGAGGCTTCTGTGATCCATAATAGTTGTAAGCAGAACTTCGGCGAAAATCACATGAGGAAAGACCTTTGTCGACGCGTTTCGAACCAACCAGTGTGGTTCATCGTCAGGACAAGTTGAAGAAACAGATCCAGCTTAGCATGTTAAATAGTCTGAGCAGAGACTCCAACGGCTAAATTGACCAACGACTAATTTTGATCTACGGTCCATAGGTCAAATTACTATTCATTAATTTAATATTATTATTATTTTTTTTATATTAATACATAAAATATTTTAATGGTTAGTTATAAAAATTAATTAATTAATTTTAATATATATATATATATATATATATATATATTAAAGTTATAATATTAGGTTATTAATAAAAGTTAGGATTCAAAATAAATAAAATATTATTAGTGGTTAGTTTAAGAAGATAATTTGCTTATTTATTTAAATTATTCACTGATTATTGTTAATATAAAATATATATATCAGGTTAAAAATATCAATAATTTAATTTAAATGGCTAGTTAGAAAAGGTAAATTATTTAATTTAATTATATATTAATAATATAAGTAATTGTTTTGTTTAATTAAGTTATTTATTAAATATAATTAATATTATATTAGTAAAATAGTCTTGATAATAATATATTATTAATATTAGTAGTGAAAAAAATATTATTAATTTAATATTATTAATATTAATATTAATATTATTATTATTATTATTATTATTATTTATGGAAAAAAGTTAAATTAGGTAAGATATATAGAGAAAAATACTTTTAAGTGTTAGTTTATAAAAATAAAAAAACTTTAATATAGTTTATTTATCTAAATTATTTATTAATAATTATTAATATATATCTATATCTATATATATATATATATATATATATATATATATATATATAAATTAAATTAATAATCTTCGGTTATTTAGATAAAGTTTGATAAAAGACCGTTGAAAAAAAATAAAAAAAAAATAAATTAATTAATAAATTAATAAATTAATTAAAATAATAATAATAATAATAATAACAATAATAATAATAAATAAATAAATAAATAAATAAATAAATAAAAATAAATAATAATAATAAATGCATGTAAATATAGGGTATATAAATAAATAAATAAAAACAATAGAGAGAACAACAAAAAAGGGGGAGGGACAGGAAAAAGACCAAAAGCGACCACAGAGCAAAACGGATCAACCCCAGGAGGAAGGAAGGCTCCAACGGGAACACAGAAAACTAAGACGACAGGGCAGGGATCCAACAGCTACTGATTTTCCAGCCGTCATCTCTATTGAGATTGTTAGGCCTTCTTTCAATCTCAATAGCTTCCCTGAATTTACGATGATGGAAATGAGCAATCTTAGCAACAACCTTGGCCTCCTCAATACAAACCTGATGCTTGGTCTTTTCCACATGCTCTGCTAACGCTGAAGACTTGGTTCTCCCATGTCTTAGGTCAGCTGCATGTTCGCTTATCCTCTGATGGATGGAGCGTCCTATTTCCCCGATATAGGGGGTTCCACAAGAACAAGGGATCAAGTAGACACCGTTCATGTCCATAGGGTCAACAGGATATTTCACCGATCGGAGGGACTTACGAATGGTGTTGAGGGGCCTAAAGGTAGAGGGGATATCATACCTCTTAAGGATCCGAGCAATTTTGTCTGTGGTTCCTTGAACATAGGGAAGATGGACCCCTAGTCGGCGCTCCTTCGGTTCTTTATTAATCATCGCATTTTTAGAGGCTTTAAGGAAAGCCTTCTGACCAAGGCGCCTACTGTAGCCATTCTCCACAAAGACATTAAGGAGATGGGATCTCTCCTTATCAAAGCTCTTATTATCAGAAATCCTCAGGGCACGAGTAGCAAGGGTGTTAAGAACACCCATCTTTTGAACAGGGAAATGATGGGAATCGGCATGAAGATACTGCTCATTATGTGTTTTCTTACGGAATACTGAGTGGGAGAGAGAGCCATCCATATTCTTAGAAATAAGAATATCCAGGAAAGGGAGGCAACCATTGACCTCTTTTTCCATGGTGAACTTAATGGCAGAGGACTGACCGTTGAGGTGATTGAAGAAGCGATCCAGCTCCTCGTGGCCATGGGACCAGATGACATTAGTGTCATCTACAAACCTCCTCCAAAGCTTAGGAAGGAGACGAGCCGAGGCTAGAGCTTTGGCTTCGAAATCTTCCATAAAGAGATTGGCGACAATAGGGGAAAGGGGGGAGCCCATGGCAACACCACAAGTCTGTTCAAAGAACTCACCCTCGAAACAGAAGAAAGTGGAAGTGAGACAGATCTCCACCAGATGCGCGGTATCGGGATCCGTTAGGCGATAGATCACTTCCACGACCTCCTTTATAGGGATGCAGGTATAAAGGGAGACCACATCAAAGCTGACCAGGATGTCCTCAGGGTCAAGCTTAATATCCTTAAGCTCATTAATGAAGGATGCAGAGTCTTTCACGAAGGACTCAGTGCGGCCAACCAGGGGCTTAAGTTTCAGGGCGAGGAACTTAGCTAGAAGGTAGGTCGGACCACCAATGGTATTGACGATAGGCCTCAGAGGGACCCCTTCTTTGTGAATCTTAGGTAACCCATAGATCCTAGGAGTAAGGGGACTGCTCTCAATGAGTTTGTGGCTTAGAGAGCTCACCGAACTACTGGACTTGATGGCGAGAGCCACAGTCCTAGAAACTTTCTTAAGAGGGTTCTTGGGCAGTTTTTTATAACTGCCACTATTGTAAAGATGATCTAACATCTTCTTCCGGTAATCATCCTTCCGGTAATAATAACATATTAATAATATATCATTATCAAGACTATTTTACTAATATAATATTAATTATATTTAATAAATAACTTAATTAAACAAAAAATTACTTATATTGTTAATATATAATTAAATAAATAATTTACCTTTTCTAACTAACCATTTAAATTAAATTATTGATATTTTTAACCTTAACTATATGATATATATATATATATATATATATATTTTTTTTTTTATATTAACAATAATCAATGAATAATTTAAATAAATAAGCGAATTATCTTCTTAAACTAACCACTAATAATATTTTATTTATTTTGAATCCTAACTATTATTAATAACCTGATAAAATCCGGAACACAATGGCAGCGGAGAAGGTTTCTGCAGTCATCTTTCACGCAACTTTCCAGTCCAGCATTCTGGGCAACCTCAGCAAGCACAGCTCGGGATCCTTTTGCCTTCACGGCAGATCTGCATTCGCCATTGTGGTCTCGGCCGGACAGTTACCCGTGCGCTTTTGCCATGAACCAGTGCATGAGATCTCAGCATTCGCATGGTCTTTGTTTGGATCTGGGGCAAACACTCGCTCTCCGAAACGCAGTCTTATCTTCAGATCTGACAGATCCGGTCACCCAGAAGGCAGAAAGGCCCACGCTCTGGCCAGATCCAGAGATCTGTTTACATCTTGGCTCTGTCCTATTCCGGACCACAGTCTCAAATCGCAGAGAAGGATCTGCATGGAAAATATGGACAGTGCTGCCTGGAGCCTGGAAATCCCAAATTATTTTGCCGCCCCTACCAGATGAAGTTCAAACAATCTCAGAGAATCGGGGTTTGCATCGCCGTCAGCGAAGGACTCGCAACCCACTTCACGGATCTGCTACCTCCGCCCCTGGGAGAGCGATGCAAGGAGCCGGGACGTTCACTTCAAGCATAAGAAAGTATAAAATCCCCAGATCCGCCGCTGATCAATCAGATCGAGCTCTCATCAAACAGATCGGCCAAGAACTTGCAGGTCTGATCCCTCGGATGGGAAATAGCCACGGCAGATCTGTACTAGGAAGCACAAGAAGCCCTGGCATGGGGTCAAGGCCCTTCTCTGACTCCTTTCAGATCCAAATTTCTCAGCCTATAGGTAGAACCATCATGCAATGGGTCAGTCCTTCAGATCTGGTGCAGGAACTCAAACTGAATCTAGAACGCAGGATCGGGATCCCATCAAGCCTTCAGCGACTTCTCTTTCAAGGTAAACAACTTGAAGACCCTCTTCCCCTCTCTTCTTACAGCATTTCCAGGAACAACTCTATGGTGGTAACCCTTCATTTGAGAGGAGGTGTTGCGGGACAGTCATCCTCTACTCGGCCCTTCTCATACAAAGACACAGTTCACTCTGAGAACCCCAAACCCCCGGAAGCCCTTAAATCTAAGGCCTTCTTGGTTGACAAGATTGAAGAAATTCCTCTACTGAACTCATCCATGAAGATCTGGCAACCCAACTTCAAGAGTTTGCAAAAAGAGCCATCATTTGCAGATTTAATGGACTGTGGCCGTGATCTCAGGATCTCTATGCATGGATCCATGCAAACTGGACACATCATTGTAAGATCTTTTTTTGTTCAAAAGGTTACTTCATTGTTCTATTTGACAACAGTAAGCATTATGAAAAGGCCTTAGCTGAGGGCCCTTGGTTCATGGGAACCGTAGGGCTCTTCTTGACTCCTTGGTTCCCAGATTTTGATCCAGCTACTGCAGTCATTACAAAGACACCTGTATGGATCAGGCTTCCAAACTTACCTGCTCACCTATGGTATACTCGTGTCTTTAGAGCTATAGGCGACACCTTGGGCAACTTCATTAGGGGAGATTTATGGCGGGAATCCAAAGGTCTCTACTCATATGCAAGAGTATGTGTGGAGCTAGACCTAAGCAAAGGACTTCTAGAACAAATCAATCTCAAGATAAACGACTTTGTCTGGACCTAGACACTGGATTACGAGAATACTGCTTTTCGGTGCCGCCATTGCCACCAATCTGGGCATTTGCAGAATACATGCCCATCTCGCCCGGCAAAAAAGAATAAGGACAACATCTCCAAGCCCAAGTCCAAACGATGGGCTCCTTGCTCTCCTCCTCCAGTCGTGGATTCTGATTCCTCCAGCTCTGAAGATGAAGATAGCGATGAAGAATTGAATCAGGCCCCTCATTTCGTCGTCCCTTCCACCGATGGTCTGGCGCCTTCCTCTGACTCAGCCACTGCTCAGAAACACGTCCATTTGTCCTCCTCCTCTGATTCAGAAAAGGAGGGCTCCCCTGTGGAGGACCCCAATCTTCAAGTTGTTATCGCTCATCCACCCCAAAATGGTTGGGTCGAAGTCAAAAAAAGGAAAGGGAAAAAGCTTCGTGTTGAGGCCTCTACCCTTTCAGGGTAGGAATCAATGCTTCTTTAGGCTCCCAGCGACTTGTTGTAGCTCCTTGTTTGTTTAACTCCTTCTCCGGAACCGAGGTTGATAGTCCTATCATTTCTGGTTGCCGGTTTCCTGTCTCTCTTGAATGTATCCTCTTGTACAATATTTTTTGCTTAATAGAATTAGTCTAATTCAGAAAAAAAATAAAAAATAAAAATAAAAATAAAAATAAAAATAATAAATAAATAAATAAATAAATAAATTTATTAATAACCTAATATTATAACTTTAATCTATATATATATATATATATATATATATATATATATATATATATATAAATTAATTAATTAATTAATTTTTATAACTAACCATTAAAATATTTTATGTATTAATATTAAAAAAATAATAATAATATTAAATTAATGAATAGTAATTTGACCTATGGACCGTAGATCAAAATTAGCCATTTGTCGATTTGGCCGTTGGAGTCTCTGCTCAGACTATTTAACATGCTAAGCTGGATCTGTTTCTTCAACTTGTCCTGACGATGAACCACACTGGTTGGTTCGAAACGCGTCGACAAAGGTCTTTCCTCATGTGATTTTCGCCGAAGTTCTGCTTACAAATATGGAAAATCCCATGAAATCATAAAACTGCTCTATTTCCTAGGGATTTTCTAGATGACTAGTCCTGTTTGACTAGCTTTGACCGGGCCTGATTTAGCTTGTTTTGATCAAACCAATTGGAGTTAGTTCAATCCTATTTTCCAATCTTTTCATAAATGTATCCAGTTCGTGCCCAAGTGTCTTGCAAATATGACATCCATATAGCTATTACGAGAATTTCTGATTCTGTCCAAAAATTGCACTTGAAATTCAATTTTCATAAAAACTTCTAGAAATTGAAAAATTAAAATTAAATACCTGAATATGCATAAAATACATCAAAATGAGGTGGATGTGATGGAAAATGGATGGAAAATATAAGAATTAAGTATGTTTTCTTAAGCAAAACTAGACCAAAAATGAGGGCCAACATCTCCCCCTTGTTGATTCACAAGCATGTCCTCATGCTTGTTTCTTCCTCTTGGATCTCCTGACCTCTGCTGTGAATCCTATGCCTGACCCTGATGCTTCCTGTTGTGCTGCCTCTAACAGATAATCTATCCCCATGTTGTGTTCTCCTTTATACATAGTTGCTTTGACCTTCTGTTTCTCATATTTATTCTTCCACATGTTCTTGTCTTTAAGCCACTTGAATGCCTGTTTGCAAAGTATATCATTCTTTCTCGTTAGTTTGCCTACCTATTTAGTTAAATTTTCATTCTCCCTTACTAAATTTGCATTATTTTTCTTGCATGCTTTATTTTCTTTCATCAAGTGCTTTTTCAGGATCTTGTTTATTTCTAGCTGATCGGTCAATTCTTTGATTTTGCTCAAATGCAACTCCTTTTCTACTTCTTGTATATCTTTTGCAAATGATGCGGTTGCCACATCATCAAAATATGAGTCTTTTTCTAGAGCTTCTTTCTCTAATCTTTTGATTATATCTTCTACCTATTTCTCTGTAGAACATGTTTCTACAATTTGTACTTCTTGGTCCTTGCTACTTGTTTCTATTGGGCTCTTTCTTCTATGCCTCCTAGAAGTGGATATGAAGGATGCTTCATTTTCAACCATAACAATGTTGTTTTGCTTCTTAGACCTGGTTCTGGGATAAAGTGGTGAATTCATGATGTCCCTGGTTTCCTACTTTTTTTTGTACTGTTCGTTAATGACCTATTCCTCATGCTGGTTTTGGATTAAAATCTCTCTCTCGATTATGCCCTGAGTTTTTACTTGATGCTCTACAAGAATTTTTATTAGTCCCTGATGACAAGCTTGAGCTTCTATTGGTTTATTCTCATTTCTCACTGGATCTAAGATCTTAATGAGACTTTGGGAGAAAAAATATGGCAAGTTTATTTTGACTTCTCCTTTAATGTGTTGGAGTAATCTGACATGATACAAATGTGCCACACTATGTCCCCTATCACATGTGAAGAATTTTTGAATGATCAAGACTAGTTCTCCCTATGGCTCATTGAAGCACTCCCTGGGTATGCCTTTAGCTCTGTCAAAGGCTCCCTTCTTATTTTTTTCTAAGAAAAAAGTCCATGCTTTCTCCTTGAAATGTAGACCTTTATTATAGTTTTCCCCTATCAATGGAAGATCCAATGCTTGGGGGATGTATTACGGAGTCAACGGAATGCTTAAGTTTCCTACCGTTGTTCACTACAACAAAACCAGCGATTAGTGTCCCTTTTTACTTCTTTTTTTTCATCTAGAGCCCATTTTTGGTGCTATTTGCATCCATTTATCAAATATGGTGCAAAACTTGACACAAAATTTGCATCAAGTTTTGCACCAAATCTTACACCAAGTTTAGCACCAGGTATTGCTATAGGTTTTGCACCACGTTTTGCACCAAATTTTATGCCAAGTTTTGTGTCATCCTTTGCACCAGGTTTTGTTCCAGGTTTTGCATCAATTTTGGCATCTATTTTTGTTTGACATACTTTTGCATCCTCATTTGCATCCACTTTTTGCACCTACACTTGCATCAACTTTTGCATCCTTTTTTGCATCCTTTTTTAAATCATTTTTTGCATCCATTTTTTCATCCATTTGTGCATCACTTTTGCGCCACGTTTTACATTGAGTTTTGTGTCTAGTTTTGCATATAATTTTGCATCTACTTTTGTTGCATCCACTTTTCCATCTTGTTTGGCATCCATATTTACATCCTCTTTTGCATCTATTATTGTACCCACTATTGCATCTAATTTTTTTGTGCCGCAATTGGCGCCTAGTTTGGCACCTCCTTTTGCATCCACTTTTGATTAAAATTTTGCATCCACGTTTGCATCCTCATTTGCATCTAGGTTTTCATCAACTACTACATCTATTTTTGCATCCCTTTTTGTATCCAATTTTGGACCAGGATTTGCATTGGGTTTTGTGTCTCGTTTTGCATCTACTTTTGCATCGACTTCTATTGCATCCACTTTTGCATACAATTTTGCATCCACTGTTACACCCATTTTAAATTTCACTTTTTGCATCCCTTTTTACATCTTCATTTGCATCATACTTTGATTCTTTTTTTTCATCTATCATTACATCCACTTTTGTTATGCCATAATTTGCACCATGTTTTGCACTCACTATTGTATCCACGTTTGCTTCCAATTTTGCATCCATGTTCACATCCTCTTTTGCATCAAATATCGCATCTATTTTTGCATCCACTTTTGTGTCAGGTTTATGCATTGGGTTTTGCATCTCGTTTTGTATCTACTTTTGCATCTACTTCCATTGTATCCATTTTTTTCATCCAATTTTGTTTTGCATGTTGCATCAATGTTTGCTTCCACTTTTACATCCATTTTTGCATCTTATTTTGCATATTTTTTGTCTATTGTTACATCCACTTTTGTTGCACCATATCTTGCGCCTACCATTGCAACCACATTTGCTTCCACGTTTGCATCCACATTTGCATCCTCTTTTGTGTTCAAGTTTGCATCAGATATTGTGTGTGTTTTTGCATCCCCTATTGTATCCACTTTTGTTTCATCCATTTTTGCATCTACTTTTGTGTCCGTTGTTGCATCCACATTTGTTTCACCACAGTTTGTGCCAAGTTTTACACCTACCATTGGACCCATGTTTGCTTCCACTTTTGCCTTCATGTTTGCATCCAAATTTGCATTGACAACTGCATCTACTTTTGCATCCACTTTTGTGTTAGGTTTTTCATGTTGTTGTGCATCTACTTATGTTGTATCCACTTTTCATCCAATTTTACTTCTATTGTTGCCCCCATTTCTATGTTCGCTTTTGAATCCCTTTTCCAACACTCATCATATTTTCTGTATTGATGATATTCCTTATGGCATTGACAATTACGAACAATTGATGACAATGTCAATAATATTGACAATGATGAAAATGAAGATGATGGAGATGACATGAATTGTGATTATGATGATAAAGACGATAGTGGTTACAATGACATTAATGATGATGATGGCAATGATTATGATGATGACGACGCTAATGACCTTGGCGAATCTTCCCAATTTTAGATGTTGTCATTGTCATAATCATAAGCATTATCTTTGGTGTCATCATCATCATTTTCATCTAGGTCATCATCAAAAACAATAATGGCATGAATGATGATGATGATTACAACAATGTTGATAGAAATTACATTAATGATGATGATGGGGATGATAAAAATGACAATGACGATGATAATGGTGGTGATGATGATGATGATCATCGATCATCTCTCAAAAATAGAGTTGTTATTTCTCTTACGTATATCAATGTGTCCTAAACAACCCTTTTCTAGCACTGATCACATTTTTTGGGTTGACGATATTTCTTACAACGTCTATAATTATAAACAATTGCAAACAATGTCCATAATGATGATGATGATGGAGCCGATGATGATGGCATGAATGGTGATTATGATGATAATGTAATGATGGCAATAACGATGACAAGGATGATGGTGATGATGATGACAATGATTATGATAATGAGAATGAATAATTACTAGTTTCACTACCATCTTCTGGATACATATTACTATCATACTTTTTAAATTTTTTGTCTCTCTTGAGGTATCTTACTATAATGGTGTTGTCAACACTAGAAAGATATCTTGTTGTAATGGTGGTTCTAATGTTAGCACTAGCAAAGTTTTTGTTAAATTTTGGTTAAAAAAAATCGATTTATGCAATTATTTTGACAATCTATGTAAAAAAGTAAATAAGATCCAATTATTTTGACTGTAGTCCCATTGATTATCATGAATTCACCAGTCTGAAGACCATATTCTACATACATATTATTATTAAACTTTTTGCATTATATCCCTCTTATATCTTGTTGTAATGGCAGTATTAGCACTAAAAAAATATCTTTTTGTAATGGTGATGTTAGTATTAGCACTAAAAAAATCACTAAATTTTGGTAAAAAAAAGTTTATCATTTATTTATTTTTAATTTGGGAAATTTTTGTTTTTAATTCTATTTTTATGCAGTAATATTTTTTTTGGTTGAATTTTGGTAGTAACTAGTTTTTGGTCGAATCATATGTATTAACCATGTTCTTTATGCTACAAGTCTAATTGTTGGGTCGAAATTGCTCTTTCAAATAAGTTGCAAAAGCTATTTTACATCCATTGTTGCACCCATGTTTACACCCACTTTTACATCCCTTTTTGCATCCTATTTTTCATCTTCATTTGCTTCTTTTTTTGCATCTATCATTACATCTACTTTTGTTGTGACAAAATTTGTTCCATGTTTTGCACATATTGTTGTACCCACGTTTGCTTCCAATTTTGCATCCATCTTCACATCCTCTTTTGCATAAAATATTTCATCTATTTTTGCATCCACTTTTGTGTTGGGTTTTGCATCTCATTTTGTATCTTCTTTTGCATGTACTTCCATTTCATCCATATTTTGCATCCAATTTTGTTTCTCATGTTGCACCCGTGTTTGCATCCACTTTTACATCCCTTATAGCATCTTGTCTTGCATCTAAGTTTGCATATTTTTTTGTGTCTATTATTACATCCACCTTTTTTGTGCTATTATTTGTGCCATATCTTATGCCTATCATTGCAACCCACATTTTCTTCCACTATTTCATCCATATTTGCATCCTCTTTTGTGTCCAAGTTTGCATCAAATATTGTTTATGTTTTTTGCATCCCATTTCGAATTTACTTTTACATCCACTTTTGATTTGTCTAGTTTTGCAACTAATTTTGTGTTCACTATTGCACCCATGTTTGGCCCATGTTTACATCCCTTTTTTCATCCAAGTTTTCCTCCTTTTTGCATTCAAGTTTGTGTCCCTTTTTTTTTACATTCATTGGAGTATCCACATTTGTTTCACCACAATTCATGCTAAGTTTTATGCCTACTATTGTGCCCATGTTTTCTTCCACTTTTTCATCCATGTTTGAGTCCTATTTTGTGTTCAAGTTTGTATGAACTATTGCATCTACTTTTTCATCCACTTTTGTTCAATTTTTCTGTCTTGTTCTGCATCTACTTATGTTGTGTCCACTCTTCATCCAAATTTACGTCTATTTTTACCCCCATTTTTTTGTTTACTTTTGCATCCATTTTCTAACACACATCATATATTTTGCATTGATTATATTTCTTATGACATTGAAAATTATGAACAACTGATGACAATGTCAATAATTATAACGATGATGATAATGAAGATGATGACGATGACATGAATTGTGATTGTTATGATAATGACAATGATGATAAAGACGATGGGAGTTACAATGACAATGATGATGATGCTAATGACCTTGGCCATTCCTCCCAATTTTTAAATGTTATCATGGTAAAAATCATAATAATTTTCTTTGGCATCATCTTCCAAGTCATCATCATCTGATCATCATTATCATTATTTTCATCTTGGTCATAATCAAGAACAATAATGGCATGAATGATGATTATGATGTTCATGATGAAGATGACAAAAATTATGATAAAACTTATATTAGTTATGATGATGGGGATGATGACAATTATAATGACGATGATAATGGTAGTGATGTTGATGATCATCAATCATTTCTAAAAAATAAAGTGTTTATTTTTCTTTCATATATCATGTGTCCTAAGGTTGGTGATATTTCTTATGATACCTATAATTATGAACAATTGACGACAATATAAAAAATCATGATGATGATGATGATCATGAAGAAGACATGAATGGTGATTATGATGATAATGAAATGATGACAATAATGATCACATTGATGGTGGTGATGATGGCAATAATGAAGATGATGACCCTCCCTCTAAACTAGCGAGGTACTCATAATGAGACAAAAAAGTACTCTGAAGTTGAAATATTCATATAAGAAGGGATCTAGATTGATAAGCATCAATGATGATTTACATCATCATAGCCAAAATTTTCAAAATAGTAAGGCCTTGACTAACAAGTTTATCTCTCCATTAGATCAGAGCACAATGTTGGGAGGCATAAATTTGGACACCACTGCCTTTCAAGGCACTTACCCCACCAAGATGTTTACCAGGTATGTCCTCACATGATCATTTCCTAATCCACTATCATAATATTTGACACCAGAAAATGTCAATCCTCATGACTATTCTTATCTTGGATTAATGTACTTGACTTATGGCGATTAGTCCTAGTCAATGTCCAAATTCTCAAAGAATGTTGGTCCCAGATGTTTATCCAATCCACCATTATCCCTACTAGTGCCTTTACTAGGCTTACGATTGTTAATCCTAGCCATAGTACATGACACATGGATAACATGGTGTCTACCCTCACTCCCTCTCAACCAGGGAGGAAACATCCACAAGCATAAGATTTTCTCAAGAATACCCATCATTTTCGTAGAGAATAACATCATTAATTTGTTTTCATCACATGACGACTTTATGATTAAGCATTCATAGATTTGTGGCAAAATATTTCCCCTTTTGTATTTGTGATGAAATACAATTAAAAAGTGAAATCCAAAATCATTAAACATACACTATATTGATTTATCTAAGTCTAAACTCTAAGGTTGAAGTGAAAATTCATGTAAATCTTATATCTATGATTTGTGCCAAACTTATGAAAACCTTATTCCCTAAGTCCTGTATATAAGAAAATGAAAAAGAAAGAAAAATAAGGTCCAATAAATGGTAACCCATGTATTCACTCCCTCTTTGGAAAATATATGAATATATACACTCCTAGTCACACTTGATCACATGTATGTGATGGTTAAATCATGAATTCTTCTTTTCTCCTTGCATTTTCACTTCATCATTTAAGCACCTAATTGAGGATCTAAGGAATGTTTGTTTCCTAAGGCTTTCATGTCTACTCTTGGTTTACTTATGTCACACTACTGTCAATTTATGTGACAGAGTGAAATACATAAGTTTGTGGAGTTATTATAGAGGTGTATTGAGTTCGTAACCACACACACATGTATTACATCTCATTGATCCACATGTGTGGGTTGGAGACTCATTTCTTGACAACTTTAATGGAGACTACTTTGTGGCTTTAATGGTATAGCTTACAAAATATCTTGTTAAACATTTCGATTCATTCTTTCTTTTCCTCGAGACACTTATAATATTGAAGTCACTCCCAACAATCCATGGAGATGGGGAGTATAAATTACTTGTGCTAGAAATAGAATTGAGAAATAGAGGTTTTCCATTTGCGATATTGGAGTCATAGACATTGGATACATGGTAGTAGTCCTCAATTTCAATTAACTAAAATTGTATTGTCATAATGCGAAAAGAGGTAAACATATTGGTAACCTTGATGTCTTAATCATTTCAAATAATAACCATTCCACCCAAGTATCTCTAAGAATCAATCACTACTACTTGGAGATTCCTCCCCCATTTTCTAATTATATGAGGTTTAACCTCACTTAATGTTTTTGCTTCTTATATCAACATTATTTATGGGTGCTTTGCATACCATTTTTCTTTTATGAGTTTGTTTTCGCTTACTATTGACGCCCCTCATGTTCCAAGACTATTTTCATCAAAAATTTACATAGAAAGAAAGTATAAAGTGACTAAAAAGAAACATGTCTCAAGATTTAAGTGCTTGGACAATTCCACTTCATGACTCCTATATTTCCTTAACCTGGGACCAAATGGTGAACTTGATGGCCTTAAGGGAAATTGATCAATGAAAATATAAAAAAGAGGTGATTTTTGACTTTATCACATACAATTTAATATACTAAAAAAATATCCATAACAATTTCATCAATCAATGAATCATTAAAAAAAATATCCAAAACAATTTCATCAAGCAAAGAATAATTGCATTATAAAATACAATCTATATGCATTTTGGGAAAGTTTTGCTAAAACATGCTTAAAAATCAGCATATTTAATATTAATATTTAACAATAATATGGACAATAACACATTTTGATAAATTAAATAACATATTATCAAGCCTAAAAAATGTCACTAACTGAAAACTACAAAGCATGCAACTAATGGAAGTGACCACTCAAGGCCACCACAAGACAATTAATCTATTAAGACCAAGATTAATGGGGACAAAGATCTATAAAGGAAAAAGGAAAACCTATTTTAACTTTATTGTTTTATTAGCCTGGTTCAAGATGAACATTTCAAGATATCATGAAGAACATAATTAGTTTTATTGCATTAAGAAAACCCAAGCACATTCTATAACTTAGCAAGAAAGAGATGTATAACACCCATCTCAGCAACACGACACATGACATTAAGTTACTTTACTATATATAATTTAAACTCCTATCATAAAATCACAAATTTAGCATGAATGGAATGTTTAAAATCCATTTTTATAAAAACAAAATATAATTTTTGTTATAGAAAAATATACCAAAAACTAAATATATTTTTCTAGAAAAAAAAAATACTAAAACTAAATATATATTTAAAAAAAAACTAAAACATAAGCAAACTAGAATTTGAATTTGACATTCTTGGTCACTTTCGGAAACATATGGTGGAATGTAATCTCTTTATCCTCATATTTAGCTTTTTCCTAAAAAATAAAAGCATATAAAAATGGGAAAGAGCCATAAAGCATGGGGAAGCTTTTTCCTAAGCACAAAAGCATCTAAAAAGTGGAAAATTCCTTTTTTATATGAGGAAACATTATTCACCCAAAAGATTTTTCCCAAATTGAACTAATGAGGAATTTTGGAAATCTTCATAGCCTCCACTTTCCTATATATTAGAGGCTTGGCCATTGAAAAAATGATGGGAATTTTGTATTGTCGCGCTCTTGAGATCTGTCTTGAGAGGGAGAGTTTTGGAGCTATGAGTTAGGGGAGGTGATGTTGCAACTATATCTGATTGTTGTAACTTTCCTCCAACTCCTTTATTTATATAGATCAGTTGTTCTTCCTTCCATATGTTTCTATTCATTCTTTACTTCTTCTATTTAACTAATGTATGCATGGGTTTTTGGTTTATATTTATTTATTCAATAATATTTATATGTTTTTTATAGTTTTGATTATTAAGATATTATGTTGTGAAGGTTGCTTTATTCTCTCTCTTATGTGTAGGACCAAGCTTTGGAGCTAGCTAGGAGCGCTTCTTGGCTATACGAAAAACTCCAAGAAGACCTGCATGCGAGGGCTCACAAGAATTCATTCTTTTTTTCTTAATCTATACTCTACATCTTGATCTACTAAGAATCCTAAGCCTTAGAACAACCTTTCTCTTAATTGGTTTGTCCTAGGTTTCTGAGATAAACTGAGAGGGTTTTGTTTTCATCTAACCATGCATTAAATCCTACAGCAAAATGATATTTAGAAAATTTAATATATTTCACTATGTAAATGAACTTAGTAAAATGAACCCATAGAGGTGGTCATAAATGGAAATAAAAGTAAAACTCTAAACAAGAAGCCAAAAGTGGATTTAATCATGGATGAAAAATTGGGAGTAGAATTGGATGTTAAACTAGCCATCAAAACAATATGCAAACAATGACACAAAAAGGTTTTTAAAGTAAAATTAAAAAAGGGTGCAACACTAGACACAAAGAAGGGAACAAAATAGGGCATATGAAAGGATACCGAATTGGGTGCAAACAAGGATGTAAAAATGGACACCAAAATGAGGATGCAAAGAATGGTGTAAAATTAGGATGCAAAAAGGATGTAAGAAAAGACACAAAACAAGATGCAAAATGGGACTAAAAAATGGTGAAACCAAGGATGTCAAAGATGATGCATAACTAGATGAAAATTCCAACTAAAATCTAGGTGCAAAATGAGATGCAAATGTGGACACAAAATGTGGCAGAAAAAAGGATGCAAATTTGGAAGCCAAAAACGATGAAAAAATAGATACCAAAAAGGATGCAAATTTGGACATAAAAAATGGTGCAAAATTGGACACAAAAGAAGAAAAAATGGTGCAAAAATGGGCATAAAAATGGCTCAATTTTGGATGCAAATTGAGATGCAACATTGGATGTAAAATGATGCAACAAATCATTTAAAACTTGGTGCAAAAACAAATGCAAAAGTAGACGAATAAATGGCTCAAAAGTGAACGTAACAATAGACACAAAATGGGATGCAAAGGTGGATGCAATATATGGTTCAACATAGGATGCAAATTTAGATGCTCAAAAGGATGAAAAATTGGATGCAAGAAATGGTGTTAAAAATGATGCTAAAGTGGATGCAACAAATGATGCAAAATTAAATGCAAAATATGGTGCAAAATAGGATGCAAAAAAGGGAGATAAATAAAATGCAAAAGTGGATGCAAAAAATGGTGCAAAAATGCATGCGAAATTTGGCACTAAATCAAATTCAACATATGGTGCAAAATTGGATGGAAAAGATGGTGTAAAAAAAGGCACAAAAATTGGCACAAAAATAGATGTAAAAATAAGTACAAAATTAGAAGCAAAAGATGGCATAAGACTAGATGCAAAAATTGGCACAAATTGGATGTAAAAAAAGGCGCTAAATAAGATGTCAAAGATGGTGTAAAAATTGATGCAAATTATGACACAAAAATAGAAGCAAAGAATTCCACAAAAGAGGAAGCAAAAAATGATGCAAAAATAGATGCAAAAAAAAGGCACAAAACTAGAAGCAAAACCTGTTGTAAAACCAAATGAAAATCTTGGTGCAAAATATGATGCAGAAAATGATGGAAAATTTGGCGTAAAAAAGATGAAAAATTTGGTGCAAAAAAGGACGCTTTAAAAATTGTACAATAGAGCCAGATTTAGCGCCAGGTTGCTCATCCCAATTGAGAAAAAAATGCACTAGAATCTGGTGCTAAATCTGGCGCAAATTGCCTGTTTTGTTATAGTGGTTTGATCATGGGTATAGTTATTCACAAACTCCCTGGTTATACCCTCACTGTGACCATTAAACCTCTATAGAAACCCTATAATCCCTGCTTGATATAATTTTTCTATTGTTTCCTTCTTCCATTGCTCAATTTGAAATTTTGGTTCTATTCTGGTGGTCATGTTTTCTGAAAACCAGTGGATATACCCTTCTACTGTCATTAACTTCATTTTTAACAATGAAAATAACAATCATTCATGCATAAAAATCTTTTTGATTTAGTTTGTAGGGGGGCTTACCTTTCTCCTGATACTCTTTAGAAATAATAAAGTCAGGCTTGTTTTAGTCTTTGTTTCACTGCAACAATGAATCACTGTTTTTTTTTAAACATTAACCTTTGTGAATGAAAAACAAAAACAAACATCCTGCTTATTCTGATGTAAAATCCATTCTTGGTTCTGTTCCTCTTTCACCAAAACTCTGCTCTGTCCATATAAATGAAGTATTCTTCTTTATGCATATCACTGTTTATAAGAAAAGAAATTGGAAATCGAACTCTATTTTGATTTTGAAATTTTTTTATATAAAAACAAAATCATACCATAGCTCCTCTTTTTTATTTTCATTCTTCTTATAACTTCCCTATAGTTATCAAACTCATTTTTAGGTCATGCTGGAGTCATTCTTTCATTCACTATTTGTACAATTGTGCAATCAAACCCACTGTTTATGCAACTGAACCCACTGTTTATGCAATCAACCATAAATATTTCACTGTGTTTTCAACGAAATCATAACAAACTATAAGTTTAACACTCTGTTTCGTTGACCAATTTGATGAAAACAAGTGTTTATGCAACCAGACTTCAACTTAACACTCTGTCTTATTACCCAATCTTCAGTGAAAACACGTGTTTATGTAATCAAAACCACAACTAAACACTCTATTTTAACTTGGCGAAAATATTTACTTATGCAGTTAAACATTTAACTAACATTTTGTTCATCAATCAATTTGTTGATTTCATGAGTGAAAGTGGAGGATCCGAGTTGAGTTACCTGTCTGCAATGATTTTCCCTGATTCTCTCTATGTCACATCTCAACCAACCTACGTTTCATAATGGTTGCCACTGTTAAACTCTGTTTCAAAAACCTTACTTCTTGACTGATGGCAGAGACAACATTTAACAAATAATAAACAATGGTTGGAGTGCTTCTTATATCCTGGAGTCTAATTTGTGTTTTATTTTAAAAATCTTGATATTTTCTCATAAAAAATCTGCTGCATTTATTGAGGGAGATCGAGTTTTGGTCTGACCTTGTTGCTCACGAGATCTTCCTTAACTAACTCCACTTTCTCTGCTAGTTTCCTCAGCTTATCCCTCAATCTACTCCGTGTTTTCTTCTTATCACTCCGATTTCCAACTGCTATATCTCTTGCCTTCTCCTTCTCAGTTTGATTTCCTCTATTTCCATGTTTTCTCTCTCAAACCACTCACCTCAGGCTCGCAAATGTGCACTAATGGCTTATGCAACACTTCATTTCTCTCCCTGAGCCTGCAAAATGGCTGTGATGGTGGAGAGAAAGTGATTTTTACAATGCTCTGTGTGTAAAAATGGCGGAGGTATATTGCATGAGCTCTGTTGAATGCAAAACTCACAGTGTTGTTTTGTAACATTCACTGTTGTGTTTTCAAATTTCAGTTGAATGTACCACTTGTTGCATCTCCTCACTGTTTCCTTTGTGGCCGTTCTTCATTTTATCGTGCCCATCTAGCATACCAACCCACAATACTTACCTCCACATCTCGGTGTTTATTACTTGACCTTTGACTTATATATCACTCATTTCACTGTATAGTCTACATACCATTCATTTCATTACCACTGGCTCGTATTGTTATTCATTTCATGGTGCATTGTGATTTGATCGCCGCTTTGGATTTCATTATAGTTTGATTGCATGGTTTATAGTTTTAATACATGGTCTTATCTCCATTTAAATGTTAACGTACCTCCCCTTCATATCCATTACCCATGGTTTATACCTCCGAAACACTTCATAATGTTTGTTTGCATTGTATAGTCATCACACGATTTGCATTATGATAACCCTTGCACTCAATAGCATCATTCTTATGCACTTTAATTATAACTTATCGAAATAAATTATTTCGATTTCTTTCACTTTGTATTACTTTATAATGTGCATGTTTCCATATATATATATTTCAATATATGTCTTTTAATTTTAAAATGACCATGTTTAGGTCATATTTAAAATTAATTTCATGATACTAATCTTGTGTATGGTTTTGCAGGTTCTAACGTTTCAACTATTGGACCCTCTATTTGAATCGATTTTTATTTTCAAAAGAAAAATACTTAGGGTTATGAAATGAATATGGAATATGAAATGAATATTTGGAGGATGTTTATGGGATTAAATGTAGGATAATGGGTATAAATATATGAATAGGATAATATGATGAGGGTAGTGAAATGAATATGTAAGTAAAATATGCATGTCAGGTACTAACTCAATTTTAACAATCTCTAAAAAATTTCTAAAAATTTTGAAATTTCAAGAGCAAAACTTTGTACTCACTGTACTTTTACTCCCTGATAGTATTTGATGATGTCTTCTGGTCAAATGTCTTTGATGAATTGTCTAGGATAGATTGAAATGTAGACTTTATTTCTGCTTCATGTTCTTGCATCCATCATTGATTCAGGTTCATTGATTGTTGATGTCGTTCAGGTCCCTTCTGCAATTGGTACTTGATGGTTCAAGTCCCTACTGTCATGTATATTTTTATGCAGTATATACATGTTTTTTTCTAACATTTCAGGTCCCTTCTACACAATGTTTCCAATAATGTTTCAGGTCCCTTCTGCGATACAATTCAAGTTCCTTCTTCAATTCAGCTGCTCAAACTTTCAGCTACTCAATTGAGTTTCTTTTGCAACTTCCCCCTTGCTTATCTGAAGACTTGTCCTCAAGTCTTGTTTTGTTTTGGAGGTTCATTCTGCAAAATCAAACTGTCGTGAGTGTAAAAAAAAATTTGTGAATTCATACAAGCCAAACTAGTTGGTTTTCCTCTATGAATTCATGTTTGCTTTGTGCCAGTTGCCTGGTTTTCACAAGCAAACTTTTTATTATATATATATATATATATATATTTTTTTTTTTTTTATTCTTCTTCTGGAGTATTGGAAGGCATATTTCTATGTTGTTCCATTACTTCCAGGTCAGTCTCTTTTGTCATTTGTTTCACAAAATCTTCTTTATTGATAGGCTTATTGTAGACTTTAAGCCTATGTCCGTTAACTAGAAATGAAGTAGATTCTTGATCAATTGTTTTTATCTGAACAACTCCATTATCAAAGATTTCTTCTATCTCATATGGCCCCAGCCAATGAGTTGTAAACTTTGCCTTGAAATCTTTGAATTTGGAGTCAAACAATAATGCCCAGTCTCCTTTGTTGAATGTCTTGTTCTTGATGAATCGATCATGCCATTTCATCCTTTGCTATTGTACCAGAGTTGTGTGTTCCACTGCTTGTTGTCTCTGTTCATCCAGTTGATTCAATTCCATTATCCACTATTGTTGTGCTTCAGACAATTCCAATCCTAACTTTGCTGCTAACTTGAATGTGTGTATCTGAAATTCTATGGGCAACAAGACTTCTTTTCCATACACTAACTAGTATGGACTAAACCCAGTTGTGTTTTTCCATGTTATTCTGTATGCCCATAGTGCATCTCTTAACTTTTCTGACCAGTCCTTCCTGTTCATTTGTATTGTCTTCGTCATGATATTTTCCAGGACTTTATTTGTCGACTCCACTTGTTTGTTTGCTTGAGGATGGTACGAAGTTGATTTTCTATGTTTGATCTTGTACTTCTCTGTAAGATAACAAACAAGTTTTGAAGTGAACTGTGTGCCTTGGTTAGTTACAATCTATCTTGGTACCCCAAATCTGAAAAAGAATTCCTCAAAGAGGAAGGTGACCACGGTGTTTTCTGTTGCTCTTACTACTGCCTTTGCCTCAACCCACTTAGTTACATAGTCTTTACATACCAAGATGTACTTATTTTCATTTGATGGTGGATTTATTGGTCCCACAAAATCCAGATCCCATTTCTCAAATGGTTCTATGAGCACTTGTGGCTTAAGTGGAATTTCATCTGATATTATTGGCCTTCCTATTCTTCAGCAACTGACACACCTTTTAACATAGGCTTTGGAGTCTTTGAACATTGTTAGCCAGTAGTAGCCGAGTAGCAGCACCTTGTAGGTTGTCTGCTTGTCTGCAAAATGACCACCACATGGCTCATCATGACATGCTTTCAAAATTTATAATGTTTAATCTTCTCTAACACATTTTATTATTGTCATATCAGAGCTAGTGTAAAAGAATCACCATTCACCCAGCTATATCTAAAGCTTTCTCTAATTATTTTTCATTTTTGTTTCTTTATGAACTGGGATGGTAATTTTCCAGAGGATAAATAGTTTTTTATATCTACAAACCATGGTGTTTTGGTAGTTATTGAAAACAGATGTCCATCTGGGAAATTATCAGAAATAGGATTTGGATCACCAGGTGTATAAAAGCCTTGAAAGGAAATCAGCTACTTGATTGTCCTTCCTTGATTGAACTTGAATTGTAATGTTGAATTCCTACATTAAGAGTAACCATCTTGTAATTCTATCATTTGTGATTGCTTTGTTCATTAAGTATTTGATTGTTGAATGGTCTGTGTGAATGAACACTTGGTAACCTATTATGTAATGCCTAAATTTGTTTAATGCATGTACTACAACTAACATTTCTTTCTCTGTGACTGTGTAGTTCAATTTTGTTGGTGTTAAGTTTTTACTTATGAAGTATATAGCATAATTAAACATGTTTTCTTTCTGTCCAAGTGATGCACCTATAGCAGTATCAGATGCATCAATGGAAATGTGAAATGGCAAAGACCAATTCGGTCCTTGAAGGATGGGGGCAACTGATAGTTTTTCTTTCAATATTTGAAATGCATTTTGACAATGATTTGTCCATTGGAATTCAACATCCTTTGCAAGTAACTTGAATAGAGGTTGTGCTATTTTACTAAAATTTTTAATAAATTTCCTATAGTAGCTTGCATAACCCAAGAAACTTCTTACCTCCTTTTGAGTTGTAGGTGGCATTAAATTCACAATGACTTGTATTTTGGCTAGGTCCACCTTAATTCCTGATGAGGAAATATGGTGTCCTAACACTATCCCTTCTGTTAACATCATGTAGCATTTTTCATTACTCAGGGACAAATTTGTCTCTATGCATCATTTCAGAACTTTCTCAAGCTTTTTCAAACAATCGTCATATGTGTTTCCATATACAGTGAAATTGTCCATATAGACTTCTACACATTCATGGATTAGATCAACAAATATTGCGAGAATTGCTCTTTGGAAAGTAGTAGGTGCATTACATAGCCCAAATGGAAAAACATTGTATGCATATGTTCCCCATGGGTAGGTAAATGTTGTTTTGTCCTAGTCTTCCATTGCTATTCTAATCTTATTATACCCACTAAACCCATCTAGGAAAGAAAAGAATTTATTCCCAGCTAATGAATCTAGGACTTGGTCAATAAATGGTAGTGGAAAATGATATTTTAATGTTGCTTTGTTCAATTCCTGGTAATCTACACATATCCTCCACTTCCCATTTTTCTTTGGTACTACCACTAAGGGAGAAACCCATTGACTGTCAGAAATAGGATAGATGAACCCAACTTGCAATAGTTTTTGTAGTTCTTCTTTCACTATTTCCTTCATCATGGGGTTCATCCGCCTTTGAGGCTGCCTTACTGGTTTAATCTGGTCATCAGTATAGATGTGGTGGATACATGTGCTGGGGTGAATTCCCTGCATATCTGTGTAATCCTAGGCAAAAGCTTTTGAGTACTTCTGTAATAATGCTATTACCTCTTGTTCTTGTGACGATTGTAAGTTGTTACCAATGTTCAAATGTTTTCCAAGATAAATCTCAATTGTTTTAGTTGTTGAATTGGTAATTGTGTTTATAGGAAAAATATTTGTGAATGATTCTTGCAGTGATTGAATTGTGCAGGTTTCCTGAAAACAGTGGTTCAAAAGATTACTTATAACTTCATACTGAGTTATTCTAAGCTGCTATGAAATATTCAATTCTGAGATGAAAAGATCCAATAGATATTCATTCTCCTCTTCTTCTCTAAGGTCAAAAACTTGGTTGATACTTAGAACTGATTTAGTTTGTTGTTGTTCTTGTCCTTCAAGCAATGATACTAAAGAAGGTGCTTGTGCTGGAGAATAAAGTGTGATGTTTTTTCTCTCATCCCAATGTGCAATACTCATACTTCCCGATCTGCATCCTATAAAGGCATCAGCAGTGGCTAACCATGGTCTGCGTACGATTAGAGGATGTCCTCCCAAGTTTGTTTTTGGTCGCAAAATGAGGAAGCCTACAGGATACTCCCATGAATCCAAAGAGACTATGATATCTTCTAATATTCCTTCTGGTATAACTTTAGATCTGTCTTCTAACTCTAAAATGGTAGTAGTAGATCTAATGTTGTTTAAATATAAATGTTTCATTGTCTCTGTAGTTATTACATTTACAACTGCTCCTAAATCTATCAATGTGTTTGGAACTATTTATTGAAATAGTAACCATAGGGATACCAGGGTCAATATATTTTTCTATTGATGTCTTTGTAGACATGAGGCTAGCTATTTTTCTGATGACTTGGATTGTAGTGGGATCCTTCTTATTTTTACTAGTTTTCTTGATACATAATTCATTTACTGTTTTAGCATAAATTTGTATTTCTTTGATTGCTTGCAATAAAGGAATTTTGATATAAGCATTTTTTAATTCATCCAAAATATCAAAATTAAGGAAGGGTCATTTGAATTTTCTGCTCTACTAACCTCTCTAGATAGGGTGGTGTTTGAGTTATTACAGTTTTTCCTTTCTGACTTTGATTTTCTGAATGTGATGTTTCAGGTTGTTCTCCTTGTTCAGTTGGTTCTTCTATGATCGGAGGAGAATTTTTATGCAGTACTTTCCTAGACCTTAAATGGACATCATTTATGGGAAGAATGGAGTATGTTGGAAAATATGTTGCTTCTTCCACATTGTATGTAGGTTTATCCATTTTGTTGCTCGGATTTGCTACTAGCTGAGCTGGTAGTTGAGTTGGTCTAGGTTGGTTCAAAGGAAGCTGTAGCTACTGTGGTTGTGTTAGTAATGGTGCGGGATTCTATTGTGGAAATGGCATGGATTGTGGATATTGTTGGAACTGTTGGTATGGAAATGGTTGTTGATATTGTTTCTAGTATTGTTGTTGGTATTGTTGAGGATACATTTGTTGAGGTGGTTGGTTTCCATAACTATATCCTCTCCAACCTTGTGCAAGTTGGTTTTGATATTGTTGTGGAGGCCAAGCTTGCCATGGCATTGGGTATTCCAAGAGTTTTAAGGAGGATACTGATATTTTTGTTAAGGGAATTGTTGAGGAATCCTTGCATGCCAAGGCCTTCTTCGTGCCGCATAGTAAAAACCTTCTGATCCTTGTACTTCTTACATTGGATTCATTTGCAATTATTTCAACTTTAGATAGTTTTTTGTTGAATGGTTTTCTTTGCAAAGGCCACATACTTGAACACTATCTAAAGGACATTCTCATAATGCATGCTTCTTTCTACATTTGGGACAAAAGATTGCTAAGATTTGTTCTTGTTCCTCTTTCTTTTTGTTTTCTTTTAGAACATCTACTTGTCTCCCTAATTTATTTAGAAGATCAGTTTTGAATTTTTCCATCAAGCTCCCTATCTCTGCTCTTTTTACCCCTCCTACTGCTGATTTTGCTGCTTTTGAACTAACATCTCTCCTTCCAGTTTTCTATCTTCCTCTAGAATATTTTGACATAGTTCTGCAATTTCATTAAATGGAAAGTTTTAAATGTCACCCTTGCCTATTACATTTAGAATGTCAAGGTATTCATCTCTTATACCTTTAAGAAATATTGTTCGAATGGTATCCCGGTTTAGCGAGTGTTGTTTAGACTTTTGAAGATTGTAAGCAAATCTTTCCAAGTATTCTTCTAAACTTTCATCTTCTTGTTGTTTCATTCTAAAAACATCCTCTTTTGAGTCCCTAGGCCTACAATAGGCTTGGTATTTCTTAAGAAATATTTTCTTCATGTCATCCCAAGAAGTTATTGTTCGCTCTCCTAAACCCATGAACCATTTTAATATTGCTACTTTCAAAGTAGTAGGAAAGAGACAAAGATTGTGTGTGTCATCTGTGTATCCATAAGTTCTACATAAGATGTTGATTTCAAACATAAATGACTCGGGATTTTTTGTTGACATTCTATAAAAGTTAGGCAATAAGAAGGTGGAATGTTTTTCATTTTCATATCTTCTCCTAATATTGCACTCCTATCTAATATTGGAAAGACAAAAGTAGCTTCTTGATCATCAATATTTTCTTGTTCATTATTATTTTGTCTTTTTATATCCTTTTCTCTCTTTCTATCAGTTTCTCTTTTTACTTCTTCCTCTCTTTGTTGTCTTTCATATTCAAGTCTTTGTTCTGGAGCAAGAATAATAGATCCTTGCCCTTCCTCTGTCTTAGTTTCAACTATTTCGATGACAATTTGAGATTCAGGTTGTTGTTTGTTTTTTAAAATAGGTTGATCTATAGGCTAAAAAATGGGCTGATCTATTAGTTTAACAATTTTCTTTTGTTTTTCTGAAGTAGGTTTTTCTTTTGGAGTTTGTTTCCTTTTTACCTCCCAAACTAACAAGGTTTGTCTTTCAATTAAAGTTAATCTTTGTCTTGTTCTTTGTTTTTCTTCTAATTCCTCTATTGTTGGTTTACCAGCAACTGGTGTAGTTAGTCTTGATGGTCCTACTTCTATGGATGGGGTATTTTTTTTAATAAATCTACATTTCTGATCTCTATTTCTAGGCATAAAGAAACATAACTAAGAAAAACATAACATAACTGAATTTTTATTGTTTTTGTTTTGTCATTTTTTTTTTTAATATTTTGTTTTATCTTCTATTTGACTAGGTTGATGAATGTCTCCCCAGAAACAACACCAAAATGTTGGGCTAATTTATTAACACAAGTATTTCATTATCAATTCAGGTTTGTAAAACTTGGAGGCATGTCCACATTGTATGGATATCAGATGTAGTCAAACTTAGAAGATAAAATATGAAGAATTAAGGAAGTTCATATTACAAACATAAATCTAATTAAATAATTTCTAATTCACTTCTGCAACATATTTAAGATGGAGTGGCACTTAATTTAAGAGATCCATTTGTGTCATTCTTCTACAATATTACTTGATGAATAGAAATAAAAAACCATTAATTGACAACAACTTAAAATGCATAAATAAAAAATGAAATAGGCTCCTAACTTAGGATATCCTTGATATTCCTCATCACAAATTCATTCATCATTATGCTATTGTTAAAAAACTGGAATTGCATAAAACTACTTGAAAACAAGAAATATGAACTCTAGTTTCTATTCATTAATTCAATAGAAAGAGGGTTCAACTTGAACACTGTGTTGTCATTTCATATCAAAATGATAAATAGACTAAGATTCATTAGCAAACATAAATCATCACACGTCAATTCAAGTAAGCAAACCTGAAGCAAAACAAGTAAACAATTTTGAAGCAACTAATTCATGAAAATCAAGCTAGTTAAACAATGAAGTGTACTTAGCTTGGAGTGGGGGCCCTCCACCCTTGCCTTGCACACTTGAAGAGGTTATCAACTATTGAAACTTTGGTTAATCATCCACACATTGAACAAAAAAATGAAAGTAGAACAAGTTCTTCAAATTAACTTCAAATATTCAAATGTATGAACATAAATTATACAAAATTCTACATCCATAAAACTTCAAAGTTTTGCCTTAAATAGAAGATCGTGGAACAAACTTATCTAAAGTATCTCTAACAACTACATCTACCCATATCCATCTATCCAAGTCGAATCCATCCAACTTGTTATCTCAAAATCAGGCCTTGGAAGGCTGCAGACTAGGAAGGCTTCAAGTAACTGTTTCAAACCAATCTTTTGGCTAAGGCTTAGCCTCCTTAGCCTGAGAGGGCTCTCTCAAAGGGTTAATGATTTTGCTTTGAAGATTAAGATGGCTAAATCTATGAAAAATTCAAACAACAGTATATGAACGGTTGAAATATCAATTAACAAAATTCCATTGGGCCATGGAGTCAAGGTGTATTTCAGTACAACAATGAGATTAAATTCACATGGAAGTCAGGGCATAGAGGGCTTTCACATAGAAGTAGAACAACAATATAATGTAGGAACACTGTCCACAAATACATGAAGGAAATTAGAGCATCTTCAAATGACTTCTAAGTAACATGTATCTGTACTACTGCAACTAAGCATAGGAAAGAAACCATGAAGAAAATCAAACATTTAAAACCCTTGCTGAATCCTGAGTAGTGAAATCAAATCCTTCTATTATCCTAAAAACATACAGTCCTGTACAATAACACAAAGTCCTCAGTTTCTTTGAGAATTTCGAACCTTTATTACATTTCCTTTCCTCCTATTTATAGAGTTCATCTCCCTGATTGAGTTTCCTCCTTAAACATTAAGGGAACTCGAAAACTACTTCTAATGACACCTATTAACCCTTTAACTAACTAATAAATACAACTGACTACTAATTGACAGCTCTAGAAACCTAAAACAATTAGGATTCTAATTCTACATCATGCTGAACATAGCATTTATTACAATCAAGATTTATTCCCTGACAATCGTATCTTTTAGTTTGGATGTGGTGGGTGTTTGTAGCTGCTTGCTGGCCTTTGATGTCGTATCCTTTTACCTTTGCTGAGAAACAGGAAACTGCCCCTGTTCTATGCTTTTGGTTTCCTTAAAGATAATCGAAAGTAATTAACTATGTTGATCTTCTTGAATTAGTCAATCTATTCATGGGGTGCCACGTCCTTCATGTGTTGTAAGCCTTTCCCATGTACATGTGTGCAGGCAAAAGTTTCTTGCAAACTGTTTGATATATCCTGAACTGTGGTAAATGTGCTCACTTTACGACAAAAATTTAAAGTTGGATTTGAATATATATTTTCTCCACCTGTCTTGACCTGGTTGAATGTTGATAGCTTCAGATGATGCCTTGTATGCCTTGTAGACATTCCCCTTTCAAAATTCCCGCTTATAGTTCAAAACCGGTGACTGAGATTAGATTTTGTAGCTTCAGCAGTTTCGTAGCGCGCTACGAAACTGCTGAGCGTTAGTCTTCATCTTCAGCAGTTTCGTAGCGCGCTACGAAACTGCTGAGTTATTCTAAAAACACAGCTTCAACCAAAATTTTGCCATTTTTGAGTCTTTTACTATTTAAGGATTCTTTAAACAGCTCCAAAACCTTTCAAAAATGAATGGGATGTTTGATTCTTGAAGAAGGATTATGCCAAGCAAAATCATCAAAACTTTAAAACATAGCCTTACTTGTAGTGAGATTTCTTTATGGAGATTCTTGTAGCTGGCTCAACTGTATCTTTAAATAATTTAAATTGTAATAGACCTCTAGCTACTCCTGAATTTGCAACCACAAGAAGCGTTCCCCTGCTTCCATGATGGCCACTTTACTTTCACTATTAAAGGAATCAATCAAAGATAGCAACCACATTGCAACTGTTCTGGCTGAAAAATAGGTCTTGGGACAGAGTTCATATCTTCTCATAAAAGTTGTATTTGGAAAACTTGAAGGAGGCGTTTTTTAGCCAATCCATGATGAACAAAAACCACTCTTGGTTTTTTGAAACATCTTTCCTACTACCCAGAATGTGTCTTTGAAAAACAACTGTAAATCAGGAGATGAAAAACTGCACCTACAGCAGTTTCGTAGCGCAAATTTGGTCATTAATTTCTCTCAAATCATAATGTATTTGAAGAAAGTGGAAGATTTTTTTGTACTTTAGTATCTTAGGAATGAAAACCTCTTTCACTTTTTAGAGATGAGTTTTTTAACTGCTCAGAAACGCTCCTAGAAGTTGACTGGTTAAAAACAAGGAGAGAAAGTTCCTCCTTTTTATGCTTTTCATTCTTATGCTTGTCTTCGAATCCTTCTACTGACCATGTTGTCTCCTTTGCTTGATGTTTATACCTTGTAAGTAATCCCTTTCCTTGAATTGGGCAATCTCAAGGTTGGTAGACATCAATTTCTTTTATGACTTCCTCAAAGATACATTCTTCTTCTTGAGTGCTAACTGCCTTACTTGAGTTGAAATGGAAAACTCTGATGTATGCTGAACCTGAGCTTTGCCAAGTGCTTCTTATGCATGAAAGGAACATGAAAGTGACCCAGACCAATTATTCCTTATTTCAAAGATGTCTATGAAATCCCTGCAAGGAAACTTGAAGATAAACATGCACTGTATTGTTTTGAACACTGCCTCGCTTGAATTTGAAACTAATAGCTGCCTCACTTGCAATGGATAAGGAAAGCTGCCTCGTTTGATCTTTAAAGAATTCAAATTGAACACCTTTCAATGTGCTCCTCATGCATGAACCCAAACCTAACTCATAACTGTGAATACTTGGCTCTCTTTGAAATTTGCAACCTAAGCATACCAAGACTCCTAACGACTCTAATAATGAGAATGAATGGTTGCATGTGATAAGCATGGTTCAAGGACTGACACATAGTGATGAAAAATCAATGAATTTTGATGGAAAAGATAGCAAGACCAGATTTGGCACAAATCCCTGATTTCGTAGCGCACATAGTGTATTTTTGTGAGTTTGCGCTACGAAAACTCCTAGTTGATTTCGTAGTGCATGTAATTTTTGAAACAGCTGTTGAGTCTTGAAAATGTCATTCATTTCCATTAGACTTTCACTATTATGTCCATTATATCACCTCCATTTCACCTCCATTTCACTACTATGTCACCACATTCATCCCACTTTCATTATCATTGGGCCACATTTATGTTTTTCCAATCTTTATTAATTCTAAGCCTTTTAAATGAATTTGTGGTTAAACATTAGAAAATAATGTGCATATGCTGATACTTAACAAATGGGTTGAGATTTTTGACATGTGTAGGTTGAAATGAGGCTTCTAGAAGACTCTTATGTGGCACTCTAAGGCCAAATTCGAATTTGAGTGGAAAGAATCATGGGATCATGAGGATATGTGTCACATCTCCTAATTGTATTGTAACTCTAAGAAGACATGTGTCTTATCAGTTCCTATTTTGATTAGGAATCTAGAAGTAGAGGGAGAGATTCATGGATTCTCATTAATGAGATGGCTTCTCATCTCTTTGTATAAATAGGAGATCTCTCTCCTTCATTTGAGAGCTTAGCTTGTTAGTCTTTTAGCTTGTGAGTTCTTTAGCTTGGAGTTTGTAGTTCTCCTTTGATGGCTTTTGAAAACTTTGGAGAGCTTTGTTGTACTTTGTAATTTTGAAGAATTTGAATAAAGCTTTGATGTTCTCAACATGGAAGAAGATGTGAAGTAGATTTCATGGAGCATATTAGAATGTAAGGTAGAGTAGATTTCATTTTGTAATTTTGCTTTGATTTCATTATGTCATTTAATTGCTTTCAAGTTTGATAGATTAGATTTTTCATTCATGCAATTTTAATTCATGCAAGTGTGTTCAACCGGTTGATTGTAGGTTAGTAATGCACATAGCTTTTTAATGACTAATGACATGACAGAATCATCTTGTCCTTCTGCTGATTTAATTTTTTTGAGTTCTAATTCCAGCATTGTTATTTCAATCAGTTTTGTTTTCCTCATTTACTTTTCTGCAATTTAGATATCATATTGCTTAACTTGTTCATGATTGCTTCCCATAAGGTAGATTGACCTGAAGGGTAAAGGATCAGAAGAGTTGAAGTAGTCTGATTAGTTTCCTTTATGCAATTTAATTTCTTGCAATTTAGATATCATATTGCTTAACTTGTTCATGATTGCTTCCCATAAGGTAGATTGAGCTGAAGGGTAAAGGATTAGAGGAGTTGAAGTAGTGTGATTAGTTTCCTTTATGCAATTTAGATATCATATTGCTTAACTTGTTCATGATTGCTTCCCATAAGGTAGATTGAGCTGAGGGTAAAGAATCAAAAGAGTTGAAGTAGTGTGATGAATTAGTTGCTTTGCTTTCAGTCTTTGAGTTGCTTTAAGTTCAGTTTTTACTTTCTTTTTCATACAGCAGCAAGGATACTGGGTTTCATAGTCACTAGCTCATTGATTGGTTGTTGCATTCCATTTTGATTCAAGTAGCTGCATATTTACACTTTTGTTCAAGTACTAATTCCACCAATAACATGTTTTGAGATCTTTTGAAGTGCTAAAGTTTTGGAAGTTACCATTAGGGACTTAGGCCTTAGGCCTTGTCTTGAAATCTCTATCCATACTTGTCCTTTAAAAGTATTCTTAAGACCTTAGAATAGGATTTCCATTTGCATTAGACACTTTAGGAAACCAACAAAAACAAAACCCTAAAACAAAATAAAATCTATAAAACAACGAAGTAAGAAAAAGGTTAACTAAGCACATATGGTGCACCACACTTCATCAGTTTACGATACCCGGATTGATAATTTATGTAGAGCAATTTAAGACGTTAAATTGACTAGACATTTTGGCGCTGTTGCTGGGGAAGTGTAATTAGGAGACCTTATTTCTTACATCTGAAAAAAAAAAAATTAATAATTCTTGAGTATGCTCTCCTCCTGCACTTCGTGTGATCTAGAGGATCAGAAAAAGGATTGTTAAGTAAAAAAAAAAATAATAATTCTTGAGTATGCTCTCCTCTTGTACTTTGTGTGATCTAGAGGATCAGAAAAAGGATTTTTATGCCTAAAAAAAAAAAAAAATAGGAGACAAAATAAACTTCATCATTTCAATTGATTCAAAAAGAAAAAAGAAAAAAAAAAAAGAGACAAAATAAACTTCATTTCATTTCCATTTTCACTCCATGCCATCCATTTCATCAATAAAAGATTTTTTCCCCATGATCATTTCCATTCAGATTGCCTAACTATCTCTATTTAGCTAAGTGGTTGTTGTGCCAAGTTTCCGCAGCCAGAAGCAGTTTCCACAGCCACCACTCTGTTTTTCAAATTTACAGTCAAGATGTTAGTGAAATAAAATGAAAATGCAGGTATGACTAAGCATATGCTATGAAGACATGTACATGGAGCATCTACAGACATCAATAAGGAGCAATTGAGTAAGGGCTAACGGACAAACAAAGACAAGGATTCTAAAGGTATGGGCAAAAATTTCTTTCGAATAGCAATTAAAGGCACAATTTTGCATAGTTATTGAACCATTAAAGCTCACCATGTGCAATGATTATTTCGATAACTCCACTACCATTCCACGACCTTACTCAATAAACCATACGTTTACTCCCTAAACGGTCTCATGATTATTTTTTTGGGTTCAACTTATAGATGACTGCACTCCCACTTTTCTTTATGAAATGGCTTCACGATTCTTCAAATAGTGTATTCTTCATTAGTGTGCCTTTCCTGTGGTTGGATTGGAAATTTCTGTAGCTGCCCTCCCTCTTCAATGAATGCCTCCAAATCAGAAACTACGTTCATCTCAAAAGGATTTCATTATTCATATACCAATTGTGAGGGCAAGTGATTGGGTGACCTATGAGACTGTTGTGGAGATAAAGCCTGCTCCTGCTCCTCCTGACCTTCTCCTTCTGACTCATCAGACGGTCTCCCACATAGATTTCCAATAAGGATCAATAGTGTGCAAACTACCACTGTCAAACAAAGGCGTACTGTCTTACCACTAATTCAAAAATTCTACAGGCCGAATGCAGAACAGTTAACTCAGAAAAACGTAAACAACAGAAAAAACGTCTAATTTCAAACGCTCTATTTGCCCAAACGGAGGCAAATTTGAAGAAAATAAAACATGGGTTTTTTCTCCAGCTGAGTTAATTAGATAACCCAGAAACCGTTTGAAGAGATTCGTGGCGGTTTGGGAGAAATTTGCGGTTCTTTGGAGTGCATTTTTGACTGCCGCGTGAAAAAAAAAACGGAATTTTAATTAAATGAACAGGCTGTGATGTAATTCCGCGTGCCTGAGGAAGAGAAATCTAAATAGGAATCAACTATGTGCTGTTATTCAAGCTTAATTACATGTCTTTAATAACTAACAGTCCCATGCAACGTGTGACTGTGTTTCAGTTTCACGACTAGCAACAAAGACGTGTTTAAAACTCATACGGCTCCTCTCCACCGTACTTTGTGCAACCATTTCATCAACGTGTAACGTCTCTCACACAGCCGTTCAGTTCAAAAATTCCAACTCCAGTTCACTACCCTACCATTGTGTTAAAGCTGCACCTCGTTCCCATACGTCTCCATTTCATTTTGTGAACTCATCTCGGTTGCTCATCCTCTGTTTCTGCTTACAGCTCCTGAACACTCCCGTTACCCGTATCCATCTTCCATTTTCAGCCATTATTCTTCCATAAACCTTGCAACATAGTCATCTTACCTCTGTTAAACCATCACATGCAGTTGAATTCCAGATTGAATTTTAAACAGAGGAAATGATGGGTCGGTTATTAAGGGCAGAACCGGAAGGGCCTAAGTCTATGAAAGGGCCAAATAGTTATGATCATGGTTATAGGCTGTTTATCAAATTATAAGTCCATCAATGAAACTATTTTGCTCCATTCACAGAGTTCCTAAATGCAGACAAAAAAAAATAAAATTTCAAAACTGATGGTTGACTATTCCAGCAACTTTCCGCAGCTGGCTTAACTTTCCGCAGCTGATTCAACTTTCCGCAGCTGGCTTAACTTTCCGCAGCTGTTTTGTTAAATTCTAGGTTGCAGGTGTCATCAAGAAAAACAAGCCACATGGGTAGCTAGGGGAATGGTAGTACATGGATGGTGTCCTATTAATTCGATCAAATTTGATGAAAAAGATCCCGGTCAAAGAGAAGTCAAGTTGTGTGTTATCACTAAGTCGCCACACTGAGTCGCTGCATGTCAAGAAAAAATAATAATTTTGAATCAATGAAATGAATAAGTTATTTGCTCACTTTTCTGAAGGTATTGATTAATTTTGGATTGATGATGAAAAATGAATGACTAACTTTTTATTCAAGATTTTTAGCTACAGAAACTGTGCACATTCCGCAGCTAAAGTCCAATTCTACAGCGAGAAAAACCTCATTGTTCAAATCAGCCTAACTTTTTCATACAAAATCAGATTTTGATGATTTAAGTACCATTGGAAAGATCTCAACAAGATCTACACAATGAGAAATATATCATTAGAGCTTGAAATGGAAAATAATGAAATAAATTGCTGAAAAGAAGCAACATTCAACTTGGGCACCAATTCCAAAGCAGGTTCCAGGAGGAAGGACAAATGACTACAAGAGAATGGTTTCTCTCTAAGAGACCAATTTGTTTCATAAGAGGATGATCAACAACAAGGATGAAATATGATAATGCAAAATTAGATCCAAACACTTGAAAAAAACTTTCAGATACTATTGTCTCCATCACATCCATACTTCATAATAAACCATTCACCTCATTTCACTCCATATTTTCCATTTACATTCACATACACTTTCCATCTCTTTTTGTCCATTCATAACTCACAAATAAAAGCAGGAGGCTCATTCACATGCTTATTTCCCATTGCCATTTCTGTTCTCCATTGCCATTTTCCATTTTCATCTTCTATTTCCTGTCATTTTCATTCCGCAAATAAGCCCTGCTTCAATGCAAATTATTGAGTCCATAGTCCTTTGAGTCTAAGTTCTTTGTAAAAACACCTTGAGGCTTGCATGCCTTAATGGCAAGTTCTCATGCTGAAAAACAATGGGAATACATTAATGTCCCTTGTTCGTCAGATCTTCTAGGTGACTCGACTTCAGCAAATTCATTCGTACCTAGCAAGATGTGTTTGGGCATCTTGACTCTCATTGTCATCAATGGTGAGAGTTCTCATGTTGACTAGTGGCATCCACTAATGGCCACTAAGCCAACAATTTCCTACTATGTTCGAAATCAGAACATCTTTTCACATAGTAGGAATTGTGCCAGTGAGTTCTTAAGACATGAAGACTACTATTTTCAGCATTTTGGAGCAGATTCAACAAGTTTTAGTAGAAGCAATAAAAAGTCATCTTATCTCTCTATCCATGACTCCTCTTGTTCAGCCACTTGAAGAAGAATATGATCAGAAATTTTCAGCCACTACACATACAACTCATCCATTCCAAAGGGTAAGTGAAGGTACGGCATTTTCTAACTTTTGACCATAGAATTCCATAAAAAGCTAGAATGCTAATTGTTGGAAAAACATTTCTCTTCCTCATTTCATAAAATTACCAATACCATCGGTTGGGGGGGGGATACATTCATATTCATATCTTGCCATGTCCATATGATATTCAAGAGCTCACATACTTCCAACATATATTAATTATTACATTGCTATTATGAGCATACAATGGCTTTTGAAAAAGTGCTTAAAGGATAAATTGGATACAAACAAAATCATGGTTGTCACACAAGAACCAACCATTATGCAATCCAATAAAGATATACTTTGCAACAATAATCAAAATATCATTATGCAAAGTTCAAAGATCAAAATAGAAGGCAACAAAAAAAAATGATTGTAACACAAGAACCAACCATGTTGCAATTCAAGTAAAACACTTTGCAGAAATATGAAGTTATCAAATGATATCATGCAAAGTTAAGCCAAAGCTAAAGGATCAAAAGAGTTAATGTAATATATATTGCATGAGGACATGCAATAGCTTCAGTTGGGGGGTATGTTGAGTCTTGAAAATGTCATTCATTTCCATTACACTTTCACTATTATGTCCATTATATCACCTCCATTTCACTACTATGTCACCACATTCATTCCACTTTCATTATCATTGGGCCACATTTATGTTTTTCCAATCTTTATTAATTCTAAGCTTTTTAAGTGAATTTGTGGTAAAACATTAGAAAATAATGTGCATATGCTTATACCTAACAAATGGGTTGAGAATGTTGACATGTGTAGGTTGAAAGGAGGCTTCTAGAAGACTCTTATGTGGCACTCTAAGGCCAAATTCGAATTTGAGTGGAAAGAATCATGGGATCATGAGGATATGTGTCACATCTCCTAATTGTATTGTAACTCTAAGAAGACATGTGTCTTATCAGTTCCTATTTTGATTAGGACTCTAGAGGTAGAGGGAGAGATTCATGGATTCTCATTAATGAGATGGCTTCTCATCTTTTTGTATAAATAGGAGATCTCTCTCCTTCATTTGAGAGCTTAGCTTGTTAGTCTTTTAGCTTGTGAGTTCTTTAGCTTGGAGTTTGTAGTTCTTCCTTGATGGCTTTTGAAAGCTTTGGAGAGCTTTGTTGTACTTTGTAATTTTGAAGAATTTGAATAAAGCTTTGATGTTCTCAACATGGAAGGAGATGTGAAGTAGATTTCATGGAGCATATTAGAATGTAAGGTAGAGTAGATTTCATTTTGTAAATTTGCTTTGATTTCATTATGTCATTTAATTGCTTTCAAGTTTGATAGATTAGATTTTTCATTCATGCAATTTTAATTCATGCAAGTGTGTTCAACCGGTTGATTGTAGGTTAGTAATGCACATAGCTTTCTAATGACTAATGACATGACAAAATGATCTTGTCGTTCTGCTGATTTTTTTTTTTTGAGTTCTAATTCCAGCATTGTTATTTCAATTAGTTTTGTTTTGCTCATTTACTTTCCTGCAATTTAGATATCATATTGCTTAACTTGTTCATGATTTCTTCCCATAAGGTAGATTGAGCTGAAGGGTAAAGGATCAGAAGAGTTGAAGTAGTGTGATTAGTTTCCTTTATGCAATTTAATTTCTTGCAATTTAGATATCATATTGCTTAACTTGTTCATGATTGCTTCCCATAAGGTAGATTGAGCTGAAGGGTAAAGGATCAGAAGAGTTGAAGTAGTGTGATTAGTTTCCTTTATGCAATTTAGATATCATATTGCTTAACTTGTTCATAATTGCTTCCCATAAGGTAGATTGAGTTGAAGGGTAAAGAATCAGAAGAGTTGAAGTAGTGTGATGAATTAGTTGCTTTGCTTTCAGTTTTTGAGTTGCTTTAAGTTCAGTTTTTACTTTCTTTTTCATACAGCAGCAAGGATACCGGGTTTCATAGTCACTAGCTCATTGATTGGTTGTTTCATTCCATTTTGATTGAAGTAGCTTCATATTTACACTTTTGTTCAAGTACTAATTCCACCAATAACATGTTTTGAGATCTTTTGAAGTGCTAAAGTTTTGGAAGTTACCATTAAGGACTTAGGCCTTAGGCCTTGTCTTGAAATCTCTATCCATACTTGTCCTTTAAAAGTATTCTTAAGACCTTAGAGTAGGATTTCCATTTGCATTAGACACTTTAGGAAACCAACAAAAAAAAAACCCCAAACCAAAATAAAATCTATAAAACAACGAAGTAAGAAAAAGGTTAACTAAGCACATATGGTGCACCACACTTCATCAGTTTACGATACCCGGATTGATAATTTATGTAGAGCAATTTAAGACGTTAAATTGTCTAGACAACAGCCTTAACACATGACACTTTGAATAAATGTGGGACCAATGGTGGGTAAAACAAGATTGTTGACCATATTTAACAAAGGGATCAAGACTCTATCCTATGTTTTAGACTCCTTAAATAAAACAATAGAAATGACTTGACCAAGACTAACTTACAACTTTGAAACCATACAAGTTGTCCAAATTGTTTTTTTGAAATTTTTTTTAGTGATAACACAACCTATCACTAAAAATATGGAAAATCCCATGAAATCATGAAACTGCGCTATTTCCTAGGGATTTTCTAGATGACTTGTCCTATTTGACCAGTTTTGACCAGGCTTGATTTAGCTTGTTTTGACCAAACCAATTGGAGTTAGTTTAGTCCTAGCTCCCAATATTTTCGTAAATGTATCCAGCTCATGCCCAAGTGTCCTACAAATATGACATCGATATAGCTATTACGATAATTTCTGATTCTATCCAAAAATTGCACTTGAAATTCAATTTTCATAAAAATTTCTAGAAATTGCAAAACTAAAATTAAATACTTGAATATGCATAAAATACATCAAAATGAGGTGGATGTGATGGAAAATGGATGGAAAATATAATAATTAAGTATGTTTTCTTAAGCAAAATTGGACCAAAAATGAGGGCCAACAATAATAAAGATAGATTTGATTACATCATCAAATTTTAGAGGGAAAAAGAAAAAAACTATTTTTTCAACTCATATTTCAACTTATCTCCCTATGGGTTTACTCAAATCTCGAGTGACAACAATCGTTGGATGCATAATTTTATTCCTCATCCAAGGAGTACCCATGTTGCATACTGTCGATGGACCCTGCTACATGAAAAATGAGAAATACATGAAAAAATGTGATTGCAATCATGTTCTTTCATGTATTTCTCATTTTTCATGTAGCATGGTCCATCGAAAGTATGCAACATGGGTACTCCTTGGATGAGGAATTAAAATTTGCATCCAATGAGTACTCCCACTCTAAATTTGAGTAAAACCTTAGGGAGATAAGTTTAAAATACGAGTTGAGAAAGTAGTTTTATTATTTTTACTTTTTTACTTCAAAAATGGTGAATCATCCCCCATGGTTGACATCATCATATTGAATCCTATTGGTTCTTATAAAGTTTACTTTGGTTGTACATTTTTCTTAGGAGGCCCATTTTAGACCTCAAAAATCCCCTAATGCTTGCTTCCTCAAATGGTAAAACAATATCAAGGTAGTCCATAGAAGAAGTAGAGTTAAGATTACAAGCCAAAGCCACATATCCATCCAACTCAGAAGAAAGATGAGTAGGATCAGAATCTGTAGTATTAACAATAATTTGATAAGCAATTTTAGCTGCAGACATAAGATATGCCATTCCACCTACTTTCCCTGCTTCTAATGTGATGGTAGAAGAGGGTAAGGGCAAAGGATCCGAACAATAATGAGCTCTTAAAAACTCTCTTCAAGAAGGGGTCTTGGATGATGAAAATGGAATTTATTTGATCAGTAGGAGAAGGAATATCAAAATTACCCATAAACGAGGAATACATTCCAACTCCTAAATTCTCAACAGGTTGCTTGGGATTATTCACCAAGGGAATGGAGGAATCAGAGGATGCATTGGATTCTTTCAGAGAATACTCCATCTGATCAACAATAACAATTCTCCCTTCATGGGGAAAGCATAGGATGTGAAATAATGATGATACAATGGCATCCATTTCATAAATCCAATTTCGTCCCAATAGAAGATTATAATCCAAATTTGCATCGACTATTTCCACCTCTATATTGACCACCTTTCCCCCAACACAGATGGGAAAGGATGGAATAATTCCATGTAGCCTATGAGAATGACCATCAAATGCAGTCAAGAGAGTAGGTGAAGGAACAACTTGAGGAGATTCGATAGCTTTCCAACATGCAATAGACATGACACATGTGGAAGCTCCCTCATCAACTACAGTTTGAAAGATATTGATCTTTCGATATGTAGATTTAATTTTGAAAGCCATGTGATGAGGTAGTCTCTTCTTAATATTTGACATGTCAAATGTAACAATAAGAGAGTTTTTTGGATCTATGGCCCTGATTGTAGTGAGAAACACACTTCTTTGTGATGGACACGACTGGAGTACCTCTAATGCAGACATCACACAAGGACTTTGGGCTAGATCTTCAACAATGGAGTAGTTCTGGGCAGCCCTAGCATTAGGGTTAATCGTGAAATGTTTTGCAGAGCCTTTCGACATCCAAGGTATAGATTCAACTACAAACCTTTAGAACATCAAGAGCGGCCTTATCCTTAGATAATTCTAGCTCACCATAATCATGTGATATTGTAGCAACATTGACATGAGTACTCATCATATATAAATTTGATGGATTTTCCCCTTCCTAGTTTTCCCCCGTGGGGTTTCCAGTACTAGAATTCGTTCTAGAAAACATTGTTGCCCTTGGGGAAAAGGGTTAGTTAGAACTACCTGGGAGGTAGAAGAACCCTGCTACACTAACAAGCGTTGAGCATCCTTAATCTTGGGGAAAGGATGAGTTAAATGGTCTCCATTTCACAATTTGCAAGGAAAATTAACTTTCTTTTTAGACTCCTTTTTTACCCTCTCTGATATTATTACTGGGTTTGTTCGCATTATCTTTCCCATCCTTATCTTTCTTCTTACCTCATCCCTTTTTCATCCCATCAGATTGTTGATTTTCTTTAGGGTTAGAATATTTGACAATGTTAATAGCTAAAGGTTGAGAAGGCATAGACACTGACAATGATTCCTGAATTGAAGAAGCAGTTTGTAAATACAGCTACTGCAATTGACTTAGCAGGTTAGCCATGTTATTATTTATCAATCTGACAATCCCATTGGCATGGGAACCTAGCTTCGGTTTAGCTAAATTGATCTTAGATCTGTTGTGTGTGGAGCATGATTGTTCAGAGGTCTTTGTTTCAGCTGGATGTATACCCCAGGAAGTTTGTACACCCCTCCACGTGGGGGGCTGCGGGGGGGCCGATCCCCCCTGGCGGGGGTTCAGGGGCAGCGCCCCCGAAACCAAAAATAGATGTAAAATTTCCTTGTAAAAGTATAGTAATTTCTAGTCAATCTGGGTCGTTCATTAGGCGGATGATCTGACGGTAGAACTTATGTTTAGTTTAGGGTTTTTTGCCCTAGAAAGCAACCCCTCTCTTTGTATGAGGGTATTGTATTTGAGGCTATGATATAGATGTGTATTATTTAAGTGAGAAGTGAAGAGGTGAGACTGTGAGAGAAAACAGAGGATATTATAGTAGATCTGTTGTAGGTTGTGTCTCTTTATTTTGCTAGATAATAAAAAGGAAGGACTGGCTATTCGGGGTGGACGTAGCCCAAACTGGGTGAACCACATATATTTATGTCTCTCTTGTTTTATGCATTTTCTGTGTTTATATTTCTGCAATATTTTTTGTGTTCCATTGCTCCGTAATATATAATTTTCTAACAACTGGTATCAGAGCCAAAGGTCTATTTGGCTATTAAACTCGCAGAAAAGAAGGGTTCCTCGTTCGAGTGGGAGAAATGGCAGAAGATGGTAAGTTTAGGGTAGAGAAATTTAACGGCCAAAACTTCTCACTGTGGAAGATGCAGATGGAAGATTATCTATATCAGAAAGATCTGTACCTACCATTGGGCGGAAAAACAAAGATGTCGACAGGAATGACAGATGAAGAATGGAACCTTTTTGATAGAAAGGCACTCGAAATAGTGTGGTTGTGCCTCGCAGCGTCAGTCGCCTTCAAAATTTCGAAGGAAACAATGACAGAGGGTTTGATTAAGGCGTTGGAGAAACTATATGAAAATCCCTCGGCCTCAAACAAGGTATTTCTTATGAAACGATTATTTAATATGAAGATGTCAGAAGGTGGATCTGTTGCAGACCATTTAAATGATTTTAATACTGTTACAAGTCAGTTATGCTCTGTACGGGTAAACTTTGATGATGAATTTAGAGCTCTGTTATTCTTGTGCTCATTACCAGAAAGTTGGAATGGTTCAGTAATGACCATTAGTAACTCTATTTTTGGATCTAATACTTTAAAGTTTGATGATTTTGTCGGTGCTATTCTTAGCGAGGAAATGCGACGGAAAAGCTCTGGTGAGACATCGGGTAATGCTTTGAGTGCAGAGTCTAGGGGAAGAAAAATGGAAAGAGGAAAGAGCTTAGGATATCACAGTAAATCAAGGAAAGGCAGATCCAATTCTATATCGGGGATAGTGTGCTAAAAATTTGGAAAGAAAGGACACCTAAAGAAAGACTGTAGATCTCGGAAGGGAAAAGAAGGAGATGCACAGCAAGAAAACAATCATGAAGCAAATTTGACAGGTGAGGTGTTACAAGATGCTTTGATTCTTTCTTTTGAAAATATTACTGATTCTTGGGTGGTAGATTTAGGGGCCTCATTCCATGCCACACCTGATAAGAAATACTTTCATGACTATGTTTAAGGATATTTTGGACAAGTTCGTTTGGGTGATGAAAAACCCTGTAAAATTGTTGGAATGGGTAAGGTTCTTGTAAAACAACAGAATGGAAATTAGTGGCTACTAAAGGAGGTAAGGCATGTTCCAGATCTAAAGAAAAATTTGATTTCAACAGGGTATTTAAGTGGTGAAGGTTGTGTGACAACTTTCACAGATAAAGCTTGGAAGGTTACCAAAGGAGCACTGGTAATAGCAAAAGGCGAAAAGGTTGGTGCATTGTATTTATGTAATGGTATTTCTAACTCTGTTAATCCTTTAACTTCCAAAGGAGCAGATGTAGCATTATGGCATCATAGGCTCAGACACATGAGTGAAAAGGGGATGAAGATTCTTCACTCAAGGAATTTGTTGCCGGGTTTGAAGAATGTTGATTTGGACTTCTGTGAGAATTGTGTTTATGGAAACTAGAAGAGAGTCAGATTTCTGAGAGTTGGGAAAGAAAAGAAGAGCGAAAAAGTAGAGCTTGTGCATACAGATGTATGGGGACCTGCTCAGCTATCATCTCTCGGTGGCTCTTGTTATTATGTTACTTTTATTGATGATGCAACTAGAAAAACTTGGATTTACTGTATTAAGAATAAATCTGATGTAATTGATACTTTCAAGAAATGGAAAGCTTTGGTTGAGATTGAGACAGGAAATAAATTGAAGTGTCTCAGATCAGACAATGGAGGTGAATATTGCAGCAAAGAGTTTGATAGGTATTGTTTAGAGCATGGAATTCACAAAGAGAAGACAGTTCCAAGAACACCACAAGAAAATGGTGTGTCAGAAAGGATGAATAGAACAATCATGGAGTGTGCAAGGTGCATGAGATTGCATGCAGGATTGCCTTTACAATTTTGGGCAGATGCTGTAGATATTGTTGTTTATCTAATAAACAGAGGGCCTTCAAGTTCCTTGGATGGTGGTGTTCCGGAGGAAGCATGGACAGGTAAAAAGGTAAACTACTCTTTTTTAAAGCCTTTTGGTTGTGAGGCCTTTTTCCATATTGATAAAGAAAATAGAACAAAGCTTGAGGCAAAGTTAAAGAAATGTACCTTTATTGGATATGGTGTTAATGATTTTGGTTATCACTTATATGATTACGAAAATCATTAGGAGCAGAGATGTAATATTCAATGAAAAGGTCTTGTATAAGAATCAGTTGTGGGAAAAGAAACAGGAAAAAGAAAACAAGGAATATGCAGTCCTTGATGAGATCATTGAAAAAGTAAAGGTGCCTGAAAATAATAATAATCAACAACCACAACAACAACAACCACCACAATAGCAACAGGCACCCCAAACACCTGAGAGTGGTGTTAGAATATCTACTAGGATAAGTAGACCCCCTGAGCGATACTCTCCTTCATTATATTATTTATTGTTGATTGATTCGGGTGAGCCCGAATGTTATGAAGAAGCAATGCAGGTTGAAAGCAAGAAGAAGTGGGAGGTAGCCATGGAAGAAGAGATGGATTCCTTAATGCATAACTAGACTTGGGACTTAGTCAAGTTGCCTGCAGGTAAAACTACATTGTAGAATAAATGGGTTTATAGGTTGAAGGAAGAAGATGGAGGAAAACAGAGGTACAAAGCTAGACTTGTGGTGAAGGGGTTTGCACAGAAGAAAGGTATTGATTTTGATGAAATATTTTCTCCTGTTGTTAAAATGACTTCAATCAGAACTATTTTAAGTCTAGTAGCAGTTGAAGATTTGCATCTTGAGTAGTTAGATGTAAAGAAAACCTTTCTCCATGGGGATTTGGAGAAAGAGATATATATGCAGCAGCCACAAGGATATGAAGTGAAAGGGAAGGAGAAACTAGTGTGTAGGTTGAAGAAGAGCTTGTATGGCTTAAAACAGGCTCGAAGGCAGTGGTATCTAAAATTTGACAAGTTTATGTCTGAACAAGGTTATACTAGATGTCACTCTGATCATTTTGTTTATCTGAAAAAGCAAAATGATGGCAGCTATATTATATTGTTATTGTATGTAGATGACATGCTTGTTGCAGGGTCTAACATGCAGGAAATAAATGTGCTCAAAAGAAATTTGGCAAATTCATTTGCAATGAAGGATTTGGAAGCTACAAAACAAATCCTCGGTATTAGAATAACTAGAGATAGGAAAAATCGTAAATTAACATTGTCTCAGAATAAGTACATACAAAAGGTGTTGAAAAGATTTAACATGCACAATGCAAAACCAGTTATTACACCTTTTGCTAGCCATTTCAAACTTAGTAAGGAAATGTTCCAAAAGACCCAAGAAGACATGGATTATATGTCTAAAGTTCCATATGCATCAGCAGTTGGAAGCTTAATGTATGCAATGGTCTGCACAAAGCCTAATATTGCACATGCAGTGGGAGATGTAAGTAGGTACATGAACAATCCAAGAAAGGAACATTGGATGGCAGTGAAATGGATTCTCAGATATTTGAAAGGTACCACAAATCAAGCATTACGCTTTGGTGGTTCAAACATTTCCCTACAGGGATATGTTGATGCAGATATGGCAGGTGACAGAGATAACAGGAGGAGCACTACATGATATGTATTTACTATTGGTGGAATAGCTATTAGTTGGGTTTCAAAAATCCAAAGTGTTGTTGCACTTTCAACAACAGAAGCAGAGTGCGTTGCTACTATAGAGGCTAGTAAAGAAATGATTTCGTTACAAAGGTTTATGAGTGAATTCGGTAAGGAGCATGATATGGGCACATTATACAGTGATAGCCAAAGTGCCATTCATCTTGCAAAGAACTCAGCATTTCATTCTAGGACTAAACACATACAACTCAAGTACCATTTCATACGGTCAGTGTTGGAAGATGGAGAGTTGAAGCTGGAAAAGATACACACTAGCCAGAATCCTGCAGACATGCTAACAAAAGTTGTAACCAGGGAGAAACTGAGAACATGCTCAGTTTCAATTGGTCTTCAAGGATGACGATGAAGATGAGAAACAACCAGGTCCAAAGAGGAGACATTGTCCAACAAATGAAGCAGTGGTGGAGTTGCTACAATCATTCTCCAAGTGGGAGATTATTGTGTGTGGAGCATGATTGTTCAGAGGTCTTTGTTTCAGCCAGATGTATACCCTAGGAAGTTTATACACCCCTCCATGCAAGAGGGTGTGGGGGGGCCGATCCCCCCCTGGCTGGGGGGTCCGGGGGCCAGCAGTCCCCCGACGGGGGTTCAAGGGCAGTGCCCCCGAAGCCAAAAATAGATGTAAAATTGCCTTGTAAAATTATAGTAATTTCTAGTCAATCTGGGTTGTTCATTAGGCGGATGATATAACGGTAGAACTTATGTTTAGTTTAGGGTTTTTTTCCCTAGAAGGCAACCCCTCTCTTTGTATGAGGGTATTGTATTTGAGGCTGTGATATAGATGTGTATTCTTTGAGCGAGAAGTAGAGAGGTGAGACTGTGAGAGAAAACAGAGAATATTATAGCGGATCTGCTATAGGTTGTGTTTCTTTATTTTGCTAGATAATAAAAAGGAAGGACTGGTTGTTCGGGGTGGACGTAGCCCAAACTGGGTGAACCACGTATATCTGTGTCTCTCTTGTTTTATGTGTTTTCTATGTTTATGTTTCTACAATACTTTATGTGTTCCATTGCTCCGTAATATATAATTTTCTAACAGGATCGAGGAACATCAGGAAAATTCTTCTCAAAAATCCCAGACTAAGAATATATGTTCTAATTACTGGGATCTAAAGATAGCCTGTACTTCAGTGAATACTCTGGAGAGCAATACATCCTTAGAAATTTCTAGCTGTAAATATTTTAAAAACCATTCGAGAAGTAATTCATTAGGAATATAGGCTTTGATGAGCCTCTTCCTTCTCTGTCATCCTTGAATATGGTAAGAAATGTGAGTTGATGTATCTTGTTGGAAACTAGCCAATACCTCAGTTCTAGAATCATACAGAATGGGAAACTGAAAATGGTTTGAAAACATAGTATCCAATTCACCAAACGAAGCAAAGATACCCCCATTAAGCTCTATATACCATTTAGCAGCATTTCCAGTTAAAGTGCTCTTAAACAATATCAACCTGATTAAATCATCAATTAGGGAGTTAGATGAACACCATAAATGGAATGTTGTTATATACCCAGTCGGATCCTACCCAGTCCTTCTTTCGAATTTTGGAATATGCAATGTAAGTTTAGTAAGAACCGGAGGCCATGCTTGATTATATCGGATGGGATCATTTGTCAATTTTGAGAGATCTGGAAAATTTAGGGTTGCCAGGAATGGTAAGCGCAGAGGAACTTGAGAATTGCACCCACTATGAGATAGATTCCCAATAGCTTGAAAAGAATATCCTAGATTTTTAGAGGCACCAGGTTGCCAAGGATTTCTCGTAGAAGATATTAAACCGTAAGGAAAATCTTGTGGTCTAGAGAAATTCATAGTTTGACCAACTCCTACCGAAAAGTTACCATAACCAAGAATATTTCCCCCAAGTGAAGTATTAAAAGGAGAGGAGAGCCCCTACTAAGTGGTCCATGCATTAGCGAAGGGAGAAAAATACTAAAAGGAACTTATGGAGGAGTAAGGCATGTTCCCCTGTTGACCAAAAGAAAACTAATTACCAGTTCCTAAACCACTAAAAGCAGGGTTATTCCACCCTTGAAAAGGATTATAACTTTTACCTTGAGCAGAAAAAGGAAGAGATCCTAAAGAAGGATTAGAATGAGGTATGTGACCACTTCCAAAAGGAAAACCCTGAAAAGAGGTTGAACCACTAGCCATAGAAGTCATAGCTATGGAAACAACGAATGGGATGGATAGAGGAACCAAGGGAATTTCACTAGAAGGCATCCCAAAGGGGAAGGAACTAGTGTGGGAAGAAAAAGCTTGGTTGCCCCCACTCGAAGATGGAATGGAAGTAGAGCCAAATATTGTAGTACTAGGAGTGATAGTAGATATAGCAATAGTACCTCCTCCTTGAATTGAAAGAGGAGTATGCTCACTAGTAGCACTCATAACCGGATTCATGTTCCCAACAATGGTCATCGAAGGAAAATGACGACAAAAACTAGGGCTGGTTGACCTGTGAGTCGGGATCCCAACGTATAATAGAACGTTTGGATAATTAGGAGGAAGAGGTGAAGGAGTCACAGGTGACTCAGGAATATCTTCAACCTCAACTTTGTCTTCTGACTGGAAGAGGACCCTAGAAAGGATAGGGGTATCCCTATCCAAATCATGACTTGCACTAGGTCTACCCTGTGAAACTATAGCCTATTGCAGAGGATCAATCTATGATGCGTTTCCTACTATTGATTGAAAATTACCAATAGAATTGCCCCTATTCCTTCTAGAAGAAGGCTCGGAACTCGTAGGTGAGAGCTGACAAAGCCTCCTGGACCAATGAACTAGTCAATCAGCCACTTTTAATTATTATGAGAACTTGTAAAGACTCAAAAAATTATAAAGCTATGGAAATCTAGGAGCAAAGAGAACTCACTGAAATGTCCCTAAATATACAATCAATCAAGCTACTTTCAGGTATTTCCACTTTGGGTGATTAGGACCGGACACCAAAATATAAGAAAGCAATATAAAGGACCTTCCAAAGATAGTTTGGTATAATGACGACCCAAGCCTACCAGCAAAGGTAACAAAAATAGTTACATTGACCTTCAATCAAAATATTTTGTGGGTGCAAGTACCCAAGCTTCAAAAGGGCACCCTCTAGAAGTACTAATGAGAGTGATACATCATTTGCCTCCAGTACCACGGGTATTCCCCCACACAATCACCTATGTTGTCCCTAGGAAAGGAAACTAAGGTCACTAATTCGTATCAGAAGCCAAGCGGAACAGTATTTGGTCGGGATCCAACAAGTCAAAGAGGGGGTATCTCTCTTTCCTGCCTTCACTCGCCCTCATGCTTAACTCTTGAAGAGAATAGCTTTCCTATTCAACTTCACGACACTGGATTTCACCCTTTTAATCAACTTCTATGTTTAAATTTAGAGTGGCCTTGGAGAGTTAACTCTCCACTCGCATATTCCAAGGCCCTAATATGACCTAGTCTAGTTGATGTTACTATGACAAATCAAAACAATTCTAGTTCATTTTTAATTAAGTGCTTGATTTCAGTGGATTTTCTTAGGCCAGGGATAAAATGGAAGTTCCACTTTATGATGTTATGGACGAAAAAGAAGTAAATAAAAATCTTGGCTACATCCACATGCAACTTTTTTCTTCCGATGAAAAGAGATTTCTACAAGGTTCTACGAACAAACTATGAAAGAAAAAAAATCTTTTTCTTTTTTCAAAAACACACGCTCACACACTCAAAATCTACAAAAAAGACTAAAAATTCTTATAGTGCAACTATCCTAATGCAAACTAAATTCTTAATGCAAGATTCAAAAGACTACTCTAAAAACAAGCAAATGTGTTTCTCAAAATGATCAAGAGGCCAAACTTGAAAAAAGGAAGAACAAATTCAATCACAAACTCTTCTGAAAATCAAGTGAATTTAACCTAATGAAAGGAATTCAAACTTGCTCAAAATGATAAAGAGACCAAAAACAATACCAAAAAGGAAAAAGATAGGCAGCAAAACAACATTTTTATCTTTTTCTTTTTAAGAACACAAAGATTTTTCGAAGAAAAAAAACTACTAAAGGCTTCAAGATCAAACTCAAGCATAAATAACCTCAAACTTCACAAGCCATAGATATCACAAGCATGATATGACTTAAAGTGAAAAGAGGCTACAAACTCAAATAAAATGATATGAAGATCAGCATACAAACTCCAGCAAACAAGAAAGAATTCAAGGAGAACAAGAAAGCTTTTCAAGATTGCAAGAAAAAATTTCTCAAAAACCAAGAAAAAAACCAAGAACACCAACTTTCAGGAAATCAAGGCAAAGTAATGCAAAGGTTGGGTTATAAACGAATTGAATCCAATTCTCTGTTCCAAAGGCTCGGAATATTGAGAAGCGTTGAGCCCAAACACAGAAACTAACACCTTACCAAAAGCAAACCCTAGGTTGACTAGGCCTTTTCACAAAGAGAGACATGAAACTGAAATCTGCCAGAAGCAGTACTTTCAAAGAAAATCAATGACTAAACAAAAGCAGCAAACATCAGGCAAAACCCTTTACTGGACTCAGCATTTGAAAAATTAAAATAAGACTAAGCATATGCGACAGTGACAACCCCACGTGTATATGCGATTGTTCTCAAGGAAACACAAGTATACACGTGTTTCTTTAGACAAAAGCATATGTATACGCTAATTTGTAAACTAAAACTTGCGTATATAAAAGTCAGTAAGGAATTTTTTTTTTTTAGGTCTGATCTAGAAGATCAGACTTTTTGTCCAGGCTACAGACAAGTCAAAGATACTAGAAAGACAAGAAACCAAACAAGAAGGCCCATATCAAGTGAGAAACAACCCAAACTAGGAGATACTAGAAGTATTCCCAATGGAGTCGCCAATTCTTTTACGGGAATAACACATCCTATGGAATGGGTTGAACACCCCAATAGAGAAGAGGGCATACACTAACAAGAAGCAAATAAACAAGTAGCCTTAATAGTTAAACTACTGAAGTATGCAGAAGAAGTATTATGTGAAGGTCCTACGCTTGAGGTCGTTCCTGTAGGGTCCAAACCCTCTACTTCCTCCAATGCTCCAAAGCCTGCAACTCATTCAAGAAAAGAACATATACCATTAGTAGTTGAAAGCATGTTCATGGTATAAATTTTATATCATATAAGCATATAAGTATAAAACATGTAATCATATATTATTTAGATTAGAACATGAATTAAAGCATTAATATCATAACATCGGGAACAAGACATGGCTTCTTTATTGATGAATGTAAAAGAATGTGGATGAATACAACCTGATTCGTCCACGGCTCCAAGTGAAACCTTCCTCCAGATCCGTCCATCCCAAGCATCAACAATCCTCTTTCAAATGCATACACATGGATGCCATATAAAGGAGATGGACATCAAAATGAGGAAATATGGGTTTCCTATGGCTACGAGTTCATGAGGCACGGGGATAAACCAGACTTGATCAGGGACAAGATAGATATAATGTCAATATCCTATCTTTCTCTCCCCTTAGGCCCTCCCCATGAGGTGTATTTATATCACCTCAAAATATTTTTTTTAGTTGGGAAACAGTTAGGCCATGGGCTCCTGTAGGTAGGATTCCGGTGACCCATAAATCCTACCAAAAAAATAGGTATTTTATATTTTTTTCATGTTTTAGATCATATATATGGGTTGGGTATAGCTTAAACCACGTGTGCACTCATTTTTTGTAGGTCAGAGTCACATATTGAATTTTAAATAATATTTTTTAATATTTGGACCAAGTCTGAAGGGAAAGGGTTGCCCAAGGCCATGACTCAAAGATTCAAGTATACAAAGGTGGTAAATGATGTTATAACAATTTATGGTATCCATGTTATTAGATCCTTGCCATCAAACTTCTTCATATCGATCTTTTTAATGTGTTTGGCCTTAAAACCAACGTTGGAGTCTCTAAAATCATAATTAATATTCCTTTTGTCCTCATCATGAATTTCATGGATTACCTTGTCACCACTAGGAAGCCTTGCTTGCAACAACTTTGTCAACCCTTCCAACTTGGAATTTATCATTTCCATGTATACTTTAAAAAATCCCATTTTTTCATTTAATTCATCCATCTTAGCTTCCACTTCAATTTTGATTACTCTGTAGAAAATCTGATGTAGGTTAACTTGATAATGCAGTATAAATCAAAGCAGAATACTATAACCAACTTCTACTATCAATTTTCGAAAGCTTAAAGATCGAGTTGAATAATATAACCAGAAGATGAACAATCAATGCACAATACACATGAAAATACTTTGGGGAAATCCTTAGCTAAAAACCCCACTATCTGGATTGTCATACAAGGTGGAAATACATAGGAATTATACAAAGCCTTAGCTCTCACATCTAGCCATCTCTCAGTATAATCCTCACAGATGCTCACATGCAATCTTGGCTGCTCTCTAGCCTTCCTCTCTGCCCTCCAAGCTCTTATTTCCTTGCGTCGTTCCTCTGGGATGATTCACCTTCAACCAAGTGGAACACTCTAATCTCACACACTATCAGAACTGCACAATCCTCAAGGAATGATGCCTTGACTGCATGCATGAGTTTTCTTTATAAGAAAACACATTCAACTCATGGTACATTTTCCTTGTCTTTAATATCAACTGGGTCTTTCTTAGAATAGGCATGCATAAGTTTCTGATGAGGGAATCTTCAGTTAACTGGAGTACATTAGTTGAGTGCATGCATGCATCAACTGACTGTTAACTTTCTATTAGTTCCTCAAATAGTTTGGAACTAATTTAATTGGACTTAACTCAGTAAACTAAGTTAACTAATTACAACTCAAATATAACTCAATCATATCTCCTTAATTTAAGGTTTATCTCCTTAATTTAAGGGATAATTCTTGCATGACTTCAGAAAGACTTGTAACATGAATTTCTCCAACTAATTAAGTCAAAATAACTTAACTAATTATTTCCAAGTAGATTTTAAGACTAAATTCGATTTTAATTCACAATTTAATTCAAGGACAAATTAAATTGGAATATTCATGTTGCCATATTTCAACACTCCCTCTCAACAAGAAATGGATTATCTGCCACCCCGATCCTGTCTCTATGGAACTCAAATTTACACTTTGACAATGCCTTTGTCAAAATGTCAGCATCTTACTCCTCTGTAGAAATATAATGCAGCAACATGATCCTCCCATCATTAGCAGCTTGCTTTACCTGGTAAAGCCAACGGGAACTCACAATTGACTTGTTTTCTGGCCTCGGAACCACGTCCCAAACACTGTTATGAACTATTGAGTCATACTCTTCCACCATAACATCAACCCAAATTGGCTATTGCACTGCTTCCTCAAAGAAATATGGCTCGATATCAACACATTCCCAATCAAGGGCCATGTATCTAGTGTACCTCTCAAGTGACCTCCTCTGTCTGCACTGAGAAAATGGTGCTCCCACATTCTCTCTCGCATCCTCCAACAATCTGTCAGCTTCTCTTGTGTGCTTCCATCCATCTCTGGAAGAATCTGCTTGAGTGGATGTCTCCACTCCTGGAACCTCTGCATGTAGCTGCTCCGCATCAGTCTAAGGCTCCTCCTCCTTAGGAACCAACAGTTCCTCCATAGCTTGTAGTTGGAACTCCCTCTCAAGGGAAACTCACATGGCCTTCTGCTCATCAAAATTTAGATCTCTGCAAATCACTGTCCTCCGACTGGTAGGCAAGTACACCCGATAGTTGTGAGGTGTATCAGTGTACCCCACAAGTATCCCCAACTCTGCTGTCGGCTCAAGCTTCTTCTGTGCATCCTTTGTCACATGGAATATACCGATGAGCCAAAGATCCTGAAGTGAACCACATTTGGTCTCTTATCAGAGAAATCTTCCTCTGGTGTCTTCATCCCAAGTATGCGATGCGGGATTCTATTCTGCAAATAGACCAATGTGTTGCATGCCTTAGCCCACAAGTGAAGTGGTAGGCCTTGGTCATGCAACATTGCCCGTGTTACCCCTACAATAGTTTTGTTCTTCTTCTCAGCCACCCCATTCTGCTGTGGGTTATGAGGTGTTGTCAACTCTCATTTAATTCCTTCTGCTACACAGAAGTCCTTAAACCCTTGAGAGACATATTCTCCACCGTTGTTGCTTCTCAAGGACTTGATCTTCTTCCTTGACTCTTTCTCGGCCAAAGCTTTTAACTCACAAAACTTTGTGAAAGTTTGGTCCTTCCTCTACATGAAATAAATCCAGCATTTACGAGAATAATCATCAATGAAAATCACAAAATACCTTTGCTTCATTGTAGATGCCATCGAGAATGGTCCACACACATCAGTATGAACTCGCTCTAAGATAGGCTCTGCTCAATTGTCTCGTTCATGAAAGGAAGACTTGGTGTACTTTCCTAAGGTACAACCTTTGCATGTGTCAACTTGCTCAATTTTACCTTTGGGAATTCTTGTAGATATCTGCTGCATTATCTTCAAAGCCCCATGATACAAATGGCCCAACTGCTTATGCCACAACTCGCCAATGTCTTGGCTTTGCACCAATTCTGCTTTTGTACTCAATGTTGCACAATCATCTACCTCTATTTTATAGAGATTATTCACCCGAATCCCTATCCTCTTGGTCTGACCCATGGCTATGTGTCTTAGGAATGCCTTTCCTTTACTGAAGAAAACATCGTAGCCTTTGTCCTCCAACATCATGATCGATACCAAGTTATTCTGTAGTCCAGGCACATACTTCACATTTGTTAAGGTGATAGGATCTCCATGCTCCTTCTGAAAAGAAACCATGCCCACTCCTGAAACACTATACCTTTTGATGTCACCCATCTCTATGCGCATCTTGGGGTCTTTCTCCTCCAAGGCACTGAATAAACTTTTATCACCGGTCATGTGGAATGAGGCTCCGCTTTCAAGATACCAGACACAACCCATCACCGATGACACCATGCATGCGATGAGGGTAAAGTCCATTTCGAACTGAGAGGCTAATGCCTCACCTTCTGCTCCTTTCGAGGATCCCTTCTTGGACTTCTTCGATGCAAAATTAGTTACATAATGTCCCATCTTGTGACAATTAAAGCATCTCACATTAGACATGTCACCCTTCTCCCCTCCATGAGAAGAATTTGATTTGAAATGGGAATCCTTCCCCTTCCCTTTCCTTGCCTTACTTTCTAAGGCTAAATTTTCTTCATCATCATTCTTGGATGAAGAACCATCTTGTGTGCTCCTCCTGATCTCTTCTTGCATAAGACCCGACCACAATCATTCCCAATACGATATTTTCTCCCTTCCATTCATAAAGTCTTGGTAACTATTCCAACTCTTTGGAAGGCGAAGGAGAGCGAGGCTCACCATATCATCATTGGCAGTAGTTATTCCCACAATTCCAAGCTCATCTCTGTAGGTGGTGAGCTTGTTCAGATATGTGGAAATAGTATTTCCCTTCTCCATCTTGATTCTTTGAAGCTTATCCTTGAGCACCAATTTCCTCTAGTCGCTACTATTCTGGTAGAGGTCCTTCAATATCTTCCACATTGAAAATGGAGTATCCTTCCCATGGAGACTTGAGACAATATGGTGTCGAACTCCCTCAAGGATGATCTATCTCGCCTTCGCCACACACTCCTTCCACTCAGCCAACTCTTGTGCATTAGTTGAAGTCGGCTTTGGGATTTCTTGATCAATGAATTTCTTCAAACCATTGTCTTCTAATATAACCTCCATTCTATCTTTCCATGCTATGTAATTCAAGCTACCTTCCAAGGCATACTCGAGTCTCAAACCATAGAATGCCATTGGCCAACCTTGAAGTATGATATGAATTCGGTTAGCACCTGCAACCCCGAACTTCAAACTTCGAATTCTCTTCTCAGTATATTGTTCACAGCTCTGATACCATGTAGAAAAATTCTACAAATCCAGCTCTAATACCATGTAGAAATTTCTACAAATCAAGCTCTGATACCATGTAGAAAATATGATGTAGGTTAACCCAATAATGCAATATAAATCAAAGCAGAATACTATAACCTACTTCTACTATCAATTTGCGGAAGCTTAAATGTTGAGTTGAACAATATAACCAGAAGAAGAAGAATCAATGCACAATACACATGAAAATACTTTGGGGAAAGCCTTAGCTAAAAGCCCCACTATCTATATTATCATACAAGGTGGAAATACATAGGAATTATACAAATCCTTAGCTCTCACTACTAGCCAACTCTCAGTACAATCCTCACAGATTCTCACAGGCAATCTTGGCTGCTCTCCAGCCTTCCTCTCTACCCTCCAAGCTCCTATTTCCTTGCACTATTCCTTTGGGATGATTCACCTTCAACCAAGTGGAACACTCTGATCTCACACACTGTCAGAACTGCGCAATCCTCAAGGAATGATGCCTTGACTGCATGCATGAGTTTTCTTTATAAGAAAACACATGCAACTGATAGTACACTATCCTTGTCTTTAATCTCAATAGGGTCTTTCTTAGAATAGACATGCATGAATTTCTGATGAGGGAATCTTCAGTTAACTGGAGTACACTAGTTGAGTGCATGCATGCATCAACTAACTATTAACTCTCTATTAGTTCCTCAAACAGTTTGGAACTAATTTAACTAGACCTAACTCAGTAAACTAAGTTAACTAATTACACCTCAAATATAACTCAATCTTATCTCATTAATTTAAGGGATAGCTCTTGCATGACTTCAGAAAGACTTCTAACTTGAATTTCTCCAACTAATTAAGTCAAAATAACTTAAATAATTATTTCCAAGTAGCTGTTAAGACTAAATTCAATTTTAATTCACGATTTAATTCAAGGACAAATCAAATTGGAATATTCTTGTTGCCATATTTCAACATACTCTTTGTGAGAGTGAAATTTATTCCACTTGGTCCTGTAATTTTGATATATCATGTTGCGTTTCTTCCTCTTCTTCATGAATCATAGTGGAGATTTCTATTGGCTTGTTGGGTGTATCCATTTTTTTTTTGAAGAATTTTGGAACCCAATAATGATATCGATGCTTCACTATGCCCTTTGAATAACTTGAAACTATTTTTTCAAACAAAATTTATGTAAATTTAAAAAATTACACACCTATTTCTTTCTTTTAAGATCTTGATATTGAATCTATTGTATCTCTATAATTTTGACCTCCAAGGTCTGAAATTTCATCTTATGTTATCCTTCTTAGTCTTCTTTCCAACACTACAAGTCAGACTAAGATTGGATTCTTCAAAGTAAAGTTATGCCAAATATCCCACGAAGACCTGATTATAGATTGGTTTAGTAGAGTGAATTTGTACAAGATGCCACGTGTCATTGTTTCCACATTCAGCCTTGAAAATGATATACACAAAACTAAAGTCCATGAAATTTCAGTCACATTTTATGAAATTCAAATCCGATGGATGAAGATAAATTTATGATGATATTTCTTGGAACACCTATTTTAGATTGGATTCTGGAGCATGCATAAATCCTAAATTGTTTGGACCATAACTTCGAAATATAGAGAACCAAGATCTAAAATTGTTACATGATATTCATCAAGGTTTCTACTCCATGTGGTCAAAATTTCAGCTTCCGAAGCCTCACAAAAAAAAAAAAATTATAGCGAAAATTCTAAGATGGCCTGCTTGAAGCAGCAAAACCCTAGGATCTAGACCTTTGATACCAAATGTTGTGTAACCAGATCACAAATCCAGAAGAAAAGATAGATAAACAACTTGAAAATAAGCCTATTTGAGGGGAAAACCTCCTATTACATCACATAAATGAACAATTATTGGATGATTCAAATTAAAAGACCTCCTTGGTATATATCCAACAACTCGCAAGATAGATATACCAAAAACTTATGATTTAGAAACAGATGAGATTCTCATATAATGGGAGTCTACTCCTTGAGCCAAGATCATAACATGCCATATGCTCAATACGATTTTAACTATGGTCTTGATGGTGTCACCACTGAAACTTACCGTTAAACCACATATCATTGTATAAGAGGGGTCTTTACACAAAAATGTAAGACCAACTCTTAGGGTATCTCAGGGGGTTGAGTTTACAACAGATTAAGACTAGCCAGTGAATTTTCCTTCACTACAAAAATTCACTCCAATGCTTTTTGTGATAGTAAAATATTTTTATTATTCAAAATATTTTCTTATTACTATAAGAATAGATCTTTTTGTAATTATTAATTACACAGACAAATAAAATTAATGTTTACGAAGTCTCCTTATTTTTGTTATTTAACTATATTAAACATTATTTAGTGAATGAATAGGTTTTAGTAAATTACTTCTTCAAAAATTTTCATACAAGTAAGATATACACGATTGCTCGTTAATCATGAAAATGGCATTTGTTGAAATGAATATTGCAAAGATTTCATGATTGAGGTGTCTGAAGTTTTAGGCGAACACTTCGCCTATCTTCAGGGATATAAATCTTAGATTAATGCTAGGAAGAGTGTTACAACAATAATATATAGAGAAAGGATATGACCATTAAGGATCTTGAAGAGGATATGAACATTTATTAATATATATATTTTTTTAAGTTAATAAGATTAATTAAACCCATTTGAGAAGGATAGGAAAAATGGATTGAGGATAAATTAAATATAAAATACTAAATTATGTTCAAACTAATATTAATTTTAATGAGTTAAGGGTTTTTATTTTTTTGTAAATTGAACCTCTTGGATTTCATTAACAAAAAAGGGTTACAAAGTTATCCTTTTCAGGTCCCGCCCAGAAATACATAGGAAAGAGAAAGATCCCAAATACCCCCATATAACAAAGACGCGGAGGAGTATTGCTCTCTTCAGTTTAACAACACACAACACCACACACCTATCCAGTCCCATCATAGATACATAAGCAAAGTTTCAAAACACGATGCCAATAAGCCACGGAAAGTATCACCCTTCTCCATTGGTAGGAAGCAAGATAATGAAGCATAAAATACAAGCAAGACCTGAAATCATCTACCAAAGTGAAGGGTATCTCTAGAGCCATATATTTTCAAAATTTCAGAGCATAAACAAAATAACCACAGTGTTAGTGGGCCTAAAAAAAAGGTAGCCATAATGTGCCCAAAGCCGTAAAATGATCCACCACTGCGATAGGTGCCCACAAGAACAAATCAATTGCCAAAAAATAGAAAAATTGTCAATGGTCCATAGAACAAGTATGAATTAGCCATAATTCACCCTGTAGTATACCTAGGGGGGATAATATGGGGTATAGAGGGAGGTACCCAAGGGAATAATGTAATGTAATAATAATAAATGGGTCATAATTAATAAATAAAGTGGTTAACCCACATTATGTAAGGGACTACAAGTAGTTAGGGAATAAAGTGATAATCCCATTGCATTGGGAGATCCATGGTAATTACCCATGGTATTGTATGTATGAATCCATATAGCGGCTATAGACTCTCCATTGAGAGATGACAAGGATTATTGTATTAATAAGCATATGGCTTGTGGACTAATCTCCTTCCTTAAGGAGTAGTTGTATGGTGTTACCCTACTTAAAGGGTTTTTCTGAAGATATTAATAAAGAAGCATTTCCATTTTATATTATTGGATAGATCTTGATATTTCTTGGGCATATTTTCCATTGTTATATATTTGCAGGTAAGATATATTACATGCCCAAAGGCATAGAAAGATCAACCATGAAGAAATTCATAACACATGGGAGGGTTATGCAACATAAACACAGATATCCATATCCAATTGTAGGTAAAGCACAGGCGTGTCACAAATACAACAACGAGAGCCATAATCTCAATTCCCCAATTCATAGCCCAGAGAAACAACAAGATATGACATCCAACCATAAAACACAAGATACATCGATAACACCATCCATCCACGGTGATAACCACAAAAAGTGACAGAGAAACAAATCTCCACATAATAAACTAGACTTTCAACTAGAAATATGCTCCTAAACAAGGTACTTCTGAACCAAAACATAATTAGGAACCCCTTGAAGTGGCCATACCTTTGAGTTCACATGCCAAAATTGATTACAAAACCGAGAATCTCTTTTCATGATCAAAAGAAGGTATTGTTGGAAATAATACTGGGGGGGGTGAATCAATATTTACAAATCAATAAATTTTTCATTTCCATAATCAAATTTATGTGGCTACTTCAGTGAAGGGAACTTGCATGTGCACGCAACTGTTCTTAAGGCAACCAACATATATCCAGTGAAGTTATGATTCAGTTAATTCATCATATGTTAATCTTTAATCAGTGCATCAGTACTTTATTAAACATTAAACAATAACCATGTGCAATAATAACATAATAAACCATCACATGTAAGTAACACACATGAACACCAAGATTTAAGGTGGAAACCCAATGTGGGTGAAAACCACCTATTGTTCGCGTCTTTGTCTTCTATTAATAATAAGAAAATTTGTTTACAATCTTGTACAGGTTCAAACTCATACCAGTGTGGAGGCACCCACCTGTAGAAGGCTACAACCTTCTCTCGTTCTCCATCTTCTTCTGGAAGGGAGCTACAACTCCCTAGTTCTTGTACTAACTGATATGTTTCCTAGTATGTAGGCTTCAACCTACAGAAGGCTAAAACCTTCACTCGTTCTCCAGCTGCTACTAGAAGGGAGCTCCAACCCCTTGATCAAATCACCAACCACTACTGGCAAGAAGCTTCAACTTCCTCACTGACCAACCCTCAGTATCCTCCAGGGACCATGTTTCATAAATTTTCACACTGGACCCATTAGTAACATTGAAGCTCAAAATCAATCACCACTGCAATACAATCTTCAAATTCATTTGCATCAACCAATCACTGAAACCCAATCATCAATCTCTGATATAACTGAAACAATCAATCACTGAAACCTAATCATCAATCTCTGATATAACTGAAACAATCAATCACTGAAACCTCTGAACCTCTGACACAAATGAATCAAGCAATCACTAGACCTCGGACATAGCTGCATCAACCATTCATTCAAACTTAATCAATTTCAACCAATCAATTGGAACAGAAAGATCACTATAACCAGTACACAAATCTAAACCCATAACACTGCATCAACAACCAGAACTAACTGTAACCTCAAAAGGCATGTGTCAGAATGCATACACTCCTTCAATGAAGGAAACTTGCGCGTATACACTACTTCCTTTTTCCCAATCTGCGTACACTTCTAAAGATACTGAATCATAAAACCTTTGAACCACAAATGATACCAATCAATGACATTTTGAAGATCTACTATCATATTACAGAGTTATAAGTATATAGCAAAAAGGATCACCCTCATTTAATAATCAATCAATCAATTAGACTCAATTTCCTTATACATTCAGTTCTACTTTCAGATCTAAGAACACATCACTGACAAACAACAATAAAACAACAGCACTGATATGATAGATCAGTCATCCCTGAACATCAAGCTTTTCTTTTGCATATGTTACTTGGAAGATTCGAACTAACATGTATACACAACTTCATCAAAGCGAACCAATGTATAGATCTGAAAATACTTACTTATATCTTCACTGCAATTCCAGACTTCAAACATACCTAGACCATCACTTATAAAAGATAAAATGTGCATTAGAAATTAGATCTAGCATATCCATTATCAGATCTCATAATGATAAGTCATTATGATCTCGATCCATCATTAGATCTCATCCATCATCAAACATTCAGGTGCATACTTATTTCAGATCAAGAAAAGCATCAGAAACCCATAACTTTCATATTTGCTTTTGATCTAAAACTTCATAAGATATTAATTACATGTACTTATCCCTTTGATATTCTCCTCCTTATATAGTTTTAGGCCTTTCTCAATACCTTGGACCAAAACCACTTAGGACCAATGCCTCGAACCAAATACCTTGGACCAATACCTCAGACCAATACCTTGGACCAAATACCTTGGACCAATACCTTAGACCAAAACTTCGAACCAAAACCTCAGACTAATACCTCAGACCAAATACCTCGCACCAATATGTTGGACCAAAACCTCGGACCAAAACCTCAGACCAATACCTCAGACTTAATACCTCGGACCAAAACCTTGGACCAATACCTCAGACCAAAACCTTGATTTTCCATCCCATACACGCTTTTCCTTCTGTGAAAGTGCGTGCATACGTATACACTTCTTTTGTTCCATGAGCCCACGTGTATATGCTACTTGGACAAGGTGAACCAGCGTATACTTCTTAAACCATTCTCTTTCTTCAATTTCTTGATTATGATATGTAGTCCTTTGTTCCTTCATCCTATTCTTTTGTACCATTACTTTGTTCCCTTTGAATAGACTTGTTATAATGTAATTTTCCATATTACTTCTGAAATGATTTTTTTGAACTACCTTGCATTTTGTCACATCTGATATCTCTCCTGTAGATTCATCTAGTTATGTAGATTCATCTAGTTACCATATAGAAGTGAGTTGTTCTGCTACAAGTGGGTTGCCATCAAGTACAACACATGTATCATAATGCCAACAGGTATTGTATTAGGCACTTGCGATTGTCATCTAGAGGGTCTATAAGATCACCAAAGGTTGAATCATTCACAAGAAATCCTTCTACATGAGCCAAATAAGAATCCAGATTTTCTAAATAGAACCTTTGATTATGAATCATGTGTTTAATGTCCTCCAATGAGGAGATTACATTATAATTTTTGACCTGCCTGTTTTTGAAAATCGGTCCTAACGGGGTATCCATTTGTTGATGTAAAGTCATAGAAATCAAAAAATGTTGCCGCCTACTCTTGAATATTATAGGAGAAAGGATGTTGTATCCCTATGGGAGGTAATATAGGGTACAAAGAGAGGTAACCAAGGGAATAATGTAATGCAATAACAATAAATGGACCATAATTAATAAATAAAGTGGTTAACCTATACTATGTAAGTGACCACAAGTAGTTAGGGAATAAGTGATAAGCCATTGTATTGAGAGAGCCATGGTAATTATTCATCATATTGTATTTCTTAAGCCTATGATGATGATGATGATGATGATGATGATGATGATGGTGGTGGTGGTGGTTAAAGTCCACTTAGACCAAATTGGTCTATCGGACCTATAATTTTCTTAGTTTTTAATTATCTGGCTCCTCGTCTTTCTTGGCGAGATTGGTGCTGTAACTTTCTTTTTTTTCTCTACAATCTTCCAACTTCCTTTATCATGCATCTCCTTCATCTCTTCTGGTTCTTGGGACATTGGTGTCTTAGCTTCGCGATCCATTGTGTTCGTCCTTTTGAAGGTAGTCAGAGAAGAAGTTTGCTCTAGGAGATTTGCTTTGATGTTAAATGAAGATTTATTTTGTGCAGTATTCGAATCCTCATCACTGTTGATGCTTGAGGGGTTGTCGAGTTCACTTTTTCTTTGTTGGGCGGGGCTTTGTCCCTACTTGTCTTGAGAGTTGTTTCTTTCTTGCCCGATTTCTTGTGATTCAGAGTTTTCTCTAGAGTATTCTTCTTTGATGACAGTGTAGTGTTCTTTTTGTGCTCCTTCCCACCATGTAGATCTATGGTGGCTTTTTCTAGCAAAATTTTTCTCAGAGGCTTTTGGGCAATTTTTGGCTAGATGGCCTGTCTCAAAGCAAGATCGACATTTGAAGAGGACACTTTCATAATCGAGTTTCTGGTTCCACACATAGTCTTTACTTGTTAGGTTTATTTCAGCTGGGAATCCGGTGCTGAAGTCCATTTCCACACAGATGCGTGCATAGGTGGTTCTGGCATATTCCTCTGTTTCTGGGCACCTATAGTAAAATTCCCCGATTGCATTTCCAATGGCTTTTAGCGAGGAGAGGTTCCAGAGATGCAAGGGTAGAATTGGAAATCTCACCCAAACTGGTGCTGAGGTTATGACTGTTGTTGACGGATCGAATGATGGATTCCATGGCTTCATGAATAGGCCTGATTTTTCCCAAAACCAAGGGCCGGAATCTAGAATACATTGTCTGCTTTCAGGATTTTCAAAATCTACTATAAGGAAACCCCTAGCACAGGGTAGATATTAATTTCATTAGAAATGACAGGCTTTCATACCTCTGAGATCCAATTGTGGAGAGCCATCAACCGCGGCCAAAAACCATTGAACCGACAGATTAGGTCACTTTCGAAAAACTTCAAAGCCTCATCGAGTGAGGCCTGGACCACCTGGACGGTGGGAGTTGGGGCTTCACTGATGATATGGGCAGGAGATTTCCCTCCAGAAGCGGACGGAAATGAGCTAGTAGCTATTTTCGCGAAGCTGGGAGCCATATTCTGCTTGCCCATAGAACTTAGCCATAGAAAAAAAATGTAGAAGATAAAGATTAGATCTAGATCTAGCCGCAGAAGATTAGATCTAGAACCTAGCTGCAATTAGATCTAGATCTAGATCTAGCCACACAAGATTAGATCTAAAAGCCAGCGAAACCCTTAGCCTATTTTGATTGTATAGCCCATAGACAGATCTATGGATCTCAACCAATGCTTGTTTCCAGTCCTGTTGAAGAGGTTACCGTGGCAGAGAAAATAGTCGATCAAAACCCAGCCGCGGAAAATCAGTGGCAGAAGAACCGCAGATCAGCGACAGAAGAGCCGTAGAACAAAACGTGGGAGCCGTAATTCTAAATCAAAGCCATTTCTGCAGATCCTCAGAAGCAAACTCTGCGGAAAAAACCGCCCGACATCACCAAAGTGGATGCGCATATTTGAAATGGTTGAAGAGGCCAGTTGACTTGCACAGAAAAAAGCCGTAGAAAGACTCCCTCCAGGATCCAAGAAAAACTCGAACAAAGATACAAAAGCGAACCGAGTATAAGTGATCCTCAACAGAAGGCGAACCGCAGAACCACCGAGAGATTGATAAAATCACCGAAGGAACAAAGATACAAAGGTGAACCGATTATAAGTCATCCTCAACAGAAGGCGAACCCCAGAACCACCGAGAGATTGATAAAATCACTGAGGCAACACACAGAGAGCACTTATCCTCAACAAAAGGCGAACTGTTTATAAGCGAGTCGCAGATCCACCGACCGAGAGACTGAAGTCGATGTTTCAGGTTTCGCCAAGAAGCACAATGCATATGTGTACAATAAAATTCGTGGAGTGCCCTCAACCCTCCTGTGCCGCCGAGATTTCACCACAGACAGGGTTAATGCAGGTCCAATCAGAGTTCACTCAAAGACCGCAGAGTTCACCTGAAGACCGCATAGTTCACCCGAAGACCGTAGTTACCCTAAGACCGCAGTTACACTAGAGACTATAGACTCTCCATTGAGATATGTCAAGTATTATTGTATTGAAAAGCATATGGCTTGTGGAGTGTTCTCCTTCCTTAAGGAGTGATTGTATGGTGCTACCCTACCTCAAGGGTTTTATGAAGATAGAATAATTTTCATTCTAGAAATCTATTGTGTTATTTTTTGGCATATTTGCATGTTTAGTATATTTTCAGGTTAGATCTAATACAAGTGGCATTAAAGTTCTTTCTTTGGAAGAGGGGAGAATTTTTTTATTTATTTATCAATTTTTGTAGGAATTTTTTGGGCAGTGAATTTCCAGATCATATCTGAACACTTTAGTAAAAAACTTGCAAAAAAAAATAACATATTTGGATTCCTTGTGAAAAAAGACCCAAATTAAAAAAAAAATGGCTCAATTGGAGAATGGATGAGGGAGATATCGTTGATTTAAAATCAACTGTGTTGTAGTAACGTTTCTGACGACAATTCGTGGACGGAGACTCTCAGTCATTTTTTTAGTTTTTGTACAAAATTTCAAAAAACAGATTGTAGATTTGAGATCCTCTTGAAAAATAATCCAATTTCAAAAAAACGATCGGTCGAATCAGAATCTAGATGAGGGAGATATAGTTGATTTAAAATCAACTATTTGTTTCACATTTTTTTATGATGGCAAGACAGTTGCAACATAAATTTTAGTTTCTAGAGTACCCATGTCGGATTTCAATAACACGAGAAGATGCAGAATGGTCATTATATTTCTTAAAACAAGTTATAGTAAATATTTTGAGTTATATTGACCCTGTTATGCACATTTTAAATTTTCGCCCAATAATAAGTGATTTCTAAAAACCCTCACTTTATCTAAGGGTTCTACAAAGATGGATTTTGCAAGAACTTTTACAGGAAAAGATGATGGTCGCACTGTTGAAGAATTTATACAATATCACAAGTCTCGATCCTAATATTTTTGGACAACTGCTCTAGGGCTTGATATGAAAGATGAGGCTGTTAAATGGTGTTTCTCACGTGAAAGTTCGGTGAGGCAACTTCTTGGTGAAGAACTTGAAAAAATACTTTTCGAAAAATGGTCTCATACTCAAAACAAGGAAAATAAGAAACATCGGGGGCTATTTTCTATTGGTATATCCTTATTATAGATTCATGGATGTACTCAAAAAGAGAATAGCATTGTGTCTATCAATCCTAGTTGCAAGCATAATTTTATTAATGTTCATTTGACTAAAAGATTGTAAGTTTCAACAAAACAAATGGAGCACACATAGGTTAATGAAGAGGAAGTGAAAAGCTATAAAGATTTGAAGATTTCTGTGAATAAGTATGTGTTGCATTCTGATTTTTATGCTTTAGATGTGGCTGATGTGCATATTATTCTGGGATACCTTTGGATGGAATTCGTATGTACTATCAATATTAATTAACAGAAGAAATTCCTAAAGATCTGGTATAAAAAGAAGAAAATTACACTACAAAATATTTCCATTAGTAAACAAGTAGAGTCCAAGGAGGCCCAAGAAAATAACTCTACAGGTACAGACACATAAGATGAATAATCAGTGGTGGAATTCATAATGAAAGACAAGAAACAAGAGTAGGTACCACAAAAGGAACCTGATACCACTCAGGCTCCATCAGGTGGCGAACTGAAGACTGATATTCCATCAACATATTGCCACCCGCACCACCTAATAAAACAATCAGCAAGGTGGAAAAAAATTAGCAACAAGGACAACAACCCCTGGACAACACACACAAAGGTGCGGCGATCCACCCACAACACATCAACATAGAGGAACCACCAAAAACAATGTCTATCTCAAGCAAGAGAGGGACCAGCTAGATCGAGTGTTCACCTTTCTCTTGGATGGCTAGATGCACATGCATGGTACAACTGGACTACTATTTTGAGTGGATCTTATTATTTTTGTTATTCTCATGTTTCGAAGATGAAACATGCTTAAAGGGGGTGGAATGTATTATACCTAGGGGGGATAATATGGAGTACACAAGGAAGTAACCAAGGGAATAATGTAATGTAATAATGATAAATTGGCCATAATTAATAAATAAAGTGGTTAACCTACATTATGTAAGGAACCACAAGTAGTTAGGAAATAAAGTGATAAGTCCATTGTATTGAGAGACCCATGGTAATTACCCATGGTATTGTATGTATGAAGCCTATATAGAGGCTATAGAATCTCCATTGAGAGATGTCAAGTATTATTGTATTGACAAGAATATATCTTTTGGAGTGTTCTACTTCCTTAAGGATTGATTGTATGGTGTTACCCTACCTCAAGGGTTTTATGAAGAGAAAAGCCTTTTCATTATAGAAATCTATTGTGTTATGTTTTTGGCGTATTTGCAATTTTAATATATTTTTAGGTTAGATCTACTACAAAGGACCCATTTCATATATTCACCAACCAATTCAAAATCAGAGTGATGCGGGCGATCCCCTGACTCTTTACATTCCAACAGTAGAATTTCTTTCCTCCCCTCAGGAGGAACTACATCAAAGAAAGTGTCCACGGAGTCGTAGGAAAAAGGACGGACCCTTTTCTTCGCCACAATAAAATTTCCTCCTCCACCCCTCTTGATCATCACCGAATTTCCACACCAATGGTGCAAATTCCATCAAATTATCAAACTAATTGTAGCCCAAAACCACGACACACAATATTACACAATACCCTTCCAAACAGTTAAAATTACCTATGCGCTAACATAACACATAGAAGCATATACCAATCCCTGACAACACAATGCCATCAACAAACATCAATAACTAAAATTTTTGACAAAATTAGAAGAGAAAACACTTGCTTGAACTAAAATCAACAAACTCTAAGCAATACAAAACCTTAAAAAAATTAGGACCCCATGATGTCCAACGTCCAACAAAATTTACCCTCTAGGACTTGAAAATTACCCACGATATCACTAGTAGACCTAGAATTTAAATATACCTACTAAATTATTGATGCAAGACCATAACTTGGAAAATAATACATGTAACCGGAAACAATGTTCTCACTATCACTCTAAAAATACTAAAGCCACATAGTAGTATAGTGAAAAGACTAAAAAAGTTGCACCCCTGTATACAAATACAAGTGTCAATTCTATTTACCAAAAGCACCTCTTCAAACTAGAAAATATTACCCACCGAGAGAGAAATTGGGAAACAGCGGATCGGGGTCGAGGGTCTATCCTCACCTCCACTCGCACTCACCTCTTCATATTCCAAAACCAGGCCCATAAATTCCATTTATAGGAAGAGACTCCACTTGTACTCTTACATGCACCCACGGCATAGCGCCTGCAGTGACTTAAACGAGGCATTACACTTGGGAGGAGGATGGAACAACCTCTTATGAAACCATCACATCCGTAATGACACCCCCATCGAAGACTACCTTAACATTCTCCAACAAGCACTGAATATTCTCAATTCATTATAGGAAATTTCAGCCTAAGAGTGGCCTCCTAAGGAAAAATAATAAAATAATAGTTAAAATTAAAAAATAGGAGTTATGAACTTTTGCGGGGAAATAAGAAAACTAATTTTCTTTTTTAATTGTATTTTTGGCTTATCTGCTTAGAGGTTTACTCAAATTTCAAGTGTAGACACTCATTGGATGCGAAATTAAATTATGAATCCAAAGAGTGTCTACACTTGAAACTTGAGTAAACCTATAAGGAGATAAGCCAAAAATACAATTAAAAAAAGTAGTTTTTATTATTTTCCCTCCAAAATATTTACATGTACCTCTTTAAATTTAAAGGATTTTGATTGGTTTACATATTATGAAAAGGAAATTACGTGAAATTTTCATGGGAATTTTTAGGCTAAAATTTCCTCTAATGCCTTCCACCTTTAATACATGTGAGAGGCCAACTCACATCCAACTCAAGAGCTTGAGATTGACAACCCAAATTTTTCTAGCAATCACCAACCCTATTACCCAATCTCCCAGATTGCAGGGTAATTACATCATCCAAATTTCAAATTAAACCATGTATACTCCAAACTATACACTCCAACCTCCAACATTTTACTATTTTACCCAGGGGTTACCCATTTATAAGTTGTTGTATACACTGAATAATGATCTAAAAATCTCCATCAATTTGTTACAAATGATACCCCTCATGAATAGCTATCTGAATACCCATTTCTAGTTCCAAAAACATTTCCATGCTATTACTAGTCAATCCACAACTATGCGCAAATACTCTCAATGTTGAGGAATTACAATCCCTAAAAACACCTTCGAAACCAACAATACTTGGGTTGCCCTTCGATTGCCAATCAAAATTTAATTTGATAAATCCACTTGGAGGAGGAGAAAACAAAATTTTTGATGTTATATCTAGAACCTTCAACGATTTCTCTTCAGGGATGCTCATCTTTTGTTCTAGGTCTAATTTCTTTAGGATATATGCCTCGACACTATATAATTTCCAATTACCCATCGACTAGGAGACACCTAGTAGTGTTTCTCTTAGATTTTGAGTGATCACGTCTTTACTACTTTAGTCTTCCTTTTGTCCCTAAAAATTCTAGCATTTCTCTCCTTCCACAAATTCCACAGACTAAAACCTTCCACCAATATTCAAGCCTTGTTGACTATGGGGTTAGAAAATAATTAAGAGTTCCATTGAGCTACAGAAGCCAGTCAATCCACTATTCTGATTATCGTTACTAAAAATGAATAAAATAATGGATCATACTTCCTCAACAAACAAACAAGATTTAAATAAATGATCCATAGTCTCTTCCACCATAATACAAAGAAAACAAAAATAAGGCCCTTCAATACAATTCTTCCTGATGCAATCCCATGTTAGTAGCCTACGCCTTTGCTCCATGCATAAAAGTGAAATTTTGGGAATTTTGGGCCAATGGATTCCAAACCAGATCTTATGCCAAATTATTTCTATCTCTAGGCTTATATGACTTGCAAGAAAGGAATAAGATTATTTTAAAGTAAACATACCAATAGGTCTCATCCCCCAGTACAATTTGTTGCATTCTTGCCAAAATCTTATATTTATTTCCATTAATTCTTACTTTAGAATTCCTCATGGAAAATACTAGGACAACAAAGGCTAATCTTCCTTGAATTTTTACCGCCGCCAGAGTGTGGAATCATGTTCTAACTTTGAATAATCCATAACCATCATGGTTCCAATACAAGTTGTAAAATTTTTTAGGGTACTAAGGTATTTTTGCTTAGATATACATGGGATTTGCTGCCAGACATTGTCCCAAAACAATGTAAATTCTCCTTTCTTCACCTCCCAGAAAGCATATTTCTTCACAATATATAATAAGGGTTAATTATATTAAAAATAATAAAATAGATTATGGTCAAATTGATACTAAAGAGATGATGATTAATAATATATATTAAAAAATTAAAATAATATTATTAAATTAAATTAAAGATAAACTAAATTAGAGTTAGATTAAGAAAGGGAGGGATTAGATTAAGAAAATAAAATAGATTTTGGTTAAATTGAAATATCTAGAAAAGAGTGAATTATTTATATTTAAATATTTAAATAACTTACTGAAATAATATATTTTGATCAAATGGCACTAACGTTAAAGTGATAATGGTTAATTATTTAGGTTAAATTATTAAATAGCATTAAATTAATATCAAATTAAATTAGAATACGATAGTTTAAATTAGAATTAGATTAACGACTAAGTAAATAAATTACATTAACAAAGTATAAATTAAATTACATGATATTAATATTAAAGAGATAAGGATAAAATTAATTAGTATTCAATTAAATTAAAGTGAGAGGAAAATTTTTTATTAGATTAAATTAGCTAAAATTAAATTACAAAATATTTTAAATTAGAAGTTTCACACATTTCCATTGCGTCTTTATAATATTTAATCTCCTCGATAGATTAAATTTTTGATCTATGTCTTGATGATGAAACACGATGGTTGGTTCGAAATGTCAACTCAAAAATTATTGGTGTGATTGATCCAGAAAAGATATTTCTAAACATTATGAATCACATAAACTTAAACACAGAAATAAAAGAGGTATTTAATTGGGATTAGAGAAGAATTAGAAGACAATAAAATTAATGATTATATTAAGTAAAAGAATAAAATTCTTAAGGAAAAATATTAAAAGAAAAAGAAGGGGCACGGGGGGTGGGAGTGGGGGTGAGGTGGATTTCAAGGCAAAAAGAAAGACAATAATTAAATAGGAGGAGGAAAACAAGGTAGAAAGTGTTAGAAATGTAGCAATAAAGGCTAAATTTGACTTGTGCCTTCGTTAAAATTAGTAATTCAATTTTCCACATCAGTAGTATGACGTGGATTGTAGTTAACTTGTGTGACATGGCTTTGTCTACTAGTTTACTCAGTAAATTCGAGTTATAGGCTAGAAGTAGAGGTATACACATAGTGATTGCTAAAATTTAGTAATCTAGTTCAGTTATTTTTAGTTTGACTCAGTTAACTGAGCTCAAGTACCTACTTAAGTCAATTGAAGGTTAGTTGAGTAGTAGAATTGTTGTTAACTCAATGATCTCTCAGTTAAATGAGCCAAACAACTAAAAATAGTGCAAAGATGCATGGAATTCAAATTTCCTTGTTGGAGTGGAAGAAAAGACACATTGTAATTATCAATTGTATACTAGTTGAGTGTACAAACTTGGTAATTAAGCAGGTGAATCATTCCTTGGTAAATTCACAAGAAAATAGGAGAAAATTGCTACCTTTTAGGAGCTAATTTCCTCTAGGATTACGCAAGGAAATAGGATAAAGTTGGGCCTTGAATTGGCTAAGTGTTGGCCATAGCAAGATAGTCGGCAGGAGAATAGGTTTATAGTGCAGGGTGTGCTTCAGATTAGAAGCAAGACATTGTAATATTTTATCATTCTTATTTGATTAATGAAAAGAAATGAAGCAGTTTTTCCTAGTTGGGTTCCCCTGTAAATCATTGTGTTCTTGTGGTGTTTTAATGGCCGCATGTCATTGCATGTGTTTCTAAATTTTGATTTCCATTTCGCAAAAAAGTAGAGGAAATTTATAGTCTCTTGTTTTCAGTTTGAATACATCAGTAATAGAAATTTTTTATTAATTTCTACATGGTATCAGAGCAAAAATCACACTAGAAACTAGTCAGTAGAGATTCTCCTTCAGATATTTCGATTTGCAGATTCAGTGAAGCATTTTCTTTTGTGTTGGAAAATGTCTTTTAACAAATTGAGATTGGAGTATGCCCTTAAGGGAACATCAAATTTCATAGCTTGGAAGGACACGATGGAAGTGGTACTCGATGATAATGGTGTGTTGGAATACACCAAAACTGAAATTCCACAACCAAGAACATCAAATGCACAAGCACTTGCAAAGTGGAAGAAGGATACCACAAAATCTAGGAGGATAATCCTGGAGGGTGTGAGAGACCACATAGTCTCGAATTTACATGGTAAGGAGACTCCCTTTGCTATGTGGAAGAAGCTCACTAAGTTATTTGAAAATAGCGGTGATGCCAGGAAATTGGCATTAAGGGACAAGCTCAGAAACATCTACATGTAGAAAGGAGACACCATTCCAAATTACCCCTCCAAGTTCACTCAGTGTCAAGATGAGCTTGTAGTAGTTGGAGATAATATTCCCTCTTCAGAACTAGTGAGCCTATCTCTCCCAAGCCTTCCAAAATCCTAACACAGCTACCAGGAATATGTAAATGGAAGGAACAAATTTCCAATCTGGGAGAGATTGTGGTTTGATTTGGTGCAGGAACAAATTCAAAGGAACACTAGAGATGGAGTAACATCCAAATATGAGGAGGGAGAGAATTGTTCCTTGGTTGGGAAGGGAAAGAAGACCCAAAGAAAACAAGAGACCAATGAGAACAATGGCAAAAAGGACTTGAGCAAAAAAAAAAAATTCACTATCACAAATTTGGACAATATGCAACAAAGTGTCTACATAAGAAGTCTAACAACAAGACTTTAGGAGGAGAAGGAGGTGAAGCACATGCCTCATAATTTTAATTATACTTCACCCTAATTGCATGCATGGAAAGCACTATAATGGGGAGTGTGTGGTATCTAGATTCAGGTGCCTTGTTCCAAATGATGGGATGCAAATAATTCTTCAGTAGCCTAGAGGAGAAGGATCCCCATATGCACATAGAACTTGTGGATGATGGGCGATACAGTACCAAAGGAATTGGTACCATAACCTTTAAGAGGGATTCAGGCTCCCATATTCATATAAAAGATGTTATGTATCTACTTGGGCTATAGAAGAACTTGATATTTGTAGTTGTATTAGAGGATCGTGGCTATGATGTTTTTTCAGTAAGGGGAAAGCCCTTATTAGACATGTAGCTACCAGGAAGATGTAACAAATTGGATTTTGATTGAAGAATCTCTACAAACTTGAGGTCGAACCTTGTGCTACATTTAGCAACAAGGTAGAACAAGTGCAAAGTCAGGATGTTGGAGAAATTTGGAATAGGAACATGGGATAGTTACACTATGGAGCCTTAAATATCATGCAACATATTACCACTGGTCTCCTGAAATGTACCCTTGACCAGCATGATGTTTGCAAGGGGTTCACATTGGAATAAGCTTATTTTAAAGTAAACATACCAATAGGTCTCATCCCCTAGTACAATTTGTCGCATTCTTACCAAAATCTAATATTTCTTTCCATTAATTCTAGCTTCAAACTTCCTCATGGAAAATACTAGGACGACAAAGGCCAATCTTCCTTGAATTTACACCACCACCAGAGTGTAGAATCATGTTCTAACTTTGAATAATCCATAACCATCATGGTTCCAAGACAAGTTGTAAACATTTTCAAGGTACTAAGGTATGTTCGCTTAGATAGACACGAGATTTGCTGCCAGACATTGTCACAAAACAATGCAAATTCTCCTTTCTTCACCTCCCAAAAAGCATATTTCTTCACAAAATATAATAAGGGTTAATTATATTAAAAATAATAAAATAGATTATGGTCAAACTGATACTAAAGAGATGATGGTTAATAATATATATTAAAAAATTAAAAAAATATTATTAAATTAAATTAAAGAAATTAAATTAGAGTTAGATTAAGAAAGGGAGGGATAAGATTAAGAAAATAAAATAGATTAAGAGGTAAAATGAAATTAAAAAAATTAATTAAGAGAATTTGGGTAATAAAAAAAAGAATAAAGTTGAATTAAATGAGAAGAAATTAATAAAAATAGATTTTGGTTAAATTGAAATATCTAGAAAAGAGAGAATTATTTATATTTAAATATTTAAATAACTTACTGAAATAATATATTTTGATCAAATGGAATTAATGTTAAAGTGATAATGGTTAATTATTTAGGTTAAATTATTAAATAGTATTAAATTAATATTAAATTAAATTAGAATTAGAATAAGGACTAAGTAAATAAATTACATTAACAAAGTATAAATTAAATTACATGATATTAATACTAAAGAGATGAAGGATAAAATTAATTAGTATTCAATTAAATTAAAGTGAGGAGGAAAAAAATTTATTAGATTAAATTACCAAATATTTTAAATTAGAATTTTTACACATTTCCATTGCATCTTTATAATATTTAATCTCTTCGATAGATTAAATTCTCGATCTATGTCTTGATGATGAAACACAATGGTTGGTCTAAAATGTCAACTCAAAAATTATTGGTGTGATTGATCCAGAAAAGATATTTGTAAACATTATGAATGGTGTGTTGGAACACACCAAAACTAAAATTCCACAACCAAGAACATCAAATGCACAAGCACTTGCAAAGTGGAATAAGGATACCACAAAATCTAGGAGGATAATCTTGGAGGGTGTGAGAGACCACAATGTCTTGAATTTACATGGTAAGGAGACTCCCTTTGCTATGTGGAAGAAACTCACTAATTTATTTGAAAACAACAGTGATGCCAGGAAATTGGCATTAAGGGACAAGCTCAAAAACATTTACATGTAGAAAGGAGAAACCATTCCAAATTACCCCTCCAGGTTCACTCAGTGTCAAGATGAGCTTGTAGTAGTTGGAGATAATATTCCCTCTTCAGAACTAGTGAGCCTATCGCTCCCAGGCCTTCCAAAATCCTAACACAACTACCAGGAATCTGTAAATGGAAGGAACAAAGTTCCAATCTGGGAGATATTGTGGTCTGATCTGGTGTAGGAACAAATTCGAAGGAACATTAGAGATGGAGTAAAATCCAAATATGAGGAGGGAGAGAATTGTTCCTTGGTTGGGAAGGGAAAGAAGGCCCAAAGAAAACAAGAGACCAATGAGAACAATGGCAAGAAAGACTTGAGCAAAAAAAATGTTTTCGCTGCCATGAATTTGGGCAATATGCAACAAAGTGTCTACATAAGAAGTCTAATAGAAAGACTTCAGGAGGAGCAGGAGGTGAAGCACATGCCTCATAATTTTAATTATACTTCACCCTGATTGCATGCATGGAAAGCACTGTAATGGGGAGTGTGTGGTATCTAGATTCAGGTGCCTCATTCCAAATGATGGGATGCAAATAATTCTTCAGTAGCCTAGAGGAGAAGGATCCCCAAATGCACATAGAACTTGTGGATGATGGGCGGTACAGTACCAAAGGAATTGGTACCATAACCTTTAAGAGGGATTCAGGGTCCCATATTCATCTAAAAGATGTTATGTATGTACGTGGGATACATAAGAACTTGATATTTGTAGTTGTATTAGAGGATCGTGGCTATGATGTTTTTTCAGTAAGGAGAAAGACTTTTTGAGTCATGTAGCTACCAGGAAGGTGAAACAAATTGGATTTTGAGTGAAGAATCCCTACAAACGTAAGGTGGAACCTTGTGTTGCATTAAGCAACAAGGTAGGACAAGTGAAAATTCAGGATGTTGGAGAAATTTGGAATAGGAACATGTGACACATACACTATGGAGCCTTAAATATCATGCAACATATTATCACTGGTCTCCTGAAATGTACCCTTGACCAACATGATGTTTGCAAGGGGTGCACATTAGGGAAATATGTCAAATCCACCTTCTAGGGCCAAGATAACAAAGCTAGAAAAATCTTGGAATGAGTCCACTCTGATGTATGCAGACCATTTTATACAACCTCTATATCTAAACACAGGTATTATGTGATTTTTGTTGATGAATACTCTAGAAAATGTTTGATCTTCTTCATGCAGAATAAGGATGAAGTTTTCTCAAGATTTGTTTAATTAAAAGCATTGGTTGAAAAGGATTCTAGTAAAAAGTTGAAAGCATTTAGAAGTGATAATGGATTAGAATATTTTTCTAACACCTTCAAGGAATTTTATACCAAAGAGGGTATTAAAATAGAACTGATAGCACCCCATAACCCACAAAAAAATGGGGTGGATGAAAGGAAGAACAAAAACATAGTGGTAGCAACAAGAGCCATGTTGCATGATCAGTGATTACCATTATGTCTATGGGAAAAAACATGAAACACCACAATTTATTTGCAAAATAGGATCCCTCATAGAATACTTGGCATGATCACACCCAAAGAAGATTTCTTTGGGAGGAAGCCAAATGTGTCTCATTTCATAATTTTTGAAGCTACTGTGTATTGTCATGCCTCCAAGAATAGCAGGAATAAATTTGATCCTACAGTTGAGATGGGAGTCTTTATAGGATAGACAGAGACACCACATAATTATAGGGTGTATTTTCCCTTACTTAGTGTGACAGTAGTGAGGAGAGATGTCAAATTTGATGAGGAGAAGGATATGTGATGCTCTCTAGAGCGAGAGTTGAGTATCCCACTGGAGGAGGATATTATAGTTCCGAAGGAGGAGCCTCATGTAGAACTTCAAGAGGTTGTGGAGCAGCTAGATGCAGGGGAGAAGACAATATGTCGAGTGGAGGCACCCAATCATCCATAATCCTCCAAAGAAGCGAGGAAGAGAACTAGGGAAGCTGACAGATTGGTATAGGATGCACTGAAGCATGCGGGAGCTCCTACATCTCAGCACAGGAAAAGGAGGTCACAAGATAGGTACACTGAGTATATGGCTTTGTTGATAGTGCTAGACCCACCAATATTCAGGGGATCTCCCTGGTATGAAGTCCCAACTGGACCTCAAACCATTTGGAGTAGGAGTCCCAGCATTGGGTTGTAGTGTAATGCCTTTACCGTGGTAGCACGTGGAGACAAGTATGATAACTTTGGGTTGATGAAAGTGTGTGACCTTGCAGTGAGTCAAGCGAGATGCATGGGTGTTTTAAAACATGGAGGTGGGAAAAGGAAGTGTGCCCCTTAGAAGCCTTTAATAGTACGCAACCTGAAAGGAACACATGAGTGGAATGAGATCACAAGCTAAAATGTGGAAGAGTCCACAAATTAAAGTGATGGGTTAATCCGACAACACGCATTCAACAAGATTCATACAATTTCATACAAAGTGGTTCATAAGCAAATGCGTAAGTTAAACAACATACATTGCTAAAGAAACCCGAATAGTCGAACTATAATAACAACTTATGCATGAAAGTGTGTTGGATCTGTTATTATTATTATAAATGAAAGTTCCATGCATACATACACCATTGATAGCCACTAGCCCTAATAGTGGAATATTATAGTCAAGAAAACCTTCTCCTCCAAATAAGTATATTCGCTCTACGTTGTGGAGAACCCAAGGCTCGTCACAATACTCCCAAGCCTTTTCTAAGCCTAAGCTAGCCAAATCTTGGCTCCCAAAATCCCTTTCTATGAGTTATGAGGTTCTACTTATAACAAAGGGTGGCGTGATCCTTGACATTCCCCTTTGTGACTCTTCAACTACCCTCATGACTCTTCAACTTCTTTACAAATAACTCACTAAATAATATGATGACCTTTCATATTCCACTAATGACACTTGCAATTTCACTTACAACATATTTACAAATAATATTACATTTTCCACATGTACCCGTGTGAGACAAAATAGGCTAGAGAGAGCCTAACAAAACAAAACACTAAGACTCCGAAGTTTGGGGAAAGACCAACTCGGACACCTCCACTTGGTGCTTCTCGGTCACATAATCATGCCAATATTGGTAATGTGAGAGGATGTCCCCAAACTGCTTAATGGTGTCTTTATGATAGCGGACTCTTGCCTCCATATAATCTGGGTATATGGTCTCGGAACTTGTATCCAACTCGTCTTGAAGCATGTGCAACATGGTGTTGACCATGACAGGACCACTAATTTACTTCTTCATGTTATGTGTGTTGAGCTCCAAGTCATCCCCTGGTGACCTCTCACCTTAGATGTTCCATGTACCTATCAATCTCTAGCTGAACGTGGTTCTTGTGTTTGGCCTCAGTGAGGGAACCAATTGAAGGCATCATGTGCATTCTCACCATGACATCCAAACTCTTGTACAGCTGTGCATATGAGGCCTATATGCTGGTGACAAATGGGGTGAGTTTCTCATAGTTTTGGATCAAAATTTAGACATTTTCTTTCTCCACATCTACTTGAGGCTTCATCAACTTTGGCAAGTGAAGAAGGGCCTCTTTGTACTGCATTGTCCACTCTTGCACATTGACAATGGTAGCATGTATGTCCCTGAGATTTTGAACAAACGTTTTTCTTCATTGTTGTAATCCATGCACATGGACAGCTTCTTTATTCACGGTGACAAATCTATCATAGAGATTCTGCATGGTAGTCTCAAGAGTTGATACTTCATCAAGTATCACTTTGCTCATTTCCGCCATTGCGGAAACTGGGCTCTGCTCTCTAATTTTTTTTGCCTCTTACCTTGCTTCCTACAAGTTCTTTTCCATTTTTTCATTCTCGTTGCTCCTACATAGGCCAAGCTAGCATCGACAATGGAAGCTAGATGCTTTCTAACATCTGACACTATCACCCTTTCCTTCATGAATGTAGGTGATGCTTGATCATCTGGAAATTTTTTCCTCTGCGCCTATACAATGTTCTTATAAAACATGTTGAATAACATATTGTACACATCCATAACTAGATCATCATCAAGGAGGACAACTTTTCCTTGCTCGCTCAGGATTGGTTCTGACACTAGAGATGGAGGGGACTGAGAGGGGAGCTCGGGTGCTCTCAGCATAAGGTTAGTGTCTTCATTATGTGGCTCATCCTCCAACTCCATGTCCATCACTTGGATCAGTTTCTCAATCTATTGAGAAAGCTCCCGATCCTGCATCTGTTCACCATCTTCCTCAGCTGCCAACTATTTTGACTCCTTAACCTTCATGGGCATTGGTTTCTCTATCATTGCAACTTTCCTTTCTTCTTCTTCCTGTTTTTTCTTCTCTTCCCTTTCTCTCCTTCTTAGCTCATGCTCTTCCTTCAACTTCTTATCTATTTCCTGTAACTTTCGTTCCACTTCCTCTAGCCTCTTCTTTTCTTTATTCCTTCACTCTTCCCTCTTTATCCACTATTACCGCTTTTCCTCTGCTACCAAAGTTTCTTTCTCAGTGATAGTATTTTCTCTCATCTTTTAGCTTTTCTCAGCCTATGGGTTCTCAGAAATATTCCTTTTTCCTTTCTTCTACACCAGATTGATACTTATTGTTGTTGTTGTTGTAGCTTCCTACATTGTTGCTGCCTACAGAGTAGCCTTCCAAACTGTGTCTATATTGACCGGCTCATGGAACTTAGAGTCATCATAACAGTACCTCCAAGGGTCCTCCTCACGCTAATGAAATGTCTTTTGGATCCATGGATAATACAACTTCGCACAGTGGTTATTGCAAATACCCTAGGGATCATATGGATTGAAGTCTTTGTTGTCAAACTCAAACTTCAATACCTCCTTAGCTTCAGAAACTACATCCTTCAAGTTCTTAATCTCATACAATATGATTTGTAAAGGAAGGGTGGGACATGGTGCCTTCTTCCTGTGTAGTCATGATGACAACCCTATTGAGAAGTGATATGAGACCTATTACATGACCAACTTGTCTGTGGCATACCTTGGAAGAACATTCGGAGGCATCTCTCTACCAAACATGCTGATGAAGGTGCCACCAAGTGAGGCATATCAATATGAAATGTTAAGTATCGCCTCCATCACTTCTTCAAAAATGCAAGGTGGATCCTGCTCAAAGATCAACTTGTACAATGGGATGAAAAAATGGTCATTCAGCCTTGCCATTACTCCTCAGTAGCTACAATCCAAAAGAAACTTACAATAAATAATAACAACAATCTCTTTTCGTGTCCATGTTCAAATCATGCCAGAAAACTATTTCTGGGCATAGATTGCATCTAGTAAGTATGTGAACATGTAGAATCTCACTTTTTCATCATTGGGTGAATTCCAGGCATTAGTCACATGGACTTTCAACTGATAAGCCAACAAGTCTAACCAGTTTAATGGCCTTCCATCACTCATCAATTAGTCCAACACAACTACCCAAACTTTAGGAAAGGTCTCGGTGGTCTCTTAACTGTATATTCCACATGAAAATATGATCAAGAACTGGTATGCCTTCATGAGAGACTTTGTATTGTAAACATGATTGGGTGTATGCCTGAACTTTGATAACTCTTTCACCCAATGCTTGACTATACCTTTTTTGTTCACCTAGTCTGAGGTAAATGATACATCTGATAATAGTTCTCTACCCTGAAGGTGGCAAGGTCTACCTCACTGGTACTTCTTAATGTCATAGTTTCTGTATTTGTGTGTGAGATAATCCAACTGATAATTTCCACACATGGGAAGGTGGGATACTTGCATGCAACCTTGTAAAATCCTGACAACTAGATAATGATATAAACATGTCGGTCCTCCAAGTCTTCCTTGAAGTCCTCTATAAATATATCCTTGATCTACCGCCATGTCAACTTGATTCCTTTCTCAGTGAACAATTGAGTGTCTGCATAAAGTATCAAATTAATTGACACCTGCTCAACTACTTCCCCAGTACTACTCTCAATAGTTTCCTTTGATGCAACTCTCTTGGAGGCCATGTTAACTATAATTGCTAGAGAGATGCTCAACAACTAATGTACTTGGAGACAAAGAGGACACTCATGGCATGAAAATGTTAGCTTAAAACCAAAAGCACTAAAAGAAAAGACCAAAGAAACAAACCAGGAAAATTCTAGGATAAATTGTACAATCTTGGCTCATAGATTTGACTGGATTCTTGTTGGAACTATGCAGTGTGTAGTCCCAACAGTTAGTGGGGGAGGCATGCTAACTGGAAATATGCAATGCGCAGCTCAATCCGGGCACATGCCAAGAGAGAGTACAGATTGCATAGTCTTAGTGGTTAGGACTAGGAGGCTGGATTTTGGAACTACGTAGTGTGCAGTTAGGAATAGGCTAAGGCAACCTTTGCACAATCCAGAAGCCAAGGTTGAGGCATTGAGCTCCCAGAATGTGCAGTTCATGCAAGGGAAAGTGAAATCTGGGCAAGGGAAGCCCAAATCTACCAAGAGAAGTGTGAAAAAGAGCAAATTTGAAGGACGGTGCGATGCTTGGTGAATATCTGACTAAGTGATGATGCATGCAAATAAAACAAGTGCAAGAATCAATCAAGCTGAAATAAAATGAAGCACGTGGAGAGAATTGCCGCAACGGTGACCATTAGTGCAAAAATTGGATAATGCATGCGACACATGGGAGAGGCAATGAAAAGCCTGAAACAACACTTCTACAAGCTAAAATGGGTTAAAATTCCAGAAATCATTCAATAAAACAAGTGAAACAACACTCACAAGCTAAACAAACAAAAGCGACAGAAAAAGAGGCAAAAGACTAGAATAGCAAGGCTTACGCAGAAAAGCAACGATGATCACACTGAAGGTTCCTTTATCTCTTTGGGGATTCCATAGCTCCAAGGTTGAATGTAAAAACGAGTTCTAGCTACACTGATTAAATAGATTTGGCCAATTTAGGTTTTGTGATGCGAAGGCCAAAAATCAAGGAAAAAGCGACACTTGATGGCAGTTTCCAAAATAACTCAAGTGTCTCCCTCGAGCTGCTAAAAATAGATCCCTATTTTCTAGGGATTCTTTTTCACTTTTTTCTTCCTTTTTTTTTTCAGTTAAAGCTTTGATGCATTTCCCGGAGAGATTGTGCAATTCTGGGAAGGACTGGTAAACTCACTAGCTCATTCACTGAGCATCCTCTTAGAGGCTTCTGCGCAATTTCTAGGTTATGTGGCTATGGGATGCCTCTCAGGCTCTATACAATTTCCCAGCTGAAGGTTGGTTTTGAATTGGGTTTGTGTAATTTTGGAGCTGAAGGCTCACTGTTAGCTTGAACTACGCAATTGCTGAGAGCAGGGTTAGTTTCCCTCAAGGATTTCTTAGTTCTCTAAGGAAAACTCGGAACTGGGTCAAAACCAAGTTAAGAGAGCATCTTGTGGGTTAGCCAGTAAATCAAGTAATAAAACACAAGCCATGATGCAAAGGATGAGGCTCAATCAAAGCATAAGTACTTGGGTCAATACAAGATGAGTTGTTGTAATTTATAAGGAGGCTCCAAAACGAAGCATAGGAAAAAATTTGGAGGGTGGTTGCAGCTGCTGCAACATTGGCGACAAATTGGTAGAACTCCAACTCTCTATATGGAACTTGTCTCGTGTAAAGCGAGTCCAATCTCTAGAAGTATTGTTTGATTATTCGATTGTCATAGCTTCTTCACTAGCTTGAGTTAAATATATAATTCCTACCATTCTCTTTATTGCTAACACACATACCAATCCAAGTCAAACTGAGTTGTTTCCATTGGGGATGAGGGGTATATAAATGCACAAGTAATTTAGATTGTCAAAGTTTAGTGTCATCTCTACTGTTGCTCCATTTTCATAAGGCCTGAACAGTACCCCAACGGAGTCACTTCAGGAATACAAGCATTGATCCGCTGCCAGTGAGCCTGGATAATACCCCAATGGAGCTACTTGCTTCACCTCCCTTCATAGGAAGCCTTTCTCTTCTTTCACCGTTATTTATTTTTTCATTTTTCATTTTTCATTTTTTTATAGAATTGTGCATAGGGACTTATTTATTTCATGAGGAAGAAGAGGGATCCCGACTTATTGAATTAGAAGAGGTTGTCCCTTAAGAGAAGGATGTTTATATATACCTATAACATACTTGTTAATGTTTTTCCCCTTTATTTACTCTACTTGACTGAGTTGAAAAGGGTTAAACGAATATAGAAAACTGATTAAAGTAGGTGGTACTAGTTAAAAGTGAAAGCATTGTGGTTTCCCCATGATTTTCTCTGAAAGGAATGTATTTTCCATCAGGGTATCATCGACTAGAAGAAAGAAAAGGTTCTCATAAGGAGAGGGAATACAAAAAATAACTAAGTGTTGATAGTTGTACAAGTTTCTTTTGGATTTCACCCTACTTGTCTCAAGAAGCCAAACATGTTTTCATGCGGAAACTAATCTACGGGTGAAAAGAAAACAAACTAAGGAAATAATCAAGAGAAAAGAAAAATAAAGTAAGTAAATCAAAACAAAACAAGAAAGAAAACACTGATCCTGCTCCTAAGCTAAGTACAACATGGGCCAACTCACATGAAGTGATATTTCCAATGCAACCACGACGCATTGGTTGACCCATGTAGGTGAAAACATGATTGACAAGAAATATATTCAAGCATACCAATAGAAAATAAAGATGGAATGACGCAAACAAGATCATTCAAAGCTTGAATGCATCCACATAAAATAAAATATTGAAAGCACATTAAAGGCACTCTACAAATGTATCATGGTGTCCTGTCATTGTGTGTGGAAGACAAGCATGTACACACCTTCGAACATGGAAAACAAGAAAACATAAAGAAACAAGAAAGCTTATGTTTCGCAACAGTGATTTCTACGTATGACTCCTCCAATGCACGAGCAATAGAATCATGTGACTTTGGTGGAGGATGTGAAAATTGTGAAATAGATTGATCTTCAATGTGAACAAAGGACTGATGAGGAGCCTGGATAAATTCAACGGGTTTCTGATCAGAAGTGGAACTAACCTCAAGGATATGAGAACCTGACAAAACCATCAACTTGGGTTGAAGTGCCTCGACATCTTGAGGGGCTTCCACTTCATCAGAAGGTGGATCATTAAACACTAGTGGCTTGGAAAGATCAATAATAGGTGAATCAAAATTGTGATCGGATGAGTGAGAAAAAAGATCATGATAGCCATGATCAGAAAATTTGAGATGAACAAAAAAATCCTCATGATCTGATGAATCATAAAGAGGAGGTGATGAAAGACAAAAATTTTCACCCTCTATGTTTTTGGAAATGAAAGATGAGATATTGGGTGGATCTGGGAAGAAAGATTTGTCCTCTCCAAATTCGAATGAAATGCGGACATCCCATGTGTTCTGTGAATGATTAGGAGTGGAAACATCTGAAGATGAATTTCAACAAGATGGAACAAAAATCGAATAATCGATGAATATGTCAAGATAAAGCGGATGAGGCATGGATGGAAGGAGGTCATCCTTCACTACAGATTATTGTTCAGACTTCCACACATACTCATAAAAAATAAAAGCGCAAGTTGGTTGTTCAACAAAAAATTTGTCCACAATAGATCCTCATGAACATCACATGTCGAATACAGAACGGATGAGCACAACACACCAAAATATGGAGGATCAAAGGAACCAGTGGTCGGAGGTTGAGTGGATGAGAACACGTGACAACCATCAAACTTGCAGTCCAAATCTGCGCAGAAATCTAGAGCAGGTGGGGTAGGACGAGATGGTGGAAGATCAATAGGTGGGTTCACAACTTCTCCCATCTCATCCCACAGAGTTAGATTTGTTTTATGAGAAGGGGATAGAGGGTCACTTGGGACAACAACTTCATCCATATCAGATTCTAAAGCTCTAACACTGAGGTATGTTGGGAGAGAGTCATAAGTTTCTAACTTGTGTCTATTCTAAAAAATGTAAACAAGATATTGAAATATTCCCTCTATAAATTTCAAGTCAACTTCATCTTTAGGGAGTTCATGATGGTAATGAATGAAACAATCATGAAAGTGCTCAAGAGATTCATTAGGTGCTTTTCAAAATTTTAACTTTTTTCAATTGAGTACTTTATGGTCACAAAAAATGAAAGCACAAAATAATTATTTAAGCATGTGATTGAAAGAGTGTATAGAGGTTGCAGGCAATGAGTGACGCCATTTCTTAACATTCCCTTCAAACGTGAAACTGAACAACCCACAGGCAATGTCATCCGAGGGGACATCATTCCTGTCGCAAAATCCACCAAAGGCAATTGCGTGACTAAACACGGGTGTTCCATTATTGCCATTGAATTTGTATTTGGACAAGTCATCTAACATCCACCGACACGTTGAAATTAGCAGCATGATAAAAACGTGATGGGGTTTTTATTAGGACATAAGTAATGATTGATACACAGAAATTCAAAACACACTTCAAGGGATCATCTTGCCATCTGGACCTCCTTCTAGCGTTAGCAATTTTAACAGTGCTGGACCCACCAACATTCATGGGATATCCCCGGTGAGAAGTCCTAATTATACCTCAAACCATTTGGGAGTAGGAGTCCCAATAGTGGGTGGTAGTGTAATGCCTTGACCACGTTAGCACGTAGAGATAAGTATTATAACTTTGGGCTAAAGCAACTGTGTGACCTTGTAGCGATTCAAGTGAGATGCACGGGGGTTCTAACACATGGAGGGGGGGGGGGAATTAAGTGTGCGCCTTAGAATCTTATAGTAATACACATCCTGAAAGGAACAAACGAGCGTAATGACATCACAAGCTAAAATTTGTAATAGTCCACAAATTAAAGTGATGGGTTAATCCAACAACATGCATTCAACAAGATTCATACAATTGCATACAAATTAGTTCATAAGAAAATGTGTAAGCTAAACAATATACATTTCTAAAGCAACTAGAATAGTCCAACTACAATAACAACATATGCATGAAAGGGTGTTGGCTCTGTTATTAGTATTATAAGTGAAAGTTCCATTCATACATACACCATTGATATCCACTAGCCCCAACAGTGGAACATTATAGTCAAGAACACCTACTCCTCCAAAGAATTATAATGGCTCTACGTTGTGGAGAAGCCAAGGCTCGTCACAATACTCCCAAGCCTTTTCTAAGCCTACGCCTAGCCAAAGCTTGGCTCCCAAAATCACTTTCTATAAGTTATGAGGTTCTATTTATAACAAAGGGTGGGGTGACCTTTGATATTCCCATTTATGACTCTTTAACTACCCTCATGATTCTTCAACTTCTTTACAAAAAACTCATTACATAATATGATGACCTTTCATATTCCACTAATGACACTTGGAATTTCACTTACAACATATTTATAGATAATATTACATTTTTTACATGCACCCATGTGAGATAAAATAGGCTAGAGATAGCCTAACAAAACAAAACACTATGACTCTGAAGTTTGGGGAAAGACAAACTCGGAAACCTCCAATTGGTGCTTCTCGGTCATGTACTCATGCCAAGCTCAGTCCTATGAGATGATGTCTGCAAGTTTCTTAAGGGTGTGTTTCTAATAGCGGACTCTTGCCTAAATAGAATCTAGGTATATGGTCTTCGAACCTGTATTTAAATCGTCCTGAAGCATGTACAACATGGTGTTGACCATGATGGGACCACCAATGTACTTCTTCATGTTATGTGCATTAAGCTCCAAGTCATACCTGGCAGCCTCTCACCTTAGCTACTCCATGTACCCGTTGATCTCTAGCCGGACTTGGTTCTTTTGTTTAGCCTCGGTGAGGGAACGACTCGAAGGGATCCTGTGCGTTCTCACCATGACATCCAAACTCTTGTACAACTGTGCATATGAGGCCTATATGCTGGTGAGAAATGGGGTGAGCTTCTCATAGTTCTGGATCAACATCTAGACCTTTGCTTTATCTAGCTCTGCCTGAGGCTTCATCATCTTTAGCAAGTGAAGTGAGGCCCCTTTGTACAAGATTGTCCACTCTTGCACATGGGCGATGGAAGCATGTATGTCCCTGAGAGTTTGAACAAACATTTTTTCTCCGCTGTTGTAAGCCATGCATATGGACAACTGCTTTATGCACAATGACGAATCTATCATAGATCTTCTGTATGGAAGTCTTAAGAGTTGATACTTCATCAAGTATCACTTTCCTCATCTGTACCAATGCAGAAACTTCACTTTTCTCTCTAAGTTGTTTTGCCTCTTTTTTGGTTGCCTACAAGTTCTTTGCCATTTCTTCATTCTTAGCCAATGGGAACTTAATATTTGAGCTTGTTTATCCTGCATAGGCCAAGGTGGCATTGGAAATGGTAGTTGGATTCTTTCTAGCATCTGACACTACCACCCTTTCCTTCATGAATGCAGGTGAAGCATGATAATCTAGAAGGTGCTTCCTCTGTGCTTGTATAATCTTCTTCTGCAACTCATCGAATGATAGATTGTACACATCCATAACTCGATCATTTTCAAGGAGGAAAACTTCTCCTTGCTCGCTTGGGATTGTTTCTGACACTAGAGGTGGAGGGGAATGAGTGGTGACCTCAGGTTATCTCGACATAAGGTTAGTGTCTTCCTTCTGTGGCTCATCCCCCAACTCCATGTTCGTTACTTTGATAAGTTGCTCAACCTATTGAGAAAGCTCTAGATCCTGCATCTGTTTACCATCTTACTAAGCTATCGGTTGTTATGACTCCTCAGCCTATATGGGCAATGTTTTCTCTATCATTGCACCTTTACTTTCTTCTTCCTCCTATTTCTAATTCTCTTCCCTTTCTCTTTTTCTCAGCTCTTACTCTTCGTTCAACTTCTTCTTTGTTTCCTGCAACTTCGTTCCACTTCCTCCAACCTTTTCTTTTCTTTCTTCCTTCGCTCTAACCTATTTATCTGCTACTACCTCTTTGCCTCCAATACCAAAGATTCTTTATCAGTGATAAGATCTGCTCTCATCTTTTATCTTTTCTCAACCTCTCATTTCTCGGAAATCTTCCTCTTTCCTTTGTCTTGCACCAGATAACTGCTTATTGTTGTTGTTTTTGTTTCTTCCTACACTATTTCTGCCTACAGACTTGATCCAAAATGGATCTTAAACCCTTTAAAAATGTAAGTCTTCATATATATTAAACTATCAGAAAACAAAGATCACAGAGGAAAACACTAAGGAATGGCGGAAAACAGAGTGAAGCAGAGAGTAAAGTCTCATTGCACAGGAGCCGTCGGATCGGATAGATCAACGGCCCAGATTAAATCGGGATATCACATCGGGAGAGGCCAGCGGAGTATATCGGAGGCGGCCCTAAGGGAAATGTGACTGTGATTGGTGACTTAATGTGGACTGTTGATCGAGCGCACAGATCAACAGCGAAGATTACAGATATCACATTGCAGATTCCTAAAGGGAGGACTTAACACAGGCAGAAGGCTTTCAGCGGACCCGAAGGAGTTATGAATTAAACAATGAAGGATTTGAGTTCCGTGGTAAATGGTAATTCAGGCAGGCTATAAGCGATAAGTGGTATTGGAAGGGCTTCACCCGATTCCATACACTGGCTGACACGTAGCATGGCGCAAGAGAGAGAAAACCACTCATTTCGGGTGGGTTTTCCCCGTGCAAGTGGGCTGCCTGAAATGGCCGTCAGCCGTTGGATTAGTGATCACGGATCAGACGGTGAAGAAGGCATGAGCTGGTTGGATGATTGGGTTGGATACGAATCATCGGGTTAAAGGCAGATCAACAGTGTGGAATACAAAGGGATTATGACCCATAGCCAATGCGACTTGCGATTGCGATCAAGGCAGACCCGAGAGGATTATAGGGCGGAATTTATATCATTTGAAGTCCGGCTTTGGAATTTTGGTTAGATTTTCCACTATTTCAGTGTATTTCCATGTATTCCCTGTGTAAATAGAAAAGTGTGTTCTCAAGGATTTTCACCCGTGCCCAGTCCTTCCGTTTGTAAACAGGTGGCCTCAATGCCTTAAGCATTTTTGCAATGATTGTTTAAATGCTTAGCAGGGAGATGAAGGGACAGCGCCGGGAGCCAGAGAGCCCAAGAAGGGGATTGAACCGAAAGTGTCGATAGGCTTAAAATCCATTCAATGGCAGCACAGAGAAGGGGAGGTCAGAGACAGAGGGGAGGTAGAGAATCAGAGAAAATGCATAGCTACAAATAGTTGATCAAAGGCACTAAGAGGGAGAGTCTGTGCACTCTTTAGACTCGAGGTTTTCGAGTGAAATCCTTGTGTAATATCACTGTTTGTTGTGTTATGGCTCTGATTGAGCTCACACCTGTAAACTTTGTTCTTAAAGACATAATATAGAGGTCGACACTGAAAGCTGGACCAGGAGACGTAGCCAGGAAGTCTAGTGAACTCCTTGGTTATTTGTTGTGTTGATGTGTTGAATTGTTATGTTTTCCAATTGTTAAATGTCTGCATTATTCGTAATGTTTTCGATCCATTGCACTAAATAATATAGGAATTCCTGCACATGAGCCTGTAATACCTTTTCTTATTGATTTAGTATCCATTTCAGATTAAGTGGTATTAGAACATTTGGTTTTGGTTTTATTAAGGTTAGACAAGCTTGTGCTGGATTTTGAATGCTAACTATATTAAAGCTCAAACTAGGAGAAGGAGAACTTGTTGAGGCTAATACATAGATTGGAAGAGTCTATTCTTAGAGGAGAATGGTAGAAGAAGCTCCATTGGGATCATAATCTCAATTTATAGAAAGTTATAAGACACTCGAAGCCATGGTGGAAGAGATGTATCTGGAGTTTAAGAAGGGTCAAGGTGAAAGCACTGCAATACCCAAACCAGACAAAGGAGCAGAGGAACCTTTTCTAGTTGCCCCTCTAAAAGGAAAAGGAAAAGGAGGAATGACTCATCCACCATCTCCTCCATCATCATCCTCGTCATCATCATCTTCCAGCTCTTCTAAGAAGAAGAAGAAAACTTCCTTAATCAAATTAGATGTGAAGTTTGATTTTCCAATTTATGATGGAGAATTAAATGCAGAAAAGCTAGATACTTGGATAAGACAAATTGATGTATATTGCAGGGTACAGAATGTTGATTCATAAAGAAAGAAGATTCAGCTGGCTAGCCTTCAACTTGGAGGAACTGCACTAGTATGGTGGGAAGGCAAGACACAAGCTGATCTACAAAAACATGGTAAAATAATTTCTACCTTGAATGAATTTGTTTCTGCTATCAAAAGGCAATTCTATCCTTTAGCTTACATGAAGATTCAGCTGGCTAGCCTTCAACTTGGAGGAACTACACTAGTATGGTGGGAAGGCAAGACACAAGCTGATCTGCAAAAACATGGTAAAATCATTTCTACCTTGAATGAATTTGTTTCTACTATCAAAAGGCAATTCTATCCTTTAGCTTACATGCAATAGGCAATGATGAGTTGGCAAACTCTTCATCAGTTGAAGGGTCAAACTGTACAAAGTTATACTCAGGAATTCAGAAAGAGAGCTTTAATTCTAGGTATATCATTAGATTCACCTGAGACTTTATTGAAGTATATAGGTGTTCTTCATAGCTATTTAAAGCATACTATTCTCATGTTTAATCCCACTAGCTTAGATGATGTATCAATTCAAGCCACACATCTAGAAGCTAGAGGTAAGAATGTAAACCTAGAGGTTGGGGGATCATCTAAATATTCTATAAGCAAGAGCAGGAAAAGAAGAAACTGAAATGGAAGGAGAGGAAATAAAGCACTGTAAAGAAGGATAAACCTTCATGCATTCGTTGCAAGAAAGAAGGACATGATGAGGCACACTGCTGGTTTTTGAATCTAGAACTAAAACCTAAGAAGTTCGGTGGAAAGGAGAAGAAGAATGTTGTTGCTATTCAGCAGGACTTGGGATCAGATTCAGGCAATGAAACAACAGTTACAACTATAGGTATTAAAGGTAAAGATTATGAAGCATCCACAAGTAATTCTGCACAATCCGTTGATAATGAAAATAATGAGAGGGAAATAAATGAGCTTTTTCGTATTAGAGTGATTTCTAAGCACAATAAGATTGATACTTTATTTGATAGCGGATCACAAGTAAATTTGATTTTCTAAAACAATTGTAAAGAAGTTGGGATTACAAACAAAACCTCATGAGAAGCCATGTCCATTAGGTTGGGTGTGTGATAAAACAAAGCTACAAGTAATGAGACAATGTAAACTTAGGTTTGCTATTAGATCAACATTTGTAGATGAGGTTGAGTTAGATATAATTCCATTGGATATATGTGGTATTTTTTTGGGAAGTCCATACTTGTATGATAGAAAAGCTATTTTCTATAGAGTTGAGAATAAGTATCAACTCACTAAAGATGGAATAGAATATATTGTAAGAGCTCATAAACTCAAAGGTAATTATTCTCTCATAAACTCAGAATAGATGAAACGAATTGTGAATTAAAGTAAGCAATTTTTACTAATGGTTGTCAAGGCAAAGGATCCTAAAAAATCCAATGCATTTGAAGGTTGTGATTCTACATAGAAAGCTGATTTAGTTAAAGTTGTTTCACAGTATGATGTTCTATTTCAAGAACCAACAGGTTTGCCACCCAAGCAGGAAATAGTACATGATATTTATTTGCAGCAAGATACTCCATTACCTAACATTGGAATGTACAAGTTGTCAGCTTTAGAGAATGCAGAGATAAAGAAGTAGGTACAAGAGTTGCTTGATAAAGGGTTTATATGACCAAGCACATCACCATGAGGATCTCCAATTGTGCTAGTGAGAAAGAAAGATGGTTCGTGGAGAATATGCATTGATTATAAAGCACTAAATAAAATAAGGATCAAGAATCATTATCCTCTTCCTCGTATTGATGATTTATTAGATCAATTAAAAGAAGAAGTTTACTTTTCTAAGTTAGACTTGTGGAGTGGTTATCATCAGGTCAGAGTTGTAGAACAAGATGCATGGAAGACTGCTTTCAAGACAAAGCAAGGACTGTATGAATGGTTGGTTATGCCTTTTGGCTTAACTAATGCTCCTACTACATTTATGAGAGTCATGAATGATGTACTCAGACCATTTATTGATGATTTTGTAATTGTTTATTTAGATTACATTCTTGTTTTTAGTAAGACATGGGACGACCATGTAAAGCATGTGAAGCAGACTTTAGATGTTTTAAAAGGAGAAAATCTCTATGTAAAACTGTCAAAATGTGAATTGGCAGAACATCTTTAAATTATTTGGGTTATATTGTAGGGGGTGGTGAATTGAAGATAGATCCCTCTAAGGTTGAAGTCATTATGAACTGGCCTAAACCAAAATCTTCTATAGAGGTTAGGAGTTTCCTAGGGGTAGCACAATACTGGAGAAAGTTTATTGCTAACTTTTCTTTGATTGCAGCTCCATTACATGCTTTAACAGGATTGAAATAGGTGTTTAAGTGGGGAGGAAAACAACATAAAGCCTTCAACACCTTAAAAGAGAAAATCAGTACAGCACCAGTACTAGCATTTCCAGATCTTCAACATCCATTTGAGATTGAGATAGATGCTAGTGACTATGCCATGGGAGCAGTGTTGATGCAACAAGAAAAACCCATATGCTACCATTCTGAGAAATTTTCTTCTGCAGTAGTTAATTATTCGACATATGATAAAGAATTGTATGCATTAGTACAAAGTGTGAAAAAGTGGAAACATTACATAATGGGTAAAGAAACAATCATACATGTAGATCATCAACCACTTTAATATTTGCACTCACAAACTAAATTGCAGCAATCAAAATATTATAGGTGGATGGGTTTTCTACAACAATTTCATTTTTTCATCAGATATAAGAAGGGAATACACAATAAGTTCGCAGACATGTTATCAAGACCAATCATAAATGCATCTACTATACTTAAGCATAACTCAGTAATGCATGAAACTTACATTGAACAATATGCTCAAGATGTAGATTTTAAAGATGTATATGCAACTTTAAGTCATGGAAAGCAAGTAGAAGAATTGGATTATTATGTAAAGGACCAACTTTTATATCATTTGGGAAAGTTATGCATTCCACAAATTGAAAGAGTTAACATAATTCAAGAAGCACATACTTCTCTCATATGAGGACATTTTGGTGTAAGTAAAATAGTTGCACAATTGCAAAGGTTTTTTTATTGGCCAAGAATGCATGAGACGGTTTCTAGATATATTAAAGGATGTACAATGTGTGCTACAAGAAAACCAAGTAATAGCAAATTAGGCTTGTATACTCCACTTTCAATTCCTTCTCATCCTTGGGAAATTGTTTCCATGGATTTTGTTGGGGGGTTGCCAAAGTCTAGGAAAGGTCATGATTATTTGTATGTTGTTGTGGATAGGTTAAGTAAAATGTGTATTTTGATACCATGTAACAAGCAGGTTATAGCTGAACAAACAACAAAGTTGTTCTTTCAGAATGTATGGGTTCATTTTGGGTTACCCACTTCTATTGTATCTTATCGAGATTCTCGATTTGTTGGGAAGTTTTGGTCAAATCTATGGGAGTTAATGGACACTAGATTGAAGAAAAGCACAACATTTCATCCACAAACAGATGGTCAAATAGAAGCGTTCAACAAGACAATTATCCAGTTGCTTAGAGGTTATTGCAGCAAGCATCCCAAGCTTTGGGATGAGCATTTGTGTTATGTGTGGCATGCTTACAACCATGCCAAGCCCTCTTCTACTCAGAGATCTCCTTTTGAGACTTGTTTTGGTTTTATAGCAAAGTATCCCTTGGATTTTGTCTTTGGTAAAGACATAGCAATTGATGGACACAATGATGTGGACAAAGCAACCAAGTTCATTGAACAAATCCAAGAAATTCACCAGGCAGTACAGGAACAGCTGGAAAGAAGTCAAGCCAAGTACAAGGTAAGACATGACAAGCATCGAGTTGAGCATAATTTTCAAGTTGGTGATCAAGTCTGGCTGTACATCAGCAAAGACAGAATGCAGGGTGAAGGTAAGAAGCTAAAACCAATAAGGTATGGACCTTTCAAGATACTTGATAAAATTGGTGAAAATTCTTTTTGCCTTGATTTTCTAGCTTATATGTAGATCTATTCAGTCGTTAATGCAGAAAACTTGAGATTGTATAAACCTTCATTGATTGAAGACCCTGAAGAGCAAATTCAATTGCCTTCTATGGGGGATTTGTTGCCTGAGTATCTCAATGAGTTATAGGAGGACACAGTTCTGGACAGGAAGGTAAGAACTACGTGTCAAGGGGATGTTGAGTACCTGAGAGTGGGACTCAAAGGTTCAAATCCAAGCAAAGCATGATGGATAGAAGTTAGACAGGTGAAGGAGTAGTATCCTCACTTGCTCGAATGCTAAAACCAACTTTTGGTGGTCCAAAAGCTTTTTAGTGGGAAGGCGTGATCCAAAATGGATCTTAAACCCTCTAAAAATGTAAGTCTTCATATATATTAAACTATCAGAAAATAGAGATCGCAGAGGAAAACACTAAGGAATGGTGGAAAACAGAGTGAAGCAGAGCGTAAAGTCTCGTTGCATAGGAGTCGTCGGATCAGACAGATCAACGACCTAGATTAAATTGGGATATCGCATCGGGAGAGGCCAGCGGAGTATATCAGAGGCGGCCCTAAGGGAAATGCGACTGCGATCGGCGACTTAACGTGGACCATTGATCGAGTGCGCAGATCAACGACGGAGATTACAGATATCGCATCACAGATTCCTAAAGGGAGGACTTAACACAGGTGGAAGGCTTTCAGTAGACCCGAAGGAGTTATGAATTAAACAATGAAGGATTTGAGTTCCATGGTAAACGGTAATTTGAGCAGGCTATAGGCGGTAAGTGGTATTAGAAGGGCTTCAACCGATTCCATACACTAGCTAACACGTAGCATGGCGTAGGAGAGAGAAAACCACTCATTTCAGGTAGGTTTTCCCCGTGCAAGTGGGTTGCCCGAAATGGCCATCAACCGTTGGATTAGTGATCACAAATCAGATGGTGAAGAAGGCACGAGATGGTTGGATGTAAACCATGATATTGAAGGCAAATCAACGGTGTGGAATACAAAGGGATTATGACCCGTAGCCAATGTGACTTGTGATTGCGATCAAGTCAAACTTGAGAGGATTATAGGGTGGACTTTATATTGTTTGAAGTCCGGCTTTGGCGTTTTGGTCAGATTTTCCATTATTTCAGTGTATTCCCCGTGTAAACGGAAAAGTGTGTTCTCAGGGATTTTCACTCGCACCCGGTCCTTCCGTTTGTAAATAGGTGGCCTCAATGCCTTAAGCATTTTTGCAATGATTGTTTAAACGCTCAGCAGGGAGATGAAGGGATAGCACTGGGAGCCAGAGAGCCCAAGAAGGGGATTGAACCGACAGCGCCGATAGGCTTAAAAGCCATTCAATGGCAGCACAGAGAAGGGGAGATCAGACACAGAGGGGAGATAGAGAGTTAGAGAAAAAGCACAAGTACGAACAGTTGATCAGAGGCACTAAGAGGGAGAGTTTGTGCACTCTTTAGACTCCAGGTTTTCGAGTGAAATCCCTGTGTAATGTCACTTTTTGTTGTGTTATGGTTCTAATTGAGCTCACACCTATAAACTCTGTTCTTGAAGACATAATATAGAGGTCGACACTAAAATCTAGACTAGGAGACGTAGCCAAGAAGTCTGGTGAACTCCTTGATTATTTGTTGTGTTGATGTGTTGAATTGTTATGTTTTCCAACTTTTAAATGTTTGTATTATCCACAATCTTTTTCATCCATTGCACTAAATAATATAGGCATTCTTGCACATGAGTCTGTAATACCTTTTCTTCTTGATTTAGTATCCATTTCGGATCAAGAGTAGCCTTCCAAGTTGTGGCTATATTGAATGGCTCATGGAGTTTGGAGTCATTGTAACAGTGCCCCAAGGGTCATCCTTATTCCAATGAAAGGTCCCATCGATCAATGAATGGTACACCTTCGCACATTGGTTCTTGCAAATACCATGGGGATGATAAAGATTGAATTCTTTGGTGCCGAACTCTAACTTCAATATCTCCGTATATTCAGCATCTACATCCTTCAAGCTCATAATCTCATAAAATCCAATCCACAAAGGATGGGTAGGCTATGGTGCCTTCTTCTTCCTGTGTAGTCCTGATGATTTGGAGAGGTGATATAAGACCTATTGCATGACCAAATTATTTGTGGCATACCTTGGTAGAACATGCAAAGGATTTTCTCCACCAAACACTCTCATGAAGGTGCCACCAGGTGAGGCATACCAATATGTAATGTTAAGTATCGCCTCCATCACTTCTTGGGACATGCAAGGTGGATCCTACTCAAAGATCAACTTTTGCAATGGGATGATTAAATGGGCAGTCAACCTTGCCATTACTCCTCGGTAGCTGCAGTCAGAAAGAAACTTGCAATAAATATTGATGACAGTCTCTTTTAGTGTCCATGTCTAGCTCATGCCAGGAAACTATTGTCGGGCACATATTGCATCTAGTAATTATGCATATATGTAGAATCTTGCTTTCTCATCCTTGGGTGGATTCTGGGCATTAGTCACATGGAGTTTCAACTAATAAGCCAACAATTTTGACCAGTTGAATGGCCTTCTATCACTCACCAATTGGTCCAACACAACTACCCAACCTTCAGGAAAGGTCTCGATGCTCTCTTGACCATATATTCAGCATGTAAAGATGATCAAGAACCGGTATGCCTTCCTAAGAGACTTTGTCTTGTAAACATGATTGGGTGTCTTCCTAAACTTTAACGACTCTTTGACCTAGAGCTTGAATATATCTCTTATGTTCACTTAGTTGTGGGTGACATAGAAAAGTGTGTTCACGTGCCTCGCCCACTGAGGTAAATGATACATATGATGATAGTTCTCCACCATGAATATGTCAAGCTCTACCCCACTGGTACTATTTAATGTCATAGTTTCTGGATCTGTGTGTGAGAAAATTCAATTGGTAATGTCCACACATGGGAAGGTAGGGTAGCTACATGAAACCTTGTAAAAGCATGACCGCTATATACTGATATAAACCTATCGATCCTCTAAGTCTTCCTTGAAGTCCTATGGAAAGATATCCTTGATATTCTGCCATGTCAACTTGATGCCTTTATCAATGAACAACTAAGAGTCTGCATAAAATAGAAAGTTAACTTAAACCTGCTCAATTGCTACCCCATTACTACTATCGACATTGTCCTTTGATGTAGCTCTCTTGGAGGCCATGTTAATTGTAATTTCTAGAGAAATTCTCACAACTGATGTACCTGGAGACAAAGAGGACACTTATGACATGAAAATGTTAGCTTAAAAGAAAAATCACTTAAAGACAAGACCAAAGTAGCAAACCAGGAAAATGCTGGGAGAAATTGTACAATCCTGCTTCATAGAGGTGACTCGATTCCTGCTAGAACTACACATTGCATAGTCACAACAGTCAGTGGGGGAGGCTTGCTGACTGGAACTACGCAATGGATAGTTCATTCTGAGCACAGGATAGGAGAGACTACACATTGCACAGTCTTAGTGGCCAGGACTCAGAGCTTGGCTTCTCAAACTGCGCAGTGCCCTGTTGGAGCCAGGAGAAGGTAACTTCTATGTAATTCTCGAATCCAAGGCTGAGGCCTTGAGTTCCCAGAATGCAGAGTGAATGTAAGGGAATCCCAAATCTTCCCAAGAGGAGTGTGAAAGCAAGCAGATATGAAGGATGGTGTGATTTTGGGTGCAGATCTGACTGAGTGATGATGCATGCAAGTAAAACAAGTGAAAGAATCAATCAAATTGAAGGAAAATTAAGCATGTAGAGAGATTCACTGCAATGATGACTGTTAGTGAAAAAGTTGGGTAATGCATGTGACAAATGAGAAATGGAATGAAAAAACTTAAAACAACACTTCTACAAGCTAACACAAGTTAAAATGCCAACAATTCATTCAACAAAACAAGTGAAATAACACTCCCACAAGCTAAACAAACAAAAGCGACTGAAAAAGTGGCAAAAGACTAGAAAAGCAAGACTTACCCAGAAAATCAATGACGATCACACCAAAGATTCCTTGATCTCCTTGAGAATGCTAAATCTCCAAGATTGAATGTGAAAATAAACTCTAGATGTGCTGATTAAATAGATTTTTCCAATGCAGGGTTTATGACGTGAAGGAAAAAAATCAAGGAAAAAGCAACACTTGGTGGAAGTTTCCAAAATAACTCAAGTGTCTCCTCTAGGCTGCTAAAAATAGATCCCTATTTTTTAGGGATTCTTTTTTCGATTTTTTATTTTTTATTTTTTGGGAAAATATGCCATGCATTTCTTAGAGATATTGTGCAGTTCTGGGAAGGACTGGGTAACTCACTAGCTCATGCACTGAGCAGCCTTTGAGCAAGAGCCTTTTGCGCAATTTCTAGGCTGAGTGGCTCTAGGCTGCCTCTTAGAGTCTGTGCAATTTCCCTGTTGAAGGTTGGCCTTCAACTAGATATGCACAATTTTGTAGCTGTAGGCTCATTGTTAGCTTGAACTACACAATTCTCGAGAACAAGGTTGATTTCCCTCAAAGTTTGCACAATTCTCTAAGGGAATCCTGAAACTGGGTGGAAACAAATTTAAGAGATTGGCTTGTGGGTTAGCCTATAAATCAAGTAAGAAAAAGAAGCCATGATGCAAAGTATGAGGCTCAATTCAAGCACAAGTACTTGGGTCAGTACAATATGAGATGTTGTAATTTAGAAGGGAGGTTCCAAAATGAAGCATAGAAAAAAATTTAGAGGGTGGTTGTAGCCGCTACAAAAAATGACATAATTCATTGAATCAGAGCCTTCTTCATTTGAGGAAGAAGTTTCTCAACTAGTGTGGGTTGATTCCATGGTCGAGGAGTATAACTCCATCATGAAGAAAAATGTGTGGGAAGTGGTGTTGAGACCATAGAATAATTCAGTAGTTGGTTCTAGATGGATTTACAAAGTGAAGCATGCAGCTGACAAGAGCATCAAGAAGTACAAGGCCAGATTTATGGCCAAAGGCTTCTCTTAGGTAGAGGGAGTAGAATGTGAGGAAACGTTTTCCCTTGTGGCAAGATATTCCTCCGTCATAACCATTTTATCATTAGCTACAAATGGGGTGGAAGATCCATCAAATGGATGTGAATATTACCTTTCTCAATGGTGTTCTTAAGGATTAAATTTACATAGAGAAGCCAAATGGATTTGAGACATATGATAGGGAGACATGTGTGTAAAATTAGGAGAGCCTTGTATGGTCTCAAATTGGTGCCTCGAGCATGGTACACTCAAATTGACACATACTTAGTGGATTGGGCTTCACCAAAAGTGAAGAAAATGCCAACCTCTATGACATTGTGGTAGATAACAAGTTTATTATCTTGGTTTTGTAGGTTGATGACTTGATACTTACAAAGGATGAATAGTTGATCCACTCTTGGAAGGATGGCCTTACGAGAGAATTTGAGATGAAATACATGGGCTTGATGCATTAATTATTTGGGCTATAAGTATGGCAGGGTGATGGTGAACTATTTGTGAGTCAGGGGAAGTATGCCTCTGAAATACTTTAGATATTTCACATAGAGAACTGTAGGCCTATGGAAACACCTCTAGCTACAAATTGGAGGAAGGGAAGTGGTTCTTCAGGAGAGGCAATAGATGCTACCCTCTACAGACAACTTGTGGGATCCTTGATGTATCTGATGAACACACAACTCGACATATGCTTTGCAATTAATCATTTGAGTCAAGCCATCATGAAGCCTACCAAGTCATATTGGAAGGAAACAAAGAATGTATTGAGGTACCTTAGAGGCACTACCGAGTATGGGTTATGGTACATGAGGAAAAAGGGCGTGAAGCCCCAAGGCTTCACCAATGCATATTGGGTAGGGATTCCATTAGACAGAAAAAGTACTTCAAGTGTTATCTTCAGTGTTGTGCCTATAGATATTTAATAGTATTGTAGGAAACCGAGGTCTGTGGCACTCAAATCAGCAGAGGTTGAATACATGGATGCAAGTCAAGAAACATGTGAGGCCATATGGATGAGGAAAATATTTGTGGGTCCTTTTAATCAGGAAATGAATTTGATAGTGATTTATTGTGATAATCAAAGTTGTATCAAACTCTCTAAGAATCTAGTATTTCATGACGGGTCCAAGCACATTGATATTAAGTACCATCACTTGCGGGATTGTGTGTAGAGGGGGATTATGATGCCAGAGTACATTCCAACTGAGGAGCAGGATGAAAATATCTTGACAAAGGAATTTTCAATAGGTAAACTCAAATTCCACAAGTGTAAGATAGGGGTGGTTCAAAATCCCTTTCTTGCAGGGAGGGAGTGTTAGAAATGTAGCAAGAAAGGATAAATTTGACTTGTGCCTTAGTCAAATTTAGTAATTTGATTTTCCACATCAGTAGGATGACTTGGATTGTAGTTGACTCGTGTGAAATGTATTTTTATACTATTTTACTTAGTAAATTTTAGTTATAGGCTAGACGTAGAGTTGTGCATGTAGTGATTACTAAAATTTAGTAATATAGTTCAGTTATTTTTAGTTTGACTCAATTAAGTGAGCTCAAGTACCTAGTTGAGTCAGTTGAGGGTTAGTTGCGAAGTAGAAATGTTGTTAATTCAGTGATCTCTCAGTTAAACTAGTCAATCAAATAAAAATAGCCCAAACATGCATGGAATTTGAATTGCCTAGATAGAGTAGAAGAAAAGGCACATTGTGATTATCAATTGTATACTACTTGAGTTTGTAGGGTTGGTAAGTAGGTGAATCATTCCTTGGGAATTGAGAAAGAAAATTGGAGAAATTCCTACTTTTTAGGAGACAATTTCCTCTAGGATTGCACAAGGAAATAGGAGCAAGTTAGGGCTTTGAATTAGCTAAGTGTTGGCCAAATCAGGACACTCAATAGGGGAACATGTTTACAGTGTAGGGTGTGCTTCATATTCGAAGCAAGACCTTGTAATAGTTTCTCATTCTCATCTAATTAGTGAAAAGTAGTGAAGGGGTTTTTTGTAGTTGGGTTTGCCTATAAATCAATGTGTTCTTGTGGTGTTTTAATGGTTGCATGTCATTGCATGTGTTTCTAAATTGTGATTTACATTCCGTGGAATAGTAGAGGAAATTTGTAATCTCTTGTTTTTAGTTCGAATGCATCAGTAGTAGTAAATTTCTATTAATTTCTAAAGTGAGAAGGACACATGAGAATGAGGTGAGAGGTGAAAGGGGAGGTTTAATGACATTAGTATTAGGGGAATAAGGTTTAGAGGACAAAAAATCAACAGTAGGATTCCAAGAATAGCTCAGTCGATATCCATCTTCTCAATTAAATTTGTTATGGTGATTTTCGATTTCAAAAGCTTCCCTAATGAAACAGTTTGCAACTCGGGGGTCCTCAGGTCTAAGGAATAGGTAGGGTGGTTCACCATTGAGTCAATGGAATTTAGACAAGATACAAGGTCTCAAAAATCCCAAAGACTTCATGAACACTTATGGAGAATCTCTACATCAATTTACTAAACGAGATCAAATCATCAACTCAAGATTAAATTGGTAATTATATCATGTTATTACTATGATCTTCAACATTGTGAACTTAATAAAATAATTGTTGTGAAATTATAATTTGCATAATTAAGGAATTCTCTACATAGACTGTATTGATGTAAAAGGAATAGGGATACCTAAATTGTAAAATCATTGAAATTATAGTATTAAATATAATTGAAGAATCCTATTGTTGTTATACGACTGTGAATAGATTCATATGAATTTCATATGAATGATATTTCTCTATTGAATATTACCAATTTGTTATTGATGAGCTTTTTTTTAATATTATATTTTTTCTTATACTACCATTCAATTTATATTATAATAATAAGTATCCTTAATAAAGAGTTCAAGTAGTGGTTCAGTAGTCAGATGTTGAATATGGCCTTTACGTGTAAGTTGAAGAATATTGTGTGAATCAAAATATTAATGTGTGGTGATGATGTAAAAGCTATATCCTACTTATGGGTTGAATATCAACTCCAATATATATTACCTTTTAGTGTGTTGTTAATAAACTTGATTATTGAGTACAATTTATAATTAAAGCTTAAACAATTTTCCAGTTCTTCTTATACATCTCGTATATATTGTGTTATGCATGAGTATGTTTCATTAGTTCAGACTATATATATATATATATAAATTTTAATGATTCGTAATAATGCATATATTAGGTATTATAATTATTCAGAGTAAGGTTTAGTGGTTGCCTTAAAATATTAATGCTGACCATACCAAAGATATATTCAGAAGTTGTACTTTTTCTCGTAGGCAGTAAATAATTATATAATGCAAAAAGGGATTCCATCAAGGATATCCAGAAATCCTAGTGATAGACATGTCATGTGGACCCAAGAATTTGGCTCTAGTGTTACAACAACATATTCAACCGAAAAAGAAAACATAAGGGATGGGAGATATATAAACCACATTACAACAAAGACTAAGGAAGCATAAAGATTTACATAAAAACACCATGAAACATGATCTGAATGGGAAAATTAGTTTTGTTGTGCTAAATTCCTCTTCAGAATATGTAAAAGTGGTTAAGGATTCATGCGGTTAATTGCAAGTTTTAACATGAGCTTTTGAATGTTTTATGTAAAATTCAAGTACAAATTAACATAAATAAATGATTGAACTACAACATATGACAGACAAGAACATTACCAAAATAGTATCACAACAACACATGATGAAGGATTTCACCCCTTATGGGCTATGCCTCCTTGGTCCAGCTTCCAATGGCTTAACGCTCTCTATTATGCTCAAAAGTGTGAATACATCAGTTTACAATGTTCAAACAACTCTAAAACCTACTCCAATGACTCCAGAATGCCCAAAAATTCCTATCTAGCCTCATTCTACTCCTGATTTGGTAAAAAACTGAATAAGTTATGGATTCCCTAAGTCTTTCTTCTAAACACACCTCAATTTCCCTAAAATCTGGCACCATCCTACAATTTCGCCTCCAATTCCGCTAACTGAGCGCCGATTTCGCCTAATTTCGTGCGAATTTGTCGGATGGATTAAATTCCCAATGAGGCCTTACTCTTGAAAATTAGGCGACATGGGGGGCCATGTGCCCATGGCTAAGGCCAATCGGTTTCCCCTATCGGCTAGGTCCCCACTCCGCTCCATTGTGGTTCTGTTGGGTGGGATGCGCCCAGGGGCTGGACCCTTTCCCAGATGGCGATAGACTTTAACTTTAAACATGTGCCAACAACACTAGTTAATAAGAAATATTGTGTGATGTGTTGGTAATGGCTTGGACTTCTCACTTGAAGGTTGTAGGTTTGACCCCTGCCTACTGCATCTTGAACCTTGCCCAATTTTTGGTGGCCCTCGGGTTGCCACGTGGCAACCCTGGCTGGGCCATGTGGCACCTCAGGGTTGGTCACCAACCAACCAATGAAATTCGTCCACATCTACACCAATAAAATCATGCCACTTGGCACCATATAATTAGCTGGGGGTAAACAATAATATGCACAGTAACCCTGCCACATAGGCATGCCTATTCACCACCACATCAGCAGTACGAACCACTGATTGGGTTGCCTGCATATTTTTTTAAAAATTCGTTTGTTTAGGAAAACGAATAGAACATGTTTCTGGGAGCATATAGAGTCTGTTTTGAGAGAAATGAGTTGCACCAGATTCAAGATGACGAGCACTATGTGGTCTTTCAGGTTCCACACTAATCTGACAACTTTTAATTTTGAGCAAATTTTTTAGCACCTAATCATTCCTTCCCACTGGAAGTTTTTGGACCCCAAAAGATTGCTTTCAGGTGTTCAACGGGTGAGGGTACATTTCCCTCACCTTTCCAATCTCGATCCATTTGACCTTGGAAGGATTTGTTCCTTTGCGCCCCACTTGAAGGTATTCTACATTCCCTCGTTTTCAAGACCTTATTCTTCTACCAAGAATGGTGTCCTGTTATAGTTCATCAAGGTATTCCGGAGAGTAATATTCAATGGATGGAATTTGACCATTCTCTCCTTGATCTTCAATTAAAGGAGGCTCATACAACCTTAAATTTTCCACATTAACAACAACATAAATTTGCATATATGAAGGCAAATCCAACCTGAAGGCATTGTCACCAATCTTTTCTAGAATTATGAATGGACCATATCTAATTGGTTTCATATTTTTACCTTCTCCTTGGAGCCTCTCTTTTCTAATGTGAAGCCAAACTTCATCACTGACTTGGAACTTGTGATCTACCCGATGCTTGTTGTGCCTTGACTTGTACTTGCCTTGGCTCTTTTCAAGCTAATCTTGAACTATTTCAAGTACCATTTGGAATCGTTCAATGAACTTCTTGGCTTTGTCCATGTCACCATCAATAGCAACATCCTTCTTACCAATATGGTACAACAAATTATGACGCAAATGGTAATCAAATTCCCCTACTTGGTTCTCTTGACTCAATATTAAATGTACATTTTGAAAGTATGCATATTGTTGAACATAACTTTCATGCAAAACAAAAGTATGTTTGAGTAAAGTATTTGCACTAACAATAGGCCTAGAAAGAATATCATCAACCTTGTTGTATATACCTTTCTTATACCTGCTGACCAAGTGGAATTATTGTAAGGATCCCATCCATCAAAAGTGCCTTGATTGCTGCAACTTTGTCACTGCACCATTGAAAATTTCTGAATGACATGAAATGGGCTTACCATATTGCATGAGTATTGTTCCCATGACATAATCACTTGCAAGTACATGAGTTGAACTGATCTTTTCTTTCAAGACATCAAATTCCTTTTTTTGCTTGCCTCCCCACTAGAAGACCTTTTCCACACTAGTCAATGCATGAAAATGAGCTGCGATAGAAGAAAAGTTAGCAATAAACTTTCTCCAATATTGGGTTTCTGCCAAAAAAATTCTTACTCCAGTGATTGTCTTGGGAATTGGCCAATTCATCATGAAATTGACCTTGGAGGGGTCTATATTCAACTCACCTCCTTCAAAAATATGCCTTAAGCACACCAACGAAGTTTTTCCAAACTCACACTTTGACATCTTTAAATACAATTTTTCTTTCTTCAAGACATCAAGTACTTTTCTCACATGCATGACATGTTCATCAAGAGATTTTCTGAAAACTAAGATTTCATCTAAATAGACTATCTCATCTAGAAATGGCTCCAATACATCATTCATCATATGCTCAAAAGTAGTAGGAGCATGGTCAAGACCAAAAAGCATAACTAGCCATTCAAACAAACCTTGCTTTGTTTTGAATGTCGTCTTCCATGTGTCTCCCTCAACAATTCTACTTTGATTATATCCACTCCTTAATTTCCACTTAGTGACATGATTTCCATTATTCTTGGGCATCAAAACAATAGGTGACCTGTATGGTGTAGTAGATGGTCGGATGATCCCTTTGTTCAACAGCTCTTGGGTTTACTTTTGTATATCTAAATTTTCCATTATTGACATCCTATACATGCTAATGTTAGAAATATAACAATATTGTTGCAATGGTATTTTATGTTGGATTCCCCTCTTGGGAGGTAATCCCTTAGGTTCCTAAAATATCTCATCATTTTGATTAATCAACTCAATCAAATCAGATTTCAATTTTGTATCACAACCTTCAAACGCTTCATAATCAACATCATTCTTTGGTTTGATCATAAGAAGCACTAAATTCTTTTTTGAATTCACTAGTATTTTCATTTGCCCTGCATTAACTAATGAAAGAATTAGTGTCTTGCGGTGAGATATCACACTATAATCCACACCATCTTGTCATGAAGTGAAAGTGTGTATCAGTGAAAGATTCTATGATATTAGGGTTGGAAAGAAAACCCTGGTATATGGAAACAATATGAGATATGAAACCTAGTATGGTCAATGAGAATATGCTCAAGCACTTGTGAGAGATTAATTGAAGCCTTAGATGGGAGAATCCCTAGTAGACCTGGTTGGATACTTGAAGGAAACATTGGTATATAGACCATGGACATTGATGGATATTGATGATTGGTTCAAGAGGGAGAGGATCACCTCTCATTGAAGATAAGTATTCCTTGACTTATGATGCTTCTTACTTGTTAGACTTATAGATATGATGATTATTTTTATTGATTGCACTTCTTGCATATGTATTTGAGTATATGGATGCTTCCAACCTCCTTGATGAGATGTAATGAGTAGATCCTTCTTGAGAATCATTTTGAGATGAAAATCTGGAAGAGATAAAGAGGTACTTTATGAAAATATGATAAAGTGCTTCAAGCGGCCTATGTTTAATGAGAAGGTGCACATGTATTTGAATACCACAAGGTATGCATGGTATGTTGTGTTTTAGCTATGAGGAGAATGGCTCTTTCTTTAATGGACCATACATTCCTATGAATGTAACTTGGATCTATGTTTCCTATGATGAAATGATGCACCTGGTGTTGAACATTTTGATCTTCTTAAATTCTATGAGGCTATCTAATGTTTTGATATACTTGATGTTTGGCTAACATCCATCCGTTGGACATCTTATAAATAAGGATATCACCTCGACACTAGTAAATTATACTCTTAATACTTGTCATGTTGGATTTCACATACAAAGATAACCCATTAACTCATATACATGGGTATGCTGATAATGCTTGTGATAAGCATGATGAAAGCATATGGAAAGAGAGATTGACACTCTTGTTGTTTTGATGAAGTTTTATTGAATGACCTTACTTGATCTTATTGATAATGAAGAGCATGGTAACCTTGATGTTAGAGGTATAAGTGTAATATTGATATCTAGATCTCTTACTAACTATGGTCATGTCTTGATGTGATGAGTAACTATGGCATATTTGATTGTCCTAACTTGATGGAGTGACTTGATAGAAAGTGTCATTGTGTTCATAATCTTTGAGATATGATGTTGCATCTATCTGCTACTTTGAGTCTAACCTTTGATGAAAGATTGATGTCATGATGCTAATAGCCATGATATATATATGTTTATGATCTAACATATTTGTTGTTGCTTGACTCTAATAGAGATAGGTTGATGTCATGAATGAAGATGAATAATATAGATCCCCAGTCAGAGGGAGAATCTCTTCTCAAGACTCTTACTCATATTACTATTTTCATTCTGTGCTACTGAAGAATGATTTATGTGCATCTTACAATATTGATCTACATCAGAGTCTCAGATCTAAAGGCCGTACAGAAATTAGGGTTGCTGCCCTAGAGGCAATCACAGATCTGGAAGATATTCCCCTTGGACACTCACATGCTAAGGCCCAGAGACATTCCAGACAGCTAAATACGCTCCCATGCTAACATTAAGGGAGCGTCTATAGGTTTGACTATAGTTGACCATCATATGAATATTTTTGAAGTTCTCTGAACTCTAAATCAAGATGTTTCTGACATATTCTACCACTGTAATATGATTTTTGAAGTTGTTGGGATAAATTGTTGATCACATAAAAATGAAGTATTGTGCATGAAATCAGATTTTCACCTAAGAGATGACAGTCCTACAGATGTGTGGAAGATAATAGAAAAATCTGTAAGTAGGAAAAGGTTGAACGTTTGTCATAATATGAACATGCAGACTGAACTTGTGTTTACAGGTGATCGAGACATACATATAGCTATGTAATTATGTTTTTGCTACAAGAGGTTGGCATGATTTGGCTTATTGATATAGATGAACAATGTTTTGTCATGATGCTTGATAATAACTATGAATTGATGATTGAGATATGCTTTGACTATAGATCAATCTACAATAGAAAACTTGGACTTGACCTGGTGTTTAATTATTTGATTTGATAATTGTTGATTTTCTCTGATGTATATGCCATGTGGGCATAATGACTTATGTGGGTATTCGAAAATTAGCCTCCTTGTTCCTAGCACAATGGTTGAGGTATTGACAGTTGTGATTCAACATGGAATTGAAACCTTCATGACTCATCCTTGGTGTATGCATTTGAACCTAGTGACAGAAATGACTTATGTTATGATTATGATTATGACCTAATGAATTTCAGATTGATAATGCATGGCTGGAATGATGAAGTCATGATTTGATATGAACCCCACCTGTCTTCTGGTTGAAAGAATTGATACTGTGATATTGATGACTTTCATAATAACTTTGATCTTACTTTTGAGCTTTGATAAGATGACTCTATTGATGTGATGGTACAACATTTATTTATGTAAGGTTGATTATGTTGTCTTTGTAAGGCATTATGCTTAGATTATTGCGATGCATATATGTTTATATTTGACAGTTATCTGATGAAGTCAAGATGATGAGTTCCAAGGTATGGCTTTGATTTTGATTATGGCTTTGGTTTTATATCCTTATGATCTACATGTGATAGGTGATGAGCCTATGATGATCTAAATCAAATGGATATGGATTTTGAAGCCAAAAAAATTATATATCATGGCATGATGAATCGATTTCTGGAATTTGAGAAAGAAATTCCATTTTTCAAAACCATTGGTTTTTTTTTTTGAATAATGAAAATCCGAATCCTTGGATACTCCGATTTGTCATTCAAGATGTTGTTGAACTTGACATGGCATTTGATAGTTGTTTGAAGCATTAATGTTTCATTTTGAACATCCATTGTATATATCATGAATTTTAAATAAATTCATGATTGAGCTGCTTCATTCACTTAGAGTTTCCATCAAGCATCCTTTGAAATATTTTCATGAGATGTTCTATCTTTTTTTATACTGAGATAGTTCTCCTATGATATGTTATGGCATGGATGTAATTTTATTGATAGAGACTATAATTAAGCACATTTGTATGGTACTTTAGTATGAGATATGCCATGATATCTTGGACAAGAGGTCCATAACATGACCGAGGTTGAACATGATGTTGCTAGCATGGCTAGATGTGAGGCAAGATGAAGAAGCTCCTTAGAGAGTTGTCTGAGCATGATTTGTAGATCGCATGGGTACATTTCGATGACAGGGAATCCCATATCTATATCTATATATCTATATATATATATATATATATATATATATATATATATATATATATATATATATATATATATATATATATATATATATATATATATATATATATATATATATATAGATATAGTTGGGACTAGGATACTCTCATTTACTGAGACATTGTAGCTGTTTGAAATAATCTTAGGCTTGTGGTTGGAACCTCCTTGAGAGGGAGGATAATTATGGTATCCTTTCATGATATATATGATTATTGATGTTCTAACTTGATATTTTATTTGATGTTCTGTATGAATAGGAAACAACTGATATTGAGACAAACTAAAATGAGTTTGATGAGAACAACATTGATTGAGGAAACTGAGCCAACTCTTCCCCCCTGCTTGAGATACCAAGGTGAGAAATTGAGGGAGAAAGGCCCCTGGGGTTCAGGGAATTTTGGACAATAGGGCATGACCCTTATTTGTTACCCATAGGGTTGAGGGTACTACTCCCATGTTTGGTATTTGCTGAGTATACTCTAGTTGGAATTATACCCACAAGCAAGGATTTTTGGGAATACCATTCCTCATTTGGACAACAGCTTAAGAGCGTACTTGGGGGTGTGCAACCAAAGGTGATTATGATGCAGGTGTTCTACCACATGACTACAAAGAGTCATTGTTGGGAAGATCGGTAGGAAATAGGATTAGGTTGGAAGTTACTCCCCTTTTGAGATTTTGGGTTGAGGGTAAGCTTCCCTTTGAGAGTCCAAGGTTAAGGGTGTAATTCCCTATATGATGAGTTATCCTATTTCTTGATATGGGTGGAAGATATTGATCGCCAATGTGGTTCCAAGTTGATATGTGATCCCTGATGATATGCTCTTCGATGACAAATGGCGATGATATTCCAAGTAGCATCCCTTTGACACAGATTCTAGATAGCATCCTGATGGACAAAGGGTGCTAGCTTAAGCTCCCATCTGGTAACAAATTCTTCTTCTTCTAGCTCCAAGAATGTTCAACATACAAACAGGAACAACAAAGAGATATGAAAAATTAAGCAAAGGATAGATTGAGATGTACAATGATGATTTCTGATGATGAGACACTAGAGATGGACATGGCACTATGAATACATGATAGAGATGATCTGTGATGTTACATGATGAAACTTGAAGATTCCAAAATGGCATATTGATCGATGGACAAATATTGTCAAGTGGAATTCTTCCTAGTTGAGAACGAGTGCTAATTTTTTTAACTTCAATCAAATTCTACCTTGGACAACTTAAATGACTGAGATGATAATTGCATTAGATTCCACTTTTCAAGAGAACCAAAATTTACCTAACAATCACCCAATTTGGTTAAGTGGAATTTGAGTTATGAATTATTTTATTCATACATGTAATATGGAATGGGTCGGCTCTAACCACATGTGTAACTACTTGGGTCAGCCTTAACCCAAAGTGGACCCTCATGAAAGCCTATAAATAGAATATACCTCAAGCTCATTTGGAAACATTCGATCAAGCCATATTCTCTTCTCTTATTCTCTTAGTTCACACAAGTCTGTCGGAGAAAAGTTCGTTGAAGGGTCTGCAATCTCAAGGTCAAAGTTGGCACAAATCTAGGGCATTTTAGTCCCTGGATGCTAGCACAAAACTGGGCATTTTAGTTCCTAGACGTTGGAGAACAAGCCTATGAGAGTTTTTAGAGACCCATAGACATTGGTACTAAAGATTATGAAAACTTCCAAGGTTCGAGAGGTAGATCTGGAGATTTCCGTCCCCAGAAGCTAGCACAAAGTGGTCCTGAGAGCATCCAGGAGGTCTTGGATGAATGCACAGTAACTATAAGAGGGAAACCAATGTTTTTTTAGTAGATCTAGTGAGTTAGTTTCCAAACGGATTCACATAATGGTCTAGGAGCATCCAGGCTGCCATAGATGTTGGCATACTTTTCACAGAGAGTGTCCAGGTTCGCTATAGATGCTCTCTCAACTCCTCCTCCCCATGTCTGAGACTCAAAGATGAGATTTCATTATTCTTAAGTTTTTGTTCAATGTTCAATAGTGTTTAACATAGTGAAAGTAGTATCCAACAGTCATCTACAGTCAATGATAACATATTACAATCTTCAGAATCAGGGTTATAACTTCAAGCATGATTAGATGTGTTTCATGGATATCATTGTTGTTTTCTTGCATAGATAAAGTGATGGATCATTGTAACCTCTTTTGCTGAATCATTTGATGATGATCTAAGAATAAGAATATTTGCAAGGGTTTTCCCCATAGTGGGTTTTTCCTTGGTCTCGGACCAATCCTGGTGTATCTATGTGTGTGCATGATTTTCTTCTATTGTTCCTTTTATGTTCCACTGCATTGATGATTATGACGATGATGCTATTGTTTCTATATAATTGCATATGCTGATGTATAATGGTGTAGATATGAATAATTTTATGATGATATGGGGTGAACTTAATGTATTACGGATGAAATGAAATTATCAAAGCAAAGAACATTGTAGCCCTATGAAAAATTAACACCAACCTTCCACAACCATTCTATTATGATATCCATAAAATTCAATCATAAGTGAGAAAACACAAAAATATCATGTAATTATTTTATCTACATGATGTCCCACACTCAAAAACGGTACGCGTTTCATCTTTATATTTAGAAAAAAATCAACTTTTATGGTATCGATGAACTTGTTATTGTAAATCAATTTTCACTTGGACAATTTTTATGGAAGAATTAGTAGCACATTATGAGGATATAAAGAGAAATGCCTTCTTTACCCAATTGGTAAATATAAACCAAAAGGGTTCAATGATGGAACTCATTAAGGTCTTCCAAAGGTTGAATATCAAGGTAAATGATATTCCATAGGAGCATAGGACTAATATCTTCATTGGGACTTTAAAGGATAACATCCAACATGAGGTTTGCCTTTGGCAATATAATTAATTGGAGAAGGCATTCAAGGTGGCAAGAAAAGTTGAAAGAAAAATTATGTAAACAAGGAAATATACCTCACACAACTATAAGTATGGAAGTGTTGTTGCTCCTAGCCTCCCACAACCTACAAGGTTGACACCACAATGACTAGAGGAAAACATAGCAAAAGGGCTTTGTTATAGTTGTGATAGAAAATACACTAAGGGTCATAAGTGTGCTGAGAATAAATTATTTTACATATATTGTGAAGAGGAGGAATAAAAGGAACAAGAAACATCAAAAGAAGAGGATATACACCAGGAACGAATCCTAGAGAAAGAAGAAATGAATCTGACCATATCTTGTAATGCATTGGCAGGAATTACAACTCCTCAAAATCTCAAGATAGAAGGATATATCAATTAAAAAAAGGGTCATAGTGTTGATCGATTTCAGTAGTACCCATAATTATATTCATTGTAAGATAGCTAATGAATTGAATTTCTTTCTATATACATCTCTAGAGTGTCAAGTGATGGTTTCAAATGGAGGAACTATAAATTGCTTCGGGAAGTGCACATAATATAAATCTAACCATGGGGGAATATGTATTGAATATTCCAATGATTTCCATTCCAATGGGTGGTGCTAATGGTGTATTATGAGTCTAATGGTTACAATCTTTGGGGATGATAGATTTTAATTTTCAAGAAATTTTCTTGAAATTTTCTTGGGAAGGAAAGGAAATTGAATTAAGGGGAATCACAGGGAAACTAGGGAAGATAATCAGCTCTAATGGCATGAAAAATCTTTTGAAGAAAGAAAAACAAGACATAATTGCACAATTATGCTCACTAGATGTTCAAACAATGAAACCATTTGTTTCTCCATATCTCCAAATAATCTTGGACAATCATTCCAAGGTATTTGAGACTCCCAAAGGCCTCCCACCTATTTGTGATCATGATCATGCTATTCACTTGATTTTAGGAAGTGTTCCTCCAAACATCGGACCTTACAGATATCCATAACCCCAAAAAAGTGAAATTGAATGTATGGTCGCAGAAATGTTAGAGACTGGTATAATTCAACCTAGGCAAAGTTCTTTCTCTACTCTAGTAGTATTGGTACACAAGAAGTATGGATCATGGTGTATGTGTCTATATTATAGGGAGATCAACAAGCTCACTATTAAATATAAATTCACCATTCTTGTCATTTATGAATTGTTAGATGAATTACATGAAGCAATTTATTTCACCAAGTTGGATCTTCGTTAAGGATTTCGTCAAATTAGAATGAAGACTGAAGACATTCTGAAAAACAACATTCATAACTCATGAAGGTTATTATGAATTTCTGGTCATGCCTTTTGGCCTTACTAATGCATCTTCCACTTTTCAAGGTTTTATGAATTCCATTTTCAAACCCCTCCTTAGAAAATTTGTGTTATTTTTTTTTTTATGATATACTAGTTTGCAACAAGTCTTGGAAGGATCATGTTCAACATGTTGACAGGGTGCTCAAACTATTGGAGGAGAAACAATTGTATGAAAAAACATCCAAATGTTTCTTTGGGGTACAGGAGGTGGAATATTTAGGTCATATTGTATCTCATGAGGGTGTTAAGGTAGATCCTATCAAAATGAAAGCCATCAAGGAATGGAAAATCCCCACAACCCTAAAGCATGTCTGAGGATTTCTCAGGTTGATGGGGTATTATGGCAAGAGTGTTAAGAATTATGGGAAAATAGTAGCGCTTATAACAAATTTACTAAAGAAATATGCATTTTTTTGACTCTAGAAGAAACTAAATCCATTGAGCATCTTAAAGAGGAAATGTTCCAAGCACCAGTTTTAGCTACACCAGACTTCACAAACACCTTTTTGGTGGAATCTGATGCCTCATGAAATGGAATTTATGTTGTTTTAATAAAATAAGGAAAACTCGTTGCTTTTGAAATTCATCTAATCAAGGGAAAGTATTTACACAAACCTATTTATGAGAAGGCAATGTTGGAAATACTACATTCCCTAAAGTAATGACACACTTACCAAATGGGAAGACACTTTAAGGAAAAAAATAGATCATGATACACTACAAGAAAAAAGGTCATTGGTGAGGGTCATGCTTGTGACGGACCTTTAAGGTCTGTCACCAATGTTGCATATAGTGATGATCTTTAAAAAAATGTTGTTGTAGGTGTATATAGTGATGTTACTTTACGGTTTGTCACCAAAGCCATTTTCAATGACACTTTTGGTGAGGGTCGTTAAAGGCCTGTCACTAATTCTCTCTTTGGTGACACTTTTGATGAGGGTCATTAAAGGCCCATCACTAATTCTCTCTTTGGTGACACTTCTAGTGATGATCTTTTATTGACCATCACCAATGATCTTTTTGGTTACTTTTGGTGACGATCAATAAATGTTCGTCATCATTTATCATTCCAATGAGTTTTTGATGATGCTTCATGCCTATGATGGACCTTCAAGGTCCATCACCAATGTCGCATATGATGATGGTCTTTAAAAAATCATTGTTGTATGTGTATATAGTGATGATCCTTTAAGGTTTGTCACCAAAGCCATTTTCAATGACACTTTTAGTGAGGGTCGGTAATTCCCCATCACTAATTCTCTCTTTGGTGACACTTTTGGTGAGGGTCGTTAAAGGCCCATCACTAATTCTCTCTTTGGTGACACTTCGAGTGACAATCTTTTATTGACCCTCACCAATGCTCTTTTTGGTTACTTTTGGTGACGGTAAAAAAATGTTCGTCATCATTGATCATTCCAATGAGTTTTTGATGATGATGCTATGTACCTGTTACTATATTTTTTGTCAAAATATATGATTTAAGACCATCGTTGTGGAGTCTTTTTCATTATGTGTCCAAGGTCATAGTGGTTATAATAGCCAGTCAATTTGTTAAGAAGTAATTAGTGTGTATCATTTCCCTCAAGTCATAATAGTATAGTCTTCATATGACTCAACACATGATTAATATCTTTTAGATTTATTATCTATCAAATTTCCTTTAAATAAAGTTCCACTAGTGTGTGTAGGAACTATATTATTTAATACATAATCAAGCATTGTAAATTCTATTAATGAGAGAGACTTAGCACTTCCCAACACTCATGGAACACCTTAACATACTTTGGAACAATACACTAACATTCCTTGGCACCTCGCATGTCTTGGAACATCTTTGTACCTAGAACATCTTTGCACCGAGAACATCTTGCCATGAGTAGGACGCCAAAGCACATGTTGGCATGCCATAACATAGCATATCACTCCCCTATCATGTGTTGGCTTCCCTGTAGTCCCTAACATGCCCTGGAACTCCTTGGCATAATATTTCATTGACAAAATAGCACTTGGCAGGTATTGGAACATATTATTAGTGTGCCTAGCATGCCCCTTTTGAAAAAGATAAAGTCTTGACTTATTAACCCTCTTATGTGTTCATTTCCTTTCATTTTAGCTTGGTTATTCCTTTTTTTCCTTGAAACTCCTTGATGCATATTGGCATACTTTGGCACCCTACACATCCTAGCATGTCTTAGCACCTGGAATGCCTTGGTACTATTTGACACATGTTAGCACACCCCGGAACTACCTAGCACACTCTAGCACTTCTCGACATTCCCTGATATTACCTAGCATGCCTTACCCGTTCTTAGCATACCTTGTCACTCCCTCCTGGCATGACAACTAGCACTAATTGACACTCCCCAACACACCCTCATATTCATTCACTTCCATGCATTTTGACCTAGTGCTCCCTTGTGTTTTCCTAGTACTCCCTAACACTCCTCAGCATGCATTGGCACTCTCTAGCACACCTTAGCACTCATAAGTGAAGAATGAAACTAGTAACCAATGTTATCAAACTCAGAATAGACAATAAATTGGCAAGGCAAAAGAGCTAAGAGTTTTAATCAGATTGGGGAAAAATCGGAAAAAAAGCAGGAAAAAATCATTGAATTCAATAAATAAAAATATACACATATATTGAATTAAAAAGAAAAAACATTTTTCATTGATATTCAGTAAATCCATTTCCAAACAATTCATAATATCAATAGATGTCTAAAATATCATGAATGAATAAGCATCTCATATATGTTATGAGTCTAAACATGATCCAAAGTATTGAGTCATGACTCCTAACTAGTGACTACATAGAACTAGAAGCAATTGCTTCTAAAATTTTACAAACAACTGCATACTAATTAGAAAAAATCAGTAACTAAGAGTATAAGACTCTTAAGAGTGAGAACTAGAAGTGATTCCTCCCACTCCTCCACTTTCTTGACTCTCAAAGTTCTTCAAGTCATGTAGGCTTAAAAGAGGAGCCTCCTATAATTGGACCCAATTTGTTGCATTTGTAGTTTGCAAATCTATCTCTTCAAGGTCTATTGGTGAATGATCCAAACCTATCATTATCATGAGACATTGAAACATGAATTTAAGTTTGAATTTTAACTTTAAACTTTAAATTCCAAATCAGATTATGAAACCTTCAAATTCAAGCTCTCATCTAGTATTTTCTTGTTGCGAAGTTTTAGATTGTAATGGGAAAATAAAAGGTCATTTAAGCGCTTTTGTGTCAATTGGTTTTGCTTCTTAGAATGTATTTTCTCAAACGTGATCCAATTGCACTCACAACTTGAAGCACTGCATGCTTGGTTTAAGATTCGAATGGCAAATCTCTTCAAATCTGGTGTATCACTACAAAATTTTTACCACCAAAGACCTAGCAAGTGGCAAGGGTTCATGAATGGACGTACTGAATAATAAATAGTAAGAACTTAAAAACACAACAAAATTTAATAAAAAATTGAACATACAAAATAAATTTTAAAAAAATTTAATGAACTGATAAATCCTTCAAGACTTAAAGGGTACCTGGCAACACCTTAGACCTTTCTCGTATAACACTGGTATAGGAAAATAATTTAGGTGGTGCTCTATAATCCTATAGTTGGGAAAAGACACGAATTTGAAATTTTGGATCAAGGAAGCACCTTTCCATGCATGTCATAAGTCCTCTGTGAACCTCCCCATCCTCATTAAATTTGCTCTCATCATAAAAATACTATGGGTTTAAGAAATACCTAGCAGCATGTAAGGGGAATGCAATTTCCTATCCCAATGTGCATCAATAATGTTCCAAAGAGGCATATACTTTGCCTCCGCATCCCCATATCTTTTTTTGTTGGCTTCCTTTGCGAGATCCATCACCTCATAAATGTAACCCATAGCAGGTTTGTTACCATCAACCATCCTGAAAGTTCAAGCTTTCAAATTTAAGTTAATATGAAAATTGAAAATAAAAAGAAGCTTGAAATGAAATTTAAAACCTGAAAAAGTGAAAAGACTTGAAGTACCTGAGAACTCTAACAAGGGACTCCATCACGGCAAAAATCTCTTCGGCATCTTTAGAGAAACCGTCATTAAACATAAGTGCAACAACTTCAATACCTTCAAGGGTCTTGTAATGTTTAGATGCCATCCACTCAGGTCCCAAGGACATCCTCTTCAGATTTATCTTTTGCTCAACCACAAATTGCAAAGATATAAAATTTGTTGCAAATCTAGTCACTGTAGGTCGAACAATTTCTTTACCTTCAGTGTATTTTCTCATGGTGTTTAGGACAATAATGTGGTTGTATATGTATTTGGTTATGGATTTTTCCTTCTCCACAACCTTGTGTATCCAATGAAGCTTACCAATGTCCTTAAGCATTAAATCTATACAATAGGCAACACAATAGGTCCAAAAAATAGTGGGGTGCCTAATCTCAAAAATTCTACCAGCAACCATATAATTAGTTGCATTGTCGGTGACAATTTGTACAACATGTTCTTCTCCCACTTCTTGAATGACTTCCTCCATCATTTTACAAGTAAGTTGTGTAGTCTTAACCTTGTTTGAGGCATCCACTAATTTGAGAAACATTGTACCTACTAGACAATATACAAGGAGATTTATTAAAGTTCTATTCCTCTAATTTGTCTATCCATCACTCATGATCGTGCACCCTGTTTCTACCCATGATGAACGAAACTCAGATAGCACAAGCATGGCATCTTCAACACTTTCTAATAGAAAATTTGTCCTAATGCTCTCTAATGAAGGAGCTTTGAACCCTGGACCTGCAACAACAACTGCATCAATCATAGCTTGCCAATAAGGACTTATGGCACAGTGGAAAGGTATGTCAGAATAGTACCAAAAGTTAGCAATGGCCTTCCTTGCCTGACTATGGATATTTTTTTTCCAACCAGTGGTATCCAAGGTAGGTTGGGAACCGGGTTTTGTGCGGGGAGAAAAAAAGGTGTTTATGTTTCCACCTCCAATGTTGAATGCAGGAGGATTCATTTGGCCTTGAGTTTGACTTGGACTTGGAGGCATGTGTGGGAAACCTGGGGACTGCATTAAGGATTCAACAGAGGGAGATGACCATGGGGTAGTGGAAGAAAAATTGTCAACTCCAAGAGTTCCTATTTCCTTTTTTTTCATTTCTTTCTTTGCATTATGTTGACTCAACATATCAATGGCCAAGGTTGCTTGGTGTTTGACATTTTCGTCAACGTTTTTGCAGAGACCTATATCATGGTCGGGTATTTGTGCAAGGTGGTACTTGAATCTATAAATGCCTCCACTACATTTCGCTTTGCAAAATTTACAAAGGAGCTTAGGGTCTCCAAGAATCTTGTCACAATAAGCCCAAGAAAAGTCCTTCTCCCTCAACATTGTTGTTGTTTTGGACTTGTGTTTAAATTGGGCTTCTGTTTAGATTTGGAGTTGTGACTTCTATTTAATTTGGCTCCTGTAAAATACAATAAAAAATTAAAATTAAAAATGCCATATATAAATTTCCGAAAAAGAGGGTTGGTTTTAAAGGATATGAGGTTTTGTTAAGGATCAAAGAGGAGTCTGTCCAGCAACACAAGCACATTTCAACCTAATATATCATTATGAACTTGAAACACAATTAGGTATATATGAGGAAATGCTACGTAAAGGAAATATTATCAACATATATTGTATTGTAATCTTGAATTTGCAAGTTCGTTTAGCATAATACAACTGAACCAATACATCAATAACAGATTCTGGAAGAACAAAAATACCCAAGGTTGTGAATACATGGTTAAATCCTTTGAAGTCGGCAAGACATCGACCAAGGAAGGACTGCTTGATGACTTGGTCGATGGTTGGTATGAAACCATTTCTTAGTGCATTTTAAAAATCTATTTAGGCCCCATTTATAGGGTTGAAAAGTCATATCCAAAGGAATATTCCGAACATTTGATTGCTAAACAGTGAAACTTGAAAATTGCCATTGAAAATGACATTGAAACTTCAATATAGTAATATACCTATTATTTAAGCCAAGTGCCAATTTACCTCGATTGTTGAATAGTGAAGCAACTAAGCCTAAAGGTAACACACGCTGAAGGTGACGTGCAACTACCCGAGGGTCGATATGGAGTATGGATAGAGCACAGATTGGTGACTGCCTGATATGGAGTCTAGACTTAGGCTCACCTTGGTAGTTCCCCGATATTAAGTCTGGACTGTGTAATAGAGGGTAGTGATTGATTATTGAAGGTCTCGACGTATGAGTTTTGGGCCTGAGAAATGAGAAATAAATTTTGGAACAACTGATGTTTAGTTTTTATCAATGTGGAATACCTAAACTTGAAAAAATTGCATTGACCATGAGTTAAACTTGGTCAACGTGAGTTTGACTCGCAAATATTTAGATCAGATCGTTTGGAGAGCGAGCAGATTCTGACTCGTGATTAATCGCGATTGATCGGCGAGTCTTGTTTCACTGCTTGTAACTGAAATCTAAACTGAAAATAGGAGATATTACAATTGAAACTAATTGTGAATTTTCTAAACTGAAATTGGCCCATCAGCATCGTTTCTATTTGCGGCTAGGTACGTCAATGGAAGAGATTCATTTTAAATCAGGTTCATGGAGAAAATATTTTATGGAAGATGTTTCTTTTATGTCAAGGAAGACATAGTAATATTTTTTTATTAAATTTGAATAACAATAGTATCTACTCTGTATCTCCCGTATCTCATTATTTTTATCTCTTGTAACTCATACAGAAAGTGAGGTAATAATGGACATGTAGCATCAAGCTCCACTCCTTTTAATCCAAAGTTCTGCATGCAAACCTTTGTGTCACTTGTGCCGCAAAGCCTTCGTTGTAGAGTATGGAGTTAACACCTACCTCTGCATGACAAAAGCTACACATACCTTTTGACTTGGTTTTTCCACCTTTTGTCCATTCTTTGTTTGGAGTCTGGGACAACAAGCTCCACATATTTTTTTTCCATACCTCTATGTGAGTGTAACTTTTCACATTTTCTTTGCTTCAACCAATATCAAAAGCATTTGTGAGATTCTTTCAAGGCATGAATACATGCTTCAATCATGGAAATTAGCAAAGTTTCTAAAGCAAAAAAAACCATGGATTTATCCTTTTCCATTTAAAATATGTTATGATTCTATTGAGAGTTTGCTAGAGATAATTATTAACTGGTCCTCTACTTTTCCATTTTCCTTAATATAAACTGCATCTCTTATTACTTTTCTAATCAAGAGATTTACATCAAATACTGGATCAAAGGGCCAAGGACTTTTTATAAATGCTTCATTGTCTAGTAGAAGAATAAATGGTCAAAATGTCAGCTTGGCTCCAATTTCTTGGGAATTAATAATTGTTTTGAAAAATGACTACTCTTGTTTGAATCTAGAACTATGTTTAAGCTTTGAAGATGGATTTTCCGCCAAATTGATGTTGGAAATGTCCTTATTAAAGGCTTCTCTATATCTCCTCCACTAGAATGAATGGATTTTATGTTGAAAAGTATAGCAGAGCTCCATTTTGAAAAGCCTAATCATACCATTGTCACCAAGATCTCCTCCTTTTCCCTAAATTGGACCCAAAACAACATTGAGTACTTAATTATGATCCAACCTGAGAAATTTTGATTGACACTGTAACTCAAGAGCTATTAAATTTAAAGTGCACTAATATGATTCATCATTCTTTCATTGAATAATTATATTGTTTTTGAATTTGTCATTTGTGCTTGTAGTATGTGGTACTGACCTTGTTTCACCTGAAAGGTTTTTTATTCTTGGACTATGACAATGCTAGTAATATTTAGGCCTTTTCTAGTATTTTTACCCCATGATCGTTTTTGTAAGATGTATGTCCTATGTGGAAAGAAATAAGCATTTAGTTATTACCTCCTAAACTAAAGCATTGTTTCTTTTATTAGGTTCCATGTAACATCCTCTACAAATTGAGGACGAATGGGATGTAATATCCTATCCATTCCCATAGACTATAGTCCTCCATAAAGGGGAAAACCCCAAAATACCCATTGTTGGGAAATTTTTGGGGAAACTGGGCTTAAAAAACCCAAATTTGGGGTTCGGAGTAAGGTTTACTCAATCACTTAAGAATATGAAACCCCTCTAGAAAATATATAAATAAAGAAGGATTGAATTCATTTTGGATCACAAAGTGTGCATTAATTCATTTGTTCTTGAGCATTAGATCTGATAGTTTTTTACCCTTTCTATCTCTTGTCAATTTCGATGGTGAAATATTCCACCCTAGTTGACATTCCCTTATTATCTCGCTGTTTGAGCACAAGGGTCTCTGACTGGTCAACGAATTCTATTGGATATTGGTCTCTTGTATTTTTCTCAGCAAAAGATTTATGTTAAAGGTGAATGAATTTGGAGGATAGTGCATGATAGCTTAGTTCTGTTTGGCATACACCTCTCTTGAAGGAAGCAACAAAGTTTCTGAGTCCTTAATATCTTGTTCTAGGCAAAGCACTTACCTTAGGTAGTGGATTCGTTTCTAGCACCTGGAGTAGCGAAACTCTTTGCTTTATTTAGTTTTTGCATGAACATTTAAAAGGATCACTTACCTAGTTATTAATTCTCAGCCTTAGCTAAGGAAGCATGTTTGCATATCTCATATCATATTCACTAGAGACAAACTTTAATTGTCTTGTCTATCCATGCAAGGAAGGTACATTTAGGATTAGGAGTTAAGAAAGTTGAGACATTGTTGTACATGTTTCCAAATTCATTGTACCTTCTAGACTAAAGGTGTTACGATATTCTGACACATAGGAAATAATTAAGTATAACTTGGTCTAGTGTAGAGTTAGGTAAAGTGTGTTTCTTTACTATGAACTTTTGTAACTTACAATCCGACGGTCACGATATGTAGTGATCCGATGGTTCATTCACTCCTTGGTATTACCGACACTTGATCCGTGACTTAATACCCGATTGGTCCATGATCTCTATTTAAAGAGCATGGAGGGTCATTTGTAGGGTAACTGTTCATGAGAGAAGCTTATGTAAATTTTCATTCTTTTATTAATAAATTGCTTGAAGTGGCCATGTTGGCTCAAGCCGTGGACTATTTCCCTCTTTGAGGGTTTTAACCACGTCAACAATACTGGTGTATTGATCTGTGATCTATTTGTGAGCAGTGTCCTTTGGTGTTCTGTCTGAGGAAATAACCCTGTAAATTCCTACATGGTATCAGAGCTAGGTTGAGGGCCACATCCGTTGGTGATCCAAATCTGAAGCCGGTAGAACTGCATCCGACCGTCGTTTCATAGATCTACTATTATTGACTATTTTTGGGCCGAGAGGACTGCTCTATTGTGTTAGGAGCATATGTTCCAGTGAGGAACCCTTTTCATTTGACACGAAAAGGTTTCTAGTATCCCTAGCTATGTCATTTTTAAGAGTTGGAGGAATACAATGTTTATTTGTAGTTTTTAGTTATTTTCTCTTTGTTTATTTTGGTTTATTTAGCTCTTTGTTTTTTTATTACCGGATCTATACCTTTGATTTATGCGTATGCTATTTGCCCCATGACTCTGTGCGATCTGGGAAAATCAGAAATAGAAAGGAAGGATTTTTCTCATGCATATGCTCTTTTCTGTCGCGCGTTAGTGTGATCTCAGAAAATTAGAAACATTGATGAAAATATTTAGTTTCCATCTAAAGCTAACTTCAAGCCGTAAGGTTTGTTTTTTTTTTGTGTGTCTGTGTTGAGTTTTTTGTTTTTTGTTTTGTAGGCAAAAAAGCACTTTTTCAAGTAAGCACACACCCCAAAGCTTCAGTGAATTAAAAAAAAAAACCCTTCCTATTTTCCAAAACTTACTAACCTTTTAATATAGCTCACTTGGTCCAAAGCTACTTTATGAGAATAGAGGTCTTGAGTTCAAGTCTTTCTTTTTGTTGATCTAATTAGATTAAGTTTGGAAAGGGGGTGAATTTTTTTTAAATATAACAATATCATTCATTTCCACACATTCCCACACTTCGTCGGCATCTTCAACAACTTTTCTTCAAAAAGCCATAACTTCTTCATCCGGAAGTCATTTTTAAAGCCTTTTTTTTAATTAGCCTAATTTTTTGAGATATTTCCATTGGAACACTTAGTTTCAACATCTATAGCTTCAGTTTCTGTTAAAATGGAAAGTCCATGCCAAGTTATTCTTGACAGCACCAACTACTTCCAATGGTGGTCCTACATTGTGGATTTACTTAGAAGTAAAGGTCTTTACATAATAGCCCCAAGCCAAGAAACCAAACCAAAAGATGAAGATAAGGAAACCAAATTGGAAAATAGGCAAGATCAAGCACGTGGGTTGATATGGATGTCTATTTCTCCAGACCTTAGATTCCATATCACAGAACTTGATACTCCTAATGAAGCAATGAAACAGATCACTAAAGTTTTTGGAATTAAAAATGAACTTAGAGCCCATCAACTCGAAAATGATTTGCTTACATTGGAACCTAATAATTTTCTTCCATTGAAGATTTTTTGTCCAAGTTCAAGACCCTTAGACTTCTCTTGGAAGGCGTTAAGGTTAAGAAATAAGATGGTAACCTTATCTATTCCATTCTTACTAAGTTGGGACCAGCCTACTCTGTGTTTGTTTCCACCTTCCATTCTACAAGAGAAGCCTTCATTTCTCAAGGACAAGACTACAAGTCCCCTTCGTTTGATGCCTTTTGCGATTCTTTAATAAGAGAACAAGAAAAACTCTTACATATTGGTCTTCTTAATCTTGGAAACTCTTCTAACAAAGCCTTAGCTGCCCAGCAGCAACCAAATTCAAAGAATCCTAAGAAGCTGTATCCTAAAAAGAATGGTCCTAAACCAAACAATGGTCCTAAGCCATTTCAGTCTCAAAATGAAAAATCATTTCAAAAAAATGATAAGGCAAATAAAAACAAAGGGAAGAAGACTAATAGACATTGCCACTTTTATAATTGAGATGGCCACCTAGAATCCAAATGCTTTAAGAATATGGAAGCCTTGGAAGAATCAATGAAGAAGCATAATATCCATTTGGAGCACTCAACAACTTCAACTTCATCTTCAGGAATAGCACTTTCTGCATGTGGTTGTCAAGCATCTCAGTCTGGATATGCACTAAATGTATCTTCTTATTCTCATTCTCATGAGTGGCTCATTGATTCTGGAGCTTCTTATCACATGGCCAAAAACAAACCATGTTTTCTTCTTTAAAATGATTGTAACACCAAAAATATATATGTTTGTGATGATACATCTCTTAGTGTTGTAGGGACTAGAACTGTTCATATAGACAATGGTCAATTCAATGATGTATTATGTGTTCCAACCTTATCTTGCAACCTTCTATCTATATATCAGATAACTCATTCAGGTGAAGGTAAAATCATTGAATTTTCACCTCACGATGTTGTAATTAAGGACCTAAGAGATCCTAGATAGATTTTAGCTACTGGCATTATTGATGATTCTACAAGGTTGTATAAGTTTAACAACTTTGGGTCATCAAATCTTCCCTCGGTATCTGTTGCTCATAATGATGAAGTGAGAAAACTTTGGCATGAGCGATTTGGTCACTTAAACTATCTCTCCCTTCAAAATCTATGCAAAGAAAATATGGTGACAAGTCTTCCAATGGTATCTTGCAGAGATGGTGTTTGTTCTGGATGTGTACTTGGAAAACGTCATCAGGATAGTTTTGAAAAACGTGCCTCTTGGCATGCCTTAACCTCTTTGCAGCTTGTGCATAGTGATTTATGTGGTACACTTCTAGTTGTTTCATTCTCTGGCTACAAGTATTTATTAACTTTCATTGATGATTTCTCTAGATGCACTTGGGTATACTTCTTAAAACTCAAGAGTGAATTATTTAGCATGTTCTTGGCCTTTAAGGCCTTTGTTGAAAAAAAATATGGACATCAAATTCTTAAGCTAAGATATGATAATGGCGGAGAATATGTTAACAACAAATTCATCAACTTTTGCACTGAGAATGGAATTCAAATGCAACATACTATTCCACATACTCCACAACAAAATGGTGTAGCTGAAAGCAAGAATGTGCACGTTAAAGGGAATGGCTAATTGTATGCTTCAATCTAAAGGACTTAGTCTTAATTTTTGGGTAGATGCAGTTAACTATGCAAATTACATAATAAATCGTACTCCTACTAAGGTTTTAAAGAATATCACTCCAGAAGAAGCATGGAGCTCAATTAAACTAGATGTAAGTCACTATCGTGTTTTTGGAAGTGAAGCATGGGCCCATATTCGAGATCAGAAACATAAAGCTTTAGAACCTAAGAGTGAAAAATGTATTTTTGTTGGATATTTTGAAGATGTCAAAGGATACAGACTTATTCGACTTAAGTCCAAAAATGTTATCATTAGAAGAGATGTAAAGTTTGCTGAAAATATATTGGCCTACGAGCCTAGTTTGGCAGATGTGCCACCTCTATCTATCCCTTCTACTTCTGAAAATATTTCTTCTTCAGAAGATGACAGCGACGATGACAATCCTCCCCCACCTTCTCAGGATCCTCCTTCAACTCCTCAACTTCCAAAATGGGTCTGTGCTACTCGAGATGCAACAGGTGCTCTTATCAGTGATCCTACAAACCAATGACATACACGTTCTCAATTCAATAGAGCCTCTTCTTTACTAGCTCAAGCTTCAGCTAATTATGATCTTAACATGTTTGCAGAAGCTTCAGGCCATCCATATTGGTATGCAGCTATGAATGAAGAATATCATTCATTATTGGCAAATTATACATGGGATCTTGTTCCCCTTCCAAAGGGATGAAAACTTGTTAGATGCAAATGGGTTTACAGAACTAAGTATGGGCGAGATGGAAAAGTTGATAAACATAAATCTCGTCTTGTTGCTAAGGGTTTTTCACAAGTTGAAAGTATTGACTATACTGAAACCTTCTCCACTGTTGCCAAAACGAACCCTATCTGCATTGTTCTTTCTTTCAAATGGGAAGTCCATCAGATGGATGTTAAATATTCCTTCTTGCATGGGGACTTGCATGAAGAAATCCATATGGAACAACCTACTAGCTTTATACAAACAGATTCCATCTTGTATGCCAGCTTAATAAATCCCTTTATGGTGTCAAGAAAGCCCCTCGGGATTGGTATGCCAAAATGGATAGCTTTATTTTAGAAACTGGATTTTCTAGGTGTCATTTTGACAATACTATCTACACCAAGAAAGTGGGAAAGTCTCTTATCATTCTTGTTCTTTATGTTGATGATCTTATCCTTACTGGTAGTGATCCCAACCTTATAAATCATGTGAAGTCCAGCCTTAAAAAGAAGTTTGAAATGATAGACTTAGGACACTTGCATTATTTTCTTGGTCTTCAAGTCTTGCAATCCAAGGAAGGTATTTCCCTCTCCCAGTCCAAGTATGCATGTGATCTTCTATGCCATTTTCACATGGAAGACTATAAGCCAACCCCTTCTCCCTTTCAGTCTGGAGCCAAACTTTCAGTCACTTGTACTTCCCCTGAAGTTGATGCTACCTTATACCATTAACTTGTAGGAAAACTTTTGTATCTGACCCATACTTGTCCTGACCTTTCCTTTGTTGTTGGCCTTATTGATCAGTTTATGCAAAACCCACATGAAATTCATTAGAAAGCAGCTAAAATAACACTTCATTATGTTCAAGGTACAATTCAGTTTTGGATTCATTACAGTGTAGAAGCATCTCCTCTATTGGTTGGTTTCACTGATTCTGATTGGGCTGGTGACCCTGATGATCAGAAGTCTACTGCAGGTTATGTGTTCACTCTTGGTTTAGGACCTATTACATGGGCTTGCAAGAAAAAAAGTTCCACTTCTCTTTCTTTAGCAAGAGTAAAGTATCGTGGTGTCATAGAAGCTAGTAAGGAAGCCCTGTGGCTTTGCCAAATCATGTCAGAGTTTGGCTTTCAGCAGCAACATCCGACTACACTTTGGTGTGATAATCAAAGTGTCATTCAACTATGCAACGATCCAGTCCAACATCAGTGCAACAAACACATTGAACTGCACATGCACTTCATCAGAAAGCTCATTCACGACCATGTTCTTGAAGTGCAATATTGTTCAATAGATGATCAAGTTGCAGACATCTTTACAAATCTTCTCACAGAGGCAAAGTTTACTAAACTTCAATTTATGGTTGGAGTTCAGGAAGTTGTCACTAAAGGGGGATAGGCTCTAATACCCCCTTCCCTCTCCTATTGTGTCATATTTGTACATCCTTCAATCCTATCCCAAGTTGTTCTCAAGGGGGGATGTTAGGATATTTCGACACATAGGAAATAGTTAAGTATAACTTGGTCTAGTGTAACTGTTAGGTAAAGTGTGTTTCTTTACTATGTACTTTTGTAACTTAGAATCCGATGGTCACGATATGTAGTGATCTGATGGTTCATTCTCTCCTTGGTATTACCGACACTTGATCCATGGCTTAACACCCAATTGGTCCATGATCTCTATTTAAAGAGCATGGAGGGTCATTTGTAGGGTAACTGTTCATGAGAGAATCTTATGTAAATTTTCATTCTTTTATTAATAAATTGCCTGAAGTGGCCACGTTGGCTCAGGCCGTGGACTGTTTCCCTCTTTGAGGGTTTTAACCATGTCAACAATGCTGGTGTATTGATCTGTGATCTATTTGTGAGTGGTGTCCTTTGGTGTTCTGTTTTAGGAACTTACCCTATAAATTCCTACAAAAGGAAAAGTGAATATTAGTCTTTGAAATTTTATTTATTTCTTGTTTCAAAGAGTAATAAATAGTGATGTGATTTTAGTTTCAAATCTATGTACTTGTTGTTACTTTCTTCAGTGGCATGTGATTCCTTGTTCAAAACAAGGGGTTTTTCTGCAGTATCTAGCCTCCAAAGCTTCTTCAATGCAAACTAAATATCAAATCATTCCCTCGTACTCCAAATCATCTAAGGCATCACCCTAGAGAAGTTCCAAAGTATACCAATGAGCTTTGACAAGCCAACTCCAACCCCATGTCACTATACAAGTGTTGACATCACTGTTACAAAAATTATTCTGAAGTGTTGCATCCTACACCAATTCCTAAGATGGACACCCAAAGCGGTTCTATAATGAGGCTCAACCTTCATTACCACATTTAAGACTCTTCAAAGGGATAGGTCCCTTTAAACCATACCAATTTTTATAGTTTCACAATTTGGCCATGTTCCTATCAATTTATATTTTGTATTGACAAGTCAATCCTATTTTACATGTTTATTCAATTTAGGAACAATTATAGGTCATCTCCAGCGAAATGTCAACAAATTTGTGGGTTAGGTTGGCATTTATCCAAATACTATCACACATGTATATATAATCACACATTTTCTTTTTTAGATCTTGATTGGTTGAACAAAAAGGTTCATTGCTTGTGTAATTTTGTCCCATACCTCCACATCAGCACTCATAAATAACAATATTCTTAATTCTTCATCTGTGTGCACAGTAAGGTCCCTTTTGGTTGCTATTTTTGATGGAGAAACCTTTGATAGTACATATTTTACCACAAAGATGTTGTTGTTAGATAGAAATCTCCAGAGGAGTCTTACGCCAAACATATAAATGGCTATTGTATATCACAATAATAAGCATTAACATATGAAGATGTGTAGACCCTAAACTATGTGCATTCAATCCATTACTTTTTCTTTCATGGTAGATTTCGTTCTGCATAGTAGATGTGTTGTGGCACTTGAGTGTGTTCATTTAAAAAATTCTAAGGCCAAACCCAAATTCTCAAGTGTCATGGAAATTCAACATATGCCTTGTTCACCTAAGAACTACTTGTAACTCATCTTAGGGTACTCATGTACAATCTCACTCATCCCACTTAACAAGTTACCAAGACAAGGCTTATCACATCCAACCTTGGCCTAAAATAATTAAGCAACACAATTTACATCTTGACATGCCATAGCACCTGACATGTCTTAGAATGCCTTGGCACTATGTGGCATGCATTAACATCCCCTAAATTCCTTAGCATGCTTTGAAACTCCCTAGGACACTGTGGCACTCCCTGACATGCCTTGGTATTTTAGCATACCTTGGAATTGCCTAGCATATAACCTTGTCACTCCCTCCTTAACACACTTAGAACTTATTGAAACTCCCTCTCACACACTCTTATTTGTTAATTTCCATGCATTTTGAACTAGTGCTTCCTTATGTTTCCTTGATGCCCCCTAAAACTCCCTAGCTCACCCTGGCACCTAACACATCTTTGCCTACTACCTTAACACTCTAACATTCCTTGGCACTACAGAGTATACCTTGTCACTCTCTCCTTAGCACATGTAGACATCACTGACACTCTTGGTCACAAACTCTTATTCATTCATTTCCATGCATTTTTACCTATTTCTCCCTTTTGTTTCCCTAGCACTCCTTATCACTCCTTGACATGTGTTGTTACACCCTAGCACCTATGACATCTTGGCATGTTGCCCTAGCCTCTATCATGCCTTAACATTGCCTAGAATACCTTGTCAATTTGTCCTTAGCACACCTAGAACTCATTGTCTCAAACTCTTATTTATTCATTTCCATTCATTTTGACATAGTTCTACCTTGTCTTTCCCTGGCACTCCCAGCTAACACTTCCTTACACACGTTGGCACATCTTGGCCGCATGTTTCCCTATAACTCTAGCATTCCTTGGCATTGCCAAGCATGCCTTGTAACTCCTCCTTAACACACTTGGAACTCACTAACACTCCATGCCACACACTCTTATTCCTTCATTTCCAAGAATTATGACCAAGTTCTCCCTTGTGTTTCCCTAACACTCCCTAACACTCCTTGGCACACAGTGGCACACCATGGCACTCGTCACAACTTAGTAGGATTTCTTAGAACTCTATCGTCTATTGGCACTGCTTATCATACGTTTTCACTCCCTCCTTAGCACACCTATAACTTGTTAACACTCCCTATCACGCACGCACATTCATTCATTTACATGTAATTGAAACAAGTCCTCCCTTGTGTTTCCTTGGAAATCCCTAGCATGTGTTGATGCCACATCCTAGAACCTAGCACACATTGGCATGCCTTAGCACTTGGAATGTCTTGACATGCCTAACATTCCTTGGAATTTTATATGTGTTAGCAGTTCCTGAAATTCCCTGCATACCTTGGAACTCCCTAGTTTTCATGCCCTCATAGATAGCCTTACTTTTTTTGTGACTTGGGAACCCAACCAAGTCATCGAATAAATAGTGTTGTGCCTAGACCAAAGTCTCCCTTTGTCTCAAACTACTTTTTCCATCCTCTTATCACAATCATAGGCTTTCCTCCTACAAGTCCTAATATGAAATTCTCCTAACACACTTCGTCCATGGGACACGTAGAATTAACTAACACTCCCTGGACTAATCTCTTATTCATTCATTTCCATGCACTTTGACCTAGTTCTCCCTTATGATTCCCTGACACTCCCAAACACTCCTTAACATGCATTGACACTATCTAGCATATGTCAGCATGCCTTTTGATTCCTTGGCATGCCATGGAACTCCTTAATTATCATTCCCTCATAACTACTCTTATTTTATTTTATACTTAGGAACCCAACCAAGTCCTACCTCGACTGCAACAATTTTACCAAGTTACATTTACTACAACTAGACTATGCCTTGTTCCCCTAATGGAATATAAATCATCTTAGACTTCTCATGTCAAATATTAACTGATCCCACTTAACAAGTTACCAAGTCAAGGCTCACATCCAACAGTGCCCATAAAAAAACTAAGAAACATAGTTTACATCTTCACATGCCATAACATTTGGCACGTATAACAATCCATTGGCACTACATGGAACACATTATCATCCCCCGAATTGCTTGGCATGATTTTCCACTCCCTATCAGACCCTACCACTCCCTAACATGCCCTGACACTCTAGCATGCCTTGGCACTACCTAGCATATACCCTTGTCACTCCCTCCTTAACACAATTGGAACTTGCTGACACTCCCTATCACACACTCTTATCTATTCATTTCCATGCAATTTGAACTAGCTCTCCCTTGTGTTCTCATGGCACTCCCTGACACACATTGGCACACCCTAGTACTTGGAACATCTTGGCATGTCACCCTGGCACTCTAGAATTCCTTGGAACTACCTAGCATACCTTGTCACTCCCTCCTTAGCACACCTAGAATTCACTGACAATCCCTGTCACGCACTCTTATTCATTCATTTCCATGCATTTGAAACAAGTGCTCCCTTATTTTTCCCTGACACTCCATAACTCTCCCTGGCATGCATTAGAACACCTTAGCACCTAGCACATCTTATCATGTTTCCCTTGCCTCTAGAATGTCTTAGCACTGCCTAGCATACCTTGTCACTCCCTCCTTAGCAGACCCTGAAATCACTGGCACTTCCTGTCACAAACTCTTAATCATTCATTTGCATGCATTATTTCCACCTAGTTCTCCCTTGTGTTTCCCTAACGCTCCCTAACACTTCCTAGCAGTATTTGGCACACCTTGTCACCTAGCACATATTGGATGCATGTCACTCTGGCACGCTAGAATGACTTAGCGCTACTTAGCATACCATGTCACTCCCCTCCACACATAGAACTCATTGACACTCCCTGTCACACACTCTTATTCATTCATTTCCATGCATTTTGACCTAGTGCTCCCTTGTGTTTCCCTCACACTCACTAACACTCACCACACATTGGCACACCTAACTGTAATGAGTTTCACTAACATTCAATCCAAAAACCCTTCCAGAATCTAGCTAGTTACTTGTTCTTCACTAAGATATTAGGGTTAATTTTATTGTATAGTGTTCAGTGTGAAAATATTACTAGGTGTTTTTATTGCATAGTGTAATTATGATCTTCCCCATGTACACAAGGATAACTGAGAAGTGTTTCCCATAAGCATGCAAGTGGAACTTCAACATGTACATCAGGGTAACCACAAAATATTTATCATATTTACACAATAAAAGGTGTTAGGAAAATATTTACATTATATACGTGAATGTACTAAGATCATGACCATTAGAATCATATCTATATATTTACCACAAGACGGGGGGTCATTACAACCCCTTAAAAATAGCCATAAGGCCTTCCTCTTTTGCAACTCTTTAACCACAAGGGTTTAATTGAAAAACTCATAGTTCCTTTAAACATTTGTAGGTTGAGGTAGCCATTTCAAGTCCTTGAACTTAAAGATAATCAAATATTTGCAATTTTTTACAATAATAAGTCCATTATGCACACTCCTCATCTTAGAGTTGGGTAGAGAGGGAGAATACTTGATTGATTCCAACCTTGTAAATGAAACACTTTGCCTACTCATTTATTGGACACTCCACCACAAGTTGACACCACTAACACACACCAAAAGTTCAAGATACCCGCAATATGTTCCCTACACCCAAGGGCTTAGACTACACCTCCATAAAATGTACCTTCAATTTTAGATGTCCCAAAACAGTAATATCCTAACCCTAGCCTATTTGTTAGAGTTTTGTAACTTTCTCCTTAAATAACATTTGTTTTTAACTATTTAATCCACTTACCATATACTCTCTCTTATTTTCACCCACCTAGTATACAAGAACACTTATGTTTTTAATACAACCAAGTTAAGAGGGCATGTTTCTTTCTTACACTTAAATGTTTTCAATACAACCAAGTTAAGAGCATGTGTTTCCTTTTCAAATTCCAAAAGTGTAACATGTCTATCTCTATAAACTAACAACAAAATCATTGCATAAAAAATGTAAGCTTAAAATTAAATTAAAATTAGATTATTATTATTATTATGATAAATACACCAAATATGGAAAAATTGTTTTCAAACACAACCATAAAAAAAAGTGTTAGTTTATCAAATACAACTACAAACTTATTAAGCCAGCCTAGATCCATATTAAACTAGATCTATCAAGTGCCGAGAGGGATCAAATCTCTCGAAGTACAAACATCTTTTTTGGCGCTTGATAGATCCAGGTTAAGATGGATCTAGGCTGGTTATATAATACTATATAATATCTATTTGAATGTATGTGTCTCTTTATTATTCCCTCTCTCTATCTCACCCCCCAAACATACACACTCTCTCTCCATATCTATCTCTCTCTCCCTCCCTCTTCCTCTCTGCCTCTCTCTCTTCCCTCTATCTCTCCTCTCTCCATCGCTCCCTTGTCACTCCCTCTCTCTCTCTAGATTTCTCCCTATATGTATTTCTTCTTCCTTCCCTCTCTCTCCCCCTCTAACTTCATCTCTCTCTCCTCTCTCTTAGTCCTCTCTCTCCCTTTCTCTCTCACCTCCCTCTGCTCCCCCCATCACTCCCTCTCTCTCTCCCACCTCCATCTTTGTACCTCCATATCTCTCTCTTTCCCTTCTCTCCCTATCTTTATCCCCTCCTCTTTTCTCTCCCCTCCTCTCCTCTCTCCCTCACTCTCTATCCGTCTATCCCTTGTCACTCCCTCTCTCTCTCCCACCTCCATCTTTCTGTCTCCCTATCTCTCTCTTTCCCTTCTCTCCCTATCTTTATCCCCACCTATTTTCTCTCTCCCCTCCTCTCTTCTCTCCCTCACTTTCTATCGATCTATCCCTTGTCACTCCCTCTCTCTCTCCCACCTCCATATTTGTGCCTCCCTATCTCTCTCTTTCCCTTCTCTCCCTATCTTTATCCCCACCTATTTTCTCTCTCCCCTCCTCTCTTCTCTCCCTCACTCTCTATCCATCTATCCCTTGTCACTCCCTCTCTCTCCACCTCTATCTCCCTATGCCTTAGTTCTTTCCTCCCTCTCTCTTCACCTTTATCTCCCTATGCCTTAGTTATTTCCTCCCTCTCTCTCCCCCTCCAACTCCATATCTCTCTCCCCCACTCTCTTCTTCTCTCTCTCCCCTCTCTCTTCCTACCTCCTTCCCTATGTCTCCCCCCATCACTCTCTCACTCTCTTTGTCTCTCTCTCTCTCTCTCTCCACCCTCCATCTTTGCCACTATCTCCCTCCCCCTCTCTTCCCTTCACTTTGCTTGCTATCATCACTTGGATCCTTAGTTAAGATAGATATATGTTGGTTCTTACTAATATTTGTATTATATAAATTTCACATCTTTAAATACAAAAGTATTCTCATTTTTTATTTTATTAAAACCTTAATTTAATTTATATGGGAATAATTTTAGTAGTCGTGAGGATAGAGGGTTTATATATATCTCAAAACTAATTACAACCCTTTTCCTATTAGCTTCAAATAAAAAATGTTATAAAATTAAATTAAAATAAAATATTTTTGTTGTGAAATAAGTTATGGTTTTTGGGCATGTGGTATTGATAAGGCATGATATTGGCCCATGGTATTGTAACAAAGCCTATTTACAAGTTAATAATATCCATGGTAAAGTGGGGGTGAATATCGATGGTTAAGAATCTTGTCATATTGTTATAAATATTTAGATTGTGAAATAAGATATGATTTTTTGGCATGTGGTATTGATAAGCCGTGGTATTAGCCCATGCTATTGTAACAAAGCCTATTAACAAGTTCATAATATCAATGACAAATCAGGGATGAATATCCATGATTAAGAATCCTATCATATTCTTATAAAATATTTTGATTTTGAAATAAGTTATTTTTTTCAACATGTGATATTGATAAGTCATGGTATTGGCCCATGGTATTGTAACAGAGTCTATTTCCGAGTTAATAATATCCATGGTATAGTGAGAATGAATATCCATGGTTAAGAATATTTTCATATCGTTATAAAATATTTTGATTGTGAAATAAATTATGTTTTTAGAGCATGTGGTATTGATAAGCCATAGTATTGGCCCATGGTATTATAACAAAACCAATTTTTTACAAGTTAATAATATCCACTGTAAAGTGGGGGGTGAATATCCATGGTTAAGAATCTTGTCATATTGTTATAAAATATTTTGGTTGTGAAATAAGTTATGATCTTTGGGCTTGAGGTATTGAAAAGCCATGGTATTGGCTCATGGTATTGTAACAAAACCTATTCACAACTTAATAACAAAATCAAAATATAACAAATTGAATTTTATTATTTTTATTATTAATTGAGCCAACATTTATATTTTTGCACTCATCCCCATACTTTTGACTTTTATTATTATTATTACTATTATTCTTTAACTAAGCCCATATTTAGAATTGTTTACATACTTACATTACACCTACACATCTACTCTATACTCTATAAATATTGTATTTATTGTTTTTTAGGGAGGGAAATTTTAACATTTTTGAATAAAAACAACCTTAATTTTCATATAACAAATCCCTCCTAATTCCAATCTTCATTTACTTTCTAAAACAAGTAGTATATTTTCACTTTTCATAGGGTGGATGTTATAGCTCCAAATCTCACTCTTATGGTTTGTGATGCTGTACTCATGGCCTAGGGCAACCCCTCCTTCCAGACCTGGTCCTAAAATTTAAAAAACAGTGTTTTATCCCTTATACGCGACATTGCCCTGAGTTAAACGCGTGTATACGCAGGTCTGTGTATACCCAACCCGTATATATGTATTAAAACACTTAAAAAAATATAAAGCTCCTTGTTTTCAGGCGGAGATCGCGGGTTTTACCTGCTGATCACCTGTTAGTGCCCATGGCCCAACTGTTCCCAACCAACTCCCAACTAAAAAACTACTTTGGGAGAGGTATAAAAAGACCTCAAAGGGAAGGCCTAAGGGAGGAGAGAAGAGAGAGAAAGGTTATTATGCTGAGATTTTTCCCCTGACTATGTCTGAAGTCCCTTGTGCCTTTTGCACTTCCCCCATTTGTCCAGGAAACCTTTGTTTCCTTGTGTGTTGATGTTCATCCACCATTTATGACATCATGGAGAGAGTCATGGAAGGACTTTGTTAAAGGCTTGAGGCTGGAACGGATCCAGAAGGAAGCTTTGCTTGGAGCCTGTTGAAGGTGATTCAGGTGAAAATATTCCTTTTTTATGTACTTTATTTGTCTATAATAAAAGAAACACATGTCTTGGTTCCCGAAATGAATATTCTTTATGTTAATGATATTCATGTTTAGAATTCATATGTAGATGGTTGTTTGGTTTTCATAACTAACTACCTTTATTTATAACATGAAGATGGTTTCTTTATAAGGTTTTGTCCATATACTACTGTGTTCTTTGGAATTGGTTGTTTTGCAGGACAAAAGAGAAGAAGGGAACTCCAAGAATGGTTTGGACCCTAAAGGCCTTCTCAAACGTAGGATCTAAGGTACGTACCCTTTACAATAGAATTTGCTTATAATAGCATAATGGCTATGTGAATGTGTGCTTCTTTGAATAGACAACTTTCAGTCTGCTAGGGTTTCAACCCAAAAAGCCCTAGGGGAACATTTCCCTCCATCAGAATTGGCGACTCCGCTGGGGACAACACTCTTGTTGTTCCTAGTTTTGGTGTTTTTCAAGCCAATCAGGGCTTAGCTGCCTGTTTGTTTGCTATTGTTGTCTAGTCTATTTTTGAACTTTAAGTTTTGCCAGTTTCTTCAGTTTGTTTTTTATTTTTCTTGAAACCTTTTATATACGCTGTTTTTCTTAGTTATAGAGGCGTATGTACGCATGTTTCTTTAAGTGAACCCACGTATACGCAGGTTTCCTTAGTTACAGTAGCATATACATGCATTCTGTACATAAGTACAGTCGCGTATATCTTTCAATTTTCAAGATTTGTAAATCTTTTTGTCTCTGAATGTTTGTTTGGTAGTTTGAGTCAGTCTGAAATAGTCATTTTCCAGTATTAGTTATTTGTTTTACAGCGAGCATCTTGTTCTGAATTCTCTCTGAGTATAAGAAGTATTGGTCTTGTTTTTCGTTGATTGCAAGCATCATCGTTTTTGCTAAAGCATGCAAGATTTCTTGCTAGGAATCTTGGTTGCTCTGATTTATCAGGGTAGGAAGATTGATATCAATCTTTGTGTTAACCTTGCTTTTGGTGACTTTTTGTTTGCTTGACAAAAACCGCTTTTTGTGACCATCCACTTCTTTGTTTCATGAAAAGTTGTTGATTGACACTTTCTTGGAATTGGTCTTTTTAATCTTTTTGGTTTTCATTGCCAAAGCTTTCGTTGCTGCTTTTGATTGTTAAGAGCACTTTTTAACACATTTATTTTTGTTTAGTTTTCATCCGTTGTGTGGTGTCAACTTGCAAAAGTGTTTGATTGCCTATTCTTCAATCACAAGTTTCAGTGTTGTTGAGAGAATTTTTTGAAAAGACTCTTTTGTTGTTGCTTTTGAAGAAAATCTTTTGAAAAACTTAGTTTTGCTTTCTTGAACTTGGTTTTCATTTGGTTTCCTTTTAGTGAGTGAAAGTGCTTTATGTTTGTCTTAGAACTTGTTTTTAGTGTTTAGACGAAATGAATCGTAGCATCTCATATTCCATCTAGACATTTTAAGTGGCAAGGTAAAGATTGATAAGCAAGCAACTTTAATTTTTTGTTTTTAGAGTAGTTTTAATTCTTGCATCTGCATATATTTGTTGCATTAGGATAGATTTGCATACCTTTTTAGGCATACATAGAGTTGTTAACTTTTGTGAGTGTGAAGCGTGAATTAATGAAAAGAAAAGAAAAATTTTCTTTATTAAAAGTTCCTCTGAACCCTATAGAAATTTCTCTTCATCGAAAAACGAAAAAGTGCATGTGCATGTAGTTAAGTTTTTATTAATTTATTTTGCGTCAAAAAACACCACTAGTTTCACTTCCATTACCTTGTGACTTAAAGAACAGCCTATTGTAAAATCAAGCGCTAACTAAAATTCACTAGAACTTTTTGTTTTAGTCAGTTACACCAACAAGTTTAGGATTTTAGGGCCTTGGATTAGGCGAGTGGAGAGTTAACTCTCCAAGGCCATATAAACGTCAAACGTAGGAGTCTGAATAACAAGAGAAAATCCAATAGCGTTAGGAAGACCAGGAAAGCTCCAGATTTGGGAGTTAAGCACGAGGGTCTATGAAGACAGGGAAGAGAGATACCCCCTCTCCTACTTGTCCGAACTTACCTCACGACTTTTCCGCCTGGCTTCTGCGACGAGTTGGTATCCATAGTTGCTACTCCTAGGAATCTACACAGGTGGCTGCGGAGGGGAATCCCGTGGCACCTAAGGTCGACGTTGCATCACTCTCGACAGTACTACTGGAGGGCACCCTTGCGAAGCTTGGGGGCTTGCACCAGCGCAGGCTATTGTTAGGAGGTCAGCGTAACTTCCTCTGATACCTTCACTAATAGGACTGGGCCCTCATCATCCCAGACTATCTTCGAAAGGCCCCTTATTTCACTTTCTTGTATTTTGGTGTCCGGCCTTAATCACCCAGAGCGGAAATACTTGGAAGTTGTTTGACTAGCTGTTATCTTTAGGGACTTTATAGTCTGTGATCTGTGCTCTTAGTTGGCCTAGCTTTCAATTTTTTGAGTCTTTAGTTAGATCATAACAAAAAATTCAAAGTGCCTGACCCATCTCCTAGACGGTCTCGAAGACTTCGTGGTCTTTCACCACCAAGTTTAGAGCCTTCTCTTAGAAGGCACAGAGGTAATACTACCGGTGGGTTCCGTCCCATGCCGGTTGACACATCGGGGATTGATCCTCCTCTCGGGGGCATTAGTGCTCAAGCAAGGCCTGGCACTTCTGAACAAGAGAGGGACACTCTAGTCCTTTCTCGAGTTCTCTTTCAAGCGGAGAATAACATAGAGGTAGAAGAACTCTCAGAGTCGTTAGCGGCTCCCAATTCTCCACTACCATCTAGTCATCCGGACGTATTGCAATACGTTGGGACTCCGACACATAGACCGTCAAGTCCAGGTTACGCTACGTGCTTACCATCGATGACCACTACTGGAATCATGGATCCTACAAGTGCTACGACTATGCAAACCCCAACATAGGTGCAAGGGGGAGGAACCATTTCCATCTCGTCTTCTTCCTTGTTTTGATCTTTTGCTAGCACATCCTTAGTTGGGTCTACCTCCATTCCATCCACGAGTGGAAATGCCCAAACCAATGCTTTTGGTACTGAATTCTTCCCATTTGGCACCCACTCACAGGGTATTCCATCGGTTCCGTTTAGTGCCACTACTTCCATGATGGGCGGATCGGCTTCATTCCAGGGTTTTCCTTTCAGAAGTGGTCATATACCACATTCCAACCCGACGATAGGATCCATGCCTTTTTCTTCTGTAGGACAAAGCAGCAATCCTTTCCAAGGTTGGAATAACCCTAGGGTTAGTGGCGCGGGAACAGGGAATCCGTTTATCGGCCAACAAGGGAATAGGCCGTACTCCACGGTTAGTTCGTTTCAAAGTATTCCTCCCCTAGCTTCGGCTTGGAATCCTTATCAGGGGTTATCAACCCCTTATAATCCTTTAGGAGGAAACTTTGCTGGTTATGGAGGTTTTGCGGCCGGAGTTGGTCAAACTCCGAATTTTGCTGGATCACAAGGCTTGCCTTTTGGTTCAGTTGGTTCTACGGGTTACTTCAGGTAGCCTGGTGCCTCCCAAAATCCAAGACAATCTTTTCAGAACTTTGGGAGTTCTGCCCATTCTGGGTGGAATCCCCAAGGTCCTCCTAGGCTTCCGTTTCTGGCAACGTTGAACTTGCCAGATCTCACTAAGTTAACAAATGACCCAATCAAATACAATCCGGCCTGGCCTCTGGTCCCAACCAAACTCCCTTCGGACATTCCAAAATTCGAAGGGAAGAGCGGTGAAGACCCAGGCGACCATGTAACCACATTCCATTTGTGGTGCTCATCTAACTCCCTTATCGATGACTCGATTAGGTTGAGACTCTTTCAGCGCACCTTGATTGGTAATGCGGCCAAATGGTATATAGAGTTGCCAGGGGGCAGCTTCACATCTTTCACTGACTTAGCCAATATTTTCTTAAATCATTTCCAGTTGCCTGTCTGCTATGATGTCGGAACTAAACTTCTGGCCACTTTTCTTCAGGATAAGGCAACTCACATTTCTGACCATATTCAGGAATGGAGAAGGAGAAAGAGGCTCATTAAAGACGAAATCCCTCCGGAGTACCGTCTCGAGTGGTTTTTGAAATCTTTACAACCCGAGATCTCCAAGGATGTCTCCATGTTTGGAGTCTATTCTGAGGAGCAAGCCATTTTTAGGGCCCAGCAATTAGAATTGATCTACTCTCAGTCTGGGATCCTACAAAAATACTTGCCAGATGCTCCTGGGTATAAGGTTGACGTAAATAAGTCGAAGCCAGGTCCGCACGCGGATGGTATCGTTGGGTCGGTAGACACAACAACCGTGAACTTGTTGAATCAATTGTAGCAGTTGTCCTTACAAACTGCTTCTAACAACCAAGTCACATCGTCTAATCCCCCGGCTTCCCAAACTTCTTCAATTAATGTGATCCAATCTGATAACCCCAAAGTAAATCAAAATTCCAATGTGAAAAAGAAAGGACGAGGTAAGAAAAAGAACCAGGATGGGAAGCCTGATGCAAATAAATCCAGTAACAACGCTGGTGGTGGTAGAAATGAGCCGAGAAAGAAAGTCAAGTTTCCATGCAAGTTGTGCAGTGGAGACCACTTAACTCATCTTTGCCCTAAGATTGAAGATGCTCAGCGCTTGTTAGGACAGCAAGGGACTTCTAGTTCTCAAGCTGTGTTAACTAACCCATTTCCCCAAGGGCAACAACTTCTTGCTGGCGCGAGTTCGAACCCTGGAACCTCCACAAGGGGCAACCAGGAAGGGAAAAATCATCGAATGTTTTCATGATGGGTTCTAACGTCCATGTGACTACTCGGTCACGTGATTATGGTGAAGCCGAAACTTCCAAGGACAAGACTATTCCCGGAAGTACTGACCTTCATATTGAGTGACCCCCTGTTGAGACTATACCGAGGATACCGAAAGGTTCCGCTAAACGCGCGACTATTAATCCTAATGCTAGGGCCGCCCAGAATTACTCCATTTTGGAGGATCTAGCTCAGAGTCCGTGCGCCATGTCTGCTTTAGAGGTTCTCCAGTCATGTCCGGCTCAGAGAAGTGCTTTACTTTCCGTGATTGGAGCAGTCAATCCAACTAATTCTTTAGTGCTCACTTTTGACATGTTAAATGTCAAAAAGCGACTCCCTCATCATATGGCTTTCCAAATAAAGTCTACATACCGGAAAATCAATATTTTTTGTACCGTTATAGATGAAGGAGCTTCCATGTGCATCATGTCGATGTCATGCTGGAAGGCTATTGGATCGCCTTCGGCTGTTCCTTCACCCACCGTCTTGACTGCATTTGATGGTCATTCTCATAAGCCGCATGGGATTATCCCGACCTTTCCTATATGTGTTGGGGGGAAGGTCGTCAATATTGAAGTAGAGGTCATAGATGCTAACCTAGACTATAATCTCCTATTAGGAAGGAACTGGGTATATGAAATGGACGCCGTTGTTTCGACTCTGTTTCGTGTCATTTGCTTTCCTCATGAGGGGAAAATTGTTAAGGTTGATCAAATGGATTATTGTCCAGTCGATCCTCAAGCAAGCTCTGACTCTACTGTTCCTTTAGTGGATAACCCTCGCCTACCTACTAAGAATTTAGGAGTGGGAATGTATTCCTCATTGATGGGTACCTTTGATCTTCCCTCTCCTTTCGCTAAAATCAATGCCATTTCATCATCTAAGGAGTCTCCTCGAGAAGAGTTCTTCCGAACTCGTTATTTTTCAGACCCTTGGACCTTGCCTTCACCTATGACCACATTAGTTGAGGGAAAAGTAAATGGAATGGCATTCCCTATATCTGCAGCTGAGCTTAGATATTAGTCTATTGTAGACTCTGCAGACAACCACTCTGCTCCTTTTTCCGAAGAGGTGTTAGATGGTGATGTGGCTCCAGCTTCGAGCCTTGATTCTACCTCTGCCTTTGACTGCTTAGATACGGTTTTACCTTCTGAAGAAGCAATCCTCAAAGCAATGATGGGTATAGATCGACCTTGGGAAGACTTACACCATCATTCGTACTTTCTTCCTCCATTGTAGGAAGTAGAATCTAAATTCTCTGAGCTCTTTACTAGTGATGTTTGTACGGTGTCAAATCCTTTGGCTCCAACACACATTCGTGCCAAAGGTAATATGTCGGTAATTTCAAAAACGATACCTATAAACATCTCTAGGGACCCTAACGTCATCGAGAATCTCTTCATCGGAATTGAGTGTTCCCCTAAAGAAATTCAAATTTACACCGACCTTTTCAAGGAGTTTCGAGATGTATTTGCTTGGTCTTATGAGGAAATGCCTGGCATTGATCCTTCTATAGTTTAGCATGAGATCAAGATGTATGAGAACGCCAAACCAATTCGTCAAAGGCTTCGGCTGGTTAACCCTAGGAAAGGAGTAGCTATCAAAGCTGAGGTTGAGAAGCTGCTAAGGGCGAGTTTCATATACCCTGTTCCTCTTACTGATTGGGTTTCTAATCAAGTCCCTGTGGATAAAAAGCAAGGAACAATCCGAGTATGCATCGATTTTAGGGACGTAAACAAAGCTTGTCCGAAAGATAATTACCCCACGCCATTCATTGATCAGATTATCGGCGAGTGTGCGGGTAATGATATTTTTTCCTTCATGGATGGTTTTTCGGGTTATAATCAAATTTCTATCCGTCCTGAAGATCAACATAAGACAACCTTTATATGTCCCTAGGGTACCTTTACATAAAAATATGCCTTTTGGTCTTAAAAATGCTGGAGCCACTTTTCAGCGGGCCATGTCATATGCTTTCCACGACATCAAACACGTCATCGAGGCATACTTGGATGATCTCGCTGCTCGTTCTTGAAAGAGAACTGATCACCCTAGTCATCTTCGATTGGTTTTCGAGCGATGTCATTTTTATAAAATCCGGTTGAATCCCAACAAGTGCGTTTTCACGGTTACGTCCGGTCAGTTGTTAGGGTTCATCATGTCCAATGAAGGGATTCGGGTTGATCCCTTCAAGGTTGAGGCAATAGTTTAGTTGCCTCCCCCGTCCTCAATTCGACAACTTCAAAGTCTTCAAGGGAAGGCTAATTTCTTAAGACAGTTTATAGCAAACTATGCTGAGATCACTAAAGGGTTCATGCGTTTGCTCCAGAAAGGCATTCCATTTGTATGGAACGACTTTGCGCAGCGATTGTTTGATGCTTTGAAAAAGGCTTTAGTCTCTGCCCCGCTTTTGAGTCCACCAGATTATGGTAGAGACTTCCTTTTATATCTCGCTGTAGCAGAATCAACCATTGGGATGGTTCTCGTTCAGGAGGACGATGCTCTCACCGAGCATTTGATTTATTATTTGAGCAGAGGCTTAATAGGTCCTGAACTGCGCTATTCTATAGTTGAGAAGTTGGCCTTGGCAGCTGTCCATGCTGTCTAGCGGCTCTATCATTATATCCTGCTACATAAAACTTTTGTCTTAGCGGTAGTCAATCCATTTCAATTTTTCCTTAGTAGGCAAGTGATTGGGGGCAAATATAATCGATGGATAGTCATTTTGCAAGAATTCGATCTCGAGTTCTTGTTTGCCAAGTCTAAGAAATCCATGGTTTTCGCGGAGCTAATTTCTAAGCTACCTTGTGGAGAGGATACTGTTTATGAGGAAAGTTTTCCCGATGAACATTTATTCCTCATCTCTTCACTCGACCCTTGGTATGGAGATATCATTGTCTATCTCCAGACTTCGAAGTTTCGCTCTACTTTCTCCAAGGATGAACGTCGAAAATTACGCCACCTCGCTAAACACATTAAACCATCGAGGGGTTGATTCAATCCTTCGGCGTTGTTTAACCTTAGAGGAAGCAGAGTCAGTGCTCAATGACTGCCAGAGTGGAGCTTGTGGTGGTCATCTATCAGGGCTTGCTACAGCCCAGCGCATCTTACGTGCCGACTATTTTTGGCCTTCACTCTTTAAAGACTGTGTGGAAGCGGTCAAACACTGTCACCCTTGTCAAATTTTTACTCAGAAGATGCGCGCGCATCCAGCTCCTCTTTTTCCCGTTGTCATCGTCGGTCCCTTTACTAAGTGGGGCATTGACTTTATAACTTGTAATCCACCTTCAGCAGCGAATCACAGGTACATTATCGTGGCCGTAGACTACTTTACGAAGTGGGCTGAGGCCATGCCTACTTATAAGAACGATAGTGACACGACAACATTGTTTCTTTTCAATAAGGTTATCTAAAGATTCGGTATCCCGAGAGAGATTATCACTGACCACGGCAATCATTTTCAGAATCAACTGATGTCCAAATTGGCTCTCAAATTAGGTTTCCGACAGGAGCATTCGTCTCATTATCCTCAGGCCAATGGACAGGTCGAGACAGTCAATAAAACTCTTAAGACGATACTCCAACGGACAATCGATAAAAATCAGTCCAATTGGCACATTATGTTGTATTCGGCTCTTTGGAGATACCAAACCTCTGTGAAAATGGCTACTGATTTTACACCTTTTCAGTTGGTTTATGGGATGGAATCTATCTTTCCGGTTGAATGTGAAATTCCATCTCTTAAATTGGCTGTTGAGCTCCTTCTAGAGACTTCGAGTCTCAAAGAGCGCCTACTTCACTTGGAACATCTCCATGAGCAGCGTTGAGATGCCGCCACGATGAATGAGGCTCATAAGAAAAGGGTTAAAACACAGTATGATAAATCTGTCCGTCCTCGAGTCTTTTCCGAAGGTGACCTTGTCCTGGTCTATGACCAAGATAAAGACACCTTGGGGGCAGGCAAATTTAAGCCTATGTCGTACGGTCCTTTCATTATTAAATGAGTTTTAGAAAAAGGGTCGTATGAGTTAATTGACTTTGAGGGAAACATGTTGGTGGAGCCCCGAAACGGGCTCTACCTAAAGAAGTACTTTGCTTAGTTTTGGCTAGGCAATGGCTTCTTTGTACTTTATGTATATTTGTACATATATCGTCGAGAGTTTTCTGATATCAACACTTTTTGGTCTGCTGTGGCAGGTGTTGATGGATGATTTGGTCTATTTTGGGTTCGCTGATGGTGCTAGTCGGCACACTCGGAACCTCGCTTCCACAGCTTGGGTACTCTATTATCCAACTGGTCAATTGATGGCATCAAGGTATTGGTCCCGCTTCAAAAAATATGGCCGAGTATACTGCCGTTATTAATTTATTATTCGAGGCAATCTCTCATGGGATCGACTCACTGGTAGTGTATCTTGATTCTCAATTGATAGTGTCTCAATTAAATAACATTTATCGGGTACGGATCCATCATTATATCACCAGTATTTAAGGGTGAGGTTGTTGCAAAGATCATTTACTTATATTAATTATTTGCACATTCCAATATCTCATAATTGGTTAGCTGATTCTATCGCTAATGTTATGCTCTTAACCTGCAAAGTAATACCCAAACATAGAATTTGCGAAGAAAAGATACCGAGAACACAGAATATGCGAAGAAAGTATACCCAGAGCACAGAATAGCAATGATTTTATTATTCAGAGAGAAATGTTCACAGGCCTCTTCAAGGGGGCAACCTCCAATAGTGCAGAGCTCGATTAAAAAACAAGACACGATACTCCTCGCAGGGAGTCTCTATCCTTTATATATGACTCATACATGCAATACCATGGGCCAATACCGTGGGTTTTATTAATACCATCTATCTAATACTACCGCCCATTTGCAACTAACTGTGGTCCCGTCATTAATTGCGGGTTAACCACTTACAAATATTAATATGGGCTTTATTGACTCTTGACCATGACGTGATCCCATGACATAAATAAGGGGGTTAGGGTGGGACCCTAACAGCTAATCAGGCATTAGACTGGCGCATCAATCATTCATCATAATAAAATCAAGCATCAAAAAGTCAAACTGTATTTATATATCTATATATATATATATCGTAAAGCGTCTCGAGTGTACATATGTGTGTCCAAAAATATACAAAATTTGGGACTCAAATGCCCATAATCATGTCCGACATATTTAATGCCTCGCTCAGGATGAGCGTCTAAGTATGTAACTATCATAGTGGCCACACGCCGAAAAGTGCGAACCCAGTCACGTGGCATGCCAACCATATGGCGTTGCATATCCTCAGGAAGGTCCTCTATGACGGCCATCGGTACTCGGCAGCTTAGTCTCGCCAAGTGTCGCTGGACGTTGTTTAGATTCTGTTCTATATCAGCAGCCGCCTCTTCGGCTCCTCAGCCGCGCCGTCCATGCCGTGGGAACCCATCTGGTCGTACCGGCCCAATGTCTGGAACATGATCATCATATCAGTCATTTGAATCTCATCAAAAATATTTTTCAAATTACATCATTATATTTGAAAAATCCAAAAAAATCATAAAATCAAAAAATTCTTACCAATCTCGCCCCATGCTGCGTTCGGTGGTAACACTAGATCAGGATCTCCTAGGAAATCTAGCCCAGCATAGGGGTAGTCATCCACAACGATGATCTATTGATCCCACCAGGTGAAGAAATCATCTTCGAAGGCAGTCCTTGGGACCTCCCCACCCCCCAGACATTTCATCAGATCGGCCCACCGGCCCATGCGTGGATCGCGTGGGGTGCTGATGGAAACTGGTACCCTGGGGCGGAGTGCGGTAACCTTCTCGAAAAAGAAAGTACACAGGATAGTCCCATATCCAAAGTTCTTGGTCTGTCCCCTCCTAATAGAAGTGAGCTGGCTCTTCATGTTGGCCAGGAGAGGAGTACACCAGTCGAACACTGTAGTGAGACAGTCAACTGCCACGCTCATGATGACCCGTGACGCCTGATGCAAAGAGGATGATCCATTCACTCGAGCTATGGTGAACAGGATTATCCTAAGTGACAAACTCGCCACATGTGTGATAGAAATCTGGCTCCCAACCTTCTTGGGATGTCTCGGGCAGTATATCTGTACATAGTCCTCTATCGTGAGGCTACTCCATGTCCTGCCCCGCGAATGTACTACCTCTCCCCTTCGGGAAAGGCCCGTGATAAAATAGATATCCTCCACTTCTACCTTGAGTGGCATCTGATCGATCATAAAGGCTTCCTCCTCGACGTCCCAATAATCAATGAGAATCTCAAGCAGACGCATGTTCGCTTTCATATTTGGCAGTTTGAAAAATTTAAGCAAACCACATCCCCGTAGGGCATCTAATGCTTCAGGACTGTTCATAACTTCATTATCTACTGCTGTGTGCTCTCTTTCACGCCACGTGACAGGTATCCTAAGAAAAAATCGATTTAAAACCGTTAGTTTTTGTTTAAAAATGGTTCGCGGCGTATACGCGGGTCCCTGTGCACACAGTCGCGTATAGAGTCCACGTGTACGCGGGTTCAATATTACCAACCCGCGTATACGCCGCGGAGAAATTTTTGACAAAAGTTCAACAGTGAAACATCAATTAAAAATCCTAAAACCTGTCACAATCAATTGCAAGCTAAGTATAAGAGTTACCTGGAGGTCTTTGACGAATTTGAACGGTTGAATCTGGTTGTGCGAAGTTTGCTCCTTTTGCTCCAAATCCTTTGCCCTCAAGCTCAAATGGTAAAAATGGTGAGTCCAAAATGCTTTTTATAAGTTTTGAAAATGCAATTTTTTTTCAAAATTTTATTTTGTTTGGCCTCATGTGACTTTTAACTTGGGAGCTTGGAATGTCGAGAATGGTTTGTTTTTCAGGACATTTTGGACGTTTTTTCAGTTTCTAGATGGTTCCATGATTGTTGACCCATCACGGTAGGTATCGTTTTCTCACTGGCATATACGTTAGGGACACCATTTTTCCGTTGCATTATGCATACTAGCCTCCATTTGCCGATACATCTACCATAGGGTAATCCCATTGTGTTATGGTTCGTAAGCCATTTTCACTCGCCGATTCTTTAAATCATAACATGATGGTAGAGCCATCCTTTACATGGGCATCGTAGTTAGCACCTCACTGACATTTGTTGCTCATAGTGCTTCATTGAGTAGGATCAGGAGTCCTCTGTAGTCCCGCCATGACTTATGCGTTGAAGACTCATTCCTCTTAGCTTCTCCACTTTGTTCTGGCCTTATACCCTAGAGGCTCCTTTGTGTTGAGTTGTACTACTGCATTGCATGTTGATCACTTGCACCTTTTGGCCTAGATCTGGCTTCACTTGGACTCGTGTTTAAGCCAACTTTTGACCATGACGACTGCAAAATCAACCTTGCATACCTTTGACTTCTGCAGCTTGACACACCTAGACCCGTGGAAGGAACACACCTTTGAGTGTCACTAACCAGTTTTTCACCTCCCTACATTGAGCATAGGAACGTTCCATTCCCAGGAACTAGATCATCTATTTCACCGACACTCCTTCTTTCCACTGTACCATATCATTCTTTTATTCTTTTTCCGGCTTAATAGAAAAAGACAAAAAAATTAAATATTCCAAAAAAGAGGGGGAACGGGACAATATTTCCATTTATTGTTGGCAGCTAGAGCCAGTCGTGTCGCCCTTGAACAAAGCACTCAAAACAAAGTCTCCTCTGCATGGGTGGGATTTAGTTTGACTTAGGTATGCCATAACCTTGTTATTGAGTCAGTCCTCCCCCGATTAGTTATCTCTTCCAATCATATGGAGGGTTTGTTCGTGCCTCCTGCATGGCGAACTTATACAGAGTCATCATATGTTGCCACATAGTCACATTGAGTCGTGTTCTTGTTCAAGGGAAGTTAGCCTGAGTCGGCCTCTCTGCGGTGTCTCTTGACTCATTTTTCAGTCGGCCATCCCTAGTTGTCAGTGTCATGTCTATCATCACATCAGCTATATTGGTCCTTTACTCGTGCCGGTTTGAGAAGGTCCCCATTGACTTCTTGCTGGCGGGTCTTGTCCTTATCGACGACGACACCTTGCTCTGAGGACAGGCCTAGAGCTGAACCCTGGCCCTATTTTCATTATTGATAGGTCACCTTGTGCTGAGCATCAATCAGTATCATGGGTCTTTGACTGAGTGGTTTCCCTTGTGTTCAACATCAGCTTACATTATCACACATTGGGATTCGTGTAGTACCTTGGTTTCCATTTGACGCTATTGGTGGATACCTTGCCTTTGTGTCAACTTTCATTATTGGTTGGTTCAGAGGGTTTCTGTCGTTCGCTAGCCACATCTTTTGTATGCTGGAAACGTACTTCAGTTGGGTTACTACATCTTTTTCGTCCGATTCCTTCCACATTATTGGCCTACAGGTTACACTCGCGCTAGATTGATGAAGGATGCCTTAATGCCTTCCTTCCAGCGGATCTTTCCCTATCGACTCCGACTCATTGCTCTGGGGCAAAGATCTAGAGTCCATTTGGCAATACCTTGGGGTTTGCAGTCATTAGTGGCAGATCCTTCGCTATTGACAGTGGAAAATCATCACTGTCTCCTGATCGATAGATTCTTACAGGTGTTCGACTCCAACTCATCTATTCACACTTGTTAGATTGTACTGGGTACCTTGACGCTCATTATCATTATCGGTGAGTAGTCTCGTGTTTGTTAACGGTATACATCAATGACTGGTAATCAAACGATTTCTCACATGGTCGACTTCAGATCATTTATTCCCATGGTGTAGAAATGTACCACGGTAGTCGGTGAAGACCTCAGGTTGTATTAGCATTAATTGGTGCACTTGACAGTTGCTACTACTGCTGCTAGTTGATACCATTCCACTTTGTATGTTGCAGTCAGTCATGGCGACATTCTATATGCTGGCACATGAGTTTGCAGTGTAGTACCATCCTATTCCATCATGTTTAGTTGGTACCTTTTGGGATCAGTATTTGATATCAGTGATCCATTGCATCTTTCAGCATCATTGACAGTCTTATATGTGATATTCAGACATGTACTTGTTCATTATGATTAGATGATCCATTATGTATATTTCAGTCATTTATACTTGTATAATTAGTGGATCCGCTTGTACTTGATATGCGGACATGCTTTACTTTTTCTAAGCATGGGTATGCTCGCCTCAGACAGTGTTTCTTTCTGATCTCCTTTGGTGGCTTAGCAAGCTGAATTCTGGTGAAGTCCTCCTCGGTTTTTGAGAGACTTCCTTTCCATGTACTCGCATAATATATTTCGGCCATCATGTACCCCTTCTGACCTCATATATTAGGGGGCATCTGTTATAGCTCCAAATCTCACTCTTATTGTTTGTGATGCTGTACTCATGGCCTAGGGCAACCCCTCCTTCCAGACCTGGTCCTAAAATTTAAAAAATAGTGTTTTATCCCTTATACGTGACATTGCCCAGAGTTAAACGCGTGTATACGCGGGTCTGTGTATACCCAACCCGTGTATATGTATTAAAAAACTTTAAAAAATATAAAACTCCTTATTTTCGGGCAAAGATCATGGGTTTTACCTGCTGATCACCTGTTAGTGCCCGTGGCCCAACTGTTCCCAACCAACTCCCAACTAAAAAACTACTTTGGGAGAGGTATAAAAAGACCTCAAAGGGAAGGCCTAAGGGAGGAGAGAAGAGAGAGAAAGGTTATTATGCTAATATTTTTCCCCTAACCAGGTCTGAAGTGCCTTGTGCCTTCTGCACTTCCCCCATTTGTCTAGGAAACCTTTGTTTCCTTGTGTGTTGATGTTCATCCACCATTTATGACATCATGGAGAGAGTCATGGAAGGACTTTGTTAAAGGCTTGAGGCTGGAACGGATCCGGAAGGAAGATTTTCTTGGAGCCTGCTAAAGGTGATTCAGGTGAAAATATTCCTTTTTTATGTACTTTATTTGTCTATAATAAAAGAAACACATGTCTTGGTTCCCGAAATGAATCTTCTTTATGTTAATGATATTCATGTTTAGAATTCATATGTAGATGGTTGTTTGGTTTTCATAACTAAATACCAACATGAAGATGGTTTCTTTATAAGGTTTTGTCCATATACTACTGTGTTCTTTGGAATTGGTTGTTTTGCAGGACAAAAGAGAATAAGGGAACTCCAAGAAGGGTTTGGACCCTAAAGGCCTTCTCAAATGTAGGATCTAAGGTACGTACCCTTTACAATAGAATTTGCTTATAATAGCATAATGGCTATGTGAATGTGTGCTTCTTTGAATAGACAACTTTCAGTCTGCTAGGGTTTCAACCCAAAAAGCCCTAGGGGAACATTTCCCTCCATCAGTGGAGGGAAAACTAGTAGATATTTTCACTTTTCATAGGGTGGGAGGGAAAACGAGATTGAAAAGAGTTGTGATTTAAATTTTCACTTTTCATAGGGGGGGGGAGGGAAAACTAGTAGCATATTTTCACTTTTCACAGGGCGGGAGGGAAAACGAGATTGAAGAGAGTTGTGAATTAAGGTTTTACCAGTAGCAGATTGATATCGAACCCCACCATTAGATCTTCAATCCATTAATGGCACCCAAATATGTTTCATTTCTAACCTCATTGCATTTACACCCCACTTTTAGTCTTCTTCCACACAGGGAGGAGTACACACACCTCAGATCTTTGGTTCAAAATTCACTATTTTTTTCATCCTTGCTTTTAAGTTTACGAGTAGCATATTTTCACTTTTCACAGGGCAGGAGGGAAAATGAGATTGAAGAGAGTTGTGAATTAAGGTTTTACCAGTAGCAGACTAATATCGAACCCCACCATTGGATCTTCAATCCATTAATGGTGCCCAGTTATGTTTCATTTCCAACCTGGCTACATTTCTACCCCACTTTTAGTCTTCTTCCACACAGGGAGGACTGGTTCAAAATTCACTATTTTTTTCATCCTTTCTTTTAAGTTTAAGAGTAGCATATTTTCACTTTTCACAGGGTGGGAGGGAAAAAAATATTGAAGAGTGTTGTGAATTAAGGTTTTACTGTAGCTAACTGATATCGAATCCCACCATTGGGTCTTCAATCCATTAATGGTGCCCAGGTATGTTTCATTTCTAGCTTCGTGCATTTCCACCCCACTTTTAGTCTTCTTCCACACAGGGAGGAGTACACACACTTCAAATCCCCCACCACTGGATCTTCAATCCATTAATGGTGCCCAGGTATGTTTCATTTAGAACCTCACCACATTTACACCCCACTTTTAGTCTTCTTCCACACAAAGAGGAGTACACACACCTCAGATCTCTGGTTCAAATTTCACTATTTTTTTCATCCTTGCTTTTAAGTTTACAAGTAACATATTTTCACTTTTCACAGGGCGAAGGGAAAACAAGATTGAAGAGATTTGTGGGTTAAGGTTTTACCTCTTTAATCCACTAATGGCGCCCAGGTATGTTTCATTTCTAACCTGGCTGCATTTCCACCCCACTTTTAGTCTTCTTCCACACAAGGAGGACTGGTTCAAAATTCACTATTTTTTTCATCCTTTCTTTTAAGTTTAAGAGTAGCATATTTTCACTTTTCATAGGGCAGGAGAGAAAATGAGGGAATATAGGTAAAAGCATATGTATTTTTCCTTATTTTATGGTTTGTCTCTATAGAGTTGATTTTACTAGGAGTACACTGTATGCATCTCAAAATTTCTCTTTAGGAAATCCTATTTTTATTCTTTCTAAGAAAAACTCTCTGGGGAATCCCAATGGATGTTTTCCCACATTCATGGATGGCATCCATAGTAAACCCATTGGCATTGACTAGTGCACCTCACCCAAGGGATTTCAAACAGAGCACCTTCCAGCATAGAACTAACCAAATACCCATTAATATTAATGACATTCAGTTGGGCTAACCCCTTCGGCTCAATAAATCATAATCAGCTACACTATTTTCCATATTAACATATTGATCCTATTTAACATTTTGTTAGAGTAACCATAACAATCCAAGGTTGTTCCTATTTTTATTTTGGTTTTTAATTCCTTCTTGGTGTGGTGACAACTTTATATGATTGTATAGATGTTTATTTTTGTCAGAGTTTATGTTGAAAAGAAGATGCTCTCTTACATTCTACCTTGTCTATTATGTATTGATGGAGTTCAGTTTCATTAGTTGTGACCAAAGAACTATGTTAGGCATGTATACAAGGATTCTTATATCACTATTTATAAACTAAACATTATCCTTAAACAAGCAAAGTAGATCCTTAATGCTACATGTTTATATCTCAGGGAACTTTCAATCCTAATAAATGAGGTGAAATTTAAGTGTTTCCAGAATCCAAATCTCAGGTTTTGTGAATTCACTCATATATGGTCCTAGAAAAGCGAAGTGAAATTTAATTATTTCCAAATCTTAAGTTTTGTGAATTCACTCATATTTGGTGTTGGAATCTTTTGAGCAAACAAGAATAATTTCTTTTAGTTGCATTCAAATTTTCCAAAAATAATACTAAATTTCTCCCTAAAATGGCTTTGGGATTGAAAATTTTGTAAATATTTTTAGGGAAACAACCCAAAATACTTTTTCCAGATTAGAGTTTTATAACAGTAGGTACTAAAACAGTCTTCTATTTTCTGCTGCAAATGTCTGATAGAGTCTTCCCAGAAACTGATCAGAAAATTAGGAAGATGCCTGGACAGACTAAATAATTTTTAATGAATAATCACTTAACATAAATGGTATATTAGGTTTCATAAATATATAACTTAGAAGCATGAAATGAAGAATAAATCTCAACGATATTGACATATTCTTAATTGAGCTGAATGAGGCCAGGAATAACTTTGACTAGAGGGTGTTGAAAATAGCATAATTTTGTTTTGGTTGGATAGATTTAGAACTAAAAATCAGCAGTTTTCTTGCTTTCATAACTTGGGAATATTTTTGTCTCTAAAGTCTCAACCTTATTGAATAGTATGATTTATGCCTTGCAATGTTGAGATATGTTGTTATACACCACTTGCTAGTAACCTAAACACTTTGGATAAAAATTTAGTTGTGAATTTTACTTGCAAAAGATATAAGTGAAAATATAGATTAATTGTCCCTTGTGTAGACTTTCCTTGAAATTTTGCTACTGCTTGAATTAATAAATCCGAAACTAATTGTTGCATGAAGACAAAAAAATATCTCTACCAATTTGTAGTGGAATAGAACAGAAATAAAACACAGTCACACTATAGCAAACAAAAACAAAATTTTTTAGGGAACCCAACTGGGAAAACCCTCTCGTAGCTGTAGAAATTTAAAATAGTATCCATATTATACTTTGAGACACCTTCTTCAAGACCAGTTTCATTGATGCTTATTGCTTTCCATATTCATTTTCATAAGCATTAGGGTTGTTGTCCGCCAAATCAGAGTAGCTAGAAAGTGTCTCTTTGATTTCAGAAAGCAGATCAGGATCAACCTTATCCAAGAATCCCCTAGAAGGCTCATCAATAGCAAGAAGAAAGGTCTTTCTTTATTTTATTTCATCACATGCATCCATCATAATCACTTATTTGTCTTCATTTATTTCACATACATTTTCAATGTTAGATGCAAAAGGTAATTTAGTATGATATAATCCTTAGGTAACCTACCTTAGACATATTGTTGGTTAATTTATGTTGTTTGAAGTTTATTGAGTTTGAGTTTTATCATGAAACTACTAGAAGCATACTAGAATGGGTGAGTTGATTATCTTGATAACAATGTTATGGTTTGATCTATTCCTTGAAAGGAACTTATAGTTGCTGGTCATAATTTCACATTCCTTTCATTTTTTTATCTTCACATATAATGAATATCTTTATGTTATAGCCTCTAGCTAGATATATACAGTAACTTCCACTTAGAAGTTGGATGCCATTATTTTGGAGCTTGAGCTTACTCAACTTACCTTTGTTTGAGTTGAAAATGTCATTAGATCTCATTATATCCTCTATTGCAAAGCATGAATCCAGTTTACCTTTGTTTCAGTTAAAAATGTAATTAGATCTTGCTATATCATATTTTGTAGAGAATGAATCCAATTTTTCATATTCCATTTGTTTGAGGTATAACAAAGCTACTTTAATTCATTAAACTTACTTTTTAGATTCTATTTGTTGATTGTGATTCTGCAATCCACATCTGAATTGGAAAACGGGCATATTTAATTAAGTGTGGAAGGAGAGGGAAGCTTCAGTTATGTCCTTTCAAACTTTCTAAGGTATGTAATAAAATTTAAAAAAAAAATCTCCATAGAATGTTGTGCTTTAACTTTTTCTTTTGATAATGGATTATTTATGTGATCTCCCCTCTCTTACACACAACTAGAGTCCAGAAATACATGGTTTTTTGGGATATGTGGACAATGGACAGATTTACACTAACCATTTATCTAGAAATTTACATTTTAGAAGATCAAGCATTTACAGTTGAATATTTCCTTGCCACTAAATTAGAGTTGAAGATTCAGACTCCTATTTTTCAGGCATATACCTCACTTTTAAATCAATTTATTGCTGACCCTGTATAGACCTTCCATGTGAGGGCAAAGAGTGATCACTACCATTGCTTAATCTCTCTGCAAACCAAGTAAATATTCCAAATGTATATAAATTAGTGGCTCCTTGGAGAATCCAAAAGTGGCGCTATTTTAGCAACAACAAATTCATTTATTTTGAGTTCTTCATTAGTGAATTGATAGTATATTGTTTAGTCCATACAATACCTCAACAATGTATGATTAAATTACAGTTAAGCCTGTCATAATATTTTGACTTACCCTCTTTTAGAGGGAAACTAGCATGTGTGTCAAGCTTGCACATTACAATTGTGTCATGCAAAGTTTACCTGGGATAAGTTTTGTGGATCTAAGCAGCAAGATACCTATTGGAATTCAAGAGGCAACAATACTACAAAGTGGGAAAGAGGTTTCACAGTTAACCTAGATTTCACATTATGGTTGGAGTTGGTTTGTGGGAAAGATGTTGGATACCCCAACTTCCTTTTTATGATTGAGTGCAAGATTGTATCCTTCGACATATTCCTCGCTCAATTTTCATTAAGTGATGAGTTTTCTTAGAAGTGTTGCACACCTATAAACTTTACTAGAGTTGTTCTTGAGTCTTCGAAGGTGGTTAGATTTTCAAAGCACACACGTATAAGAAGAGGAGAAATAATATGCCCAACTAATTTGAACTTATCTGCCTGTGAATAGGGTATTCCCATTCGTAAAACTGACGACTTGCTCTACTTACTTCTAGTGAAAAACTTTGGGATTTGCCATGAATTGTGAGACAATTACAACCCCATAACTATAAATTTCTTATTTAAATATATACCTAATAGATTAGAATCTGCACAAGGAGAACTCCATTCTTGTTTCGAAAGAACCTGCAATCGACTTGTACCATGCTATTTAATATTTTCTGTATTTATTTGCATCGTTGGTCTGTGACATAAAGATGCAACAAGCTACCTTGCATTTTCTATACTAACACTCCTCAAAAATAATAAAGTATGCCCAAATCTATCATTTCAAATGATCTATGTAACTCACCTTTTGGCTTTTCAATTATCGAAGTTATTACCTATATTGATGAGAACTTCTACAACCGATACCACAGTGAAAATATATGTTATAGTTTTATCTGTGTTTCTCTGAAGGTGTTTCTCCTTTAGTAGAGCAGCAATACACTGTAGTTTCCATTTAGGGGAGAAGTGCACCCAGTAGCAACCTTGGCCCGTGTGCAGATGGGTTGAATGCACATTAGACTCTAGCTATTGTTTTGAAGGTGTTTCTCCTTCAACAATACTTCATCTTAGTAGATACTTTCAATCTACACCTTTAGTATATGCATGCATCCTTGGGATACATGTTGTAGATTATAGTTTTCCTAGAGGTTGTAGCAACAATCAAAGAAGTGCATCGATTTTAGGCATATTTAGTATGCTTTTATATTTTGACTTAGATGCTCATTTTTCTTAATTTAGGTGTTTTTCTTAGTTCTGTTTTATGCACAAATTTATCTTTAAGAAAAGTGCATATTAGAGAAGGGTTCTATATTTTGAGCAGAGGACACACTTCTAGGTACGAGGTACTCTATTCTAGGAAGCTTTTTCCATGTAGGTTAGGTGCTTTATACGAGAGTCCCAAGAGGTGCTATTGTAGCAATAAGAAATTCATTTATTTTGAGTTCTTCATTAGTGCATTGATAGTATATTGTTTATTCCATGCAATACCTCAATATTGTATAGAACCATATTTAGTATTCTTTTATAGTTTGAATTAGATGCTCAATTTTCCTAATTTAGGTGCTTTTCTTAGTTTTGTTTTATGCACAGATTTATCTTTGAGAAAAGTGCACAATAGAGAAGGGTTCTATATTTTGAGTAGGGGACACACTTCTAGGTAGGAGGTACTCTATTCTAGGAAGCTTTTTCCATGCAAGTTAGGTTCTTTATCTGAGAATCCCAAGAGGCGCTATTGTAGTGAGAAGAAATTTGTTTATTTTGAGTTATTCATTAGTGCATTGATAGTATATTGTTTATTCCATGAAATACCTCAATATTGTATGATAAAATTACAGTTAAGATAGTCATAATATTTTGACTTACCCTCTTTTAGAGGGAAACTAGAGTGTGTGTCAAGCTTGCACATCACAATTGTATCATGCAGAGTTTACTTGGCACAAGTTTTGTGGATTTAAGTAGTTATATACCTCTTGGAATTCAAGATGGAACAATACTACAAAGTGGGAAGGAGGTTTCGCAGTTAACCTACCTTTCACATTATGGTTGGAGTCGGCTTGTTGGAAAGATGCTGGATACCCCAACTTCCTTTTTATGACTAAGTGCAAGATTGAATCCTTCAACATATTCCTTGCTCAATTGTCATTAAGCAATGGGTTTTCTCAGAAGTGCTTCACATCTATAAACTTTACCAGAGTTGTTATTGATTCTTTGGATGTGGTTATCTTTTCAAAGCACACACGTACAAGAAGACGAGAAATAATATGCCCAACTAATTTCAAGTTATCTTCTTGCGAATAGGGTGTTCCCTTCCATAAACCTAACGACTCGCTCTACTTCTTTCTAGTGAACAAATTTTGGACTTTTCATGAATTGTGAGGCAATTTCAACCCCATAACTATCAGTTTCTTATTTAAAGTTATACCCACTATATTAGAACCTACACAAGGAGAATTCCATTCCCGTTTCAAAATAACCTACAATCAACTTACACCATGCTGTTTAATATTTTATGTATTTCTTCGCATCCTTGGCCTGTGACATAAAGACACAACAAGTTACCTTGAATTTTCTATACTAACACTCCTAAAGACTAATAAAGTATGCCCAAATCTGTCATTTCAAATGATCTATGCATCTCACCTTTTGGTTTTTCAATTATCAAAGTTTTTACCTATATTGATGAGATCATTGACAACCGAGGTGACAGTGACAATATCTGTTAGAGTTTTATCCGTGTTGAATTAAAGGTGTTTTTCCTTCAACAGCACAACAATACATTATAGTTTCCATTCAATGGAGAAGTGTACCCAGTAGCATCCTTGGTCTGTGTGCAAATGGGTTGAATTCACAATATACTTATCTATTGTTTTGAAGGTGTTTCTCCTTCAATAGTACTTCATCCCAGCAGATCCTTTCAATCTACACCTTCAACAAATGCATACAACCTTGGTGTACATGCTATAGATTCCAGTTTTTCTGTGAGGGTATAGCAACGATGAAAGAATCACATTGGTTTTAGGCATCTTATTGTTGTTGTATGAAAGCATGCTTGTCTAGTGTTTCCCAAACTTTTATAGAGCCATATTTATTATACTTTGATAGTTTGACTTAGATGCTCACTTTTCTTAATTTAGGTGTTTTTCTTAGTACTATTTTATGCATAGATTTATCTTTAAGAAAAGTGAAAAGTAGAGAAGGGTTCTATATTTTGAGCAGGGGATACTCTTCTAGGTAGGAGGTAATCTATTCTAGGGAGCTTCTATCATGCATGTTAGGTGCTTTATCCTAGACAGAGTTCCAAGTCCTTGCCTCCTTGACAAAGTCCCTGCCAGACAAGACACCAGTGGATAGAGTTCCAAGTCCCTAAATTTTCCAAAAACTCACTTGACCCTAGATATCTAGCCTAAAATCCTTTACATTCCAGTCATCTCTTGGCTATGATTTCATAGAGAGAGCCCTCTCTAGTTTGGTAGGGCTAGCTACCAAACTAAAAGCTTGGTCTGTGGTTACCTCCGTCGATCTCTTCATTATCTTGGGACATTATGGAGGATAACAGAGGGCATGACAACTACGGAGTGCCAAGGTGTTCTAGTGAATGTAAGGTTCCCAAGTCATGGAAAAATGCAATGCTAGTTGTGAGGTCATGACCACCAAGGTGTGTTATGTAGTGCTAGGGCATGCTAAGATGTGCGAGATAGTACGAAGACATGTCAAACAAGATAAGATGTGCCAACTGCTAAGGCATGCCAAGATGTACAAGGGTTCCAAGTCCCTGCCTCCTCTTCTTCCATATGAGATCCACTTATGACATTTCCTTTGCAATATTTGGTGCATTTGATAGTTATAGGTCATTTATAGGTTATAAATGTCTTCCGAGTTTCACTTCTAATTGAGTATTCAACTGAACATATTGATTCTCTTATACATAACTATTTTTCCCTCCACCCAATTTTCATAACTTCAATAACCATTAGGTAGGGACCTACATCTTCAATGTTGCTTTTCTTGTTTAGTAAAATATTTCTAAGACTTTAATTTATTGAAAGTTGTAGAATTCACAATTTATGAAGTTTCAAGGTCTAATTTTAAAAAATATAATTATTTAAAGGGTGCTATCTCAATGGAAGAGCACATGCTTTACAAGAAGGAGGTTGGTGATTCATTTCCATGATGCCTTGACATCCATATGGAATGGCGGTGATCAATTTTTGGTGATGGAGGCTCTTTTGACCATCAACAATGAGCTTTGGTGATATTTTTCAACCCTCACCAAAATATGAAATGGTGATGGTCAACGAACGCCACCATATACGCATCAATAGTGACGACCCTCAAAGGTCTGTAACCATAAATCATTATTGTTGATATGAAATGGTGACGGTCATTGTCCGTCATTATAGTCATTATTCGTGATGGACATTGAATGTTACCACAAAACCTATACTTCTAGCAATGTGGCTTTTAGTGACAATCAATGAACATCACCATATATATGCACCAATAGTGACAACCATTAAAGATCCATCACAATAAATCATTATTGTTCATATGAAATGGTGACGGTGATTATTAGTCATTATATTAATCAATATTTGTGATGGACCTTCAATGTCACCATAACACCTATACTTTTGGCAATGCCACTTTTGGTGACATTCAGTTTTTGGTGACCGAGGCTATGGTTCGTCACCATTGCTCAGATGCAATAGTGATGGTCACTATCCGTCATTATAAATCATTATTGTTGACGAAATTTGAATATCACTAAAACACCTATACTTTTAGCGACACCACCTTCGGTGACGTTAAGTTTTTGGTGACAGAGGCTATGGTCCATCACCATTGCTCATATGAAATGGTGACGGTCGTTATCCATCATTATAAATCATTATTGGTGACGGGCTTTGTATGTCACTACAACACCTATACTTTTGGCAACACCACATTTGGTGACATTCAGTTTATGGTGACAAATGCTCTTTTGATCGTCACCAATGAGCTTATGGTGACATTTTTCGCCCCTCACCAATGTCCTTTTTTCTTGTAGTGATAGTATTAAATACTCTTTGATAAAATTAGATTATCTTCAGAAGAGAAGCTAAAATGGGTCAATAAAATGTTTCCTTATGACTTTGAAATCATCTACAAAAAAGGGAAGCAAAAGGTTGTTACAAATGCACTCTCAAGAAGGGATAAGGATGTGAAAACATTTCTTTATTCCATTTCTATTATCTAACTTTATTGGATAATTGAAGCAAGGGAGGAATGGAAGAATTATGAAGAGGTGTGTAAACTCATTCAAAAGTTTCAAAAATATACCAATACATTTTATATATTTATCTACAACAATGACTCAGTATGGTACAAATATTGTTATATCTATGTAAGAATTCCCAACTCAAACAAAAGATTCTTTTGGAATTGTACACCTCCCATTTAGGAGGGCACTCGAGATTTTTAAAAACTTACCACAGTGTCAGGAAGGATTATTTTTTGGATGGCCTTAAATCTGATATTCAAAATTTTGTGGCAGAATGTTTCGTTTACCAACAAAATAAAGTTGAGATAATTAATACCTCATGTTTGTTACAACCTTCAGGCATTCCAAGTCAGCGTTGGAAGGAGGTGTCAATGTATTTTATCATAGTTTTAACCAAGTCTGAATGAAAGAGTGTCATCATGGTGGTAGTTGATAGACCTACCAAGTATGGACACTTTTGTGCATTATATCATCCTTTTAAATCCAATACAATTGCTATTTGATTTATGGAAACAATTCAAAATCTACATAGAAAGCCAAAGATTATTGTAAGTGAGAAGGATTCTGTTTTCACTGGAAATTTTTGGACAGAAATATTTTTTTGTATTTGTACTCAATTAACTCATAGCTCATCTCACCATCCTCAATTTGATGGGAAAACGTAGATTGTAAACAAATGTTCTGAAGGATATATTCATTTCTTTGTATCCAATAAAAAAACATAATGGGTCAAGTGGCTACCCATGATTGAATGGTGGTATAGCACTTCCTTCCATATTGAAACAAAAATGACCCCATTTATGGCACTTCATGGATATCATCCACCCTCCATCATATCATCTTTAAGAGAAAATTCTAAGGTTCAAGTAGTGGAAGATCACATTGAGCATCAACAAAAAATTCTCCAACTCTTAAAGGATAACCTTACTATGGCGCAAAATCAAATGAAACAACATGCACATCAACATCGCAGTGAAAGGAGTTTTGACCTAGGTGACTGGGTACTTTTATGACTACAAACATACAAACAAATGTCTCTCAAGAAAGATAAGAAAAATATCAAATTATCACCCAAGTATTATGGCCCTTACAAGGTGTTGCAAAATATTGGTAATATGGAATACAAAATTGTGTTGCCTACATCTCCCAAGTACACCCAGTTTTCCATGTTTCATGCTTAAAGAAGGTTATTGGTGACAAGCTTCTAGTTCAAATAATATTTCCAAAACTTGACGAGGGAAGAAAAATCATATTGGAGCCTGAAGCAGTCATGGAAACAAGAACCCGATAGCTACAACATTGAACAATTTCAGAGTATCTCATTAAGTGGAAGAACTTACTCGTTGAAGATTCCACGTGGAAGGATTAGAATTTTGTATAGAAGCATCCAAAACTACTCAAGGGTTGAGGAAAATGCGTTTTTTGAAGGATAAGGGCATGTTAGGTCCCTATAATACTATTGTGGCCCCATTATTGTTATTCTTGTGCCCTTGCATTATTATTGTTATGGAGGCTCTAATTATATAGTGACCCTTTAGAATCCTATATATACCAAGGAGGTATTGTCATTTGAATCATCCAAGAATTTTTAATTTATGTGATGTAAAGGAGGTTTCCCCCTCGAAGAGGCTAATTTTCAAGTCATTAATCTATCTTCTCTTATGTTTTCTGATCTGATTTCATAACACAAAGGCAACATACACAGAAAACCAACACGAGCCTTAACATAGAGCCGTAGTGTAGGAAACCACAGAGACCTGCACTCTTCAAAATCTAAGGAAAATGAATGGTACAAAAAATGTTGCCAATTATCATCACATATCCTTTCCATAGAGTGCCAAAGGCCCATAAGCCACACTATAGTAGATTGTCTAGACAAAAAGAAAAACCAAAATTTCATAACCTTCAATCAATATTTGAGGGTTCAATAGTGCAGTCATGGTTGTTGTTATCCACTGGAAGAGTAGGATCCACATGAGCATATACTAAGTCACGAGAAGTAGAATTTGATAGCAAGAAACCCTCCACACAACCCAATCAAGCATCTATATTATTCAGACTTAAGTGGTGGTTGCGCAAAATGTGTTTAATTTCATCAAGACCAGATAACACATTATAGAATTTCACTTGTTTGTCATTGAACCCTAGTTGAAGAAAAGTATCTAATTGTTGATGCATAAATAGGGAATAGAGGAAATTGAGTTACCTCTTTGGAGAATGACCAAAATTTAGGAGCCATTTAAGCCCATCTCCTGCTATTTTAGAATCTAAAAAATAACCCCTTTCCATAACTTCATGAGACTCAAGATTAAGAATTTCCCTACGGGCTTTAAGCAAGATAAAGTAAAAAAGAGTGGCCATAGAGTCACAGTCAAAAGGTCGTGACTGTTTCACACTGATATGCCCCAAATCGCCACAGTTAGGCACCATACGTTGGTGCTAGTCCAGCGCTTCGCGTGATTACAGGAAGGGAAGATGATACAGGCACAAATTGAGGAATTGCAGTGAAAGGAATCAGTGTTAAAGGCTCGACTTCAACCATGGACAAAGGAGGCAAGCCAAATTTCTCAGACTATTTAGGAAAAGCTGAAATCTTTTCAGTAGACTCAAAGGACCATGCGCCTTGCGGTGGAGGGACCAACTACAGAAAAACTGGTCGAAGAGGTGAAGCAGGTTGCAGTACAAAGCATCATGGAGTTGGAAGCATTGAAGCAGGAGTTCAGTGAGCTCCACCATAAAGTAGAGAAGCCAGCTGAGTGACTCGAGGGTGAGTCACCATATTTGTGTTGGGGACCTATTGGGATAAGGTGCCTAGGGTCAAATCTTGACAATTTAATCAATTTTTGGTTCGAATTTTGTAACAAATGTAAAGTCTCCGTGAAATGTGGAAGCGGAGCGCGCAGCTAAGTAAGATTCAAAATGGATTTAGTACCTTTTATGGGTAGGTGATAGGTTAGTTTTGAGACTCACCTATGGGTCACGGCCCATGGTATTGTAATGAAAAAGCTATATATAGTTGATTCTTAACAAGTCTAACGATATTGAAATTTTGATAGAGAATAATTGTAAGGGAAAGGTGCTAAGGTAGGAAAAGTTTATTTCTTGTACTTAGGCGAAAGGGGAAGGCTCTTACAGCTAACTATGCGGAGACCTTGGTAAGTTTGCAGCTGAGTGCACAGGCCCCTGCAGCTAGGTGCGCAGGGTGGAAAAGAGTCTATAGCTGAATGCTAAATCTAATCAATTTTGTTTTGAATCGAATCTATTGTGTCTGTATGTTTTTCTTATTTCTGTTTAAGTTTATGGATCTTCACTCAATGATCTGCTTTCTATGACTTAAAGTGTATTTTCTATATGAATCTATTGGATCTTTAATGTCTATGCATGGAAAGTGTAATGAAATGTTTTCATGCAGATATTGGATAGATATTTTATTATAACTGTTCGGAATGGGTAGATCTGCGTAAAGGAAGATCTAGGGTTGCTATTTACTGCGCGAAATTCATGAATCTGCCTCATTTATGTTTAATAATCATGATCGTATACCTTCGCAAATACCTGGAGGTCAATTGGATAGAATTGCAATAAGTGGACAATAGGAAGGTACAGATCTGCATGAAGGCATATCTGAGCTATAAGGACTTCAGAATACACATCACATGGTCTATGGATGCATAAACCTAGTTCTAGCATACCCCAATACTACTTTGAGTGAGACTACAACCTGCGCTATGTAGGTTGTTGCCAAAAGGGACAGTAGTTATGGTTTTGTTGGTTGGCATGAATAACTTTGAACCTGGGTTAGGACCCCTTAAGCCAACAATAATAAAAAGGATGGACTACTGCCCCCTCAAGACTAGACCTTAAGACCAATAGGTCATCCCACACCCTCCAGACCAACGGTCTAAATTCAAGGAGGTTGGTTAATTAAGGTCACGAAAGAGAAACGTAACACCACCAAATAAACCACCCCAACACACTACAGAGATGGAGAGAATGTGAAAATATCAGCCTAGAACGCGAGACCCCACGCCCAATTTTCAGGCCATATAGTGTTGGCCTAGGGCGACCATAACCATATAAATATTCAAAACACTAGATATAAAGTCGACGTGTTGAGAAATCTAGGGGCATAAACATAAAATACTTTCTCTTGCTTTGATAATTATTTGTGGTGTATTTTTACTTCACTTAATTAGCTTCTTATTCCACTTTTTTATCATTAGTGTTTTCTTCATCAAACATCTACCAAACCATAAAGAACAATAAGGCAATGGAAAACATATATAGGCAATCAGTTAGGGCCAAGACCTCCCCACTCTAAGAGGAAAATTCGTAAGAAGTAGAACCCACAAGAATTATTCTTCTTAGAGAATATTCAATTGATTAATTCCACGACCTATACCCTTAACGAAAAACCCCTCCAAGACCAAGTCAAAGCTTCTTCTTGTTGAAATTCTCTTCCTTCAAGTCAAAATTGGTCAAACTTTGTCCAAAGCTTCAGAATTCAGCGCTAGCTCATAATTTGGACTTGTTGTAGTAGAATTGCAATTTCGGCTTCTTCAGTAGGAACCCTAGTTCACATGTGTGGCTTGAAAATGGGAAAATGTATCTCCTTTATTCTTAATTTGACTTGAATTCTCTTCCTTGATAATTCAACTTACTAGAGATACCTTCTTTAACCCAAAACTTCAGCTCTCTTGGAGTGACTGCAATTAGGTATTGTTGATCCCAAAACCCACTATAGTTTATAGACCTTCTTTGACCCAAAACCCACTATGGCTACTGATCCCAATGTCCTCTTTCACTCTCTTTATTTTCCTTTTCCTTCTTACTCTGAATCCCAAGTATGCCACACTCCTCCAAGAGTTCTCCAAGAAACTCTAAGTGTCTAAGAGTATGAGAGAGAGAATAGAAGAGAGCTCCACCATAGAACTGACAAAAGGTTACCAAATAATCCTCATAAGCCTTTTTACCAACGAGGCCTCTATTTTATTCATTTTCCATTATTTTCCTTCATTTTCCTCCTCACATGAAACTTGTGACCTTTCACCTTCCTTTTCTCCTAATTTCAATTAATTTCATAAATAAAATGCCAATAAACACCTCTTTTCCCTTCCAAATCCTTTGCCATTTCCTTTAGCCATCATAACCGAAATGAACACTTACTAGGATGTTTTTCCCACCATTCAACTTGGAATACATGTCCCATGACCTTGGTCTTATTTTTATATTTACATGGATTTTTAATCGGGGCTATTACAAAACCCTCTCCCTTGGGGGAACACCATCCTCAGTGTTCAAAGACACCTATAAGCCAGCAAACTATTGAAAACAAAACATATTGCCCATGGAGATTTATAACTTAGCTTGTTACAGTATTTACAATGATAAACTTGCTGAAATCATGACAATCATACCATTTACTAGATCTTTATAACACAACCCATTATGATATTTACAATAAAAACCACATTTTCTCAACCAACAAATAACCATACTGTTTATGGAGATTTATAAATCTAGCTCGATATAGTATTTACAATAATATACACATATGCACATTCCCTCAATATGAAAATAAAAGGATACGATGCCTGTATCAATCACAAGAAAATCTATAGGCTCACACCTCCACCCTCAAATGTAGTCCCAAGATTCACCTCCTTCCTAGGAAGTCTAGAATCCAGTACCAAAGTCAAATCTGCATCCAATGTATAGCCCTACAATCTTGCAATACCATACCCTCATTGAACAGTTATTGGCTCATTGTTCTTGGGCACACTCCCAATGTGCATCTGATTCCATCTGGCAATGCTAATGAGCAAAAAAAATCCTTCCCCAACCTTCCCTTCTCTGCTACACAGTACCTCGGGAAATCCAGTTGATGGGCCTCCAAAATAGACATAAATTAGGGCCCATCTAACCATCCTTCAGCACATTAAAATTGTCATTTTTCATTAGATAATGTATTTTTAACTTTAATAAGTTCATTAGGAAGGTTTATGGATAATTGCATATTTGTGCCTAACATTATTTATTTTTGTGGAATATTGTGAGAATATTGGGTAGATTATGAAGATTTGGAGGAGAAGATAATTTAGGGACTTGCTCCCTACTATAAGAGGATCAATATTAAATAATAAATCAATAATATATTCTAAAATCATTGCATATATTTTGGAGCTCCAATGATTTAGAAAATCTAGGAATGTGTTCCCTGCCATTTAATGTAGATTCCTAGTATTGGGAACCAGATCCACTATTTGAGGGATTTTGGTGGGGAAAGCTTCATCCTTTCATGGGGAATTATTCCTAATCATTTTATATAAGTAACAAGCCGAATTTTCCTCTAGGGGTTTATTTTTCCTAGTCTTCTTGTGGAGAGAACTCGTATTTTTGCAGCTCCATTGTAATTTCTTCCAAGGATGTAGTTGTATCAATGGAAATAATGAAGATTGGTGCCATGTTCAGATTTTAAATGTTGGTATCCTTCATAGGACTCTGATTTTACTTGGGCTTGTCCATCGCAGGAGCCTCATATCCCTTTTGGATCATTTACTCTTCTTCCTTTCATTTCTTATTCACATGCATCTCTTGTTCTTGTTTTTCATATATATGCATTTAGTATTAATGATTTCTTGTTGTAGGATTGGGTTAAATGTTTGAAGTAAGTTATTTTGTAGGATAAAAATCAGAATTTCATCATTTTAACAAATTTGGAATGTCATAGTAATCATTGAGCTACTTGGGTTAGTTTGCTTATTCCCAAATCTAGATCCCTGGAAGTCCATTGTGGCAAATAACAGTAAATTTCTGTTATTTTTTAGAGCATGCTAACGAGTTTCAATCAAGTTGATTCCAATTGCATTAGATCAAAAAAAAAATCTAGTTAATAAAAAAAAATTACTCCATTGCATTTTCACTTGATTAGGTTAGGCATTTGATAGATTTACTAGCTCACTAGTTCTCGAATTTCTAGATTTTAGACTAGTAATTTTATGCTATTTTTTAGCATGGATTAATAGAGGTATTTTTGACTTATTCCACTTGGAATGGAGACTTAATACATCCTAGTAAATAAAATAATTGATCCCATCCAATTTGGATTTTATTTTCTTGGTCATTCGATGAATTATAACTTCTTGTAGTAAATTTGTAACATCTTGTAGTTTCTTGTAATACTCTTCCAGCGTGTATATACTTGCCCACATTTGATCAAAAGGATTGGTTTTGGTCCCTTAGGGTTGAATCATGAACCTTAGGATCTAAATAAATGGTTGAGGAGGGATAAACACCAATTAGGACATGCCTTTTTACAATGTATATGAGACCTATTTATTTGAATTCATTCTCTTAGGATTTTAATTACACTTTGTTGTTCTTACCTAGGATTAATTTCTTTTCCATTTCAATAATTTCCATTTTTGTAATTATTTTAGGATCTAATTTTATTACATTCGCTCGACTTAATACATCCTAGTAAATAACAAATTGATCCCATCCAATTTGGATTTTATTTTCTTGGTCATTCGATGAATTATAACTTCTTGTAGTTTCTTGTAGTACTCTTCCAACGTGTATATACTTGCCCACATTTGATCAAAAGGATTGGTTTTGGTCCCTTAGGGTTGAATCATGACCCTTAGGATCTAAATAAATGGTTGAGGAGGGATAAACACCAATTAGGACATGCCTTTTTACAATGTAGATGAGACCTATTTATTTGAATTCATTCTCTTAGGATTTTAATTACACTTTGTTGTTCTTACCTAGGATTAATTTCTTTTCCATTTTGAGAATTTCCATTTTTGTAATTAGTTTAGTATCTGATTTTATTACATTCGCTCGATTACATAATGACAGAAAAGGAAGGACAAATTGTATGTTGCACATATAGTGTTGATACCTCTTAAGTTTTTACGAACCCCAGGTTGATAATTAAAGTTGGTAACCTTAGGAGTTGCATCATTCTTGTTGCAATATTGAGGCTCATCACTTTTTGGTGCCATTACCAAGGAGGTGTCAAATTATGCATTTTTTTTCTTCCCTAGTTTATTCATTTCTTTTTACTTTTTGCAAAAACAAAAAAATTGCATTATGCATCTTTCATTTCAAGAACAGAAAATTGCATTGCATTAGCATTTTTATTCCAAAAAAAAAAATCTCCAACACTGACCCCCCCCCATTTGATCACGTGGTGTAGTAAGAACCACCTCACCATTCATTTTTGTAGGTAAAAGACGAAGAGGTTACGGATAAGGTAGAAGAAATGGATGGAGATGATGACAACGAACAATATCCTCTTGCATTTCCCATTCAAGATATTGATGTTAGTGTGCACATGAAGAAAATTCCTCCATATTTTCTTCCAAACTTTCATGGTCTAAGGTTAGAGGATTCAGAAACCTTTCTCTTTGAATTTGAAATTTTTTGTAGATATTATGGTTACTTATTAAACACTCAAGAATTGAGATTGTTTCTGACAACATTGAAGGATAGATCTCTTAAATGGTTCATGAGTTCAAGGAGTAATTCAATAAGATCATGGAATGATATGAAAAAGATATTTCTAGAAAAATAAAAAGATCATGATCTTAAAGAATAAATTCTTAGAATGAATCAAAAAGAAGATGAAAGCCTTGAGAATCTAATAGATAGTTCATGTATAATGTTAAGAGGGGAAAACTACATCATTTAGGATCTGACACACTAAAAGCCCTCTTACTTAGAACAATTAGGGATGAATGGGTTGATCTCCTTGATATCAGGTTTAGACATGATGTATACCAATTATCATTTGAAGAAATTTATGAAACATGCAAACACATATAAAGAGGAAGGGCAAGAGTAATTCAATCAACATCAAGATTGATAAGTCAAGATAAACTTGGAAATTTACTTGATAACTTTAAGAAATTATTAGAAATCTAAGTGAACAAGTAGAAATGTTAAGAATACAAAATGAGAAAAAAGAATATGTTGATATTTTTGTTGTCCATGCAGAATCACATGATGTTAAATATTGCCCCTCATTACCAAGGTTGAAGGAAGTTTACCAAGAGGACAATGGAGCAAGTCAACTGTTAATGCAACTACGTTATGTAGCTCCAAGAGGACCATGATAGCCTATTCAACCTGATATGATGCAAGATCTTAATTCACAATTTCAAGCTTATGCATATCCATCTCAAAGTAATTGGAACACACCCTTTCCTTGGCAACCTTGGCCATCTTAACCCCAAAACCAATCTTGGAAACAAAATTAGAAAGGAACTTATGGGAGCCATCCACAATATCCTCCTCACCCAACTCCATTTTGTCCCTACCATTCACCTCCACCGCAACCACAACCCCAACCACATACATCTCAAATATCCAATCCCACTCAACTACCTGTACCACCATTTCCGAACCCACACAATGAAGTAACTCAACCCACTTACAATGTTGAAGTACAACACTTCAAAACATCTCCTCTTGATCTAAATGGTATTCATATTAGCTCAGGAAGAGTATCACAACAAAGAGATTCTTTTGATATTATTGAGGGACAACATGCAGAAAAATAATATTCAATGAGAAGACAAAATAATCATGGGATGCACTTGACAAAGAGCTGACTTCAAAATCAGATATTGGGAAACTGTCCTCATGTTTACCATCAGATCCAATATGTGTTCAAGAGAATAATCAACGAAAATAAGAAGATCTAGATTTCATGGAAGAAGAATACATCCAAAATGATCCAAATCAGAAAGTGGACCAGGGGCATCGCAACTATATTGAAATATGTTTTCAGACAGTCATTAAGTTGCAACAATACTCTCCTCTTCAATGTGCTTGATATCATCAAAGTAAAAGAATTTGATCTCTTACATTCAGGTACATGTCAAAGAATATGTTTCAATCCTACATATGATTTTATCTCTCATCTAGTTATACAAGTGGTTCAACTGGAAGTATTCCTACACTTGAAAATGATTTTGGTTTTTCAAGTATAGTAGGATAGGAAAAGAAATAAAAAATGAAAAATAAGAGGAAAGAATAAAATCTCAGGTGAAAACCTCCTTTGAGGTGCCTGAGATTGTCTCATTGATTGAAAACCTCCATGAGGCAATCAATGGGTTGGAAAAAAGAGAAAAAGAAAATATCTTAGGTGAAAACCTCCTTTGACGCGCCTAAGAAGACCTACTAGTTGAAAACCTCATTGAGGTGGCTATTAGGCCTAGAAGAAAAAAACAAGAAAAAATAAAAATATTTTCTCCATGTATCTCTCTCATGAATGCGGGTGTTCTCCAACCTCTGCAAGCAACAAAAACAAGTTAGCCACCAAAAGAAAAATTGATCAAAATCCTAGTCAAAGGAAGTCAAACTTGGACTTTCTCCTCCTTTTCTCATATGCTCCAGAAGGACCAAGTCCATGCCAATCCATCACTCTCATATATTTCCGCCATCCACTCATCATTCCCAAGCTCTTACCACTCATTTTACTTGTTGTCCTAAAATGCTACAGGAAGATCCTGTAGTTACTACAGGAAACAAAAATACATAGAGCAGAAAATTATTTTTGTCATATCTTGAAAACCATGCATCCATTTTCCAAGTTGTTTTAGGGGGAGATGCATATGGATGATAGTAACATTCCCAAAAAAATTCAGAAAATTCTAGTGTGCATTTTTTGAGAAATTGACCTCCATCACCTACAACCATTTTAGAATTTTCTCAATATTTGTGCTTCTATTTGCAAATATGTTTCATGGGGAGATGCTTATGGATGATGGTAACATGTCAAAGAAATTTCAGCAAATTCAAGTGCATAATTTTCGAGAAATCAACCTCCATCGCCTATAGCCATTTTTATTTTTTCTCGAGATTCATGCATCCATTGGCCAAGATGTTTTATGGGGAGGTGCATAAGGATGATGGAAACATGCTTAGAAAATTTCAGGTCAATCCATTCTACCATTTGGGAGATATGGACAAAACAAGTATGCTACAGGAGGTTGTCTTGAATTACTATAGGAAGATCCTATAGTACTATAGGATGGCTGAGAAGAAGCTACTATTAGAAAATTATATATTACAGAGCAATAGAACACATAAAATATATTGCAAAAATATAAACACAAAAAACACATAAAACGAGAGAGACACAGATATATGTGGTTCACCCAATTTGGGCTACGTCCACGGAGAAGCAACCAGTCCTTCCTTTTATATTATCCAGCAAAATGAAGAGATACAACCTACAGCAGATCTGTTGTAATTCCCTCTTCTCTCACACACAATCTCCTCTCTCTTTCTCACTCAGAATATAGATCTACATAGACGCAATACAATTCCTCTTATATAGTGAGGGGTTTCCTTATAGGGAAAAAAACCCTAAATTAAACATAACTTCTATGTCAGATCTCCACCTAATGAACGACCCAGATTGACTATAAAATTACAACATTTTAGCGGTCACGTACATTTTACAAGCGCCATTGTCGCCACATTACGAACTGGGGTCCAATTTGGCAATACCTCTAAATAAATAAGATAATCAGGCTCCACACCCAACAACTACAACAGGGAATATGATTGGAGAAAGGGGTCAAAAGGTAATGTATTCTTTAGGGAAGGTTGATATAGGTCCCCCACCACCACTTTGATCACTCATCCACTCCATCTAACCAAAATCCATCTTAAATTCCACTTTGCCTTACATGAAAAAATTAGATAAAACTTTGTCATAAACGTTTCCACCACCTACACCATCTCTTGATGATTTTGACCCTATCCTTATACATCCTATGACTTTCCATCAATCCCACATGTATCAATGAGGTCTTAAAGAGGAAATAAATCACTACTATAGGAAGAGGTTTCCTCCTTTAAGCAACTTGCACAGTTACAACAGAACTCAACATTAATTTTTTTTCACTCACACAGCAGAAGATATAGCCACCTTGAGTAGCATGAAGCCATTTCTAAAGATTGAAAATGGGACACACCCTCCTTAGGAAGCAATCCATCCACTGCCCCATCAAAATATTGAACACTGGAATGAAAATTGCACTCAACAACCTTATTAGTCAGAGAATCATCAAGCTATGAAGACCTGTGCAGAAGCAAGCAAAGAAACTTCACACCTCCAAGGAAGCATGGATCAATCATCAACTCAGCAGCAACATGCATGCCTCTTCAACAACCATCAAATAGATACAAGTATGAAATATTCTTGACCTCTTCTCTTGAGCATATTATAGTTAGAATTTTGTTGTCAATGCATGAGAGGTGAGGTTTTATAAAGCCAAGGATGGGTCAACAATCTCAACCACCCTGAACTAGTTAATTGCAGCTAACTCCCTCACTCATGCAATGTGGAAAAGAAAGATTAGGAACGGTGATGACTTTGAGGAGTGGGGACAATAGTTAAAAGAGGAAATTTGTGCAAAGCCCAAGTCACCAAAGCACTCCAAGCCCTCCATCCACTTCATATCCACTATCTATCCATCATTCATCCATCCCATTTCATTGGAAAAAATTAACATTTTTCAAGAAAAAACCCTACACTTTGTCTCACCTTGAAATTTTCTTGAAAAAAACACACAGAGCACATCCTTGTTGGGTGCAGGAATTGCACTTGAGAAAACTACTCAACACTTAATTGTCAACCCGAGGGTTTCGTAAACTTAGAGATGAAGCACAGGAAATGCTAGAAATGGTATGAAATTTTCCTATCTCTAATCCTACTTCTTAAAGGAAATGTTTTACAGAATCAGACAGAAAACAATCAGAAAGGTAATTAACACCAAGGCAAATCTAGTGTTGGAATGTAAAAGACAATTTGCATGTAAATCAAGTAAAGAAACTCCACACAACGGAAATAATCTTAAATGATGAAATGAAATGTTATGTTCGTCTTCAAATGGATAGTCAATAGTCTGACAAGTGGGCCCTTGTAGAATTTTGTCTTCCTTCTAATCTTCCTTCCACACAAACAACCTGTCCTTTCACTGTTACAATATGCTCACACTAGTGCAGGTACATTATCTTTGTGCAAAAGTATATGTGACCTCCCTTACTAAAGAATTATGTCTTAGTGAAGGTGCTCTAAGCCTAAGGGCTTAGAGCACTCTATTTCTCTGACAAGGGACCAGCTCTTGCACCAAAGCAGAGTTTCCTTCACCTGCTTTCCAAATTACTTTCGAAAAGACTGAAAGAATTGCAACTGTAAATGAAATTCTGAAGTAAATTATCTGTGAAAAAGGAAATGCTTCAATTTATTAAACCTTGCAAAGGAAATAAACTTCATGAAATAAAAGCACTTTAAAAGAATCAAATAGTAGCCTAAATATTTTGCATGTGTTAATCAAATTTGGTACTTCACCCAAAATGCTTATGTTCTTTACAAGTATAATATGATAATTTGATACAACTGCTTCCAAATATTTTAAAGATGAACTTTTAATACTAAAGACAGTTACTCAATTAATGGTTCATTCACTTGCGAAATAACTGAAAATAATATGCAGGTAAGTGATTCACTGTTTGTTGCAACAAATGACTAAACCAAAGTGCAGGAAACAACAGATCCATTTCACACGTTAGCTACAAAAGATATTTTAATTCAGAACTTAAATATTAATGATTAAAACTATAACATCACACAACTGCAAAAGAAATAACCACACCATCTTTCTGAATAGCAAAAGTGAGAGGGGTAAATGAGCTAGGTTGGCTGGGCCCTAGCCAACCAGCTCGTTCCCCTTCTAAGGAATGAAAAAGCTCAACACTTCAAATGGACATCAAAGATAGACTAAACGCTACGTATGCAAATCATGGCGGTTCTCTTGTATTACTCGATTTGTAAATATACATTACAGAGCAGTCCAACCCCAGAGCTGAGGTGATAACCAGATTACATAAAACAAAATTACAATTGATGGTTCACTAGCTTCCTACCTATGATCTATATCATATATATCCTTTTGGCTCTAGGCCATTTACACTAATTACAAATATTTCTTGTTCAGGCCTTTCGGCCGAACAAACTTAGAAAACCGAAATTACAAACTTGGCTAGTAGTTATAATACACATGAACTTTGCTTGGCCGTAACCTAACTTTGGAGAATAATCCTTGAATGTGTGCTACCTATTATCCTGCTTCATTTCATCAGCAGTTAGACTAGGAGTTGAGGATTGAGACCCATTCTCATGGAAGATTTAGCTTCTAGGAAATCTCAGACAGTCTTTGTGGTGGTCCAGGAATCTACCTACACTAGTTAACTCATTCATCATTAACACTAAGTTCCACGATTACTCTAGGAAATCAATATGAGTTACAAGAATTATGTAAATAGGCATGAAATCTGTATAAAAAGATTAATACAGTGTTTTAATAAATCTTAATATAAAATATGAGCATGTGTAGGAATGGGTAATTATCTTGTACTAGTGTAGGAAAGAAAGGTCGTTTATTGAGATAAAATAGAGGTTGATATTGATGGAAATGGGGTCGAAAATAGGGTAATTTAGGATACCAACATCCTCCCATCCCTAAGTTGTTGTGTGTCCTCACACAACATTTTATCTCTGCAAAAGACCTTCGAAAATGAATGGCCAGCTCCTCAGTTCTGCACTTCAATGTTTATTCATGCCGTTACTATCTTTGGCTTCTTGTCTAAGGCTTTTCGCAGCTTCTTAGTAACCTTCTTGAGGCATCTATAGCATCTGGAAGCCTGGTATTTCCATACCTTTACTTGCTAGTTCTACCTCTTTACTTCCGCAAGTAACTCCACCTCGCTCTGTTTCTACCAATTCTTCTCTTTCATGGCTTGGTTCAAAGCTTCCAGGTCATGGACTTGTTGCTCCAAGTCCACTATTCTGCTATTGAGGAAAAGAGTGGAGGCTATTGTGTTAAGATCTTCGGGTGTGAACATCTTTTTTGCCACCGACTCGAAGCAAGTCCCATCATCATCAAGGTCAAGGCTGTCGAAAGCTTGCTTTATGACATCGCCGAGGGTTTCTATACTTAGGGTTTTCTCATTATTGAGGGTTTTGATGCCCTCACCAATCTCTATGCCAAGGGTTTCAGTACCCTGTGCACTTGATTCCTTCGGGCTCTTAACACCTTGTTCTCCTGGTTTCTCAGGGGATTCAACACCCTATCCTTCCAAATCAGTAGGGGTTTCGATTCCCCATTCTTCTACCACTACAGGGACTTTAGTACCCTATCCTTCAAACACTGCAGGGTCTTCAATACCTTGGCCTTTTAAAATCATAGGGTCTTCAATGCCCTGATCTTCAAAAACCACAGGGTCTTTAGTACCTTGATCTTCAGAAATCGTAGGGTCTTCAATGCCCTGACCTTCAAAAACCACAGGGTCTTCAGTACCCCGCTCCTCAAAATCATTGAGGGTCTCCACATCTGGTTCACTGAAATTATCAAGAGGTTCTTCATGTTGTTCCTCTTCATCCTCCTCTACTTGGACTTCACCAGTATGTGGTGTCAACGTCGTCTTTCTGCTCTTTAGCCTGCTAACAAATGTTGACAATATGACATCATCTTCTGCATTCTCCTCATCCTCCATAGTGTGTGCCACTGCGTCTACAAGCACCGAGAGATTATGAACTATGGGGGAACTTTGGGGTGTTTCATCAATTACGATTGGAGAACTCTACTGATTCGTCCCTTGGGCAATAGTTTTCCTCCTCGTCGAAGCTCTAGTCTTCCTCTTCTTTGTCGCGAGTGGAGTGTTTTCAATGACCCTCTACTTTGCTTGCACCGATGAACTCTTACCTTGCCACTTGGTAGGAGACAATGTCCCTGCCTTTCTCTTCTTACCTATACTGGTGCTAGAAGACTCTTCTACACCCCTTGCTCACAATTCTTTTAGAAATGCCCCCTGCATTATTCCCTTTTTTTTTCTAACTTCTTCTTGACTAGCATCATAATGAGTCCATGATGGCAGAGTTTGTTTGCAACCTGGCTTACACTTCCACTCTGCACATTTTTCGCCATCTTTTCAAGGCTTCTGAGCAAGAAGTGAGGAAAATTAATCAATTTTCCTACCTCGAAATGCAATAACAATCGAAGGTGGTATACAAATGCCAAGGTATAACGTCCTTCCCCTATGACAAACTTCTGTAATATAAATAGTAAATCTCACCACTTCCTGACCATGGCGGTCTGTGGAAGTCCCTTTCTCCAATCAACTTTAATTTTCTTATCAACCATGAACCAGTGCCAATGCTTCTTTGCAAGCCATTCCTTTTTAAACCATTTCTCCCCTGTGAGTGGCAGGCCTGTGGCTTTTGCAATGAACTCTTCTGTAATTTTGAACTTTAAGGACCTGACCCTGACTCAGCCTTCTTTGAATGTCCTTGCAAACTCTAACACTACGGCCATGTCGAACCCGTCAAACTTTTGTAGGAATGGCAGGAATCCATATTCTTGCAATAGTGCAAGACAGTTCCTGTATTGAACGGTTTTTGCAATCACCTGTAGTGACAACGATTCACTCCTTGCAGGTGCCATTTCGAACCTCCTCCACTTCACTGATCACATGACTCCAACATTCGCTGAGAGTTTTATGCCGGAGTTTCCTCACCCTCCATCTTTTCAAACCCACTCACCCGGCTATGATGGAACAACCCCCCCCCCCCCCCCTAAATATCGGGTGTAGATTCGTGTCAGCTCGTTACAGGTGAATCGTAATAATTGGATGCAGTGGCGGTATAGGCGGCGATGATGCAACAACTACAATGATCAGATTATGGGTAAGTTAATGATGGTTAGGCAATGCGAAATTATTGCAAGGAGGGTGGGTGCAGGTTATCAGACAGTAGTACCCTTCCACAGTCAGCATCATAATTCAATCAAACATATTTCAGCATTTATTAAAAAATATTAGATTTCAAACCTTAAACATCTTGCACTTTAAAGACATTTTCCTAGATTAGTAATTAATGAAACAAAGTATTAATTAAAACGTGGAATGAGAGAACATATCAACACATGTGCGAAAAATAGATGCCCATAAACCCTTGATAAACCATTTCAGGATTGTGTAAGTTTCTTTCACAGTCAACTAAATTTCTGCACCATACATTCTTGCACCAGAGATTTTTACCAAATAGAGAATCTGACAAGACATAATTCTGTAGCTGGACTTAAAAAAAATTTCCTCATTATACAAGAAAAATTTATTCGCCATCCTTTGGTGTTTTTCGAACATGCCTTCTGGATTGACTGCATCAAATTCTGCAATCAATTTATGAGGGAATAAAGAAGTGGGAAAGGGGTAAAAAATTTAGAATGGGAAGGAATATTACAATAGGGATTTCAGAAACAATATCACCAAGAGGGATAAATGAAACAGGATGTGGGAAAAAATTTAAGGGAAAAGAGGGATTTTACAAAATCAGGTAAGGGTAATTTCTTAGAAGAAAGAGGAAGGTAATTCATTGGGGAATTTAGAAAAGAAATAGTGGGAAATTTTGAAATGGGAAATAGAAGAAAGACAATCTTTTTACCTTGAAATCTGCCTGCATTGGTGCAGGAAAAATAACTGCAGCGGGAAGTAAGCATTTACTTGGATAAAAATGTCCATGCTAGTTACCCCAAACTTGGGTAAGTGCTCGGTTTCGTGAACCTGCTTCTTCTTGGTGGCAGCCAACATATCTAAAAATCAAGTAACATTCCCTTTTTATTAAAATTTTGATCTTCCTACCAGCATGCTGGTTTTCAAGTTGATCCTTCTGCAATCATGTCAGTCAACTGATTTTCATAATTATAGGAATTTTTTTCTTTTTATACTTTTTATTTTTGTCATTTTTTTTCTTTGATTATTTTTTTTTAATAAGGACAAGAAGGAATCAATTCTTCAATAGGTTGGTGTTACCACCTACCAAATCCTTTTCAAATGGTTGTTGGACTTGCTGCATAAAATCTCCTTTAGTAAGGGGCTGAAAATATACCTTCAGTCTATGCCCGTTTACTAGGAACACAGAATTTCGTCCATCAATAGTTTTGATTTCTACCGCTCCGTTTTCGAACACTTTGACCACCTCATAGGGTCCCATCCAGCGTGTATGGAATTTTCCTTTAAAATTTTTGAATCTTGAATCGTAAAGGAGTACCCAATCACTTGGTTGGAACTGCTTTTTCTGAATGGACTTGTCATGCCACTTCTTGCACTGTTGTTGAACCAAGATGTTCTGCTGAACAACATCCCTTCAAATTTCATCTAACTCATTTAATTGTAGAAGGTGTTTTTGTTGTGCTTCAGAGAGATCTAGTCCTAATTGGAATGCAGTCCTAAAAGTCTTGATCTAGAATTATATCGGCATGACGACTTGTTTCCCATACACCAGCTCATATGGTGTGTGTCCTGTGTTGTTTCTCCAAGTGGTTCAATATGCCCACAATGCTTCTGGTAATTTGCTAGCTCAATCCGTTCTGTGCATGTTTACTGTCTTTGTGAGAATGGACTCAATCACCTTATTCGTGGACTCCACCTAACCATTTTCTTGTGGATGATACAATGTAGATTTACTATGCCGTATTTTGTACTGCTCCATCACACCCTGTACTAGATTAGAAATAAATTGTGATCCATTGTCAGAAATAATTTTTCTAGGCACACCAAATCTAGTAAAGATTTCAGTAAAAATAAAATCAACAACAACTCTTTCAGTAGCAAAAGAAACAACTTTAGCTTCTACCCATTTTGTAACAAAATATGTACAAACCAAAATATGCTTTTTATTTGATGATGCAGGATTTATTGATCCTACGAAATCAATGGTCCATTTTTCAAAACGCTCAATCATAACCCGAGGACATAAAGGCATTTCATTGGTTTGATTAGGTTGGCCAATTTTCTGATAGCTATCACACCATTTCACATGTTGTTTGGCATGCTTGAACAAGGACGACCAAAAATAGCCAACTTGTAATACTTTGTATGAAGTCCACTTATCGGCAAAGTGACCTCCGCAAGGTTCATCATGGGCAGATTTTAAGATATCAAACACCTCTTTCTCTCTTACACATCTATGGATAATGAAATCTACTCTGGTGTAAAAGAGGTCCCCTTGGATCCAGGAATATGCAACACTTTTCTAAATGATATTCCGCTTTTCACGAGTGGATAAGTGAGGTGGTAATTTTTCGGTGACTAAATAGTTAGCTATGTCAGCAAACCATGGATATTTTGTTGACACAACAAAAAGATGTTCATCAGGAAAATCATCATCAACAGGAATTGCTTCACCAGGATTATTTAATATTGAAAGATAATCTGCAACTACATTTGACTTTACTGGTCTATCAACAATGGTAATATTACATTCCTATAATAATAGCAACCACCTTGTCATCTATCGCTATTTAATGGTTTATTCATCAAATATATTATAGAAGAATGGTCAGTATGTAAAAAAACTTCATATCCTATAATATAACGTCTGAATTTATTAATGGAAAAAATGACAGCTAAAAAATCTTTCTCAGTAACCGTATAATTGAGTTCAGTGAGTGACAAGTTTTTACTAATGAAATAAATAGCATAAGATTGTTTGTCTTCTTCTTGTCCTAAAGCTGTGCCAATAGCAGTATCTGAGGCATCAGAGGAAATATGGAATGGCAGGGACCAGTTTGGTCCTCTCAAAACTGGTGCCTGAACTAATTTTTCCTTCAATGTCTCAAAGGACTGTTGGCAAGCTGCAGACCAATAAAATTCACTATCTTTAGCCAAAAGTCGAAAAAGGGGGGTAGCTATCCTTGAGAAATTCTCAATGAATCTCCTATAGTAGCCTGCATGTCCTAGAAAACCTCTCACTTCCCTTTGAGTTTTGGGTATAGGAAGACTCGAAATGACTTCTATTTTTGTAGGGTCAACCTGGATACCTTTGTCAGAAATAAGATGGCCAAGAACCACTCCCACCTTGCACATAAATTTACATTTCTTGTCACTCAAGGCTTGGTGAGCTTCTTGGCAGCGAAGAAGCACTTTTTCTAGATTCTTGAGGGCTTCCTGAAATGAATCACCAAACACAGAGAAATCATCCATATAGATTTCTACGCATTCAAGGTCAGCAAAAATAGCCAAGACTGCCCTTTGAAAGGTAGCTGGAGCATTGCATAGCCCAAAGGGAAGCACTTGATAAGAAAATGTACCCCATGGACATGTAAAAATGGTTTTGTCTTGATCCTCGGGTGCTATTTTTATCTAGTTATATCTGCTAAAGCTGTCTAGAAAAGAAAAGTACTTCTTACCAGAAAGGGTATCGAGTACCTCATCGATAAAAGGAAGGGGAAGTAATATTTGAGAGTGGCTTTATTCAATTCTCTGTAATCAATAAAAATGTGTTATCTCCCATATTTATTTAAGACTAATACTAATTGAGAGACCCACTAGCTGTAAGAAATGGGATAGATAAAATCAGCATCTAAGAGTTTTTGCAATTCTTCTTTTACAATGTCTCGTAGAGCTGGGTTCATTCGCCTTTGGGGTTATCAGACAGGTCGGGCTCCATATTGAATATAGATATGGTGTATACAAGTTTCAGGAGGGATGCCTTTCATATCTTCATAACCCCATGCAAAGGCATCAAGATGGTTTTGCAACAAATTCACAAGCTGCTCTCGCTAAGAAGGATCCAAGTCTAAACTGATATACAAGGATTTACCTGGACTAATCTCAACAAGAGTAGTGTCAAGCTCAAGAGTACACAAAGGTGTCACTAGAGATGGTGATGATGGAGGTAGAGATTCATATCCTTCCTAAAAATCTAGACTAAAAATCAGACTCAATGAATTGAAATTAGGCATGGTGTCTAGATTGTTTAGGAAGTCTTGAATCTCGCCCTCTTGTGAGGACTCAACATTATGATGTATCAAGGAAATAGGTTGGGTCTCCTCATCACTATTGTAGTCTAACCATAAAGTGTCTCAGAGCTCCTGAATAGATCTAGTGGGTGGATATAGGGTGACTTTCTTTCTGGAATCTCCATGGGAAATATACATATCACCAGAATGATATCTTATATAAGCATCGACTGTAGCAAGCCATGGTCACCCCAAGATCAAGGGATGCCCTCCCACAAGATTCTTTGGTTGAAGCACAGTGAAATCTGCAGGGTATTCCCAAGAATCTAGGGAAATGACCACATCATCCAATCGACTTGATTTTAGATCTATCTGCCAATTCAAGCACAGTGGGAGTAGGATAAATATGGACTAATCCAAGTTGGTCCATGGTTTTCTTGGTCATAACATTAATGGATGCGCCTAGGTCTATAATTACAATGGAGACAAGAACATCACTTATCTGAATAGAGACAACAAGGTTTCTAAGGTCGGTATATTTTTCCATGTGCATACATCCCGTCATTAACTCTGCTGCTCTACCAACAAATTGAATGGTTTGGGGTTCCAATCTTCTCCTTCTTGGCTTCTTGAGACAGAGTTCCCTAATGACTTTTGTACAAATGGGGATATCTTTGATAGCTTGGAGCAAAGGTACCCTAATTAAAAGGTTCCTAAGCTCAGAAGTCAAGCTAGACTTAGGAATGGGGTCTTTCTTCTCCACAACTAACCTTTTTGGATAAGGAGGTCGGTTGGGAGAAGATGGCAGGGGCTCATAATGTACAGGGATAGGCTAACTGGTGTCATCTTTTTCAGAATGTTCAAGAGTTTCCTCCTCTCATCTCTCATCAATAATCACCATGGGTTGCTTTTGATTTTTTGAGGTTACCACTTTCCCTGATCTCAATTGGATATCATTGACTCCAACTAGAATAATCTGAAATCTGGATGAAGAAAGCGGGGTCATAGAATGGATCATTTCTACCACTTTATTATTGGTGTTGGGTAAAGGTTGAGCAGGCAGCTGAGAAGGTCCAAATGGTGGAGGTAATGGTAATGGTGGCATAGGTTGACTTAGATGAGGAAATGATGGTTGAGGCATTGGGTAAGGTGCATATGTTGGAGGGTATGAATGCATAGGTGCATGATAGGAATTATGTGAATGATGTGAATGGTTTGGCCCTCTCCATACTTGTCGCCAAGATTGGGAGGGTTTTCCACATTGATATTGATTCCCATGTTGCCAATGTTTAGAGTGACTAGTGTTAGGATAGGAATATGAGTGTGCATTATAACCAAAAAAATGTGGTGGAGGTTCAGGAACCACACTTGCACTTACCTAAGGCCAATTCCTTCTTGCTCCCATAGCATGCAATGATTCAGCTTCAGGTTGTCCCCCCTCCAATACAGCTTTCAACTCAGGTATAGAGGGACATTTATCTGTAGCATGGTTATCTGCACAAATTTCACATTTATTAGTTTCTTTAATATCTTGAGGACATTCTCTTAAAGGATGCTTTCTTCTAGATCTAGGATAGAAAATAGACATTATCTCTTGCTCTTCTACAAGTTTCTGCTGAAACTTCAAAGAGTCTATTTGTTTACTAACAATATTCATTATTTCAATTTTCATATTTTCCATTTTGTTTTCTAATCCAATAATCATAGCATCAGTAGATTCAGTTTTTCTGTTTTTATTCTGAATTCCTTTACCAGATCTATATTGATTCCTTGATAATTTCCTGTACAAGTCGCGGATCTGATCAAAAGCCTTTTGAGCAATATCCGCTTGTCCTAATAGATTTAAATTATTTCTAGCATCATCAGTGAACCCACGTAAGAACAACGTTCTAATGGTACTTAGATCAAATTTGTGCTTTGACCTTTGAAGGATATACAGGAATATCTCCAAGTAGTCCTCTAAAGTCTCACCATCATTTTGCATAATAGTAAATATTTCATTTTGAATATATCTAGTTTTACAATATTCCTGATATTTTGACAAGAGCAGTCTCTTCATTTGCTCCCAAGAAGATATAATGTTTCCTCCTAGTCCCATGAACCAGCGGAGTGTTGCGTCCTTGAGGGTTGCAGGAAACAACTTTAACTTCTGGGCATCAGATGAATAATCATAAATCCTACACAAAATATCAAACTCAAATAAGAAAGAGTCTGGGTCTTCATGTACCTTACCATAAAAATGAGGAAGAGCTGATGGTGAAATGTTTTTCATTTGTACTTGTGTATCAGGATCCACAATTGGGAATCTGAAAGTGGATTGTTCCTCATTTACCTGATTTTCACCACTTCCTTCTGCATGGTCTTCCATATCTACCATTGTTGTTCTTCCACCCGAACCACTCTTAACAGGCTGAGAAGGCTGACTATGGATTCCAACAGTCCCCTTCTTCCCCTTTATGGGTTGTGTCACACTTGAACCACTACTACCAGGGCCTAGGTGGACTGTTCCTGCGTGATGAGTCTAAGTTTGTTTGGACTTTATGCCTGCAAAAGAAGGCCCAATGTGAGTTTTTGTTTTAAATTTGTCATTGTTTCTTTGGCCCCTAGTGGGCTTCGGACCCCTACCTCTTTTAGGCATTCATTTCAAAAAATGAAAAAAACGAAATTCAAATAAAAACTGCAAGTTTAAAAGAATAAATCAACACCTATAAATTCCTTCAAACAATAGAAGCACACTGCAGAAAAAATAATAGTAGACTTACCCCTATTGCAAAAAATGGAAAATTCTTACCAATTCAAATCACCTCCCCAGCAACGACACCAAAATGTTGGGTGCAGGAATTGTGCTTGAGAAAACTCCTCAACACTTAATTGTCAACCCGAGGGTTTCGTAAACTTAGAGACGAAGCACAGGCAATGCCATAAATGGTATGAAATTTTCCTATCTCTAATCCTACTTCTTAAAGGAAATGCTTTGCAGAATCAGATAGAAAACAATCGAAAAGGTAATTAACACCAAGGCAACTCTAGTGCTGGAATGTAAAAGACAATTTGCATGTAAATCAAGTAAAGAAATTCCACACAACAGAGAAAAACTTAAATGATGAAATGAAATTCTATGTTTGTCTTCAGATGGATAGTCAACAGTCTGACAAGTGGGCCCTTGCAGAATTCTATCTTCCTTCTGATCTTCCTTCCACACAAACAACCTGTCCTTGCACTGTTACAATATGCTTGCACTAGTGCAGGTACAATATCTCTGTGCAAAAGTATATGTGACCTCCCTTACTAAAGACTTATGTCTTAGTGAAGGTGCTCTAAGCCTAAGGGCTTAGAGCACTTTGTTTCTGTGACAAGAGACCAGCTCTTGCACCAAAGCAGAGTTTCCTTCACCTAGTTTCCAAATTACTTTTGAAAAGACTGAAAGATGTGCTAGAAAAGAATTGCAACTGTAAATGAAATTCTAAAGTAAATTATTTGTGAAAAAGGAAATGCTTCAATTCATTAAACCTTGCAAAGGAAATAAACTTCATGAAATAAAAGCACTTTAAAAGAATCAAACAGTAGCCTAAATATTTTGCATGTGTTAATCAAATTTGGTACTTCACCCAAAATGCTTATGTTCTTTGCAAGTATAATATGATAATTTGATACAACTGCTTCTAGATCTTTTAAAGATGAACTTTTAATACTGAAGACAGTTACTCAATTAATGGTTCATTCACTTGCGAAATAACTGAAAATAATATGCAGGTAAGTGATTCATTGTTTGCTACAATGAATGACTAGACCAAAGTGTAGGCAACAACATGCACTGGTGCAGGAAAGAGTTCCTTGCATGATTCGATTGAAAACAAATTAAAACAGAGAATGAGAGTAAAGGAAATGCGAGAAAGATATTTCATAAGAAAAATAAACACAACTACTCTCAAACCACAGATCCGTTTCACATGTTAGATACGAAAGATATTTTAATTCAAAAATTAAAGATTAATGATTAAAACTATAACATCACATATCTACAAAAGAAATAACCACATCGTCTTTTTGAATAGCGAAAGCAAGAGGGGTAAACAAGCTGGGTTGGCTGGGCTCTAGCCAACCAACTCATTCCCCTTCTAAGGAATGAAAAAGCTCAACACTTCAAATGGACATCACATATAGGCTAAACGATGTGTATTCAAATCATGGTGGTTCTCTTGTATTACTCGATTTGGAAAATATACATTACAGAGTAGTCTAGCCCCAGAGCTGAGGTGATAACCAGATTACACAAAACAAAATTACAATTGATGGTTCGATAGCTTCCTACCTATGATCTATATCATATATATCCTTTTGGCTCTAGGTCGTTTACACTAATTACAGATATTTCTTGTTCAGGCCTTTCGGCCGAACAGACTTAGAAAACCGAAATTACAAACTTGGCCAGCAGTTATAATACACATGAACTTCGCTTGGTCATAACCTAACTTTGGAGAATAATCCCTGAATGCGTGCCACCTATTATCCTACTTCAGTTCATCAGCAGTTAGACTCAGAGTCAAGGATCGAGACCCATCCTTGTGGAAGATTTAGCTTCTTGAAAATCTCGAACAGTCTTCGTGGCGGTGCAGGAATCTACCTGCACTAGTTAACTCATTCATCATTAACAGTAAGTTCCACGATTACTCTAGGAAATCAATATGAGTTACAAGAAGTAAGTAAATAGGCATCAAATCTATATAAAAGATTAATAAAGTGTTGTAATAAATCTTAATATAAAATATGAGCATGCGCAGGAATGGGTAACTATCTTGTACTAGTGAAGGAAAGAAGGGTCTTTTATTGAGATAAAATAGAGGTTGATATTGATGGAAATGGGGTAGAAAATAGGGCAATTTAGGATACCAACAATCCTTTATATTTTCACAAACCTACACTACTCCCTCTGAGCCCTAGAATCATCCTCGAAACCCTCTACATCATTTCCCATCACTCCCATATAGTTAGAAGACCCTAAAAGAGAAGGAATTACTGCTACAGGAAGGCAGAATGTTGCTACAAGAAGGAAGAAACTAACAAATTATGCTAAAAACTAAAATGGTAGTGCATAAGAGATACCTAATAAAAATAGAGAACTCCACAACCCATTAGGCAATCATTTAGGCCACAAAAGAGAAGAAGAAGGCAAGAACACATTTACCATCAAAATAGAACTCAAACCCCACTAATGAAAAGAGACTTTCTAAGGGTCTCTAATCTCTTTCTAGCTTTTTTCCAAGGCCTAAAAGATGTTATAGAAAGGGGATAAAGGCATGGAAAATCCGATCCAAAATGGCATTGCAGGGCATGGAAGTCAAGTTGAGGGCCTACCCTAGGATAAGACTATCATTTATGCTCAAAGCATGTTTAAACAAGGTGCTACAGGGTTTCCTATAGTTACTATAGAAATTATTATAGGATGTCCTAGTTTAGTACAGGATCTTATCTAAGGGCATTTTGAGGGTTCCAAAGGTTTCCAAATGGTGGAAAATCGTAGCAGGAGATTGGAAAAATATGTGTAAGGCCTTGCCAAATCAAAAAAATCTTAAAGAACCCATCTTGCATAAGGGGACAAAGGCAGGAATGTACAAATCAAGGAGGCCACCAGGGCCATGAATGAGGCACAATGAGGTCACTAAGTTTCTTAGAGGATGAGAAACACTTTCAGTAGGGGATAATAATGGGCCTCCAAATTAGACATAAATTAAGGCCCATATAACCATCCTTCAACACACTAAACCTCTATTTTTGCATTCGATTATGTATTTTTAACTTTAATATGTTCATTAGGAAGGTTTATGGATAATTGCATATTTGTGCCTAATATTATTTATTTTTGTGGAATATTGTGAGAATATTGGGCAGAATATGAATATTTGGAGGACGAGATAATTTAGGGACTTTCTGTCTACTAGAGGTGGAAAAATATTAAATAATAAATCAAGAAGATATTTTGGTATTATTGCATAGATTTTGGAGCTCCGATGATTGAGAAAATCTAGGAATGTGTTCCCTGTCATTTAATGCAGATTCCTAGTATTGTAAACCAAATCCACTATTTGAGGGATTTTGGTGGGGAAATATTCCTCCTTTCATGGGGAATGCTTCCTAATCATTTTGTATAAGTATCAAGTCGAATTTTCCACTAGGGGTTGATTTTTCTTAGTCTTCTTGTGGAGAGAAGTAGTATTTTTGCAGCTCCACTGTCACTTTCTGTAGGGATGTAATTGTATCGATGGAAATAATGAACATTGGTGCCATTTTTAGCTTCTAATTATTGGTGTCCTTCATAGGACTCCGATTTTCCTTAGTCTTTGCCATCTCAGGAGCCCCATAGCCCTTTTGTATCATTTACTCTTCTTCCTTTCACTTCTTATTCACATGCATCTCTTATTCTTGTTTTTTCCTGTCTGTGCATTTAGTATTAATGATTTCTTGTTGTAAGATTGGGTTAAATGGTTGAATTAATTTATTTTTTAGGATCACAATCATCTTTTAATCATAGGAATAGATTTGGAAGGTCATAGTAATCATTTAGCTACTTGAATTAGTTTGCTTATTCCCAAATCTAGATTCCCGAAAGTCCCTTGTGGCAAATAATAGTAAATTTCTGCTATTTTTTAGAGCCTCCTAATGAGTTTCAATTGATTTTATTCCACTTGCATTAGTTCATAAAAAAGTCCTAGTTAATAAAAAATTTGCCCCATTTCATTTGTACTTGATTAGGTTAGGCATTTGATAGATGTACTAGCTCACTAGTTCTCGAATTTCTAGATTTTAGACTAGTAATATTTTGATATTTTTTAGCATGGGTTAACAGAGGTCTTTTTGAGTGATTCCACTTGGAATGGTGACCTAATACATCCTAGTCAATAAAAAAAATTGTCCCGTCCACTTTGGATTTGGTTTTCTTGGTTATTCGATGAATTATAACTTCTTGTAGTAAATCTGTAACATCATGTAGTTTCCTATAGTACTCTTCCAGCGTGTATATGCTTGCAAATTTGCTCAAAATTATTGGTTTTGGTCCCATAGGGTTGAATCATGACCCCTAGGCTCTAAATCAATGGTTGAGGAGGGATAAAAACCAATTAGTACATGCATTTTTACAATGTAGATGAGGCCTATTTATTTGAATTCATGCTCTTAGGATTTCAATTACGCTTTGTTGTTCTTACCTAGGTGTCATCAAGAAATCTAGTGTCTATGCAGAGCTGCTAGTCCCACTAAGGCTAGTAGCTACCTTAGAAACAAACAAACTAAAACCACTTTCGTTTTCCTTTATGAGAAGTAGATAAGAGGGGAAAGAAGGAGACCAACCTCTGTCTTGCACTTGGTTCCTTGCTTGATTCATCTCATTTCTGATAGAGCTTTTCCACTAGCTTCCTCGTTTACCCAGCTTCAAAGAGCACCTGTAGAATCAAAGCAACATAACACTATCTAAGAACAGAGATCTACTATCATAAACAATATAGAACCAGATATATATTGACCACACAAATGCACATATCATCAATCATACAAGAATGTGGAGCAAAACTTGAATATCTTTATTAATAATCAAGAATAGCAAAGAGGATTACAACTAATTTTTCTGACCCAGTGTCATCCTCTCAGCAAGAAAGCCCTTCTTCACCTCATGAAAAGCTTAGATCACCCAACACTATGATATTACACCAAGAAACCAGCAGCACTTCCTTACAAGATACAAAATTCCAGCCTTTGGATCTCTGGGATGAGGGATCCATATATAGATGTTTGCAAGGGGGGTGAGTCAGCTTTTGAGATTTGATTAGTGTCCTCTCTCTGATAGTTCTTGATTCCACTTGGAGATTGATGATCTCTTACTCATCCCTGGGCGAATGCAGAGAGGCAAGTGTCACAGGAGAAGTTTCTGGAAGATTCCATGATCCTCCACCTTGCAGATTGACCCTGCCATTTGTCCACTCTCACCCATTGCACCCCATAGAAGGAATTTTCAATATGTATCGCACCTCCCATGTGTATTTAGGTGGGATGCAGCGCACTTTGACCATGGAGCAGGTGAAATGGTCCAGTTTTGACCAATTCTGAGTAGTTTTTCATGGAGAACTTTTTGGAGATGCTGTAATCAGTTGACCTTGTTCTTTTAGGGGTTGGAACAACACTTTTAGGGACTTAAGAGCCCTTGGTTTATGGACATTTATGATTGGGGTTGTAGTGCCCAAAAATGTCTATAACACTTGCCCCCTAAAGCATGAGGTCGTTAATCGTTTTTGATGTCGGGTGAAATGCTTTATCATGAGGATCTGAAGTTTTTTCAAGCTGGAAGGTGACCTGTAATAAGATACAATACAACACATTATCTTCATAACATTTTCATGATCTAGCTGAGGCGGGCTTTCCCATGCTCAGCTTTATAAATTCATTTTCATGTACACAAGAGAGACAATCGTCTGTGTGCAGACTGATGATTCTGGTAGAGACATCATCCCTCGGATTGGATGATTATCTGTGCAGAAATGATGTACATTTGATGTCTTTATTTTCCTGAATATATATCGCAGCCCGGATGGATGAAACTAGATCCGGGGTCTTCAATCTCGTTCGATCTTCACTCAAAGTACATCGCCTGATTACCAGCCAATGATGTAAGTTGTTAACAGGCGCGAGAGGAATCACCGATAATGATGATGACCCTCAAGGTACTACAGTACAATTCACATGGTGTAAATAAGGGACTTGGCGTCGAACACCACGCAAAATCGTTTGGTCAAAGGCCATTGATGTAAACCTGTCGCTGGAAGTGAGAAACTTGCCATTGAGGCATGCAAGCTTCAAAGTACTGAAAGGGTTGTTCCTAGATCAACTTCTTGGATGATGAGTTGATGTCGACAAGAAGCGATCTGTCATAGGAGGGCCTTAGTGAATCCCACATCAATGACACGGAATGGAGCAAATGATTTTAATAGAGGTGAAAACGATCTGACAACATAAGATTCAGGGTGGCGGTCATGAAAGAATGGAGTGTAAATGTATTGCAGTGGATGAGACACAAGTGAATTCTCTGAGCGACTTCTCTTGAACATATCGGTGACACTGACATGATGGATTGGTAGCATTAACCCCAAATATGGATGGTGTGATGGACCAATGGTGGTATGACCAGTGAACGGAACAACCCAACCCGACTCGGATGCGGAGTGAAAGTGTCATGTTCAAGAGCGACTTGCTACCAATAAATTTTCTTCAAGTTTTCTTCCCAATCTTTCCCTAGTCATTACTGACCAGTACCTCTTTATTTTTGTCAAGCTTGAGGAGGATAACATATGCTTGTTCTATAATCTACCCTTCGGGCAAACCCATCGCTATGTTTTAACGAGCCTAGTGATAGTGAAACTCGTTCTTGTCTGTACGGACAAGTTTGTCGCTATTCGGTTTTAACGAGTTTAGCGACAAAGATAACTCGGTCCTTTTCAATTTTAGAGAGTCTGAAAAGGGACGTAAAGAAAACTCCAATAATCCTTTTTCGTCATATAATCCCTTAAGTCCGAAAAAGTATAAAACAATACAAAAGGGATGATTTTTCAGTATTTTTAACGAGCCGAACAAAACAAGCGCTCGATCGTTTTGTGTAATAATCCCTCAGGTCCTAAAAGATTAAAATATAAAGGAGGGATAACACTTCCGGTCCCTTTAACGAGTTAGAGAGGCCAATTGCTTGGCAATATTTTCATATTTTACGAGTCAGTTGAAAAGAGCTTAAAGGAGACTCGTTTTTTGAGGAACAAGTGATAAATTTGGGTAGCAGCTAATTCCAGGTAAGGTTTGGAATTTTCCAATCATGGAAGTGTCACAAGGATGGCTAACCGGATCACTCTTCGCAGTTGTTCCTCAAAAGGGTAAGCAATCAAATGGAGGCGAATGATCGGCCAGTACAGAGTGGAGGTGATGATGAGAACATGACCAAGGCTTCAAAGGCTGATAATAATACATTCATGATGGTTATTTACCAGAAATTGGTTCATTTTTTAATGAGATTAAACTCTGGGGGAACATTTGCTCATTGCTTATGTTTATTTTTTAACGAGCTTGAATTCTGCATTAAAACTGCTCGATCCAGTCGTATAATAAGGATGTCTCATTTAAAATGGCATTTTTTCAAAGCTTTGCCCCGCATCCTTTATTTGTGCAAGTTAGGAAACGCCCAATCCTATGAGTTTAAAGGGTTAGACGACCCATAAATTTAAAAAAATAAATGGTCACTCTTTGCTTGCACGCCAAAAGGTTTGCATGCCCCCAGGTATAGCGAAGTAGAGTTTCCAGGTTACCCCTCAATTTGTAGACAAAACATTTTTTTTATCGGGAAAGGCATACCTTTTAACAGAGGTATCTTATTCCGGTCTAACCACATTTTCCTAAATGGATGGGTGTGTCAACTAGTCATATATCCTTTGCGGAAACCTACCCTATACCCAAGGTTTTCCTGTCGAAATAGGCCAGGGTGCATGCCCCCTGGGTTTCAGTCATATCCTTCGAATCACTTGCGCTCATCAGGAGGACGGACTGGGGATTGATGAGACATTCCTTGCGTGAAAAGACCATTCAGGTATGGTATATGACTATTTGCTATGCGTGAACCAGGGAATGAAAGCTGGTCTATGAGCTTGACCACTCTTCCTTCATGCAGAAAACACATTACTCTAAAGAGTGAGGAGACAATGGCTCCCATGCAATAAATATAGTCGCATCCAAGGAGTAGATTATAATCCAGGGGTCCTTGGACTACCATTACGTTCATGTGAACGGTTTTCCTTCTCAATGTTATCAGCACATTGGGAAGGATCCCTAACGGTCGACTGGTTCCTTTGTCAAGGCCTGTTATATTTCTCATCTCAGGCAAAAGTGATGGCGAACCAAGCGCTTTCCAAGTAGTTGAGGAAAGGATACTCACAGAAGCCCCTTCATCTATGATGCTACCGACCATGACCATTCTATATATTTAAGAAATGATTCGAAATGGTACACTAGCCGGTAAACGAGGTCTGCCTAGCAGATTCCAGTCGAAGGAAACAACTAGGTTGCTTGGAGGTGGGACGGAATAAACGGTCGGATACGACTTTGACGAACTTCCCTCCTGCGGTAAAGGAACAGGTAGACTGCCCCCATGTTCATTGGAGTTTGTGCTTAAGAAGAGAATTTGGACGGTGTCGTTCTTGTTCTCTCCGGTGACTGTATCATCCGAAGATGGATCCTCTGAAGTCAAGACCGGGTCAACTGCCGCCTCAACCTTTTGACTTTCGTCTGGTATGGATTCAGATGGTTTATCTTCAATGATAGATGCTTCAATTGACCACAACAGCGTGTCGGCCGGATTTTCAACTAGTGACAGACTCGACAAGATCTTCTTATATCCAGGAGGAAGCCGTAACGGTGAAACCAGATGGTCGTCCAAAACTATTTTAGCCTCGTCTAAGAAGGGACAATGGTGGATGGCATGATCGCCTTCACACAGTTTACAAGGAAATTTACATTTTCCTTTTAGTTCAGGGGCTTCACTTTCACTAGTTGACGGTGTATCTTCAACATGATCATCCGAGGTTGATGACACCGGATTGTGCAAACAAGGAGACCAGTCTCTTAAGATCCGAGGGATGTAAGGACAATCTCGATGATAGTGGTCTCCTTTGCAAATGACACATGGCAATTTAGGCCTAGATGGTGCAGTGTGTGGATTTTCGCTAGACAATGCCTGGTTGCCCCTTTTCGCCTTTGGCTCCTTCTTCTTCTTCTCTTTTTTCTTCTTCTCCTTCTTCTTCTCAGTTACTTGATTTTTGGCTTTACCAGCTTCATCAAGCGAAGAGGAAGGAGGAGAGGGAGAATTGGATGAAGTAGAAGGTTGGGGGGTAACTTTGGTATCGTTTAGTTGCTGACGTGATTGTTCAGGAATCACGGTGTTCTGAACGACAGAGGTCGAGAAGAGCCATACGGGCAAGCCGATTGTCAATCTTGGAAGCAACAATGTGGCCATATGTGGTGCACCAACATCTCCCCAAGAGGAGAAAGGACTAGGATTTCCCCCAAGGGGAACTTCTTGGTTGGAGGACTCCATTTTCCTCAACCTAAGACCAACGTAGGAAAGGTGATGTTTATTCCGATTAAAATAAATTTTAGACACTTTGACACAACTTGTTTTTTCAATTTTTAAGAGTCGAGAAAAAACAAAAGATGACTCTAGTCACCTTCGATTTTTAATGAGCTTGAAGTGACAAGTGCTGAGATGGACCTTTTCCTTTAAGGAGTCTGAAAAGGAACGAAAGAGACTACTCTGGAAATCTAGACAGAGGGATTACCAAACCAATCGCAAAACTGCAGAATACTTTTTACGGTACGATAGTCAATATTCCTGAATGTTGTGTTCAGTTCATTGCGATCGATAGGGTGGCAGACATGGCTTCCTATGGATAAAGGATAAAACCTATTGTGGTATCCCAATATATACTCGACGGTACATGGGACCACAAGTCCGTACTGGCACTTATCGTCTCAAAGTGGAGGAATCACCCAACCAGCGATGAAAACAATAGTTACCAGGCTTTACGATGCTGGAATGCATCTCTAGCCTAGACTTCTAAATGTTGTGCGTTAGGTTCCAAAGCATTTTTAGATTCATTGAATTTATTTTACAGTTGATCTTTCTTAAGAAATTTGCCTTTCAGGTTCACCACGTGATGTAGATGTACAATTCCTAAAATGCAATCTAAGATGATAAACAATCATTTAATCTTCTTTTTGCAATGAAAATCCTAGCTACTAAGGAAAGAGAGATGATATTCTTTCAACATAGAGCAGAGAGCACACGCTATATGCACTGTCCTAAATCAAACCAACAAACAGTCTAAATGCAAATGCACATGCATGTATTTGTTTTCAGCCTTCTGAATGTGTGAATGATAAAAAAGAAAGTCAAGCGCAAATCTGAATTATTTTCAAAGCGACTTTACTAACAAGTTTCTTTTCAAGACAAAATGAAGACAATGACGACACTCTGCGATTTGGAATTTAAAACTTGCTTTGGACACTTGAAAAATTATTAATTCAAATCAAATACAAGAGTAACAGTTTAATCGACTATCAAGAACAATCAGATTCTCTTTTATGACTAAAAACGACACTTGCGACACTTTCAAATCAAGAAATGACAGTTCAATTACGTTACTTCTTTGTAAAAGAGAACTGAAAATGGCTCAAAATACATAAAACATTTACAATTCTTTGCACAATAGAGGCGGAATAATGGCAAGGAAGGGGGTTTCAATAGAGGTATACTGACTACAGACAGCAAAACTCCTGAATAGAGCTGAAAAGAGTGAACACAGAAACCAAAATCTAAGAGCGGAAAAGGTACTGTCTGATCAGTGCACCTGTAACACAGGGAAAGTGAGATGCAGCGCACCTACCACACTTGGGAAGTGTGATGCATCCAGATTCCAGAGAAGAGACAGTGCGATGATCCAGGGACGAGACTTCAACTAGGTTCCGGGTCACAGTTTGCAGCTCAGTTCAGGGATTTAGGCCGAGCAAGTGGTAATCAGTAAATCAATCACAGGGGTAGATCTAAGGAGGTTACTAGAGCCACCACAAGGGCAATTAGAGAGCTTGTAAATCAATTGTTCAGTTCATAAACAAAACCCAGAGATAGACTGAAGCAGCATTGATCTACTTTGCACTTGCATAGAAAATGCAGTTCGAAGGCTAGCTGGTTTGACTTCAGGCTCCGTCTGTAATTTTATAGGCAAACAAATATAGACAAACAAACACTCTATTCGCTCCCCAGCGGAGTCACCATTTTGTTATCAGGAAATCTAGTGTTTATGTAGAGCTGCTAGTCCCACTAAGGCTAGTAGCTACCTTAGAAACAAACAAACTAAAACCACTTTCATTTTCCTTTATGAGAAGTAGATAAGAGGGGAAAGAAGGAGACCAACCTCTGTCTTGCGCTTGGTTCCTTGCTTGATTCCTCTCATTTCTGATAGAGATTTGCCTCTCGCTTCCTCGTTTACTAGGCTTCAAAGAGCACATGTAGAATCAAAGCAGCATAACACTATCTGAGAACAGAGATCTACTATCATAAACAATAGAGGACTAGATATATATTGACCACACAAATGCACATATCATCAATCATACAAGAATGTGGAGGAAAACTTGAATAGCTTTATTAATAATGAAGAATAGCAAAGAGGATTACAACCAATTGTTCTGACCCAACGTCATCCTCTCAGCAAGAAATCCCTTCTTCACCTCATGAAAATCTTAGAGTCACCCAACACTATGATATTACACCAAGAAACCAACAACACTTCCTTACAAGATACAAAATTCCAGCCTCTGGATCTCTGGGATGAGGGATCCATATATAGATGTTTGCAAGGGGGGTGAGTCAGCTTTTGACATTTGATTAGTGTCCTCTCTCTGATAGTTCTTGATTCCACTTGGAGATTGATGATCTCTTACTCATCCCTGGGCGAATGCAGAGAGGCAAGTGTCACAGGAGAAGTTTCTAGAAGATTCCATGATCCTCCACCTTGCAGATTGACCCTGCCATTTGTCCACTCTCGCCCATCGTACCCCATAGAATGGCTTTTCAAGATGCATCGCACCTCCCATGAGTATTTAGGTGGGATGAAACGCACTTTGACCATGGAGCAGGTGAGATGGTCCAGTTTTGACCAGTTCTGAGTAGTTTTCACGGAGAACTTCTAGGAGATGCTGTAATCAGTTGACCTTGTTATTTTAGGGGTTGGAACAACACTTTTAGGGACTTAAGAGCCCTTGGTTTATGGACATTTATGATTGGGGTTGCAATGCCCAAAAATTTCTATAACACTAGGATTAATTTATTTTCCATTTCGAGCATTTCCATTTATGGAATTATTTTAGGATCTGATTTTATTACATTCACTCCATTACATCATGACAGGGAAGGAAGAACACACTGTATGTTTTACATATAGTGTCGATACCTCTTAAGTTTGTATGAACCCCGGGTTGATAATTAAAGTTGGTATCCTTGGGAGTTGCAACATTCTTGTTGCAATAATGAGGCTCATCTTTGATCGCCCCCTTCTGTGCAGTCACACACCTTCCAATTTCCTTTGGCACCCCATCCCAGGAAGTCCATCCCTTGGCAAGGCTTCGTCACATCATAAGATATAAAAACCAAGGCATATACCTACCTCAAAACCATCATACCAGACATAGCATGCTCATGGAAATCAATGGACACTATTGGGTACCAGTGTCCCACACTGGCCCTGCTCCTGAAGTGATTTACCAACATAGTGTTGCATGTTCCAATTCCTTTTGCTAATGCTGCTAATTCTTGTAGTAAGTTTCAACCATCCAACCGATAATTTTCATGTTTTCTTGTACCAAGCACATAATTCCATTAGACTCAAAATGAATTGAAATAAATTCAAATACTACCTCATTGGTGGCATTTCAACAAGGTACACTTGCAATTTTGTTTACTTCCTGTCACAACAAGTCAAACTACTTGTTTGATCAAATCATCATGTATAAACACATCACATCCTGTTATCTTAAAACACAACCATCATAGATCAAAATCATGAATTGCATGCAGTCATCATAAACCATAATTATAGATCACATGTAACCATCATAAATCAGAGTCATATATCACATGCATAAAAAAACTAAAATAAGATACTCATACTTATCCTTTAATCGATCCTTTGCTTCTACCCATGTTCTTTCTCTACACATATTGGATTGGTTGCCACACCTGGAAAGCACCCAGTTCCTTTACTTCTCTTCAACCACGTACCCGTACACACAAAGTACATCACAACGCATACATCCACACATAGTGTACAACACCACACAATACACACACCTACACCTGATGTACAACACAACACATACAACTACATCTGGTGTACACCACAAAAAAAATACACACGCCTACATCCAGTGTACAACACAACACAATGCATATATGTACACAACGTACAATATAACAAATACACTTTTCATGATGCCACGACTACACAATGCACATATGTAGTATCAAATGTAAACAACATAGCATGTACAGCATGCAAACAATACCACATGTACAACATGCACACAGTACCACTTGTACACAACATGACCTGCATAATGTGTACACAACATCACATGTACATGACACCACCTGCCCAAGATATACACAATGCCACATGTACGTCGCACCACCTATACAATATGTACACAATGCGAGACGTACACAACAACGCATGCACGACATGTACATGACACCACATGTACACAACACCACATGCATGACATGTACACAACACCACCTGCATAAAACACCACATGTATAGCATGTACACCACACCACACGCTCATAGCACCACTTGTAAAATCATCCACACAACAACATATGTACATAGAACCATATGTACAACATGCACACAAAACCATATGTACATAGCACCCTTTGTACACAATATTGCATATCCAACATGCACACAACACCATATTCTCACAACACAACATATCCATCATGCACATAGTACAATATGTACACAACACCACATACCTCACATGTACATAGCACCCTTTGTACGCAACTTTTCATATCCAACATGCACTCAACACAATATGCTCACAACACAACATATCCATCATGCGCATAATACAATATGTACACAACACCACATACCTCACATGTGCATAGCACCATTTATACCTAGCATTATATATGGAATATACACGCAACACCATATATACAACAGGCACACAAAACCATATGTATAATTACTAAATATACAATATGCCCAACATATACACAACAGTAGCACTACACATCCAAAACCACATTGTCTCTACCAAGCAACATTGCTTCTAGTGTCTTTCCACTATTAATGCATGTTCCAGCATGTTGTCGATCACATTGTTTCAATTCCACTGATGTATCCCTCGGTATTACTTGTCCATAACATAAACATAGTCATAGTACAAGCATATAATATCAATTCATATCCACATGATATTAACCTTGTATATATGTCAGGGTTACTCTCCCCACTTAATTCCTTATAAGACTAGGAACCTCTTCATGTCATTCACATGCATAAGCAGTCATTCCTCCACAAGAATGATCCCTGACAACCCTGTCAAACAATGACATACATACATACATATATACATATAAACATCATCTTAAAACAAGCATGATCCCTAGTAAACCTGTCAGAAAACGACATACCTACATACACATATGCATATATAGACACCAACATAGTCACAATATCAACATAATTAATAGATATCATAAGGTCTAGGTTAAGACAACTCCCTTTATCCATGTAACACATGCACAATATTGAGAAAAACCATTCTCAACTTAGCCAAGGCATCTATTATCTCAGATCCATTTAGTTTACATTTTATGTTACCTTTCTCATCGTCGTCCTGCCACCCTCAATTGACCCAACCAATCCAACTAGTGGTCATACTCTTGCCTTCAACTACCCTTATACATGCACCAAGCTTCATCCAAGACTTACCTTACCTATCAGGTACCACATATTCCTCCCCGAGCTCCATTAATTTCTCTTTCCCAACCAATCCCCAAGACCCTGAAAACATAAAAGACAAGAGAAATAATAAACAAGAAGAAAACTATGAAAAACCAATAGCAATATGACACCACAACAAAGTGGTATGGCCATACACTAGACGTAAACAAAGCTGCAATCAAGTGTAATAAATCAAAAAATAATAAAAGCACAAGACTAGCAACAAACACCATGACTCAATCCCCCTGGTTCCCAAAGCCTCCAAGGGAAATTTCAACCTGACCCTTCTTCAAGACTTCATGGCAGTATCTTTTTCCATGCAATCTCATGTATACTGCAATAAAAACATAACTTTCAGTGCATAAATAAATCCAACAATATACCTGATACCTTACCTTACTATGATAAGCATGTTGCCTTGTAACTAAATACATCTGTGCCATCTCTCAAGGGAGTCCAATTCCCTTGATGAATCTAGCTATAACTAGACACCAACTGTTGTACTTGTCAAATACATGTCCATGAATATATCACATATCCACATAATTGTTGAATTTAGGCTTTTGTGATCCATATCAAGTTTTTTGAGAAGATTTTTCAACGTAAATCATATTAGAATGAATTTGTAGACGCGTTTCGAACCAACGAGTGTGGTTCATCGTCAAGACAAGTTGAAGAACCAGATTCTGGTTGAATGTTAAATGGATAGAACAAATCATCCAACGGCTATATTTGACCAGGCAACGACTATATTGGACTGGGAAACTAGACTGGTTAACGACTATATTTGACTGGGAAATGGCTGACTAGACTAGACCAAGGGATAGGGACAAGAAAATATAATTAGTTAAATAGTTAGTAAGTCAGTTATATATATTATCATATTTAAATAAGGTAATGTATATATTTAATTAATAGGAATCAATTAGTTATCGAAAGGACTTATATTAAAGTTATATAATTAAATATTTAGTTAGTTAATTGTAAGTTAGTTTTGTTATAGTTATTACCATAACAATTAATTGTTTGTATAACCTATTAATAGACCTTATTAATAAAACTATTAAAATAAATATAAATAATTTCAGACAAATTAGGGTTGAGAAGACTTCCTATATGAAAAACACTCATTCATTTGGAATTAGGGTTTCCAAACATATCCAAAGGAATTCTCACCCATTTCCTTTCTTTTACCTTTTCCCTTGCTACAATAAAGTCTTACTATGTACTGTCACATCACCTCGTTGTTAGTTATATAAAAAAAATCAGCCATTACCTTGTCATGTTAATGCAAAGCATGTTTTCTTGCAACTACTCACACATGTTGATCACATGTTCCAAAGACCAAGACAACATATCTATTAATTTGAAATCAACCTTTACCAAGTATAAAAACTATTTCATAATCAACCATCAACCCACATTCATCAGTCATAACACATAATGCTACAACTATCATGTACTTACACTCACATACATAGCAGTTGTCTCAACACATAATGTGTTAGTACAACCATCTTAAAACAAGACCATTCATTCGTGAAATATTATAGATACATAATGATATCATGCAAGTAATTAAACATTGAGACAATAGATATATGACATAATAGACACAAAACACTCAAACACCAAATAAAAAACATAATCAAACATTCAAACAAAAAGTAGATGACAAAATCAAACTCATACCTTAATGTATCTCAGGGGAGGTTATCTCATGTGCACAATCAATCTAGATTTTCACAATATAAATTCACAACAACTCAAATAAAACATAAATAAGGTAATGATATCCATAATAGTAACTAGCTAGTATGGTCACATCATAAACTCATAAAAATTTCCATTCATGCATAACAACCACATATGCACAGTTAGTCTAGATTAGTATGACATCATATGACAATATATCAACTCATACCTTAATGTCATAACCATAATCATCTGCATAGGTCAATCTACATTAGCACAATACATATAACATCAAGTTCTTAGTTGTAATAACCCTAGTCATCAAGTTAACTAACATATAACAACAACAAGTTAACATATAACATACTCATCAACAAAATATAACATACTCATCAAGTTAACTAACATAAAACACAACAACGGTGCATATAACAACAAGTTAGTATCATTCATGACAATTCGACATGTGAATATGACCATAATGATTCATTGACATATACCATTCATATATCCAAAACAACAACAAAATGACAAACATATATATAACCCTAATGCATATAACAATCCATTAACTAACATACTTGCATGCCAAACATACAATACATGTATGACGATTTTCTTTTATCCCCAAAGTCTAGTGTTGCAACCTCGCTCTAATAGTCTGCATCTCCTACTCTATCTTAACCAACATATCACCATTATATCTTATTAACAACATCATGATGACACCAACTACATACAATGTCCTCACAATGCATATCTAACCTATTATGCACGCATAACCATAACCATAAAAATGCATGCACAATAACCTATAGACAATGTCATGCATGGAAAATGCATATACAACTGACATGCATTAATGACAAACACATCCCGACAACAACATCATCAACGCCTACATGGAAACAAAATGATAACAATGACCACTGCCATTCATACATAATAAGCACATATAAAACCTTCATGCATGCATGACAATCCACATTCCGCACATCCAGTCGAGGGGGTGAACCATGCTCTGATGCCGCTCTATAATGCCCTCCTCCCACACTTACCAAATATTGTCGATCCACCAGGGTAAACATGTGATGAAGAGTCACTATGATATGATTCAACTCCCTAAGTACAGTCAAGGAAGTGGAACTGATGAACCAACGCTTACAAACCTCCCTTAGGTGCTACAAGACCCCTAAGATCTAGTCCACCACTCCAAGTTCCCAAACCCTAAGTCAACCTAGCCTTTCAATTAATTAAATGAATAATATCTCCCATTACATGGGCATGCATGTGACTTGGACCCTCCAGTTGCTCCCACAATTCTCGCAATGGAGAAACTATAGTCGTTTTTAGCTAGTTCTGTGCCAGAGATTGTGAGATTTAAGCCACTTTTACACGACTAGTCTCCAAACCATTGCTTGGAACTTGATGAGACTCTCTGAGACAATAAATGACACCAATAAAAGGCCTCTAATGCAAAACTTGATCAAGGAATTGACCTAACCAAGCCCAACCATGACAAGCATTTTGTTAAAAATGTCACAAATATGCAATCTACAGGTCATAATAATAGATTTGAGTATAGGGGTATCATAATTATCTGAGAATTGCTAAGAAGCATTAATTCCTTTTCACATTAGTTTCATTACCATATATTACGTAATATATTCATTGTTCATTCATTTACAAAACAAAACATTATGAGAGCCATACATCATAACTGTCATAAAATATGCTCATAACCAACATATAATCAACATAAATAACAAGGATATTTTAGCCACAAATACCACATATAAAAAAGTATTTTTACCCTTAAATACAAGAGGAACCACCGTTACTAGTTCAAAACGTCGATCTAAAGAAAACTGATGTGATGAATCCGGAAGATGATCTAAAAATAAGCTCTTATTAACATATGCAAAATGCAACCAGATCTAGGACATCCACATTCCACCCAGCCATAGATTGGCTGAACCAAATCTCTCTTCAGCCAATCACCCCCGTGCCATAATCCAAGCATGAATGTTGGATCTCATGAAACAAATCCATGAAAATCGAACCAGGGCTTCTAGACGCCATACCAACTCAACCCTCATCCAGTGATTCCACCTCATGGTCGAACATCACTAACCATCACTATATGGTCTCTACCCAATTTGTCTAGGGCTCCAAAGCATGTGTTTCGACCAAGGCTCCAAGACTAGTAACTCAACCCAAAATTCTTGTCGGGCTCTAGAGAATTTGTCCAACCAAGACTCCAGGACTAGTAACTCAACCCACCAACGACTCCAGAGCATTTTTCCAACCAAGGCTCTAGGAATAGTAACTCAACCTCAGTTGTTACAGGGCTTTAGAGTGTTTATCCAACCAAGACTCCAAGAATTAATAACTCAACCCACAACCAAATTGAACATGAGAACCAACCATAAAACAAAAGGGAAAGTCTCCAACAACACCATGGCTATCAAGGAAATGGCAAGGGTAGGAAAAACCAATATCAATCTAGGCAATCCTCTATGCCAATGATAACTCCTAACCAAAAAACCACATGCATGTGCCATGCATGCCAAAACTAGCAAGGAAACCATACATGCAACTCGATACTTGCAAGGAAAACCCACTATAGTTGTTGATCCTGATGTCCTCTTTCACTCTCTCGCTTTTCCTTTTCCTTCTTGCTCCAAATACCAAGTATGCCACACTCCTCCAAGAGTGCTCCAAGAAACTCTAAGTGTCCAAGAGTATGAGAGAGACAATAGAAGAGAGCTCCACCATAGAAATGAAAAAAGGTTACCAACTGATCCTTAGAAGCCTTTTTATCAATGAGGCCTCTATTTTCTTCATTTTCCATTATTTTCCTTCATTTTCATCCTCACATGAAACCGGTGACCTTTCACCTTCCGTTTCTCCCAATTTCCATTATTTTCCATTGCCTTTGCCAACTTCCTTTAGACATCATAATTGAAATGAACACCCACTATGATGTTTTTCCCACTATTCAGCTTGGAGTACATGTCCCATGACCTTGGTCTTATTTTTATATTTAAATGGATTTTTAATCAGGGCTGTTACATTACATCAAATATATAAAATCGTGATTACATATGTCATTATGATTACCAAACCTAGTTACATATTTCAACACTCTCTCTTAACTAGGGAGGTATTCATAATCCATACAAGGTACTTGGACATTCTCAATATAAAGAATTCTCATAAGAAGAGTTAGATTGGTAACCCATATGTTTATCATCACATCAACCAACATTGTCACATAATAAGGCCTTGATTAATAGATCTATCTCTCTATAAGATCATAGCATAATGTTGGTGATACCGATGACTTATAGACACCATCATGATTGTCACTCAAGGAACATACCCCACCCGAGTGTTCACAGGGTGTGTCCTTATAGGACTATTCATATCTTGGATTCCCATTCCTTAAGGAATATCATTCCTGTACGACTATTCTTATCTTGGTTTCCCTACCTCATCCACAAATAATATTAGATGCGAGATGTTTACCCAATTCTCCATTATTTCTTCCAAAGTGAAGACAAGAATAATGTGTCTATCTCTCCCTCTCAACAAGGGAGGACATACCCATTCCTATGATGTAATGTACCCATTCCTATAAAAGGAATGTATCCAAGCGCCTTCTTAACCAGGGACTTGTCCACACTCCCTCTTAATCAAGGACTTGTTTTCCAACAACATCTCTTTGTTGGAGATCATGGCACTTTGGCAGACATCATGGCACTATCAGCTTCTAGGAGAGCTCCTCCTTTTGATTTCATGAATTTCATCTTTATCATTATGGAGCCTTCAAATCTTGGGAATTCTTTGTAGGGCATCAACCATACATCACTTTCATTCATGTCCTCCTTTATTTCATCGGAAAGTGATATAATAGTCCATATCTAGCTTTTATTCATACAACTACCTTTTCTACATCATGTTTCCTTCAGGATATTTCATCCCATCACATGAGTAATAGTTGTAGGTGACATTCACAAATATCCTTCGGTATCCATGTATTATCCCATCCAGATTGTAGAAATTCCCATTGTATATCAATAGATTATGAAATATACTAAAACACAATACAATATCTATTCTACCATAAACTTTGCGGAAGCTTAATCAAATTGAGCATGATCAATGAGAACACATATAATTGATAAGGAGGAATCAATCACACATAACACAGAAGAAATAACGCAAGGAAAGCCTCAGCCTAAAACCCCAACTCTGTATTATCATACAAGTGGATATATAGTTTGGATTACAAAAAGAATCAGCTCACAAGCTATCCTTCTCTCTCTGCAATCCATCTACTGCTCATAGATAGTCAAAGCCCTCTCTCAAACCTTCTCCTCTGCCCTCCAAGCCTCCTATTTATTTGTGCAATTTTTCTTGGTGTCCAGTGAAGCCACATGTGTGAATTGGCCTCTTCACACACTCACTAACCTCTGATCTAACTGCGCAGTCTTGAAGGAGATAAATCCTTCTCCATGGATGATTTTACTTTATAGGAAAAATCCATCCAACTTATAGTACATTGTCCCTCCTCTGATCTCAAATAGGTCTTTTTCTGAACTGAAATTCATGACTTATTCATGAGATAATATTCAGTTATCTGAAGTGCAACAGTTATATGCAAGCATGCATTAACTAACTGAAATCACATTAATTTAAACAAACTATTTAAATCAATCTAACTAGACTTGACTCAGTTAACTGAGCCAACTAATTACTACTCAAATTAGAACTCATCCTTATCTCTTTAACTCATGGATAAATTCCTTAATTAATAGAGAAACTGTTGCATGTCCCCACATAGACTTCATGTTTGATTTTTCACAACTAATTAACTCATGGTGAATTAATTTATTTATTTTCAAACAGCTGTTAAGTTCAAATTCGAATTTAACTTCCTATTTTAGTCCAGGGACTGACTAAAAATAGGAATCCATCCCAAACTACTAAAAATAGAATGCTATTTTGTTGAAAATGCAACAAGATGATGGAGCTTAGTGAAAAGGAGTCGCCTTCACTAAGTGAGCCCACAGGCTATTTTTGGCGCAAAGTCTATTTTTAGACATATGGATCATGGTCTATGAGTTGCAGGATGCTATTTGTGGATGATTGGTCATGTTGGTAAAAATAGATGGACTTCTATTTTTAGACATATGGGAAGTTTCTATTTTTAGACTACCAGGCTAAAAATAGAATAGTCGAATATTATTAGCTCTTAATAATATTTGGACTATAAACATTCTCTTATCCTCTTGGAGCACTTCAGTTCGAGCTACGGATGTGGCACATGCAACTACCAGAAGGAGATACACTTTTCTTATGGGTCAGTTGAGCTATTGCATGATGGACTTCAGTTAGAACTCAAGTGATTGAGTTTGGTGGAGTTGATGGAGTTGTGTTCAGTTTGACTTAGTTGAACTAGTTGTATTTAGTCTAAATGCAGAATACACTAGTGATGAGTGATGTGAATTAATTATTAATTAATTCACTAATTATTAACTCATAAAGCAGCTAAATAATACATCAGTTAACTCAGTGCATGGACAGTTCAGTGGAGACAGGTGTTAGAGGTGGAGACTACTATCAGTTGCGACTATAGCTGTGCATGAGATTTGCACAAATCATTGATGGAGATTGCCAATGAGGATTGCGTAGTACAAACCAAGGGAAAACGAGTTTGGATCAAATTTGTTCTCTTGCAGGATTGCGCAGTGGAGGCAAGCAAACGGTGGAGGAGATTTGAGGCATCAGATCTGAGCTAGTTTGTGTGTAACAAGTGGAGATAGTACTGAGTACTTGTGAGGAGTATTGTACTATGTATTGTTACATGTTCTCAATCAATATAATACACAGATAGTGTGGGGTTTTTAGCTGTATGTTTTCCCCAGATTACATACTGTGTTAATGTGTGCGCGATTGATGTTTCATTGTTTTTAATTCCGTAAAATTGATGATCAACGTAGAGGAGGTTATGTATTATGCATGCATTCCACAATAGTGTATAATTAGGATAATCTTTGTGAATAAGTTTCATATTATTCAAAATTTCTACATGGTATCAAAGCAGAGTTGATCATCAGATCTATTATTCAGAAAGTGTTTACATTTTATTTCTTCAGGCCTGTAATTGGGCCAGGTAGCCTCTGGATTCATCCTTCTTTTGGAAGGTGAGATATCCTGTAAAAGCCCATACAGTCAATCTTTGTACGAGAAATACTTTGTTCTCACGGATTTTAGATCAGAAGAGGTTGAGTTTTGAGCTGGTGGAATTCGAATTTGTAGTAGTGTTTTCTTAGTGTCAAAGTTGAAATGTCTTTCAATGGATTGTGATTTGAGTATGCTCTTGAGGGCAGCTCGAATTATATTGCATGGAAAGACAGGATGGAGGCGGTGTTAGATGACAATGGGCTGAAGGAGTTCATAGAGGCTAAGGTCCCAAAGCCTACTGATGCTGTTGAAGTTGTGGTTTGGCAAAAGAAGATAGCAAAGTGTCAAAGGATTCTATTGGAGGGCATGAAGGATCACATTGTGTCCAGCTTGCATGGAAAGGATTCTCCACATTTGATGTGGAAAGCGTTGACAGATCTATTCCAAAGCAAGAGCGACCAGAGGAAGTTGGCGCTCAAGGATAAACTCAGAAACATTAAGTGTGAGAATGGAGATAGTATGCCCAAGTATCTCACGAAGTTCACCCAATGCCGGGATGAGTTGGGAAGTGTGGGGGTGACTGTCGATGATGAGGACTTGGTGAGCTTGGCTCTACTTGGTCTTCCAAAGAGTTGGAATTCTTGTCAGGACTCTGTCAATGGTCGGGAGAAATTTCCAGATGGGAGAGACTTTGGTCGGATCTTTTGCAAGAGGAGATCAGGCGGAATACCAGGGATGGATCTTCATCAAAGGCATCTGATGAAGAAAATTGTGCTTTGGCTGCCAAAGAAAAAAAGGGGAAGGAGAAGGGTTCTCTTTCCGAATCTAGTTCTTCCAATGATGGGAAGAACGTTGACAAGTCAAAGGTGAGATGCTTTCGTTGTCATGAGTTGGGCCATTATTCTACTAATTGCCCAAAGAATAAATCCAAGAAGGGATCCAAGGAAGGATCTGAAGGTGAGGCACTTGCTTCGCAGTTTGAGTTGGATTTCACACTCTTCACATGCATGGTTGCATCCATGGTGGGAATTGGTTGGTTTCTTGACAGTGGAGCTTCTTTCCACATGACCAGTGACAAGAGTTTGTTCAGCACTTTGGAGGAGAAAGATCTCCAGATACTCATAGCGATGGGTAATGATGAGAAGTATAGTGTCTTAGATGTAGGCATGGTTATTTTTTAGAGGGAGCATGGAGCTCACCTTACCTTGACCAATGTCAAGTATGTACCAAGACTGAAAAGAAACTTGGCGTCGATCGCGATGCTGGAAGACAGACGCTGTGATGTAGTCTTCAGTAAGGGAAAGGTTTTCCTTAGACACATCATCACTAGACAGGTGAAGCAGATTGGTTCACGGGTTAAGAACTTGTATGCTCTTGAGGTTCAAGATGCATGCAAAGCCTTGAGCAGCAAGGCAACTGATGGAGACTTGGTGGTTGAGAGGGAGCATATATTACCTCTCAACATGCAGAGCCAGAAGAAGTCTCAGACGATTGTGGAGGAGCCACGATTGGTGCAGCAGCTTCAGGAGGTTGTGGAGCAGCCACAACAAGGGAAGCTGAGAGAAGATAGAGTAGAGACATCTACTCATGCAGAGACCTCCAGTAGGGGGAAACTTCAAACCAAGTGGGTTGAGGGATCACATGCAGCCATACCTCCAGGTAGGAGGTGGGGTGATGTGGATTGATCGTCCCAAGGAGGAGGGGTAGGATCCTTGAGGTACCCAACCTCTTGGATGAGACCTTGCTACGGGAGCCCTGATGTGGAGTAGCAGGAACTAACTGATTGGGTAGAGACAGATGCGGATGGAGCAGTAGAGAGAGCGACAGTGTAGGGAATCCCAGGACAATGCATAGCTAGCAGGCTGCAGCAATGTGAGAGGCACAAGTGTTTTGCACAGTGCTAGGTGGCACAGAGAAGTGTGAAATGGTGCAAGATGCATGGAGATGTTGCAGTAGCATAGATGTCAGAGAGGGAGCACTTGTCAACAGCAGGTATAGCTTCAGCATCAGAGTATGTTCCTAGCCTAACAGAGTGGTTAGTTGTGAGTGTTTTTGTTCCAAGTGTTGTTGGAGCAAGTGGACCAGGAAAATGTGTTGCATGCAGAACATTCCAGAGTTACAGGATAGGGGTTGTAGATAATCCATATCTTGTTGAGAGGGAGTGTTGAAAATGCAACAAGATGACGGAGCTTAGTGAAAAGTATTCACCTTCACTAAGTGGGCCCACAGGCTATTTTTGGCGCAAAGTCTATTTTTAGACATATGGATCATGGTCTATGAGTTGCAGGATGCTATTTGTGGATGATTGTTCATGCTGGTAAAAATAGATGGACTTCTATTTTTAGACATATGGGTGGTTTCTATTTTTAGACTGCTAGGCTAAAAATAGAATAGTTGAATATTATTAGCTCTTAATAATATTTGGACTATAAACATTATCTTATCCTCTTGGAGCACTTCAGTTCGAGCTATGGATGTGGCACATGCAACTTCCAAAAGGAAATACGCTTTTCTTATGGGTCAATTGATCTATTGCATGATGGACTTCAATTAGAACTCAAGTGATTGAGTTTGGTGGATTTGATTGAGGAGTTGATGGAGTTGTGTTCAGTTTGACTTAGTTGAACTAGTTGTATTTAGTCTAACTGCAGAATACACTAGTGATGAGTGATGTGAATTAATTATTAATTAATTCACTAATTATTAACTCATAAAGCAACTAAAGAATACATCAGTTAACTAAGTGCATGGACAGTTTAGTGGAGACAGGTGTTAGAGATGGAGACTACTATCAGTTGTGACTATAGCTGTGCATGAGATTTGCACAAATTATTGATGGAGATTGCGAATGAGGATTGCGTAGTACAAACCAAGGGAAAACGAGTTTGGATCAGATCTATTCTCTTGCAGGATTGCGTAGTGGAGGCAGGCAAACAATGGAGGAGATTTGAGGCATTAGATCTGAGCTAGTTTGTGTGTAACAGGTGGAGATAGTACTGAGTACTTGTGAGGAGTATTGTACTATGTATTGTTACATGTTCTCAATCAATATAATATACAGATAGTGTGGGGTTTTCAGCTGTATGCTTTCCCCGGATTACATACTGTGTTAATGTGTGCATGCGATTAATGTTTCATTGTTTTTAATTCCGCAAAATTGATGGTCAACGTAGAGGAGGTTATGTATTATGCATGCATTCCGCAATAGTGTATAATCAGGATAATCTCTATGAATAAGTGTCATATTATTCAAAATTTCTACATATTTTTAGCATTTCCATTTTTCATTCCCTGTTGCTCAATCCAGCACTAGTACCCAAACTGCTATTTATAGCAGTGCTATTTTTAGCACTTCTATTTTTAGCATTTCTTGTTTCCATTTTCAACACACACTCTCAACAAGAAAGGCTTCAACTCAAATTTGATCCTGTACCTTTGGAATTTTCTACATGCAGCACTTCTACCAAGTGTGGTTGCTCCAGCAACTCTAGAAACAAAAAGAATTCCCAACTGACCTCTGTTGGGCTAGAAACATACTCTGATGTTGAAGCTCTACCTATTGCTAACAAGTGCTCCCTCTCTGACCTCTGAGCTGCTGCAACACTCCATGCATATTGCACTGTTGCACACCTCTCTGTGCCATCCTGCACTAGTGCAACACTCCTATGCCTCTCGCATTGTCACAGCTTGCTAGCTCTACACTGTCTTGGGATTCCTGCATTGCAGCTCTCTCTGCTGCTCCATCCGCATCTGTCTCTACCCACTCAGCCAGTCCTGCTACTCCTCATCGGGGCTCCTGTATCAAAGTCGAATCAAAGAGGTTGGGTACCTCAAGGATCCTGCCCCTATTCCAGCCTTCTTGGGATGATCACTCCACATCGCCCCACCTCCCACCTGGAGGTATCGGTGCATGTGATCCCTATGTCCACTTGGCTTGAAATTTCCCCCTACTAGAGGTTTCTGTAGGAGTGGATGCCTCCACTTGGTCTCCTCTTGGCTTCGCTAGTTGTGGCTACTCCACAACCTCCTGAAGCTACTTCACCAATCATGGCTCCTCCACAATCATCTGAGACTTCTCCTATGGCTGCATGTTGAGAGGTAATGCACTCTCCCTCTCATCCACCAAGTCTCCATCAGTTTCCTTGCTCCTCAAGGCTTTACATGCATCTTGAACCTCAAGAGCATATAGGTTCTTGACCTGTGAACCAATCTGCTTCACCTGTCTAGTGATGATGTGTCTAAGGAAAACCTTTCCCTTATTGAAGAGTACATCATAGCCTCTGTCTTCCAGCATCGCTATCAACACCAAATTTCTCTTCAGTTCTAGTACATACTTGACATCGGTCAAGGTAATGCGAGCTCCATGCTCCCTCTGAAAAGCAACCGTGCTTACACCTGAGACACTATACTTTTCATCATTACCCATTGCTATGAGCATCTGGAGAGCTTTCTACTCCAAAGTAATAAACAAAATCTTGTCGTTAGTGATCCGAATTGGATCCTAAAACTCTCTAAGTTTTCATGAGATTCAAGTCTTAGAAAAGTCAAAGCTATCAGAAGGAATCCTCATAACAATTGTAGTTGTGGCCAGAATGAAGCAACCAGGACCCTAAGTCAAGCGCACAGACCGTTGGCCCATGGTAAAGTGAAATTGCACAAAAATGGAAAATCGGAGGCCAAATCAAGAAACAGAGGTGGATTCTGAGGGCGTCCCCCTAAGTGAAGGAAAGCCCCTAAGCGCCCGAACCCGAAATCGCTATAAAATTTGGAAAAGTAACTATTTCGCTTCCATAGCATGGGATTCCCCAAACTAGCAGGATATCAGAAGGCTTCGAGGCGGTAAGTAGTTTTGACTGAGTCCCACTTAATGCCACACATCGAGCGACACACGTCTGGTGGAAGAGAAAGAAAATCGTTTGCATCAGACGGGTAAACGTCATGCGACTTGTCCACCCGATATGAAGGACGACTGTAGGATCTAGGGGGTCCAGATTGACGGAAAAGATACATCTCGATGACTGACCGGATTCGACAGGTCAAAAAGCAAGATGACAGGGAATTTGAAGTCCGACGTGGATGATGAGTTGGAAAACGATTCGTGTTCGCGAGCGATCTTGAAGCAAACATATTTAACGACCATTCAAAAATGATTCAAGGAATCTGACACCCATTTTGTTAGGAAATAGGTGGAAACCTCCCTGCGAGGTGTTACCCAGTGATGATGATGCAGAGTATAGGAATTAGAATGGACATAGGAAAGGAAACCAGAAGGTCGAGAAGCAGAAACGAGCAGTCAAAGAACAGACTAGCTTTAAAGCCATGAACTGATAGAAGTAGAGGACGGGCAACACACGGAGATGCAAAAAGCCAATAGCAGAGAACAGAGAGTAGAAACTGAGGTGACCTGAAGGCAACGTCAAGCCAGATAGAGCTAGAGAGAGTCAGAGAGTCTTTGTACTCCATTGAAGGCTTGAGAGGTTCAAGAAAACTCCTTGGCATAGGCCTGTCATACTACTGTGACCCTCAGAGGTTAAGTTTCAGTAAGGAGAATCTCTGCACTCCATTCCTACTGACTTATTTCTATTTAAGTGAGTCTCGAATCAAGATCACTATTGTAAAAACTCTTCTTGAAAACATAAAAGAGAGGCCACCACTGAAAGGTTGGACCAGGAGATGTATCCCAAGAGCATTGGGTGAACTCCTTATTAAACTTGTTTAGTTTACATGTTTGACTATTATGTTTTCTCTGATTTCCTCAGTGTCTATGTATTCTAGCAATCTTATCGATCTGTTGCATAAGTAACATAGGCACATCCATGCACATGAGTCTGTAATACCTTTCATTCTTTATCCTGGATAAATTCCATATCAAGTGGTATCAGAGCATAGGGTTAATAAGGTTAGACAAGCTTGTGCTGGATTTTGTTGTTGAATTCTAACTAGATCAAAGCTTAAATTAGGAGAATGAGAATTGGCTGAAACTAACCTGGAAATTGGAAGAGTCTATTCTAAGAGGAAAATGTCAAAAGAAATTCCCTTGGAATCATACCTTCAGTTCCTAGATAGTTTTATGACCCTGAAATCCGTGGTGGAGGAAATGTATAGGGACTTTAAGAAACATAGAGATGAAGATTCATCAAGCTCCAAACAAGACAAAGGAGTAGAAGAATCTCTCCTCCATGACCATTCTAAAGGCAAAGGGAAAGAAGAAAAATTTCTCACGCCTCCTAATAGCCCTAAAAATAAAAAGAAGACATCTTTTATTAAATTAGATGCTAAATTTGATTTACCAATATATGATGGAGAGTTGAATGCAGAGAAGATGGATAATTGGATCAGATAGATTGATGTTTATTGTAGAGTGTAGAGCATTGACTCAAACAAGAGTAAGATTCAACTAGCTAGCCTCTGCCTTAGAGGCACTGCCTGGGTATGGTGGGAAGGCAAGACACAAGCTAACATGAAGAAACATGGTAAGATTCTTTCTGTCTAGAGTGAATTTGTTTCTGGAATTAAAAAGCAATTATATCCACTAGCCTACATGCAGCAAGCTATGATGAGTTGGAAAACTCTTCGACAACTAAAAAGGCAAAGTGTACAAGGTTACACCCAAGAATTTAGGAAAAGAGCTTTGATTCGACGAATTTCTTTAGACTCACCTGAGAATTTGTTGAAGTATATAGGTGGTCTAGATAGCTACATGAGGCACACTATCCTAATGTTTAATCCCACTAGCATAGATGAGGTATCCGTTCAGGCTACGCATCTAGAAGCCAGAGGTAAGAATGGGAACCCAGAAGTTGGGGGATCATCCCAACCCACTGCAAGGAAAAATAAGGAGAAAAGAAAATAGAAATGGAAAGAGAGGAAGACAAACACTATAAAAAAAAGCAAGTCTTCATGCACTCACTGTAAGAAGGATGGGCATGATGATGAACACTGCTGGATTCTGCACCTAGAGCTGAAACCTAAAAAGTTTGAGGGCAAGAAGAAGAAGACTGCTACAACTATTCAAAAGGATTTGGGGTCAGACTCAGGAGATGAAGCAAAAATCGTAGCCACAGGTATAAAAGGTAAAAATTCTGAAGCATCTACTAGTAATTCTGCACAATCTACTGATAATGAAGAAAATGAGAGAAAAAGATGTGAGATTTTTCATATTCGAGTTATTTCCAATCATCAAAATATTGATACTTTGTTTGATAGTGACTCACAAGTAATTTAATTTCTGAAGTAATTGTAAAGAAGTTGGGATTACTAACCATACCTCACAAGAAACCATATCCATTAGGTTGGCTATGTGATAAAGCAAAGCTACAAGTAACTAGACAAATGTAAACTTAAGTTTTCTTTTGGGTCGGCATTTGTAGATGAGGTTGAGTTAGATATAGTTCCTTTGGATATATGTGGAATTGTTTTAGGAAGTCCTTACTTGTATGATAGAAAAGCTATTTTCTATAGAGCTGAGAACAAGAATCTACTCGTTAAAGATGGAATCGAATATATTGTAAGAGCTCATAAACTCAAAATTAATTATACTCATAAACTCAGGGCAGATGAAATGAATTGTAAATTCATGCAAACAATTTTTATTGATGGTTGTGAAGGGAAAGAAACCTGATAAAACCAATGTATTTGAAGGCTATGATGCTAAACAGCAAGCTGATTTAGAAAAAGTTGTTTCAGAATATGATGTATTGTTTCAAGAACCTAAAGGTTTACCACCCAAAAAGGAAATAGTACATGATATTAATTTGCAGCAAGATGCTCCATTACATAACATCAGAATGTACAGGTTGTCCGCTTTAGAGAATGTAGAAATCAAGAAGCAGGTACATGAGTTGCTCGAGAAGGCTTTTATCATACCTAGCACATCACACTGTGTGTCTCCAGTCATTCTGGTGAAAAAGAAAGATGGCTCATGGAGAATGTGCATTGATTACCGAGCACTGAATAAGATAACGATAAAAAATCGTTATCCCCTTCCTCGCATAGATGATCTATTAGATCAGTTGAAAGAAGTTGTTTATTTTTCCATGTTAGACTTGCATAGTGGCTATCATCATGTCAAAGTTGCAGAGCAAGATGCATGGAAGATTGCTTTCAAAACAAAGCAGGGATTGTATGAGTGGCTTGTTATGCATTTTGGCTTAACTAATGCTCCTGCTACTTTCATGAGAGTAATGAATGATGTACTCAGACCTTTTCTTGATGATTTTGTTATTGTATATCTGGATGACATTTTTGTATTTAGCAAAACGTGGGAAGAACATTTAAAGCATGTTAAGTAGACACTAGATGTTTTGAAAAGAGAAAAACTTTACGTTAAACTCTCAAAATGTGAATTTAGCAAAACATCTTTGAATTATTTGGGACATATAGTAGGGGGTGGTGAATTGAAGATAGATCCCTCTAAGGTTGTAGTCATTGTAAACTAGCCTAAACCCAAATCTGCTATAGAAGTTAGAAGCTTCTTAGGAACAACACAATATTGGAGAAAGTTTATTGCTAACTTTTCCTTAATTGCAGCTCCCTTACATGCTTTAACAGGATTGAACAAGGTGTTTCAATGGGGAGAAAAATACCAGAAAGCCTTCGACACCTTGAAAGAAATGATTAGTACAACACCAGTACTAGCACTGCCAAATCTTCAAAGACCATTTGAGATTGAAATAGATGCCAATGACTATGCCATGGGAGCAATGTTGATGTAGCACGGTAAACCCATATGTTATAATTCTGAGACATTTAATTTTGCAATAGTTAACTATCCCACATATGATAAAGAATTGTATGCATTAGTATAGAGTGTGAAAAAGTGGAAACATTACTTAATGGGCAAAGAGACAGTTATACATATTGATCATCAACCACTTCAATATCTACACTCCCAAACTAAGTTGTAGCAATCAAGACACTATAGATGGATGGGTTTTCTACAACAGTTTCATTTAGTCATCAGATATAAAAAGGGTATACACAATAAAGTTGCAGATATGTTATCTAGACCAATTATAAATGCATCTACTATACTTAAGCATAATTTAGTATTGCATGAGAGCTACATTGAACAATATGCTCAAGATATAGATTTTAAAGATGTATATGCAACTTTAAGTCAAGGAAAATGAGTAGAAGAATTGGATTATCATATTAAGGACCAAATCTTGTATCATTGTGGGAAGATATGCATTCCACAAACTGAAAGAGTAAAGATAATTCGAGAAGCACACACTTCACTAATATTAGGTCACTTTGGTGTAAGTAAAATGGTTGCACAGCTGCAAATATTTTGTTATTGGTTGAAAATGAATGAGACAACTTCTAGATATGTAAAAGGGTGTACCATGTGTGCTAAAATCAAGCCTAGCAATAGAAAACTAGGCTTGTACACTCCACTACCAGTTCCTTCTCATCCTGGGGAAAGTGTTTCCATGTACTTTGTTGGAGGACTGCCTAAATCTAGGAAAGGTCATGACTATTTATATGTTGTTTTGGATAGGTTTAGCAAAATGTGCATTTTAATGCCTTGTAACAAACATATTACGGTTGAATAAACTGCGAAGTTGTTGTTTCAGCATGTATGGGTTCATTTTGGATTACCCACTTCCATAATATCTGATCGAGATACCTGATTTGTTGGGAAATTTTGGTCAAGCTTGTGGGAATTGATGGACACCAGGTTGAAGAAAAGTACATCTTTTCATCCACAAACAGATGGCCAAACAGAAGTGGTCAACAGGACAGTGATCTAGTTGCTCGCAAGCTATTGCAGCAAGCATCCCAAACTTTGGGATGAACATTTATGTTATGTGCAACATGCTTACAACCGAGCTAAACATTCTTCTACACAAAGATATCCTTTCGAGACCTATTTTGGTCTCCCTTGGATTTTGTCTTTGGTAAAGACATAGCAGTTGATGGACACAGTGATGTGAACAAGGCAACCAAGTTCATTGAACAAATCCAAGAGATTCACCAGGCAGTACAGGAACAGCTGGAAAAGAGCCAAGCCAAGTATAAGGCAAGGCATGACAAGCATTGGATGGAGAATAGTTTCCAAGTTGGTGACCAACTCTGGTTGTATATCAGCAAAGACAGAATGCAAGGTGAAGGTAAGAAGTTGAAGCCAATAAGGTATGGACCCTTCAAGATACTTGAAAAAATTTGTGAGAATGCTTTTTGCCTTGATCTACCAGCTTGCATGCACATCTACTTAGTTGTTAATGAAGACAACTTGAGTCTATTTGAACCTTCATTAATTGAAGATCCTGAAGAGCAGAGTAAATTACCTTCTATTGATGACCTGTGACCTGAATATCTTAATGAGTTGCAGGAAGATACAATTCTGGACAGGAAGGTAAGAACTACACGCAGAGGGGATGTTGAGTACCTTAGGATCGGACTCAAAGGTTCAAAGCCAAGCAGTGAAAAATGGATAGAAATTGAGCAAGAAAGGAAGCAATACCCTCACTTGATTGATGCTTAAAAGAAAACAAACTTTTGGTGGTCCAAAAGCCTTTTCAATGGGAAGGCCATCATCCGAATTGGATCCTAAAACTCTCTAAGTTTTCATGACTATTTCAAATTATGGTAAAAGATTCAAGTCTTAGAAAAGTCAAAGATATCATAAGGAATCCTCATAAAAATTGCAGTTGTGGCCAGAGCGGAGCAACCAGGACCCTCGGTCGAGCACGCAGACTGTTGGCCCATGGTAAAGCGTGATGGCACAAAACTGGCAAAACCGGAGGCCAGATCAATAAACAGAGGTGGATTTTGATACACGATTATCGCTAATGGCGTATTGTAGGGCATCCCACTCAGTGAAGGAAAGCCCTGAAGCGCCGAGTCCCGAAATTGTTATAAAATTCGGAAAAGTAACTGTTTCGGTTCCGTAGCACGGGATTCCCCAAACCGGCAGGATATTGTAAGGCTTCGAGGTAGTAAGTAGTTTTGACTGAGTCCCACCCGATGCCACACATTGAGCAACACGCATCTGGTGGAAGAGAGAGAAAACCGCTCGCATCAGACAGGTAAACATCGTGCGACTTGTTCACCCGATATGAAGGACAACCATAGGATCTGGGGGGTCCAGATCGACGACGGAGATATGTCCCAATGACTAATCGAATTTGACAGGTCAAAAAGCAAGATGACAGGGGATTTGAAGTCTGACATGGAAGATGAGTTGGAAAACTATTTGTGTTCGCGGGCGATCTTGAAGCAAAAAGATTTAACGACCATTCAAAAATGATTCAAGGAATCTGACACCCAGTTCGTTGGGAAACAAGTCGCCACCTCCCTACAAGGTGTTACCCAGTGATGATGACGCAGAGCAGAGGAATTCAAATGGACAGAGGAAAGGAAACTAGAAGGCTAGGAAGCAGAAATGAGTAGTCAAAGAATAGACTGGCTTTAAAGACATGAACTGACAGAAGCAGAGGACAGGCAACACACAGAGACGTAGAAAGCCAATAGCAGAGAATAGAGAGTAGAAGCCGAGCTGACCTGAAGGCAGCATTGAGCCAGATAGAGCTAGAGAGAGTTAGAGAGATTGTGTACTCCATTGAAGGCTTGAGAGGTTCAAGAAAACTCCTCAGCATAGGCCTGTCATTCTACTGTGACCCTCAGAGGTCGAGTTTTAGTAAGGAGAGTCTGTGCACTCCATTCCTACTGACTTCTTTCTCTTTAAGTGAGTCTCAAATCGAGCTCACTGTTGTAAAAATTTTTCTTGAAAACATAATAGAGAGGCCACCACTGAAAGGCTGGACCAGGAGACATAGCCCAAGAGCATTGGGTGAACTCCTTATTAAACTTGTTTTGTTTACATGTTTGACTGTTATGTTTTCTCTGATTTCCTCATTGTCTATGTTTTCTAGCAATCATATCGATTCGTTGCGTAAGTAACATAGGCACATCCATGCACATGAGTCTATAATACCTTTCATTCTTTATCCTGGATAAATTCCAGATCAGTCAGTCATGTGGAAAGAAGCTCCACTGTCAAGAAACCAACCACTTCCCACCATGGATGAAACCATGCATGTGAATAGTGTGAAATCTAACTCGAACTGTGAGTCTAGTGCCTCACTTTCTGATCCTTCCACGGATCCCTTCTTGGATTTCCTCAGTGGATAATTTGTAGCAAAACGCCCACCTCATGACAATGAAAGCATCACACTTTTGATTTTTCAAACTTCTTCCCACCTTGGGAAGAAATGGATTTGGAAAGAGAATCCTTCTCCTTCCCCTTCTTTGCCTTACTTGCTAAGGCGCAGTTTTCTTCATCCTCCATGGATGAAGAACCATCTCTGGTGATTCTTCTTATCTCCTCCTGAATCATATCCGACCAAAGCCGTTCCCAATCTGGCAGTTTCTCTCTTCCATTAACCGAGTACTGGTAGCTATGCTAGCTCTTAGGAAGACTAAGGAGTGCACGACTCACCATGTCATCATCAGCTGTCATGATCCCTACACTTCCAAGCTCATCCCTGCATGTGGTGAGCTTGTTCAGATACATAGAAATCGTGTTGCCCTTTTCACACTTAATCTTCTGAAGCTTGTCTTTTAGCACCAGCTTCCTCTGATCACTGCTATTTTGATATAGATCTTTCAATGTTTTCCACATTGAAAATGGTCCCCTTCCCATGGAGACTTGAGACTATGTGATATCGAACTCCCTCCAGAAGGATTCTCCTTGCTCTAGCTACACATTTCTTCCATTCCGCCAATTCTTGGGCACTAGATGCTGCAGGCTTGGGGACTTCTTGATCAATGAAGTCCTTTAACCCATTATCCTCTAATACTGCTTCCATGTGATCCTTCCAGGCTATATAGTTTGAGATTCCATCAAGTGAATACTCAAGCCTCAAACCATTGAATGCCATTGGTGGAAATGAGATGTGATAAGAACTCGATTTCTATATTCAGGAACCACAAACTTTGAACTTCTCCCTTCTTGTATACAGTTCTCTCCTTTGATCACTTTTTCTCTGATACCATGTAGAAATTCCCACTGTAGATCAAAAGATTATGCAATATACTAAAACAAAATACAAGATCTAATTCTACCATAAACTTTGCGGAAGCTTAATCAAATTGAGCACAATCAATGAGAACACATATAAATGATAAGGAGAAATCAATCACACATAACACAGAAGAAATAACCCGGGGAAAGCCTTAGCCTAAAACCCCAACTCTATATTATCATACAAGTGGAAATATAGCCTGGATTACAAAAATAATCAACTCACAAGCTATCTTGATCTCTTTGCAATCTCTCTACTACTCATAGACAGTCAAAGGCCTCTCTCAAACCTTCTCCTATGCCCTCCAAGCCTTCTATTTCTTTGCACAATTTTTCTTGGGGTCCAGTGAAGCCACATGTGTGAATTGGCCTCTTCACACACTCACTAACCTTTGATCTAACTGCGTAGTCCTGAAGGAGATAAATCCTTCTCCATGGATGAGTTTCCTTTATAGGAAAAATCCATCCAACTGATAGTACATTGTCCCTCCTCTGATCTCAACTGGGTATCTATCTGAACTGACATGCATGACTTATTCATGAGATAATATTCAGTTATCTGAAGTGTAGCAGTTATATGCAAGCATGCATTAACTAACTAAACTCACATTAATTTAAATCAATCTAACTGGACTTGACTCGGTTAACTGAGCCAACTAATTAATACTCAAATTAGAAATCATCCTTATCTCTTTAATTGATGGATAAATTCCTCAATTAATAGAGAAACTGTTGCATGTCCCCACATAGACTTCATGTTTGATTTTTTACAACTAATTAACTCATGGTGAATTAATTAATTTATTTTCAAACAGTTGTTAAGTTCAAATTCGAATTTTAATTCCTATTTTAGTCTAGGGACTAACTAAAAATAGGAATCCATCCCAAACTGCTAAAAATAGAATGATATTTTTAGCACTTCCATTTTTCATTCCCTGTTACTCAATCCAACACTAGTACCCAAATTGCTATTTATAATAGTGCTATTTTTAGCACTTCTATTTTTAGCATTTCTTGTTGCCATTTTCAACAAGGATATTGTTCAAAATTAAAAATTAAAATCATAATTACCTTTTGTGATGGCCTTCTATCATGACATCTGCTTGTTGCAACATCGACATCCTTCATGTATATTAACACATCTCCAAGATCTCCAATGTCAAGGGTCTTGTTGGGTGATTTAATTTCAAGTTAAACCTTGTCATTAATTGTCAACCCGGGGTATGTAGACTAATAAGGTATACATGTACTATATGTACTAGGTGGTTATTTATCATAATAGATTAATCTAATGAAATTAAAACTAATTACAAAACAAATTAAATCAATCTAATCCAAACCAAACATAAAGAAATTGAAACCTCACTTGCATAAAGAAAATCGTACTTGCTTGAAAATGAAAATCACACTTGCATAAATGAAATCACACTACACTTGCATAAATTAAAACACACTTGTAGAATTGAGATCACACCACACTTGCATAAATGAAAATCACACTTGCTAAAATGAAATCACACTTGTTGAAAGGAAAATCACACTTGCACAAAATGAAAGTGCACGTGCTGAAAAGAAATGAAATAAGATAACTATACTATGTTACCAATATGTACAAATATGTGCAAACTGTGGTTGATGTGGGCCCTCCCTTCCTCTGCAAGCACACTAAACAACTATCACATCTTGGAGATCAAAGTAGCAATATGTATTTCATAAAATGAGTTACAAGGTATTACAAAAATTATCTATCCTCACTTTAAAAATCACATCTTGGATGGAACTTGTAACCTCCAACTAGAAACTAACAACTTTTCAACTAATACTAGTACTAAGAACTCTAACACCTAACTAGAAATTAGCAACTAACTACCTATCAACTTGGCATCCTCTGCTAACAACCTAACAACTAACAACACTTTGTATGAAGGTTCCACTCCTATTTATACAAAATTTGATGATAGCTATTCAATAAATATAGATCCTTAGATCTCTCATATATCCACATTTATCTCTTGTGGTTACAACCAATCACCTAAAAATGTAAGATATAAATCCTCTCAAAATTCTCTCATCCATGATTCTTCTCCTTTGAATGTTCATAGTTAATGATCCACATCTTCTACAATTATTCCACAAATCTTCATGAGTTTGAAATGCGAATTTTTGGTTGGGTGGCCAAATATGACCCTTCTAGAATCTCCAAGTAGGCCTACAATATCACAAAACTCATAACACTTTTAGATATATATGAAAACATGTTAAATTCCTAATATATAATCATAAATTCACTTATAATACTTAAAATCAATGACTTGGAAAATAATAATTATAAGCCCATACAATCATGAAAATTGTTACTTAATGTAGGGTTATGGGGCTATAGAGTTACGAAATGAGGGTAAAATGATGGAAATGTCGGTAAAAATGGATGACATTTTGGAGACCCAACATACCCCCAACTGAAGATGTTGCATGTCCTCATGTAACTGTTGCATTGATTCTCTTAATCATAAGTTAATTCTCTTGACAGTTTTTTCTTCTATATGAGCTTTGGCTTTATATTGATTCTCTTTTAATTTTGCATAATCATATCATTTGACAATTTTATTCTTTTTGCAAAGTGTACTTTGAAAGATATTTGATTGCGACACATATTTTTTATGGTTGGTTCTTGTGTGACAACCAAAATTTTATGAGCATTGGTTCTTGTGTAACAATACTTTTGTTATGTTTGTTGCATCAAAATACCTGAAAACATTGAGAATTCCTTTTTAAGTCCCATAGTGATTATCAACCATTTAATGCGCTCATCAATTGATCATTGCAAAACATGTAAAATTTTTGAATCGCAATGCAACAATAGTTGATTGGGAAAAATATGTTGGTTAGGATGAAATGAAATGTGACATGTGACATGAAATGTGAATATGAATTGATATCCCTTCCCTCCAACTAAAAGTGTTTTCAATTTTTGGCAAATGAGAAAGGGAATATAAATGAAGTGAAGTATTTTCCAAAATGACAATTTTAGCATTTAAGGAATTACATGATTAAAGATTAGAAAACAACATACCTTCACTTACCTGAAAAGTGGAAAAGCTATATATATAGAAGAATGTGTTTGTTGCTAGATCATGGAATGTGAAGTAAAATAATTTGATCTGCTATTTATTTCTCTTAGTTGTATGAATAGAGGATGAGATTGGATCTTTATTGCTATGGATGTTGTATTCTGAATTGAGTCCTGCTGCAAACTTCTAAAATCATGTAGTCTTCATTCATTCCCACTTAGTGGAATAATTCTTATCTATGTGAATAGATGTGTTAATGTCGAATATGGAAAAGAAATTGTTGGATTACTAGCCATTAATAAATACCATTAACCAACACGAGACTATTCAAAAATGATATTAATGAGAGTCAAGACTCCTAGGTATATCTTATTAGGTACGAATAGATGTGTCGTAGTCGAGTCATCTAGAAGATCTGGGAATCAGGGGACATTGATGTGTTCCCACTGTTTATTGGCGAGAGAACTTGCCATTAAGGCATGTACACCCCAAGGTACTTGAAAGATCTCTAGATTTGATCCCAGATGATGTGTCGGAGTCAATGGGTCAAAACTTGTTAGAAGGGACGCCTTAATGAAGCCTCCATCATCTAACATGAGTATGAAATAATAATTTGAAGGACTCTAGATGGAAAATTTGCATTGAAGCAAGGTTTATTTGATAGAAAGGAAAAGAAAATGGGGTGACTCAACTTTGTAAAGGAGTTGAATGACTTTATTTTTGGGTTAAGGGTCAGTGAAAATGAGACAGGAAAGTATAAATATTGCGAAGGAAATGAGTTTTTGGCAGTAGGGAGATGGACAGTTATAGATCAACTGCAGGCTTAGAATGAGTAGCAATGGTAAAATTGGTATATGTTTAGTAGAAATGGTGTAATGAATTTGATTTAACATGGAATGATCATGCTCTTCTGAAAGAAACTTGGCCTTTAAAAAGCACTTGTGCATATAGTGATCTTCTTCATCATCTTGGAATCTGCAAAAAAATAGAAATTTACGCAATGAAATGTAAGACTATCAAGAGAGAGAGATGATTAGTCTCTCTTCATATAATATATACACAAAAAATGTAGAAATACTACTAATAAAACAAATTCCAAAAACAAATTCAAGAAAAATTAAATGCACTTTTACTTGTTTAGAAAGTAATACTTTCTTCATTGTGTTTATAACCAATTTTGAGCTTGAGACATCTTCTCCACACACTTAATGCTTCATCAATTGACCATAAAACAATTTTTCATAAGCTACTAAATTGTGTCAATTCTGCAGCTACCAAAAACACAGATCGTTGCATTGTCTTACCACTTTACAACTTTCAATTAGACCCAGATGGTGGTTTGTAAATTATTGCAGTTGGGTTTTTAATATTTTCAAGATTTTATGAAGGTTGGAGCCCGTGACTTCATTTTACCTTTTCTCTAGCACTCCACCCTTATCCATGATCTCATGGATGAAGAAAATGCTTGGATCAGCTTGAAACTAGTGCCAAAGCATATATCTCATTGCCTTGAATCTAACACTATTCGTTTAACTGAATTTCAACTTCATATGCTCCCAGAATCACATTCTATTCTTTTTAGGAAACAGTGAAAAAAAATGAATTTTGAGTTGTAGGAATGCCCATTCAGTAGTCTATACACTGACTGGGTCATGACTTGGCAAGCTGATTGGACCTTCATTAGACAATGAGTGGTTGACACTTGTCACGAGTTGATTGATTGACACGTGTTAGTTTTTTAGTGGTTAATAGTTTGTTGTCGTGGCCCAACGAGGGAGTGCCATGTGGACCAACCATTGGTTTCCACGTGGCCTCCTCATGGTGGACAAAATTTTTTAGGGGTCGAGTGACCTTGACAGAATCAAAACCATGACTTGTTGCTAACCAACAAAGAGACTTTACCAATCCAGCTGCATTATTTCTTGTTTAATATGTTCTCAAAACATATATTTAAGGTTTATTCGGCGCATAATTGGGGAAAGGGGTCGAGGCTAAGCCCTAGCTCCTGGCCCTCCAACGCCACAGAACAATAGGTGGGGCCCAAGGACTAGGCCTTAGCCTAACCCACAATCATGGTCCCGTGTTAAAACAATAAGGTGCTAGTCGAAAAATGAAATGGGGCTAGCCACAAGGCACATGGTGCCATATGACCACAAGTGCAGCGGAGAAATGGGGCCAAACATCTATTGGCCCTTGACCCAGGATCTTAGGCACCCAACATGGTCGTATGGTGCCACATGACCATCATATTTGGCACTAGGGTTTAATGGCGATTTTATCTGTCCTACAAATTTTTCCATCAATTGGGAATGTAGGCCATGTTTGCATGTAGTTTCCACATTCAGGTTGCACAGGTCAGGTGTAGTTCGAATTGTAGGATTATTAACAAAAAAATTGGGCAAAAACTTGAAACAATGATATTTTACTCAATTTTTTCCCAAATGAGGTGCAAAAGGAGTCAAAAGAAGGGTTTTAGATAGTGTTGGATCCATTGGAGACATTATTTTTGTTGTTTGAGCTTTCTAAGAGCCTGTAATTATAATTTTTAGTATGAATTTAGATCTCTTATCCAATTTTTATTACAAAATTTTAAAACTAACTTTGTTCAATTTTCTTTTCTGATATTTTAGGTCACAGAGAGCACAAGAGGAGAGCATAATCATTAATATTTAAACTCTTTATTCGTTTGGAATGTGAAATTTAAAAGACAAAATGAAAGGATTTTATCTGTAACTTCAAATTGTGGCTCTCAAAATTCTATTTGTTCTCTTTCTTCTCAAATATTCCTTCTCTTTCTACATATTCTTGCAAATGATTAGTGAGATGGGTGGCTCTTATTTCACCACCAATAAATAAAATTGGAAATAAAATGAAATCTAACTTAAAAAAACACACACACACATCACCAAACTTGGTTTTTATTCATTGAGTTTATCCTACTATACTCTACTGGAAATAGAAAATTTGTTTCAAGCGTATGCATATAACCATGTGCATAAAAAGAGTAAAAATATATTCATGCTTAGTTTTGAAAAATATACATTAGAATAAATCAAAGCATGAAAACCCGATTGTTTTGATAATAAAATTAAGAAGTAAGGAATAATGAAAGAGTGATGTGACTTAATCCTTGATTGGAACCATCTTTCAATAAGGCCATGACATTCTTGATTCCTTTCTTTGTTTAGATCACATTGAATATCCTCCTTTATTATGCATTCCTCAATCTTAGATTCTGGTGGTGTATCTCCATCAAAAGTATTGCATGATTCTTTAGTATCTTCAACCAATTGATAAGAGGAATCAAAAGAGACTTAAAGATCTTATTGTGGAGGTGGAGATAGAAAATTTTCTAAATGCAATTAAAATATACTCTTCTTGAGAGGTAGATATCCTAATTGTTGCTAAGATTCGAGAAATTTCTTGGAAGAACATTCTTCAAATTCTTAATTTTCTGTGAATTACTCCAACTAGTTGATAATTACGGTCGTGCACGCAAATTACTACATCGTTTTGAAAAATTATTGAAATCTAATATGCATCCTAAATTATTTTAATATTCTTTTAAACATGCATCTAATAATCAATGCAACTATAATGAGTTGTCTAAACTTTCAAAATAAACACCTATGTATACCTCCCCGGCAACAGTGCTAAAATGTTGGGTGATATTTGTGAGTTAAATCCTTGTCATTAATTGTCAACCCGGGTTCATAAAATGATGAGGTATGTGTACTATATGTATTAGATGGTTATTTATAAGAATAGATTAATCTAATGCAATTAAATCTAATTACAAAACAAAATAAATCAATCTAATCCCAACCAAACCAAATATAAATAAATTGAAAGCACATTTACATAAAGGAAATAATACTTGTATGAATATGAAAATCACACTTGCATAAATGAAATCACACCACACTTTAATAAATGAAATCACACTTTCAAAATTGAAATCACACCACACTTGCATAAATTAAAATCACACTTGCTCAAATGAAATCACACTCACACATGTTGAAATGAAATCACACTTGCTGAAAGGAAAAGCACAATTGCATAAAATGAAAACACACTTGTTAAAAAGAAATGAAATAACATAACTACACTATGTTACCATTATGTACAAATATGTGCAAACTATGGTTGATGGGGGCCCTCCATTCCTCAGTAAGCAGATTGAACAACTATCACATCTTGGAGATCAAAGTAGAAGTATGTATTTCATAATATGAGTTACAAGGTACTACAATAATTCTCTATCATCACTTTACAAATCAAATTTTGGATGGAACTTGGAACCTCCAACTAGAAACTAACAACTTTGCAACTAGCACTAGTACTAACAACTCTAACACCTAACTAGCAATTAGCAACTAACTACCTAGCAAGTTGGCAACCTCTACTAACAACCCTTTGTATGAAGGGTGGACTCCTATTTATACAAAATTTGAGGATAACTATTCAATAAATATAGATCCTTAGATCTCTCCTAAATCCACATTTATCTCTTGTGGTTACAACCAATCACCTAAAAATGTAAGATACAAATCCTCTCATTCATGATTCTTCTCCTTTAAATGTGCATAGTTAATGATCCACATCTTCTACAATTATTCCACAAATATTCATGAGTTTTAAATTCTAACTTGTGGTTGGGTGGCCAAATAGGACCCTTCTAGAATCTCCAAGTAGGCCTACAATATCACAAAACTCATAACACTTTTAGATATATATGAAAACATTTTAATTTCCTAATATTTAATCATAAATTCACTTATAATACTTAAAATCAATGACTTGGAAAATAATAATGACAAATCCATACAATCATGAAAATTGTTACTTAGTGTAGGGTTATGGGGCTATAGAGTTACGGAATGAGGGTAAAATGATGGAAATGTGGGTAAAAGTGGATGAAATGTTGGAGAACCAATATGTATCCTTCCTTTCCAGACTTCATCAGAGTCTTCATATCTTTTCCATGGAGATGTCATGATCAATTCTTCTAGTCATCATATGCTTATTTACTTTTCTTCATGACCATAGTTTATCTCTTCTTTATTTCTTCACATATTGCTCCCCGAGAACTTCTATCCATAGTTCCTTCATCTTTTTCAACCATATCATATTCCATATGAGGACATATTATGTTGATTTCATCTAGTCAATATGTGAGCCATGTCTTCATGCATATTTTTAATGAAATTGATCCATTTCCTTTCATCATACTCATGAGGTAGAGTATTCACCCATGCTATCTACAACTATATGATGACATGACTTTATCAGACATATGCATACATACATCTTTTCTTCTTTTGTTCATCTAGGATATAAACTTCATTTCCTTGATTGAGAGTACTTTAACCATCTTTACATGTTGCATTATTTTGTCATCATACCATAATTCTTCAAAAAATTTATCCCATCCAACGTAGAATTCTTAGCAAGACACTTGCTTCTTCCAAGAAATGAACCTTCTAATGAAGATTCCAATGGAGAATCTTGATTATCCTCATCCTGTAAATTCTCCTTTCTAATGATGTATGATGATCTCTGCACTATATGATTTTATTCTACCCATAAGTACCACTTATGCTTCCCATGAAGTTACCAAGCGCTACTTCCTTGTAATGATGATTGCCATAAACTTCTACTCCAACTATATTTCAAGCTTAATTATGATTAAGTCATGATCTCTTTCTACAATTGTATGCTATGATGATTCTATATCCTAAAATGACGCATCTTATCATGCTTCTAATGTTTCTTACCATGATAACTATACTTTATAAACACTTAAAAGAACTATGTGGAGAATATTATCTCAATCATAGTAGAGATCTTTTAATTCCTCCTTCTTTGATTTTTTATTTTTAGCTTCTTCCACTTTTTCGGTGATATGTGATTCTTCCCTTCCTCTTTTGTTGTTGTCCTTCTTGATTTTAGGACAATTTATCTTGTAGTGCCCATATTCATGACAACCATAACATTGTATTTTTCATATATCCTTCTTGTTATATTTCTAATGAACAAACCTTCCAAATTTTCTTTCTTCTTAACCATGGCCAAAAATTCTTGTACTTGCTTGTTTGATCCTACATCACTTTTTTTCCTTCAATCTAGTTTCTTCAACTTTACATAATGACCAAATTTAATTGAATGGGGTAGCTTCCTTCTTTCCATAAATGCTTGATGTAAAGTTACCCCATTCCTCTGGTAGTGCATTGAGCACTATGGTGATAACTTTTTTTTCGAACATTATTTCTCCCAACTCTTTTAGTTTGTCTCTTATTTCTGAAACCCTCATAAATTATGAGGCTATTCATTATTCCTTTGATATTTTCATCTTGTAAAGTTCTTTTCTTAATTATATCACTTCTTCTGCAGTACTTATGGAAAACAATTCTACTAGCTTGTCATATATTTCTTCTAATGTCTATAATTTTGATACATAAGGTATGAGGGGGTCCTTGATGGATTCTGTAAGAATCCTTTGAGCCCTTACTTCCCCCTTCATATACTTATCTAGAGATTGAGATTATTTCTTTGAAGGTTTAGTGATTGAGCCTTTAACATGAGCCATGACTTCATTTTCTATGAGGATTAAATCTATCCTCTTCTGCCATGCAACAACCCAACCAATTTATTGATTTCCTTACAAAATTAAGTCATTTTGATAGAAGATTCAGTCATAAGGGTACTTGTCAAGTGAAGATGCTCCATGATAATATCTTCAACTTGATGCCTTCTATATTTTGATGATAATTTTAATAATAGAATATGTCTTCTTGATGAAGGTGTCTTCCTTCAAAAGTGATCCTTCAAAGAGAGAGAGATCACCTTGGTCCCTTGATGATGATGACATGCCTTTCTCCTAGCCTTTATTTGATGCAGAGGATTTTTATTTCTTCCCTCCTTGAGTAGAGGTAAGGTCTTTGAGGTCTCCTTTTTTCGAGGTGATGGTTGAGCAAGGTTCCCAAGAATGTCTTCAAGTGTAGAATCATTGTTTGAACGAATGGGGGTTTTGAGGTCTTCTTTAGTAACTTCCATCTTCAAGATGATGATATAATCCTTCTCCTTGTGATGCCTTTGAGATGATAGGTCCTTCTTGATGATCTTCTTGTGCTTCGACCCTTGAGTTTCCTTCTTTAATCTTCATTTCCTTGTCTTCTCACCTTAGCTATGATACCATGTTGAGAAATAAAAGGGAAACAACACAGAATGATTTCTCTTGCTCTGATAATTTTTTGTGGTGTATTTTTACTTCACTTAATTATATTCTTATTTCACTTGTTTATTATTAGTATTTTCTTCATCACACAGCTACCAAACCATAGATAACAATAAGACAAAGGACACAAAATATAGGCAATCATCCAGGGCCAAAACCTCTCCGCTCTGAGAGGAAAACCCACAAGAATTCTTCTTCTTATCGAATATTCAATTGTCGAATTCCAAGAACTATACCCTTGACAAAAAAACCCTCCATAATTATCTACCTTCAATTCAACGTTGGTCAAACTTGTTCCATAGCTTCATATTTCAGCCCTAGCTCAGAATTTTGACTTGTTGTAGTAGATCCACAATTTCATCTTCTTCTTCATAAACCCTAGGTCACACGTGTGGCTTGAAAATGGAAAAATTTGTCTCCTTTCTTGTTCGTTTGACTTGACTTCTCTTCCTTGAGAATTCGGCTTGCTAGAGATACCTTCTTTGACCCAAAACTCCAACTCTCTTGGAGTGACTATAATTGGGTATCTTCTGTTGAAAGATAATGCCCTTACCTTCGCACGTGTGGAGTAATTTAACCCAAAATAGATCTAAAGGGATTTTCTCTTCCTTCTCCTTTTTTTTAGGTATTAGGCTTCTTTTTCTATCTTGATCGAAATTCTTTTTATGCTTGTGTGTGTCTCTTGAATGGGTCTGAGTACTCCTTTATATAAGCTATCTTGAGCTGTAAAATAGGTCAAATTCTCCTTCTAGAGAGGTAAACTTGTTTGTTATCGCTTGAAAAGGTCTTAAAGGGCCATTTGGATCTATTTTTACTCAAATAATTTCTTTTAGAATATGTAGCATTCCCCAAATGGGTATTTCATACATGGAAATGACTTAATGACTTGTAGACACAATGACAAGCACTAGGAGCTCACAATGGGAGCTTGACCTAAAAATATATTTTCTTGAGCATGAAACCCATGCCTCAAGAACAACAATAATAAGTCTATTTTTCTTATTACATCAAATACATAAAATCATGGTTACATATATGTCATTATGAAGAACGAATCTAGTTACATATTTCAACATGATAGACAGATAGAAGACTCACCAAAATCCAAATTAAAAAATGGAAAACTAGAACCCAACAGAAGAGCCATTGTAATAGTAAGCGAACAACAACCCCCACCATGCTAAAACCAAACAGAGAAGTGACCAGAATACAAACAACCTGAAACCAATAAAAGACAAGGATAGGAGCTACCTTGAAACTCACTATCCATAGAAGGAAATTACGAGAAGACAACCACTAATTCAAAAATCATCCTAATCTCCTAATTGTGTGGGTATAGTACAAAAAACATCGGCTCTGAGGTACCAAATCACCTTGGTGCACTGGTAAAAAACATACCAATGAACCAGACCCAAACTCCACAACACATACCTTATTAGAGGATTTACTTAGCAGATGAAAGGAAATTGACATAGGTGAAGGTATAAACCTCACCTTTATGCCTCCAAAGCTCATACATGTGACACCTCATTGCAAATAAGTGATAATTAATATGACTATACCCTAGGTGAGCAACCCAACCTCCCTCGATGAGAAGCTGCCACGCTAGCCAAGACATGGGACAAATGTGGATCTGACACATCATCCCATACACCTACCTCCTGAACCCTGCATGCACCCACATCGAGGAGAAGTTATATTTATTTTCAATTCAATAATAAGCTTCCAATCTTTGATTTAAAATTTTCTCGAAACTATAAAATTTTTAATTTAACATTATATAAGAAAAATATTTACTTTTTAACAAATAATATATATAATTTAATAAATTGTTTTTTAATAAATAATTAATTATCTCTCCCATGTGTGATGATCATCAAGACATGCCATGGTAACCAAAAATCACACACACAAACCACCTTTCCATCAGTTGTTGAGCACGAAACAAATGGAGGGTGGAACGAGTGACTTGGGTTTAATCATCGCAGGATATTGCAAGCCTTTTCACTCTCCACCCACTCCTCACCATGATCAGGTCTACAATCATTGTTCAATGCAATTATATAGGGAATCATATAGATTAAGGTGCTCAAGTAATCTTGTTCTTGGCACAAGAATTTGTTAATGGAGTTATTAATTCTTTCCTCTCTCCAACAAATATTTCACTAGGTAAGGGGTACAATTTTATGTGGGTTAATTATATTAGTCTTTGTTTTAGACTCTGACATTTTTCTCTACATTTTAAGCTCTTAGGATTTTTATCTAAGCCTTATCTATCACTGGCCTTCATATTTTTATTTTATTTTAATGCTCAAATGTCATCTCCCTTCATTCCTTCATGCAACATGATTTGATATGGTTGGTTGCTTTAAGTTGTATGTATCATCTTAGCTTCCCATTGTTGAAGTTCTCCCTTCATGGTCTCATTTTCAAGTCCTGTTTTCATAGCCTCCTCCAATTCCTCTATTCTCTCACTTGTATTCCCCTCCTACTCATATTCTCTCCTCCCACCCCTCTTCAGTCTTCAACCTCTCCTCTTATTTAACAAAGCAGTATAGTCCCACTATCCCAACCTCTCACCAATTATGTGGACATATACCAAAGAGGCTCACCTCTCTATGGATTGAGATCTATCATGGAAACAAGAATGAATCTTATCCATGTACTCACGCTCAAGTTAGAACTCAGATAGTAGCCCATAGGTATAGGGGGCTTACTCCTCACTTAATGAAAGAGTAATTGGATGTTCTCAAAGGCAAACCTTGGGTTCAAATAAGGTTTCTATCTAACATATATTTAATAGATGATGTAGGGCAATGGGATGCAAATATGGGTAAAAGCCATACTAAGCAAACATAGTACATACAAACTATGAATATATATTGGTATCTAAAATGATCATGAGAAATGTGTTGGTTGAAAGGAATGAATCACATGAGGAAGTTCTTCTCTACATTAACACTTTTTTTTTATAGAAAGTCAACAAAATTTCATTGTCATTAGGGGAATTTTAAGGTAAAAAATGGACCTCAAACAAAAAATCTACTAAAAGGGTCAAATTTAGAAGAACTAATATGATTCAAGATGATGATGGCATCCCGATAATTAAATATGTTTGCAAGGAAAAGAAGGAAACTACATTTTTAATTGTATTTTTAGTTTATCTCCTTGTAAGTTTACTCAAATGTCAAGTGGAGGGACTCGTTGGATGCTTAATTAAATTCCACATCTAATAAGTTCCCATTTTGCATACTTTTGAGTATATCCACATGAGAAGAAATTCAAGATACATTAAGAAAGAGTGTTTATTGAAAGAAACATGTGTCTCATGTATTTTAATTCTTTTAGCATGTAGTCTACTAAAATGTAAGCAGAGTGGGTATATGAGTGCCTACACTTGACACTTGAGTAAACCAATAAATAGATAGCCAAAACTATAAAAAAAAATAGTTTCTTTTCTTTTCAAATTCAACTATTATTTTATTATTATTATTAAGAGGCTTATTTTAGACCTAAAAATCCTTGAATTTTTCCAAGAAATTGGCAAACCTAGAATTTCATAGCATTAACCCCCTACCTTACTCCTATCCAGGCGGACTCCCCCAACAAATAAATATGCTTATGGTTTTCTTAATTTTTTCTCTAGATTATGAGTGCAGGCATATTAGACTTGTACATAGTTGTAATAAGTTTTTAGTTTCTACTTTTCTAGTCAATCTTATACTCAGTTACTTAGTGATGTATCCCAATTCACCCTCTTAATTTTTTTCCATCTCTGCAAATTCCATTCCACCTAGACCCTTACCCTGTGAATTGTAAGTCTTATTCTAACTCTTAAAACCTATCTTTCTTATCCACCTCTTTACAACTAACCTTTATTTCAATTATCTGAGTCATAATTCATAATCACATGCCCTCCAATGGATTTTAACATGATGATAATGTACAGATAAAGAAATTTGAATTACATGGTTTAAAATTAATATATAATATAAAATAAGAAATTCCAAAATAACAAACAATATTAATGTTAAATCATTATAATTATAATAATAAATATAAAATGACCTAATGAAATAATAATCCCATAAAAGGAAATGTAAAATAAGTTATGACTTTTTACCTCTCAAATGATCGAAACAAAATGAAAGTAAAGGAAATTTAATAAAGTTAGCAGCCCTCTCAATGAAGCCACATGGGGGTTTGAAAAAGAGTCTCTCTCAACTATTTTAAGACCCAACTTGATTATCCTCCATTGAATCATGTCATTTATCCACCACAAAATAACTTAACTTCAACTTTCCCACACATTTCAATCCAAAATAATCGTCGATTTAAAAAAAAAAAAATCCTTACGATTAAATGAATCCACATGTTTGATTTGCAAGTATTATGTTTTTCATGTCAACCCATCTTTCTTATTGAATGTCAGGATGACAAATCCTTTGGTTTTTCGCTAGAGTGAAATACTTATGTAGGAATATTTCCTTACTTCCTCATGCTACGAAGAACAATAGTGATACCTATATAGCAGCATACTCCCCGCCTCTTTTGATAATTATTGATATGTTGATGCAGTTAAGGTAGTGCAAAGTCCACAATTTTTCATTATTTGAGAATGGTCCTTTTTCACAATCATTTACACAATTTGTCGTTATTCCTACCTCTGCACACACTTCCTCTGCATCTTTGCATCACTTCATCTGCACCTCCGCACTCTATATAATGAAAGCTTCCTCCACACCTACACGCTTTGAGCAAACTTGATATCTTAATGACAACTTCAGTCACAAATAATATCCTTACATCCAAACATTTTCCAAGTATGTCAAAATCATATTTACCACTTGTACCAGCAAGCGACTTTGGATTACATTAGAGAAATTTTGAGGTCTAAAATTGGACTCCTAAGGAATATTATAAAATAATAGTGGAATAATAAAATAAGATTAGATTACAAAATAAAATTTTAGAGGAAGAAATAAAATTAAAAACTATTTTTTCAACTCTTCATTTCAATTTATCTCCCTATGGTTTTACTCAAAATTCAAGCAAGATCACTCATTGGATGCCTAATTTAATTCCTCATTCAAGGAGTACCCATATTGCATACTTTTGCTAGACCCTACTACACGAAAATGAGAAATACATTACAAGCTTGATTGCAATCATGTTTTTGCATCTCTTTCTCATTTTTCATGTAGTAGCGTCCATTGAAAGTATGCAACATGGGTACTCCTTAGATGAGGAATCAAATTATGTATCCAATGAGTGCTCTCGCTCAAAATTTGAGTAAAACCATAGGGAGATAAATTGAAAAGAAGAGTTGAAAAAATAATTTTTTTTATTAATTCTTTTACCTTTTTACTCCAAAAATTGTGAATCATCCCCCATGGTTGACATCATCATGTTCAATCCTGTTGGCTCATATAAAGTTGATTTTGTTTGTACATTTTTTTAGGCCCATTTTATACCTAATGTCTATCTATATGTCATAGGGATTTTTGGGTGCTAAAAGGTGTCTTTTAAAACTCCTAATTACCTCACATTAATCATCAACCTAGTCAAGTCCTTTTATTCCAAGAGTGTACACAATATGTGCATGCTATGAATCCAGAGAGTAATGTTTCTTCAAAAGCTTTGATACAAGAGTAGACGAATGCATTTATAAAACTCAAATTGCAACTGTTAAATGAAATATTACATCTAAGCATCAAGACTTAATCCTCTACTGAAATCGTAATCAAATCTCAAACAAGCAATTCAATTGACAATAGCATCAACCGAGAGCATAGTAGCATTAACAAATCTCTTCTAGCTGATTCTATCTAAATCACACTCAATCTCAGTTAAGCAATTAAAATGGAAATGATGTCAACTGAGAGTTCAGTAGGATTAACCAATCTCTTTCAGTTGATTCTATAATAACCACACTCTTACAAAATTCAATGCCTTAACTGATAATCAATTTAATCTACAGTAGCATGAATAGAATAAAATGACAATGCTGTGAAGCATGTAAAGAAAATGTACCAACTTCAATATAGGAAATCATTAAACAACAAATAAGATAAAATTGCAGAAAATGGGAAAAATATCAAATCAAACCAACTTGCGTGAAGTAGAAATATATAACACAAAGGATAGTAGTTCGATCCACCAGAGGTCGGGCCCTTAGCCACTAGTGAATACTGCTGAGCTACTTTAGAGAATACGAATGAACAACAACATAAATTATATATTAACAATTGAACTAAATTCACATTACAATACAGTCATGTTCCTCCAAAAGCACGAGTCTATAAATTAAAATTACAATTTGAAATAAACAAAGATCGGTCCCCTTTCCTCCTACAGTTTTCACTTTTATAGTCAGAAAGAGGTAAAAGATAAATGCAACCCCTCAGGATCGGAAGATTCTAAGGGATTCGCAACTGAATGCTATCTTCTAACACCCTTCATATTTAGCGTTGATCCTCCTGATTCGTCCTCCGACCTGACCGCAACCAACACACCTAATTCTTCATTTGTTGGTTTATGTTGTTCCATCTCTAGGGAACAACAATTGTTCCTTTCGTTGTTTCTCTACATAAAAAGGAATAAGAGTTAGTTATGGTCGCTAAATCTTAATCAAGAGTAGTTCATCCATTTCTTATCATAATCCATCAATATGTTAGTGTATCAAGATATGAAAGAGATAAGAAAAGAGGAAAAAGGTGATGGAATTAAGAGTAAATACATACCCATTTCATAACTCAACATACTCCCCTACTTACCCTATTTAATGTCCTCATGAAAAGTAAATAGTTCTTATGTAGTGCAGTTAATGAGTAGGCTGGAGAGAAAGCGTCAATTTTTTTTGTAAAACCATGATGTTGAGCCAGGAGCACAAAGGCGGGCCCTTCCTTTCCTTCAGGCAATTCGTAGTCAGACCGATACCCTTCATGAGGATACCAAATAATAGGGCTCCAAAACTGGAATCCTAACCAATAAGGTCCTTCTCTCAAAATAAGATTGTTGTAGGTGACCATACAGGCCGCAACAACTCTAAAATTTCTATAATTAGATGGTTCCCTATATTTCACATTATTAGTGGAGATCGTCCATCTGAGCTTAGATGTAGTCAGAGATCTTTCTTGAATGGAGAGGAAATATGATATTCCTTTCTGCACAATCTCCTTATGTATGGGCCCTAAAGTTTTAATCACCCCTTCTCATTTCATTAGACTCTTATTATTGGCAAGCATTTGTAAGGGGTGTTTAGGTTCACTTCTCACCCAAAGATCCAATCCATGTTCCTGTCTTTGAAATGCATTATAAGCTTTAAACCATTTGAGTTGGTTAACTGCAAATGAAATAAAAGCCTAGAATTGAACATCTCCTACAAAAGGGTTAGGGTTCTTTTCCACCTCGTTTTCTAATATGAAATTGTGCAGATAAAACTCACAAAGAAACATTTGGAACTTTACACCATGTTGCTTGCAGTAATTTATAAAATCTTCAATTGTTCCTAATTCAATTGGTTTACCAACTCTTATGGCTTTGATTTTCAATAACAGGTACCGTTCTAATAAAAACAAGGCATAATTGGTGGCGGGAGACCTACATGCCAGGACATCCGAATATAGTGAGCACATAGTGTTTTTCTGACTTATGACTCTATCTAGCTTGAACTTGATCTTCTCGATTTTTTCTTCTGCCTTTCTACACCTATCAAAAGTCTCACTCTATGTTACAGTCAGTTCCCGAAGCTATTTCTGTAGCTCTTGATATTTTTGTCGAAAAACAGTTTCTTGTTCACATCGTTCCAACGCGAGCCAAGCTTGTGCCAATTCCTCCTGAAGATTTAGTAGAATGGGGTCATGGTGCATCATAATGTCTTTGGCTTGTATGTCCGTCTGAGTGCCTATGCTATAAGAGGGGATATCTTCTATCTGTATTTCTTTATTATAGGAGTTCCAAACCTCTGTCTGAGTAGCTACGTCTACTAAATCTACATGCGGTCCTTCTTGAGTGATGATTGTTTGAGTAGGTATGAGCTCAGTTTGAGTTCCTATAGCCCTACCTTCACATAATTCTATTTGCACGACCACATTTACTACCTCAAGGGTATTGTTCGGAACCTTTCCCATTGTGATTTCTTTTATTTTTCTTCGGAGCCTCTTGATTGTCTTACGAAGCTTCTGGTATTCTTTTCTTAACTTCTTCAATTTCGTTCTGGCTCTATACCTTTTCTATGGAGTAAATGGTCTGCTAATAGTCTTGCTAATAGCTTCTGTCTCTAAAAATCCCGGTTTTTCACCCTGGCTTTGTTCCAATAAGATCATGTCTCCAGATTGATTATCAGACTCCCAAATAACCTCTATCTCTGCTTCCTCTTCTTGGCCTATGTTTTTTGTGTCTAGACCTTCATGATTGTTTTCCACTGGGAACGTGTCACCAGATTGGTTCTCTAATCCTAAATAGCCTCTATATCTGCTTCTGCTTCACGGTTTGTATCTCTTGAGGAAGATAGAATTCTGGTATAGCCAGAATTCCCTGGATATTGGCTTTCTCCTAAGTTAGGATTAAGTGGTTCTTTAGGCTACATGTAGACATTCATGTTGGCTAGGACCTGGGCCATCCCTGCCTCGAAATTGTGTAAAAGATCGTCTTAAGAACTCATATTTGGTGTTCGAGGAGGCCCCACTTCGTTTCTTCGTTCATCGTCAGGATTCCCTACTCCTTCCTCAGGTTCTAGTTTAGGGTTATCTTGTCCTCCTGACTCTGGTTGCAAGTCTTGTACATTTACTGGGTTGGATAATCCTCCGGGTTGACTAGCGCTGCCTTGAGGATTTTCAAACGTTCCCTGGTTTGACTTCAACCTTGTAGATCGTCTCCATTTGTGAGATCTGCTTCCTGAAAGGGAAATCCTTTTTCTTTTTGGAACAGGGTTAGGTGCTGGCAGGTTTTCACCTCTTTCGAGGGCCGATATGAGATCATCCTAGGTTGATTGTTGTTGGGTAAGGTTGTGACTAGCTATTAACCTGATCAGACAATGGTGGCTAACTATTGTTTATGGATGTTGAGACCGTCTCATCCTATTGGCAGTGTCATGCAATAATGAATTCAACAGTGAAGGCAAATTAACAGAGCATTTTTGTTTTAAAACTACTAAAAGTTTGAGTTGTTGCAGCCTTACGACATCTCTACACCCATCACAGGTAATATAGTTCTGGACAATTCATGCTAATTCTCCCCATGGCTCTCCGAGAGAAGATGGTTGAATACCTTTGACCTTCTTTATTAGCTCTTGTCCTTCATCCCTAAAAACCTCCATAGCATCATGCAGCCTTAATCACTTGTCAGTCCATACTGGTACTTCTACTGGCAACCCAAACACTTATGTTATCACAGCATCCGTTATAGTGATTTTTCTACCGCTCACCAAGTATTGTCCATTCTGTAGATGTTGTAAAAATTCAATGGCGATTTCCTCATTGGGGGGTTGAAATCTTTTAAAATATGTTGTCCATCCTGCGCGAGCTAGAATTTCCCCAGCTTCATCAGAGACAACCAATGTTAAAGGTTCTTGGTGCACTATTTTTCCTCCTATGATGCTTGACTTCTACAAACAATTAGTGCAGTGGAGAAATCACAACACCGAGCAGAGCCGAGAGATGGAACAACAAATGGTTGTAATGGCTCTATTAGGTGATGTTTTATCATAAATACCATTATCGAGGACTATTATAATGGCACACGCTCTGTGATTATGGGATGTCATATTATTCTACAAAATCAAATGAAAAGATGACAGTGCATGCATGAGTATACTGGAGGTCCTCGCCACCTCTTAAAATGATAGGTCACCTACGACCAAATGGATGAAAATATGACGTGTTGGCGGCGAAGTAAAGGGGTGATGGATTGGGTAATGAAAGCAGCACGGTATGTACATTAATGAAAGGATCATAAAAGGATATTGGAGTAATGAAAACAAGGCATGTAACGAGAATTATTAATAAGTGATAAGATGCTGTGAGGTGATGCGATAAAGAAAAAGGACAGCATACGTAGGAGATGATACTTTCCCATCGTTATTCCACTTGAAAATGTTGTGATTGATTTTAAAAGATTAACCCATGCATAAAGGTTCAAGGTAGGTTAGGGAAATAATCTCTCCATAGAAAAAATAGAAACATAAGAAGAGGGAATTGTAATAATTATTGATGTAGAAAATAAAACTTCAATACCATAAGCAAAGCTTCAGTTGTCTGCAGGCATCCATAGCCTCGATAGAGTTGCTTTGTAACCCTTGGGAGCCATGGTCCTCTATTTATAATTGGGGATGTGCATTATGATGTCCATAGTAGAGACCAATGTGCTGGCATGGTAACCAGATGAACACATTGCCATTCACTGGGAAGTAGCAAGAGTGGTCAGGCCGGCTCGTGATGAGACCCCCTATCCTCCATCTATGGAAAAAAAATCATAAAATTGTTAGTGAATATATATATATATATATATATATATATATATATATATATATATATAACTCCCCATTTTATATATAGAGGGTGGCTCAGTACTCCTTAAGAGTAGGGATGGCGGAAGAAGTTTGAACATATCAATAGAAAAAAATATACCCATAATCTTATTGATAATAAACAGAGAATTATACGAGACGGGGGAGAACCAGCATGGTAAAGATAATCAATCAGTTTCATTTATAGCGGAAATGAGGACAGTGAAGTGATATAGATAATTGTGTCCTTTATTTTTCGATCATCACAAGGCAATCTTGTTAAAGATGATAATATTCAAGATATTTGCCTGCTTCAATAGACTCCATACTTGTTGTCCTTGGATATGTATTGTACTTTTATGCCATAAAGAGGATCATAAAGAGTGACTGGGATGGGCTAGGAATGATCATGCAAGGGGAAGAAAGGGTGTTCTAAAAAATACTCACAAGGTGTTGTTCCATGAATGGAATAGCAAAAATAAACACACGGAAAAAATTGTTTTTCTCTATAGGGAACAACAAAAAACACACATGAAAAGTGTTGTTCCCTATAGGGAATAGCAATTGTTCCTTGTAGGGAAAAACAAAGAAAAATACACATGAAAAGTGTTGTTCCCTATAGGGAACAAAAAAGAAAAATACACACGAAAAGTGTTGTTCCATGTAGGGAACAACAAAGAAAAATACATGCAAAAAGTGTTGTTCCCTGTAGGGAACAACAAAGAAAAATGCACGCAAAAACTATTGTTCCCTATAGGGAACAATAGCTATTCCCTGTAGGGAACAAAAAATAAAAATTCACACAAAAAGTGATGTTCCCTATAGGGAACAACAGCTATTCCCTATAGGGAATAACATCTATTCCCTGTAGGGAACAACAAAGAAAAATGCACACGAAAACTATTGTTCCCTATAGGGAACAACAAAGGAAAATACATGCGAAAATTGTTGTTCCCTATAAGGAACATCAACTGTTCCCTGTAGGGAACAACAGCTGTTCCCTGTAGGGAACAACAAAGAAAAATGCACATGGAAAATATTGTTCCCTATAGGGAACAACAGTTGTTCCTTGTAGGGAACAACAAAGAAAAATAGGAAAAAATAAAACCGACAAACAATCATCTCTACTATTCTGTGCAAATATAATCGAATAGAAAGAAAACAGAAAAGCAATTGTATGTACAGGTTTCAAAAATAAATTCTTTACTAGACTGGTGCTATCGAAGAGTTTCCTTCTTCAGTGAGAATTTGTATCATAGAATCTTCACATATCTGTTGGCAAAAGGATTCCTGTGTAAGTGGTTTGTGGTATAGGCGTACCCGATGCCAATTTGCTTTAAAAGAGTAGCTAGACCCATCAATGGTGGCTAATGTAAGGGTGTCATTATCGTGCACCTCTTTTATCTCGTAGGGACCTAACCATCTAGTCTGCAGTTTTCCCCAGAAATCCTGGACCTGGAATCGTACAGAAGTGCCCAGTCACCTTCATGGAATATCTTTTTCTTGATGAGGGCATCATGCCATTTTGCTCTTTGTTGTTGAATAAGTGCAGTATGCTAAAGAGCTGATAGCCGGATTTCATCCACTTCATTTATTTGTTAAAGTTTGTTAATCTATGCTTCATTCAAATCCATCCCTACTTCTTGAGCTATCCTCAATGTCTGAATTTCAAATTCTATAGGGAAGATAGGTTCCTTACCAAACACCAGCTGATATGGGGAGTATCCTGTGGTATTCCTCCAAGTCGTGCAATATGCCCACAAGGCTTATGGCAATCGGGTAGCCTAGTCGCATCTATGAGAGGTGATGTCTTTGTTAGAATGGCCTCGATTACTTTTTTGGTACTTTCTACCTGGCCATTTGCCTGCGGGTGGTATGGAGATGTGATTCTGTGCAAAATGTGATGATTTTTTAGTGTAGCAGCAATCTTATGGCCTGCAAATTGTGGCCCTCCATCCATAATTATTTCTCTGGGCAAGCCATACCACACAAAAATTTCAAAAATAAAGTTGATCACTGTGTCCTCTGTTGCTCTTGGTAATGATACTACCTCCACCCATTTAGTCGTGTATTCCGTTGCAACCAGTATATATGAATTTTGATTAGATGATGGATTTATTGGGCCAATGAAATCTACTGACCAACGTTCAAAAGGTTCGCTGAATAAATGTGGATGTAGGGGCATCTCGTTAGATTAGCCAGGGTGGTCCATTCTTTCGTAGTTGTCGCATGCCTGGACAAATTTCTTGGCATCCTTAAAAATTGTGGGCCAATAATAGCCCATCTGTAAGATTTTATGTCCAGTCCTACAGTCTGCAAAGTGTCCACCACAAGGTCCATCGTGGCAGGCTTTTAGGATATCACAGATTTTGTCTTCCCTGATACACCTGCAGATATGCATATCGGATCTTATGTGAAAGAGGTATCCTCCGATTCAGGAGAACTGAGTGCTGCGTTGCACTATTAATTTTCTTTCTCTGGGTGTCAGGTGTTAGGATAGCTTTCCCACTGCTAAATAATTCGTGACATCTACATACCATTGTGTTTTCATGGTCACATCAAACAGGTGCTCATCGGGGAATTGGTCTTCTACCGCCACTACGTTGTCTGTTCTTGGCACACGCGAGAGGAAGTCTGCCACCAGATTTTCCTTTCCTAGTTGATCCTTAATTGTTATGTCAAATTCCTGCAAAAAGATTAACCGTCATGTCACTCTTCCATTCATAATAGGTTTATTAGCTAAATATTTGATAGCAGAGTGATCAGTATACAAGACCACAAGGTATCCTATTATATAGTGTATGAATTTGTTAATAGCATAGATTACATCTAGAAACTCTTTCTCAGTCACTGTGTAATTCAACTCAGTAGGAGTTAATTTTTTGCTGATGTAGTATATCACATAGGGTTTCTTGTCTTCTTCTTGGCCAAGAACTACTCCAATGGTCGTGTCTAATGCATCAAATGAAATCTGGAATGGTAAATCCCAATTCGAGCCCCATAGTACTGGGGCTGTTGATACTAGCTGTTTTAATTTTGCAAAGGCAATGTCACATTTGTCAGTCCATATAAAATCGATATTTCTTGTCAAAGCATATAATGGTACAACAATTTTGGAGAATTTTTTTATAAATCTCCGATAATATCAAGAAAATCCCAAAAAACTACGTACCTCTATTTGAGTGTAGGGGGTAGGTATTAAGAGGATTACCTGAATTTTTGCTGGATCTACCTGAATTCCAGATGCTGAGATGTAATGACCCAGGATTAGGCCTTCTATCATCATCATGTGGTATTTCTTGTGGCTTAAGCAGAGCCTAGTAGAAATGCATCTTTCCAGGACTTTCTCCAGTGTCTGTAATGCCTGCTCGAAGTCATCTCCATAGGGTGTAAAATCGTCCATGTACACCTCTAATCCCTCGTTTATCAAGTCTGCAAAAATACTGAGTATGGCTCTCTGGAATGTAGCAGGTGCATTGCACAGTCCGAAAGGTAATACCCTATAAGAAAACATCCCCCAAGGGCAGGTGAAGGTAGTCTTATCTTGGTCTTCAGGGGAAATTTGGATTTGGTTGTAGCCACTGAAGCCGTCTAGGAAAGAGAAGAATTTTTTACCTGCCAATGTGTCTAGAACCTGGTCGATAAACGGAAGGGGAAAATGATCTTTTTGCGTTGCTTTGTTAAGCTCTCTGTAATCGACACATATATGCCATTTCCCATTCTTTTTAGGAACCACAACTAATGGAGAAACCCATTTACTATCAGATATAGGATAGATGAAATTTACATCTAACAGTTTCTATAGTTCATCTTTAACAACATCTTTTAGGTGAGGGTTTAATCTTTGCTGAGTTTGTTGAATGGGTCTCACATCTTTTTCAGTTTAGATGTGGTGCATACATAATTGGGGGTCAATCCCCTTCATATCCGGGTAATCCCAAATGAAAGCCCCTTTATATTTCCTAAGAATTTCAACAAGCTTCTACTGCTGGTCATCACTCAAGTTTTTGTTAATGTTAAGGACTTTCCTTGGATCAATTTCAATAGGTTTGTTGTTATAGAGAGTTGTTGTTGGTATTGTTTGGTCATTGATATCTTTTAAAGGATCTTCTTCAATTTCATTATCAAGGACTACTTCAGTCATGTGACATTTTAGATTAGATACGGCAACGGGGTGGTTAATGTAAGTGTTAATAATATCATATTCTGTTTGGTTCTTAAACTCAAGAGCATTTTTTACAGTTAGTGGTGATCGAATATTTTTGGTTAAATAGGTTATAGGTTGCTTCCTAGTTTTTATTATGGTTAGGATTGGCTAAGATGGAGGGTATAAAGCTAGGTTATTCACATTATTTCCTCTGGATATAGTCATACTACCTGTTCGATAGCTTATATAAGCATCTACGGTCGCTAGCCAACGTCTTCCTAATATTATAGGATGTCCATCTAGCCATTTTCTAGGATTAATAATCAAGAAATCTGTTGGGTACTCCCAAGAATCTACAAACACCATTACATCCTATAATGTCCCACCTAGTTTAATAACTGAACGGTCAACAAGTTCTAGCAAGGTTGTAGTTGGATCTAAAGTTGTGATGCCAAGTCTCTGATAGGTTGTTGTTGTGAGAATATTAACGACTGCCCCTAGATCGACTAACGCATTGGGAAAGGAGCATCTATTTATTTGTACTGTGACAATAGGGTTTCTTGGGTCTTCATGTTTCACCGGTATCTCTTTGCCTAATAATAAATCAGACAAAGTTCCAACTACGTGGACAGTTGGTGTTACCTTTATTTTCCTCGTAGGATTTTTGGTACACAATTCCTTAATGGTTTTTGCATAGACTGGAATGTCCTGAATAGCCTAGAGGAGGGGTATTTTTACACAAATATTTTTTAATTCTCCCAGGAGATCGAAGTCGGGTTATTCGATTAGGCAAGGTATAAACAATCTTTCGGGGAATGGTAGAGAAGAGGTAATAGTTTGTTCATGGCTTTTCTGCTTGACTGTATTCTCCCTTTGAGGTGTTTGTTCTACAGGTAATGGTTATTCCAATTGCATATTTTTATCATCCTCTGGCGTGACTATTCATCCAGACCTCAATTTGAGTTCATTACATTCTCTCAACTTAGTTTCCAGATCCAGACCTTCAATAATTTGTACTGACTAGACTGGTCTGTTGTTAGGATTTGGGTTGGGCTAGGCTGGGAGTTGCGGTCATAGATTGGGTTGAGGATTCTGCTGCAATGTGTAAGGTGCTGATAGCATAGGTTGAGGCAGGGGGACTGTCCCTATTGGCTAGTTCATAGGTCTTTGCCAGCTTGATTGCCAGTTTTGGTTTTGTGAAGTGGAGGGGGACCATTGAGATGGATATGGATTGTTCTGCTAGAATGATGGAAAGTAAGAGCAATTTGGCCAACTATTGTCCGAATTTGATTGATTGGACTAAGGTGGCATAGAAAAAGCTTGTGGTGACCAATTAGGAAAAGGTGGTTGGTTCTGCCATGTAGCTTCTGTGTATTGCTAAGAATTATATTGTGAAGGCTGAAAGAATGAAGATGGGTCGGTAGGCATAACTGTTTTCCATGCTTGCCATTGGGGACACTGGTTTAACAGGTATACTGGTTCTGCTTCTTCCTCTGCCTCCTTGAAGACCACTTTTAATCTTGGGAGTGATTGACAATTTTCTGTGGCATGTTCTTTAGTGCATATGGCACAGGTTTGTACCATATCCAGTGGGCATTCTTTATGACTATGTTTCTTCCTGCATCGAGGGAAAAAAATAACCAGGTTCTGTTCTGCTTCGACCTGCTTCTGCTTGGCTTGCATGATGTCTAATTGTGTTGTCAAGGTTCCCAGGATATCCATTTTGAAATCTTCCAGCAGGTTGCTGATTTCAGTACGAGTAATGCTTCTGCCAGAGACTTTGCTGTCCTTGGTGATCGCATCGCATTCAGCTGGTTTCAGTCTTGTACTGCCCCTCGAGCACCTGATACACAAATCAATAATGTTAGCATAGTCTTCTTGATAGATATCACCTTTACCCATGATATTTAGTGTCTCTATCCATTGGTCTTTCATCCCCTTAATCATCATGGTTTTTAGCACATTATCAGGAAGATTTGTGTAGGGAGACCTTTGGAGGTTATATTGGAAATGCTCCACATACTCTTCCAAAGTTTCGCTAGGCCTTGATACCATTTGGAATATCTCGTATTTTAGTTCTATAGATCTACAATAATCTTGATATTTTTTAAGGAAGGCAGTTTTCATTTGGTCCCAATCATTGATGGTGCCTCCACCTAGTCCCATAAACCAACACAGGGCTGCTCCCTTTAAAGTGGAGGGAAACAACTTCAGTTTCTGGGGGTTGGTAGTGTAATCATAACCCTAGCATAGGACGTTGAATTCAAACAGGAACACATCTGGATCTTATGAAGTGAGTCCATGAAAGGTGGGAATATTTTGTAGAGGGATAACTTTCATGGGGGCATTGAAAGTTGTGTCAATAATAGGATACTGTAATGTAGAGGCCTGGGGTGTTTGTGGATTATTAGCCATTTGATCAAAGATATGCCAGTACCCTTCCGGGATCTCTGGAGCTAGATAGTTTTCCTTAGGATGTCTAGAAGAGGCGGGAATGATCCTAACAACACTCCCTTGATCTGGGACACTGGGTGTCCTCTACTCAATTACTACCTTAGGAGATCTTGGTTCCTCGGATTCCCCTGTTTCTCCTTCTCCTTCACGGATGTCACAAGAATTCCCTTCTTGTGATGGAATTGATTGCGAATTTTCAATATCTTGAAAACTCTATTTAATCCCTTTAGTTTTACTATGGACCTTAGTGTATGCTATAGATGGTGAGGCTGTGGCCCGAAGGGAGATAGTAGGTTTTCTAGAAGCAATGGTTCGAGGACCTACTGATGGCTGAGATTCAGCTTTTCTTAAGATTTCGTCGATAAAAGTTGATCGTCGAAGGGTCACTGGTCCCTTAGATTTTTCAGGTTTGGGGTGTGGGATTGTATTGTTTTCTGGTATTTTCTTCTTAATCATCCATGCAAAAATTCAAATGTTTATTTCTACTTTAAATTCCTAGCAATTCTGCTGGAAAGTGGGCGGGGGAGCAGGCATTTTACTTGCTCCGTACGTAGGTTCTTACCTTCCATTTTTAATACCCAGTTCTCTCTCAGCAGACAAACATCAAACACCTACTTTACTTTTCTATAATTGTTCCGAAATGTGGGCGGAGGAGCAAGCACTTACTTGCTCGGTACATAGGTTCTTACCTTTCGTTTTCAATACCCAATTCTTTCCCAACAACAATTATCAGATATACATCACTCTTTGTAAAATTGTGACAATCTCCCAGCAAAGGCACCAAAATGTTGGGTGTTAAAAGGTCTCTTTTAAAGCTCCTAATTACCTCACATTAATCATCAACCCAGGCAAGTCCTTTTATTCCAAGAGTGTACACAATATGTGCATGCTATGAATCCAGAGAGTAATGTTTCTTCAAAATGAAATATAAAGCTTTGATACAAGAGTAAACGGATGCATTTATAAAACTCAAATTGCAACTGTTAAAGGAAATATTACATCTAAGCATCAAGACTTAATCCTCTACTGAAATCGTAATCAAATCTCAAACAAGCAATTCAATTGACAATAGCATCAACTGAGAGCATAGTAGCATTAACCAATCTCTTCTAGCTAATTCTATCTAAATCACACTCAATCTCAATTAAGCAATTCAAATGGAAATGATGTCAACCGAGAGTTCAGTAGCATTAACCAATCTCTTTCAGCTGATTCTATAATAACCACACTCTTACAAAATTCAATGCCTTAACTGATAATCAATTTAATCTATAGTAAGCATGAATAGAATCAAATGACAATGCTGCGAAGCATGTAAAGAAAATGTACCAACTTCAATATAGGAAATCAGTAAACAACAAATAAGATAAACTCATAGAAAATGGGAAAAATATCAAACCAAACAAACTTGCATGAATTAGAAATATATAACACAAAGGATAACAGTTCAATCCACCAGAGGCTAGGCCCTTAGCCACCAGTGAATACTGTTGAGCTACTTTAGAGAATATGAATGAACAACAATGTAAACTATATATTAACCATTGAACTCAATTCGCATTACAATACGGTTGTGTTCCTCCAAAAGCACGAGTTTGTAAATTAATATTACAACTTGAAATAAACAGATATCGATCCCCTTTCCTCCTATAGTTTTTACTTTTATAGTCAGAAAGAGGTAAAAGATAAATGTGACCCCTCAGGATCAGAAGATCCTGAGGGATTCACAACTAAATTCTATCTTCTGACACCCTTCATGTTTAGCATTTGTTAGCTACCTATACCAATAGGTTTCATATTTCATGATTGGCTATGAAAGGACCAAATATGCTCTGCTTTGATGACTCAAAGATCACATATTTCCAAGAGAATCCAATCTATGTTTATAGCTTGGTATGGACTTAAAATTTTGATGGATGGTCCAACAGTCTAATCTGGATCATTCCATGGTTTAAATTTGCAGTTGTAGATTAGAGAAGAAAGTCTGTCCAAACTGTTTAATCTTGGCAGACAAGTAGTCCAGGTAGAGAAGAAAAGGCTTCCAACAGCTTAATCTGGGACCTTGGAAGAAATAAGGGTAGAAGTAGATAGGAAAAACAAAAGAAAAAGCCAAAGAAAAGAAAAGGCAAGTAAGGGTCTGCAAGTCCAAATGCACCCTCCAAGAAGGAATAAAAAATGCTAGGCAAGTAGCTGGGTAAGTAGTTGGGGTTGCAGAAAGATTATCTTTACCATTGCAGATGTGTTAACTGTGTTTACCAAAGCAAAGTCAATCAATTGACAAGGTGTTCATCTTCATCAAGTTGCAGCAAGGAGCATGACTAACCTCCCTCCTTCCCCCTTCCATTTCATTACTAACATCCCCTCATCAGGTGAGATTCATGGAAGAAGATCATGGTTTCATGGTGGTTCTTGTTCGTTCAAAAGCCACATTTCTTGTGTAAAAATCTTTTCATTTTGATCTACTCTTTAAACCAAGTGTTTCAAAAACAAACTCAGTGTTTTCTCCCTTTATTCACGCCCCATCCATATTAACTCTAACTTTACTATATAAATCCCTATATCACCTTTCCCCTACTAATATTAAACACCATGGTGTATAAACCCCAAATTTTGTATAAATACCCCTCCCCTTGGCATTATAGCCAATAAGTCCTATGTCAGGGATCAAAGTGACATCTGGCCACTTGGATGAACCTATACCTCATCTACCCCCCTTGCCTCAAGTCATTCCACTCACTAAACCATTATTTGCCAAGAAAAACCCTATACAAGCCCCTTTTTACCCATAACCCCTTTGAAATCATAAAAAGACCCAAAAAACCCACTTTTGACCGCTTAACCAAAGTCTCGGCGCATATATTTGTTTTTTGAAATACATGGAAAACCTTACTAAAGCACTATACCCCGATGACCCTCCGCCTAAGCGCGCATCCCGAAAATAACTATTAAAATAATGCCGCGCCTTTTGCCATATCCACAGTGCATGTCATCCACCCGACAGCCGTCCGATCGGATCTTGAGCATCCAACGGCTCTTATCACATCGGAGCGGCTCCGACGTCCGCCGTTTACCCGCCATATCTACCGATCACGTCACTCCCCCGACAGCCGTTGGATCGAGCCCTCCAGATCCGACAGTCATCGTTGATATCGGAGCGGGTCTCACATCCGACGGATATCGTCCGATGTCCGTAAAAAGGTTACGTCACTCGGCAGCCACGCGTCCTCGCCACAGCTCGTCGGAGGTACGTCTGACAGATTCCCCCCCGTACCATAAGCGGTGCGATATGAAACCGCTGGTTGTTTCCGGTTTCGGCTTTTCCGCCTATGCTACGTCACCTCCACATCATCCCACGTCACTGCCACCATGCCGTCACGTCAACCCTTGCGCCCGACCGTCTGCCGACCTGTCCTGCCACTTCACCATCCCTATGGACCAATCAGATCCTGCCACCTCACCTATGACGTCAGGCGGCCCTGACCCGACCTATGACATCATGCTGACGTCAGCAGAAAAACGCGCCAAAAGTCCAAAAAACCAATTATATGGTGAAATTTCGTGTTTTTTCACATTTTTCTCACAAAAGACTTTGTCGCTCCTGCATGCGATTTTCACGTCCAAAGTCCACCAACCTGCAGAACCCGACCAGGAGACCGGAGGAGCGCCATTTCCACAGTCATCCGTGACCATTGCCTACTCCTCACCAGGTATTTTCCGCCATAAATCCTTCACGTACCTGCTTTATCTGTTATGTCCCTCGAAAGAGCTTAGAACAGAGAAAACTCTTGAATTCACCGGCAGAAATCCCTGCACCTGCCCCTTTGACAGTTGTGAACTCGAAAACTACTAGCCGAGCCATGTTTTACCTGCATTTTTATTGAAAAAACTAAGCTCTGTCTGCGCAATCGCGGCAGACTCATTCAAACCGAATTTAACTACTGAGAGAGACAGAGTGGGGCCAAACATTTGTCCTAGTTGCACTACAAATAGTATTTCCATTGCTATTTACTAGAACCACTCTCTGTTCCTGATAAATTCACCTCCCTGAAAAAGAGGCATTCCTCTGTACTGTCCTGCTCAATCAAAACCACTTTGCACTCAATTCAAAATCCTCTTGTGCAATGGAGACACCTGTAGTACTAAATGTTCAACCTCTGAATGCCCCTCAAAAGAACTTGAAATGGCAAACCTTGGCAGATATGGATTACCAAATTACAGAAGAAAAGCTTATGAGCAGCAAATTCCACATTCATCTGTTGAATGAGTTGAAAGCCAAGCATGAAAATGGGACAGATATATTGGGCTTATGGGACTCTTTCCTCCCTATTTTTAAGCTCCCTCAGGTCAACCAGTTCCCTGAACTAATCCACCTGTGTGCTGAACAATATGATGTTTCTCAGAGGGCTGTTGTTGACCCATCTGGTTCAGTACTTTTTTATGTTACCCCTCAAGCTATCAGAGACATGCTTTGCTTCAACCCTCAGAAGAAGTTGGTCCCTTTGTCACTAGTGAACCTGATAAAACAAGGGGATAAACTGACAAATGCTCAAATTATCAAATTTAATCAATTATACATTAAAACTAACATTGTGATGTACCCTCCAATTGTTCATGTATATCTCAATGAGCTGGGCAGAGACCTTGCAGATATGATTTCTCCCATCTTGGGATATAGTTCAATTGAGCATATTGATGCAACTGTGCTGATAATGATGCTTATGTTTGCTCCTGGCAAGTCACCAATCTGCTATGACTATGCTACCTACATATCAGACAAGATTCATGAGCAATTGATGAATTTGAGGAGAGATAGGATGTTCAGATACACCTCCTACATTTACCATTTGATCTTGTACCATCAACATGAGAAATTTCATTTTTCAATCAAAAGAATGGATGCCCAAGGCAATCCCAGATCAGTGGTCTATTGGTCTTCTGTCTTCCACATTAGACCTGAGTCTCCATACACTTACTGTGAATTCATGGATCTGTTCATCCATCCAGCTATGGCAATGCTGATGAGCTCACCTCCTCCGAGACTCACTGATGACATGTAGAGAATTCTTCAGCTGTCCAAAGCTTACAGCATTGGGGATTGGTACTTCTACCAAAACCACACTGTCATCAGGATATATGGGTGTGATCTACCTCCATTCAAACTACCTAAGTATGTGCCTATGAGGCTATTTGCCCTAGAGTACTTTAGGCAATTTGGCAGAGTTGATGTGCTTCACTTTTCAGGAAAAGGAAAAAAAGCACAGTTGAAGGTGAAAAGCCAACTTGGCCATTTTATCTATAACGAGAGGGAGCAAGGATGGAGGGAAGCAGAGAGAATGCTTGAGGCCCTTGCCCTGCAAACCAGTTTCCTATGGGCTCCCTATGACCCTAATCATTTCATATCTATGAGGAGGCTCAAATATAAGTTATCTGCCTATGATCACCATAGTATCCCTCACATTGAAAAATATGCAAACCAAGACAAATGGAGGAGAGGGACCTTAGAAGAGCCCATGTCACAAGAAGAGCTAAATAAGAGGGCACTAAGGAATCTAAGGAAAATGGCTGACCTTGAACTTTGTTCACAGGTATTCACACTTCCAAGCACACAAGCGGGAGCAGCTGCATCCTCCTCAACTGCCAAACAACAAACTACCAAAGCCACTGAAAGTACATCCAGCAAAGGCAAAGAAAAGGAAATGGAGACAGAGCAACCACATCAAGAGAAGGAGCAGTCACCTCCAGTGACTCAAGAGCAGGCAGATAAAGAAAAGCAACAGGCAGAGCAACAACAGCAACAAGGATTGCAGCAAGAAGAAGGGCAACATGACATACAACAGCCCTTACAGCAGGAAAGAGTAATTGATACTCCAACTTCCACTGAGCAACAGGCTCAGAACATAGTGCCTCCTAGGCCAGAAGTCACCACTGATGCCTCGGTCCTCCAAACTCCACAGAAGGAGGACTTAAGCAGAAAAAGGGATAGAGAGACTCCTCTGACTTCATCTATCAACCAGGGAGAGAAAAGACAAAGATTGAATGACTTCTCGGAGGATGACATAGCAATAAGACAAGCATTGGGCATGGGCCCACCCAGCAGAGAAGCTTCAGCAAGTTCCTTCCAGCAGGAACAGGACAGGACTATGGGAGGGGAGGTCAGCTCCTCCAGCCAACAAAAAGAAGGACAAGTAAGCATCAAACAGCAATTTATAGACATCAAAAGGAGGAGTGATCCTATCAAAATACAGCTGTACAATCATCTGCTAAACATGGCTCCTACCAATCAGCAAAGACTTATGTCTGCCTTTGATGTAAGTGAAGGCAAAATGATCATGAGTCATTTTATGCCCACAACACTGCATCCCCAATCTGCCTCGGATTACCTCAGGACCAACCTGGAGGTCCTGGCCAAAGACATACACCCAATGGACAAAATTGAACTGCACAAACAGACTGGTGAGATGGTGTATGCCTCCTTGGCAGATGAAACATTAGAAAATTACAAACTAAAGAGCAGCCTTAATGCCACAGCCTCTCAACTAGAATTGGAGAAGGCATCATCCCAGGCGAAGGACAACAGAATAAGGTCCCTGGAAGACATAATCATTGAAATTGGGCATGATCCCAAAGATATTTCAGGAATACAGGAAATCTTGAAGTTGAGGGATGCTGACATGGCTGCCATGAGGAAGAAAATCAAACTCCCAGCTACCATTCACCCTCAGACAGATGAGGTAGCCCAACAAAGGCATGAGCAGGACACCACATATTTGTTGATCTCCATTTATAAACAGCTTGTTCAGGCACAAGAAAAATTGGGAGAATCTGAGGCTACATAAGCGGCCCTGCAAGCAGCATTGAAACAAAGAGAAGAGGTTCAGACCTCTCAGCCTCCTCCTCAGATCATAAATCTTGAGGAAACTGCTCCTATCACTGCTCCTCCTCTTCAACAGACTGAACAGACAGCAACATCTACTTCAGCAGCGCCAACAACTACAGAGCAGGCCCAAAGCCTGGATATGCAAAAGCTGAAGAATGAAATCCAAATCCTGGAAGCTCAAATGACAGAGTTAAATGAGACCAGGAAAAAGTTAGCCAAGATCAATGACAGGCATGATAAATCAAAGAGAGAAGTGGCAGAAAAGAGCAGGGAAATCAAAGCCCTTAAAGACAAGATCAAAGAGCTAGAGAATGAGCTCAAGTTAGATAAAGTGGTGGCTGAACTTAAAATAGTGCTGTGGGCTAACATTGGTCAATCTATCAATGAGCAATGGCAATATATTGAAACTATCCATGAGCAACTAGAGCTCATCCCAAAGGCACAGAGGGAGGTTCACAGATCAAGAGCTTTATTGAGCAATATGCCTGAAGTGGCCACCAGAATGATCAATGTACTTAACCATAAAACAAGTTCTCAGTTAGCTACCATGGGAATTACAAACAGAACTGAGACTATCCAAATGGTCAAAAGGGTTCTCACACTGAGAAACTTAGTGCAGACATTGGAAAGAAGAACCCAGGATATGCAGACTGAGGTGAACAAGTTTTTGGAAAAATTTCAGGTGTTAGAAAGCAGAGGTCTCCCTGGCTTACTGAACAGCGCAGGGAGATTATTCACACATGACCAATATGCTAAAAGGGTCAACACATTTTCCACCAGTCAGATCAATGAGAAGCCCGGTACCTCAGAGGAGACAGGGCCAGCCACAGGACAGACTCTCTATAACAGAGTAGAGAATCTGTTTTTTATAATGAATGAGATCAATCACCTGTTCGGGGTGGCTCCCAATTTCTTCAAGTATATAGAGGCAGAGGAGACAATGGATGCCATTCTCAGGAATCAACTCCCTACGCAAGACTGGTGGACAAATGCAATACAGAAGATTTTGTAAACAGGGAGCCACTCACCAATTTTTGTTTCTTAAAAAATATCAGTTGTCATGCAGAGCACAGTTTAACAAAATCAGCATGCATGGTGGATTAAAGCTGAGCCAACTCAGCAGATGTATCGGCCAACAAAGCAGAAATAGAAAACTACAGGTGGCAGGGCCGAGAAAATACAGCGCAGCAAGAAATAAAGACACATTATTCAGCATTAAAGCAAAGCGGCTCAACCGACTCAATGACCTCCAAAGGTCAAATTATCCTCTGACAGACATAAAGAGCATTTATGCTGCATTCAAAGTTGTAATAACTTCTTTTCTACTTTCTGTACGAATTTATGAAGATATTTTCTCTCTCAGATGACTCAATGCCTGAGATATTTTGTATAAGCAATCCTATAAAGTCCCCTTCGCATGAGCTTGCAAGGGTTGTTGTTGATTTCTCCTGAAGAAGTTTTTATGCTGTAATCCTTTCAGAAGTTAATAAAGAAAGTGATGGCATTTCTCGGATTTCTGAAGTGTTGAATGCGTCCTGGTGTCTGTTGGAAACTGCTGGATTCCTGTGTATTTCATCATACAATAAGTCTCTGTAACTCTCTCTGTTATGTATTTCGTTTGTTAATATCCATCTGTTATCTAATTTTAAATATTTAGAAACAAGGAAAAAGAATAACTTTCAGGATTTATTCAATGAATACCCTGAGTTCAATCTGTGTTGTTAATCAATGTTTTCTTCAGATGCAATCTTGATAAGTGTAATTCTTAATTGCTGCACTTTCAGAATACATTTTTCACAGTGACCTTTGTCACAGGAATTCAAGTTTTGCTCCTGTGCAGCGTTTCACTTTCACCTCACCAGCTTAATAGAAAATTCTTAAATGCTTTCTATTGGTTGACATACATCATCATTTAAGCTGAATTTGTTTGTCTGAAATACAAAATTGGCCCTGCAGTTTGAGCACCACCAGTCTTTCATTTCTAAGCATTTCACAACTCCAGACTCCATTGCCCAATGGTATTTTACTCTCTAAACACTACATCATAAGACCTGAAATAAATCCTTCAACCAAAACATAAACCAAAACCTGAGCATAATAGCTAGCCTAAAACACCATCATAACAGAGACAAATCATAAAGAGAGAGCCCTCTCTGATTACAGTTTGGCTAGAAGCTGTGATCCAAAGATTGGTTAGTGGTTACCCCGGCCGTATTCCCTTGGGAGTCATAGGGAACAACCTGGGTGTTAACATAATTGGCGACTCCACTGGGGAGTGCTTGAGATTTTTCAATTACTATATATTTTCCATAGCTACTATCAAGCCTGAAAATCGGTCAAGAGACCTTAATCTGTTTCTGTATCACATTAACAGCTTTAAGGAGGAGCTTGTTTAGGGAATCTTCATCTTAGCTCTGAGAATATATAGCCATTCCAAAATCTTCATCCAGTCCTTTCAGGTATAAAAATTTCCTGCAAAATCCTAAAAACAGTTAGAAACTGGCTACTAAGAAAAGGCACACTAGGGCAAATCCTGACCCTAATCCACCCATCATTGTTGATAATCCGAATACCATCCCTAGAAACATTAGGAGGCAGCAAAAGCAGGAGCAGCCTGCTGATTTAACCTCACAGTCAGAACATCCTAGCCTTATATCTACCCCATGCAAGGTCCTTTTCCGGTCTACCCCTAGTTCCCCTAGCTCACCATCCACATCTCAAAGTCCCCCTCTCATATCTCCATCCACTGCACATATCCCCTTAACCAACCTTCTAGGTTCACCCCTATTTGTTACCCCTGTGATACCCACTGTTCCTATTATCCCAGCTGCCCCTGTTAATCCTCTAAACCCTGTAAATATGGCTAACAGATATGCACCACTGCAGATACCAGCTAATGCTGCAGCTCTACACCAAGATTACCAAACCAAAATTTCATATTTTGACTCCAATGGCCCTCTGACAGCTGCCCAGCATGCCAAGAGGATGCAAGACCATTTTGAGACCTATGAAATAGATGATGACAGTGTCAGAATGAGGATGTTTGTTCAAAGCCTAACCGGGGATGTAAGAACTTGGTTTAGATCCCTGAATGCAAATTCCATTACAACTCCTGCTGAACTATATCAAGCCTTTACTAGTAGATGGGAGAAGAAGAAAGATCCTCTGCACATACTTGGGGAATATGACACTATCAAAAGAGGTCCCCAGGAGACTGTTTTGGAGTATTGTGCGAGATTTAACAATGTATATAACTCAATTCCACAGAATCTAAGGCCTCCTCCTGATTTAGCCTTGTACAAATTCCCTGATGGTTTTGACCCTGACATGGCCTACCAGTTGAAAGAAAGAGACTGTCAATCCTTGGAAGAGGCCCAAAGGGTTGCTGTCACAGTGGAAGCCAACCTAATTGCCAAAAGAAACAGGGCAAGGTTGGAAAAGAGGACTGTTTTCAAAGAGGAACCCTCTGCCTTTGATCAAAAGCTTGATGCCATACTTAATGGAATGAAAAGATTAGGTGATAGAGTGGAATCGGTTGAAAGAAAATCATCATGGGAAGCACCACAAAACAACCCTCCTAGGAATCCAAATTTTAGGAGAACTCAAAACCCAGGCATTGGCAAAACCAGTGCTGATCAAGATATAAGACCCCCTTTCCAAGAAAATTATGCTGAAACCTCCACTTCAGCAGAGCCCAATGAAGATCCTGAGATTAATTTAATAGGTCTAGATGGTGAAAGTCAAGTTTTCTTAACACAAGAAGACCATGAGGATGAGGAACTCAAACTGTTCCAAACTAAATCAGGTGAATCCTTTGACTTTAAACAAGGCTATGACACTGCTGTTTATGAAGTCCATAAACAATACAAGCTAAGGAGCAGAACTGTGAATGTTAACCAGCCTGAAAAGAAAAAGGATAATCAGCAGCCTGAAAGAGTTATAGTCACACAACCTAATGACAAAATAAATTCACCTACAGAAGAAGTGATTGTTGAGGAGATCACTGAACCACTATCCTCAAGACAGCAGTCTCTGGACACTTCATCTTCTCATCCTAATTTAAACGTTACTCCTCAAGAGATGAGTAAAAAGGATAAGTCCCAAAGTCAAAACAAAAATCAAGAAGAAGATGTAATGAACAAGGAAAGAACTGTCACCTATAACCCCAAGACCCAATCTGAAAAACCTTTTGATCTTGAAACAGAAATTGGCAAAATAAAGATAGCCATTCCTCTCTTGGAATTAGCCAAGCATGACACCTATAAATTGCAAATCAAAAGATCCCGTCAACTCACTAGCAACAAAGATGATGTCAATGTGCTGGATGACACCCCAGAACTCCTGTTTGGCCCAGAAGTGGATGGAAAAACAGTAGTCACAGGAGTACTGCCTTTCTATGTCAGTTTACATATTCATGACAAAATATTACATAATGCAATGTTTGACTCAGGTGCCTCTCACAATCTCATGCCAAAAGCAGTCATGGAGAGATTGAATTTAGACATAACAAGACCATACAAGGATCTGTTTTCCTTTTACTCCAGCCAAGTCAAGTGTCTAGGTCTCATAAAGGACTTATGTGTGTCTTTAGTTCAATACCCAAACAAGACAATCCTAATGGATGTGGTAGTTGCTGATATCCCACCTAAGTATGGGATGCTATTATCAAGATCATGGGGAGCTAAACTCCAAGGTTCCCTACAATTAGACATGTCATATGCCACCATCTCTGTTTTTGGGCAACCAAAAAGACTGTACAGAGAAACTCTAATGAAATACATGGTCAGCAGTGAAGAAAAGCCTCAAAATTTTCCCATATATGCTATCCACTCAGACATAGACTCATACATTCTCTTCAATGACACCACAATTCCTTCAAAAGGTGAGGTTGAAACCAAGACATTCATACAAGAGGAAGATTCAAATGAAAGTAGTACCACCCATGAAACAACAGTTAATCAAACACTAGAGGTTGCTGCTGCCCTGGTTGTCAAGAACATCCAATTAAATGATGAGACTGCCCTAGAAGACAAGCTAGAGAAAAAACCACAATTGCTACTTACATTACCAGCCCATGAACAGATCATAAAATCTCTTTCCCAACAAGATATTCTATGGTTCCTTGAATTTGATGGCTCAGTCAACAAATTAGGGGTAGGAGCTGGAGTTTGGGTACACAATAAAGAAAATAGTCATGCAGAAGGCAGAGCCTATAGATTGAATTTCAGATGTACTAATAACATGGCAGAATATGAGGCTCTTTTACTTGGACTCAAGTTGGCAAAACTCTTACAAGCTGCCAGGGTTTCAATCATGGGTGATTCAGATTTAGTTATCCAACAAGTGAAAGGAAACTTTGTCACCAATGACAAAAGACTAAGGACTTACAGGTCTGTTGTTGCCGAGGTACTAAACTTTTTCTCTGAGTTCCAAATTACGAAGATTCCCAGAACCCAAAATCTACATGCTCATAGTTTAGCCACCTTTGCAAGTACCTGCAAGTTGCCCTTTGAGCCCCACCATTGTTTTACAGTTGAGGTAAAACACAGACCCTCCATTCCAAACAACATCAATGATTGGCAAGTATTTGAGGATGACAAGCAATTAAACCATTTTTTAACTCTGCAGCAAGAATTTGCAGGACTAAATATAGACAATGAGACAGCAAGTCAATCACAAATACTTGAGACAACAAGTCAATCACAAATACTTGAGTCAGAAAGTCAATCACAAATACTTGATGGAGCAAGTCCATCACAAATACAGTTTCAACAGACTGCTCAGCCAATATCACCTAGAACTGCAAAACAAATGTTGAATCCAACTATTTTCAATATAGAAAACATCCAGCAAATTCAACAAGTTGACTGGGAAGAGGGAGTGTCCAATACTGAAACTAAAATCATTGAGCTAAAAGACAATTTTCTACCAACAGGCCTAACCCCACTAGAGGACATCTTTGACTCAAATGATATTCCCAGAAAACCAAAAATGCAGCCCCTAAATGCAGCCATTGAAGAATGCAACATAGGTACAATTGACAAACTGAAGATAATTAAATTATCTGCTTCCTTACCTCCTGACCAAAAGCCAAAATACATTGACCTCTTCAAAGAGTTCCAAGATGTTTTTGCATGGAGCTATGAGGACCTAAAGGCCTATGACACCTTTGTAATCCAACACACTATCCCTCTCAAACCTGATCAAAAGCCCTTTAAACAAAAACTGAGGAGAATCAATCCTATGCTTCTCCCAGCAATGGAACAAGAGGTACAAAAAATGTTCAAAGCATGCATCATAGCACCAATCAGATTCTCTGAATGGATCTCCAACTTAGTCCCTACAAGAAAGAAGACTGGTGAGATTAGGCTGTGTGTGGACTTAAGGAATCTAAACCAAGTATCCTTAAAAGACAACTACCCCTTACCCAAGATGGATCACATTCTTCAAAGGGTGGTAGGGGCCTCAAGGATCTCATTACTGGATGGATTTTCAGGTTTCAACCAGATCTTAGTTCACCCTGATGATCAGGACAAAACAGCATTTACAACCCCATGGGGAACTTTCAAATATGTAAAGATGCCTTTTGGATTGAAAAATGCAGGGGCAACATTTCAAAGAGCAATGGACATTGCTTTTGCAAAGGAGATTCATGACTTTTTAGTCATTTATCTAGATGACCTAACACCTTTCTCAAAATCAGACCAAGAACATATAAAACATCTAAGACAGATCTTCCTAAAATGCAGAAAATATGGAATCTCCTTGAATCCTACGAAGTCCCTCTTTGGTTTAGAATAAGGCAAGCTCTTAGGACACATCATCTCAAAAGATGGCATTAGAATTGACCCAGATAGGATACAAGCTATCCTGCAAATGCCTCACCCAAGGAATGTCAAAGAATTACAAGGATTCTTGGGAAAAATCAATTTCTTGAGAAGGTTTATCCCAAACCTAGCAGAGCTAATCAGATTATTAAATAACATGCTGAAAAAGGATTCAAAAGTGAAGTGGACTGTCGAAGCCAATCAAGCATTTGAAGGTATAAAATTGGCCCTTACCCAAACCCCAGTCTTGACCAATCCTCAGTTAGACAGAGAATTTATCATTTTCTCTTTTGCCTCCCAACATACTATTGCTGTTGTTCTATTACAAAAGGATGACCAAGGAAATGAGAAGCCAATTGCTTTCTTTAGCAAAGCTCTCAGAGATGCACCTTTGAAGTATCAAATCATGGAAAAACAAGCTTATGCTTTAGTCAAAGCAATTAAAGACTTTAGGATTTATATCCTTTATTCCCATGTTAAAGCATATGTGCCAAGTCCTATTGTCAAAGACATTCTCACCCAAGAGAATTTAGAAGGCAGAAGAGGAAAATGGATTGCCAGCATTTTGGAATTTGACATTGAGATAAAACCTACAAAACTAATAAAAGGGCAAGGCTTGGCCAAATTAATGACAGAAACAAATTTTCAAGCCTTAGACATCAATCAGCTGGACAGTGAAACAGAGCTGGCGACTCCAAAGATAAATGTAGCCTTTGAACAATCCCCCTGGTATTCTGATATCTGTTATGTGTTACAAAACCTGTGTGCTCCCCCAGGACTGTCCAAAACTAAGTGTAGGTTCTTAAAAATGAAAAAATCAAGATTTTGTGTGATGGATGGCAATTTGCTTTGGAAAAACCATGAAGGTATATTGCTGCACTGTTTAATTGAGAATGAAATTAACAATATCATGCAAGTGTTTCATGCAGGAGACTGTGGTGGACACTTGTACTGGAAGTCCACTGTGGATAAAATACTAAGGGCTGGGTACTACTGGCCCACCATGTTCTCTGATGTCAAGAAATTCATCACATCATGTCATAAATGCCAAGTGTTTGAGAGAAAGAGACAACTGCTGCCACTTCCTTTAAGACCTATTGCAACAGAGAGACCTTTTCAACAATGGGGATTGGACTTCATTGGGGAAATTCATCCCTCGTCTTCAGGCCAACATAGATGGATCTTAACAGCCACAGACTACTTTACTAAGTGGATTGAAGCCGCCCCATGCAGACAAGCAAATGATTCAGTAATCATTCAGTTCTTGGAGAACAACATACTGGCTAGATTTGGCTGCCCTGACAAAATAATAACGGACAATGCTGCTGCTTTCAGATCCAAGAAGATGGTGAACTTCTGCCACAAATTTCATATTACTTTGGGCCATTCTACTGCATACTATCCCCAAGGAAATGGCCTTGCTGAATCATCAAACAAAAGCCTTGTAAACATTATAAAGAAGGTACTTGAAGAGAACAAAAAGAATTGGCATAAGAAGCTTGTGAATGCCTTATGGGCAGATAGACTAACAACCAAGAGATCAATTGGGACCAGCCCATATGAATTGGTTTATGGATTAGAGGCCAAATTCCCCTCATCCTTAGGAGTGCCTGTTATGAAGCTTCTCCAAGAAAGCCAAGCTGAACCAAATGATATGCAAAGAAGGATAAATCAAATCATATGTCTGCAGCAAACCAGAGATCAAGTTTTCAGCAGAGTTCAGGTATTACAAGAAAAACTAAAGAAAGCCTTTGACAGAAGAACCAAAGCAGAAGATTTTAATGTTGGTGATAAAGTCCTCAAGTGGGATGCAAGGAGAGAGGACAAAGGAAAACATGGAAAATTTGATTCCTTATGGAGAGGACCATTTGCTGTCCAAGCAGTGCAAGGAAACAATACTTACTTCCTCAAAAGTCTTAGTGAAACTGACTTGGATGAAGGTCCTGTGAATGGCAGGATGCTGAAGCACTATTTTGAATACCACCCCTAAGTGCAGCATGAGCTTCCATTGTACATACCCAAATGTATATATTACTTTCTGTTAAATTGTAAAATGCAGTTTCTCAAGTGTTATTAGTTGTCAGCAAAAGGTGAAAAGAATCAGAGGTTTACCAAGAAGAGAAGTACACAATTTTGGCATCTCAAGGCAGCAAAAATTCAAGTTCGTAAAAGCAGTAAAAGGCCAAGGCATTCTGACCTGCTGTTCTTGGTATTTCAAATGAAAAACCATCCCCATGTGGAGCCACTGTTAGCTACCTATACCAATAGGTTTCATATTTCATGATTGGCTATGAAAGGACCAAATATGCTCTGCTTTGATGACTCAAAGATCACATATTTCCAAGTGAATCCAATCTATGTTTATAGCTTGGTATGGACTTAAAATTTTGATGGATGGTCCAACAGTCTAATCTGGATCATTCCATGGTTTAAATTTGCAATTGTAGATTAGAGAAGAAAGTCTGTCCAAACTGTTTAATCTTGGCAAACAAGTAGTCCAGGTAGAGAAGAAAAGGCTCCCAACAGCTTAATCTGGGACCTTGGAAGAAATAAGGGTAGAAGTAGATAGGAAAAACAAAAGAAAAAGCCAAAGAAAAGAAAAGGCAAGTAAGGGTCTGCAAGTCCAAATGCACCCTCCAAGAAGGAATAAAAAATGCTAGGCAAGTAGCTGGGTAAGTAGTTGGGGTTGCAGAAAGATTATCTTTACCATTGCAGATGTGTTAATTGTGTTTACCAAAGCAAAGTCAATCAATTGACAAGGTGTTCATCTTCATCAAGTTGCAGCAGGGAGCATGACTAACCTCCCTCCTTCCCCCTTCCATTTCATTACTAACATCCCCTCATCAGGTGAGATTCATGGAAGAAGATCATGGTTTCATGGTGGTTCTTGTTCGTTCAAAAGCCACATTTCTTGTGTAAAAATCTTTTCATTTTGATCTACTCTTTAAACCAAGTGTTTCAAAAACAAACTCAGTGTTTTCTCCCTTTATTCACCCCCCATCCATATTAACTCTAACTTTACTATATAAATCCCTATATCACCTTTCCCCTACTAATATTAAACACCATGGTGTATAAACCCCAAATTTTGTATAAATACCCCTCCCCTTGGCATTATAGCCAATAAGTCCTATGTCAGGGATCAAAGTGACATCTGGCCACTTGGATGAACCTATACCTCATCTACCCCCCTTGCCTCAAGTCATTCCACTCACTAAACCATTATTTGCTAAGAAAAACCCTATACAAGCCCCTTTTTACCCATAACCCCTTTGAAATCATAAAAAGACCCAAAAAACCCACTTTTGACCGCTTAACCAAAGTCTCGGCGCATATATTTGTTTTTTGAAATACATGGAAAACCTTACTAAAGCACTATACCCTGATGACCCTCCGCCTAAGCGCGCATCCCGAAAATAACTATTAAAATAATTCCGCGCCTTTGCCATATCCACAGTGCATGTCATCCACCCGACAGCCGTCCGATCGGATCTTGAGCATCCAACGGCTCTTATCACATCGGAGCGGCTCCGACGTCCGCCGTTTACCCGCCATATCTACCGATCACGTCACTCCCCCGACAGCCGTTGGATCGAGCCCTCCAGATCCGACGGTCATCATTGATATCGGAGCGGGTCTCACATCCGACGGATATCGTCCGATGTCCGTAAAAAGGTTACGTCACTCGGCAGCCACGCGTCCTCGCCACAGCTCGTCGGAGGTACGTCTGACAGATTCCCCCCCGTACCATAAGCGGTGCGATATGAAACCGCTGGCTGTTTCCGGTTTCGGCTTTTCCGCCTATGCTACGTCACCTCCACATCATCCCACGTCACTGCCACCATGCCGTCACGTCAACCCTTGCGCCCGACCGTCTGCCGACCTGTCCTGCCACTTCACCATCCCCGTGGACCAATCAGATCCCGCCACCTCACCTATGACGTCAGCCGGCCCTGACCCCACCTATGACATCATGCTGACGTCAGCAAAAAAATGCGCCAAAAGTCCAAAAAACCAATTATATGGTGAAATTTTGTGTTTTTTCACATTTTTCTCACAAAAGACTTTGTCGCTCCTGCATGCGATTTTCACGTCCAAAGTCCACCAACCTGCAGAACCCGACCAGGAGACCGAAAGAGCGCCATTTCCACAGTCATCCGTGACCATTGCCTACTCCTCACCAGGTATTTTCCGCCATAAATCCTTCACGTACCTGCTTTATCTGTTATGTCCCTCGAAAGAGCTTAGAACAGAGAAAACTCTTGAATTCACCGGCAGAAATCCCTGCACCTACCCCTTTGACAGTTGTGAACTCAAAAAATACTAGCCGATCCATGTTTTACCTACATTTTTATTGAAAAAACTAAGCTCTGTCTGTGCAATCGCGACAGACTCATTCAAACCGAATTTAACTACTGAGAGAGACAGAGTGGGGCCAAACATTTGTCCTAGTTGCACTACAAATAGTATTTCAATTGCTATTTACTAGAACCACTCTCTGTTCCTGATAAATTCACCTCCCTGAAAAAGAGGCATTCCTCTGTACTGTCCTGCTCAATCAAAACCAGTTTGCACTCAATTCAAAATCCTCTTGTGCAATGGAGACACCTGTAGTACTAAATGTTCAACCTCTGAATGCCCCTCAAAAGAACTTAAAATGGCAAACCTTGGCAGATATGGATTACCAAATTACAGAAGAAAAGCTTATGAGCAGCAAATTCCACATTCATCTGTTGAATGAGTTGAAAGCCAAGCATGAAAATGGGACAGATATATTGGGCTTATGGGACTCTTTCCTCCCTATTTTTAAGCTCCCTCAGGTCAACCAGTTCCCTGAACTAATCCACCTGTGTGCTGAACAATATGATGTTTCTCAGAAGGTTGTTGTTGACCCATCTGGTTCAGTACTTTTTTATGTTACCCCTCAAGCTATCAGAGACATGCTTTGCTTCAACCCTCAGAAGAAGTTGGTCCCTTTGTCACTAGTGAACCTGATAAAACAAGGGGATAAACTGACAAATGCTCAAATTATCAAATTTAATCAATTATACATTAAAACTGACATTGTGATGTACCCTCCAATTGTTCATGTATATCTCAATGAGCTGGGCAGAGACCTTGCAGATATGATTTCTCCCATCTTGGGATATAGTTCAATTGAGAATATTGATGCAACTGTGCTGGTAATGATGCTTATGTTTGCTCCTGGCAAGTCACCAATCTGCTATGACTATGCCACCTACATATCAGACAAGATTCATGAGCAATTGATGAATTTGAGGAGAGATAGGATGTTCAGATACACCTCCTACATTTACCATTTGATCTTGTACCATCAACATGAGAAATTTCATTTTTCAATCAAAAGAATGGATGCCCAAGGCAATCCCAGATCAGTGGTCTATTGGTCTTCTGTCTTCCACATTAGACCTGAGTCTCCATACACTTACTGTGAATTCATGGATCTGTTCATCCATCCAGCTATGGCAATGCTGATGAGCTCACCTCCTCCGAGACTCACTGATGACATGCAGAGAATTCTTCAGCTGTCCAAAGCTTACAGCATTGGGGATTGGTACTTCTACCAAAACCACACTGTCATCAGGATATATGGGTGTGATCTACCTCCATTCAAACTACCTAAGTATGTGCCTATGAGGCTATTTTCCCTAGAGTACTTTAGGCAATTTGGTAGAGTTGATGTGCTTCACTTTTCAGGAAAAGGCAAAAAAGCACAGTTGAAGGTGAAAAGCCAACTTGGCCATTTTATCTATAACGAGAGGGAGCAAGGATGGAGGGAAGCAGAGAGAATGCTTGAGGCCCTTGGCCTGCAAACCAGTTTCCTATGGGCTCCCTATGACCCTAATCATTTCATATCTATGAGGAGGCTCAAATATAAGTTATCTGCCTATGATCACCATAGTATCCCTCACATTGAAAAATATGCAAACCAAGACAAATGGAGGAGAGGGACCTTAGAAGAGCCCATGTCACAAGAAGAGCTAAATAAGAGGGCACTAAGCACACAAGCGGGAGCAGCTGCATCCTCCTCAACTGCCAAACAGCAAACTACCAAGGCCACTGAAAGTACATCCAGCAAAGGCAAAGAAAAGGAAATGGAGACAGAGCAACCACATCAAGAGAAGGAGCAGTCACCTCCAGTGACTCAAGAGCAGGCAGATAAAGAAAAGCAACAGGCAGAGCAACAACAGCAACAAGGATTGCAGCAAGAAGAAGGGCAACATGACAGACAGCAGCCCTTACAACAGGAAAGAGTAATTGATACTCCAACTTCCACTGAGCAACAGACTCAGAACATAGTGCCTCCTAGGCCAGAAGTCACCACTGATGCCTCGGTCCTCCAAACTCCACAGAAGGAGGACTTAAGCAGAAAAAGGGATAGAGAGACTCCTCTAACTTCATCTATCAACCAGGGAGAGAAAAGACAAAGATTGAATGACTTCTCGGAGGATGACATAGCAATAAGACAAGCATTGGGCATGGGCCCACCCAGCAGAGAAGCTTCAGCAAGTTCCTTCCAGCAGGAACAGGACAGAACTATGGGAGGGGAGGTCAGCTCCTCCAGCCAACAAAAAGAAGGACAAGTAAGCATCAAATAGCAATTTATAGACATCAAAAGGACGAGTGATCCTATCAAAATACAGCTGTACAATCATCTGCTAAACATGGCTCCTACCAATCAGCAAAGACTTATGTCTGCCTTTGATGTAAGTGAAGGCAAAATGATAATGAGTCATTTTATGCCCACAACACTGCATCCCCAATCTGCCTCGGATTACCTCAGGACCAACCTGGAGGTCCTGGCCAAAGACATACACCCAATGGACAAAATTGAACTGCACAAACAGACTGGTGAGATGGTGTATGCCTCCTTGGCAGATGAAACATTAGAAAATTACAAACTAAAGAGCAGCCTTAATGCCACAGCCTCTCAACTGGAATTGGAGAAGGCATCATCCCAGGTGAAGGACAACAGAATAAGGTCCCTGGAAGACATAATCATTGAAATTGGGCATGATCCCAAAGATATTTCAGGAATACAGGGAATCTTGAAGTTGAGGGATGCTGACATGGCTGCCATGAGGAAGAAAATCAAACTCCCAGCTACCATTCACCCTCAGACAGATGAGGTAGCCCAACAAAGGCATGAGCAGGACACCACAGATTTGTTGATCTCCATTTATAAACAGCTTGTTCAGGCACAAGAAAAATTGGGAGAATCCGAGGCTACACAAGCGGCCCTGCAAGCAGCATTGAAACAAAGAGAAGAGGGTCAGACCTCTCAGCCTCCTCCTCAGATCATAAATCTTGAGGAAACTGCTCCTATCACTGCTCCTCCTCCTCAACAGACTGAACAGACAGCAACATCTACTTCAGCAGTGCCAACAACTACAGAGCAGGCCCAAAGCCTGGATATGCAAAAGCTGAAGAATGAAATCCAAATCCTGGAAGCTCAAATGACAGAGTTAAATGAGACCAGGGAAAAGTTAGCCAAGATCAATGACAGGCATGATAAATCAAAGAGAGAAGTGGCAGAAAAGAGCAGGGAAATCAAAGCCCTTAAAGACAAGATCAAAGAGCTAGAGAATGAGCTCAAGTTAGATAAAGTGGTGGCTGAACTTAAAATAGTGTTGTGGGCTAACATTGGTCAATCTATCAATAAGCAATGGCAATATATTGAAACTATCCATGAGCAACTAGAGCTCATCCCAAAGGCACAGAGGGAGGTTCACAGATCAAGAGCTTTATTGAGCAATATGCCTGAAGTGGCCACCAGAATGATCAATGTACTTAACCATAAAACAAGTTCTCAGTTAGCTACCATGGGAATTACAAACAGAACTGAGACTATCCAAATGGTCAAAAGGGTTCTCACACTGAGAAACTTAGTGCGGACATTGGAAAGAAGAACCCAGGATATGCAGACTGAGGTGAACAAGTTTTTGGAAAAATTTCAGGTGTTAGAGAGCAGAGGTCTCCCTGGCTTACTGAACAACGCAGGGAGATTATTCACACATGACCAATATCCTAAAAGGGTCAACACATTTGCCACCAGTCAGATCAATGAGAAGCCCGGTACCTCAGAGGAGACAGGGCCAGCCACAGGACAGACTCTCTATAACAGAGTAGAGAATCTGTTTTTTATAATGAATGAGATCAATCACTTGTTCGGGGTGGCTCCCAATTTCTTCAAGTATACAGAGGCAGAGGAGACAATGGATGCCATTCTCAGGCATCAACTCCCTACGCAAGACTGGTGGACATATGCAATATAGAAGATTTTGTAAACAGGGAGCCACTCACCAATTTTTGTTTCTTAAAAAATATCAGTTGTCATGCAGAGCACAGTTTAACAAAATCAGCATGCATGGTGGATTAAAGTTGAGCCAACTCAGCAGATGTATCGGCCAACAAAGCAGAAATAGAAAACTACAGGTGGCAGGGCCGAGAAAATACAGCGCAGCAAGAAATAAAGACACATTATTCAGCATTAAAGCAAAGCGGCTCAACCGACTCAATGACCTCCAAAGGTCAAATTATCCTCTGATAGACATAAAGAGCATTTATGCTGCATTCAAAGTTGTAATAACTTCTTTTCTACTTTCTGTACGAATTTATGAAGATATTTTCTCTCTCAGATGACTCAATGCCTGAGATATTTTGTATAAGCATTCCTATAAAGTCCCCTTCGCATGAGCTTGCAAGGGTTGTTGTTGATTTCTCCTGAAGAAGTTCTTATGCTGTAATCCTTTCAGAAGTTAATAAAGAAAGTGATGGAATTTCTCGGATTTCTGAAGTGTTGAATGCGTCCTGGTGCCTGTTGGAAACTGCTGGATTCCTGTGTATTTCATCATACAATAAGTCTCTGTAACTCTCTCTGTTATGTATTTCGTTTGTTAATATCCATCTGTTATCTAATTTTAAATATTTAGCAACAAGGAAAAAGAATAACTTTAAGGATTTATTCAATGAATACCCTGAATTCAATCTGTGTTGTTAATCAATGTTTTCTTCAGATGCAATCTTGATAAGTGTAATTCTTAATTGCTACACTTTCAGAATACATTTTTCACAGTGACCTTTGTCACAGGAATTCAACTTTTTCTCCTGTGCAGCGTTTCACTTTCACCTCACCAGCTTAATAGAAAATTCTTAAATGCTTTCTATTGGTTGACATACATCATCATTTAAGCTGAATTTGTTTTTCTGAAATACAAAATTGGCCCTGCAGTTTGAGCACCACCAGTCTTTCATTTCTAAGCATTTCACAACTCCAGACTCCATTGCCCAATGGTATTTTACTCTCTAAACACTACATCATAAGACCTGAAAGAAATCCTTCAACCAAAACATAAACCAAAACCTGAGCATAATAGCTAGCCTAAAACACCATCATAACAGAGACAAATCATAAAGAGAGAGCCCTCTCTGATTACAGTTTGGCTAGAAGCTGTGATCCAAAGATTGGTTAGTGGTTACCCCGGCCGTATTCGCTTGGGAGTCATAGGGAACAACCTGGGTGTTAACAGCATTGATCCTCCTGATTCGTCCTCGAACCTGACCGCAATCGACACGCCTCATTCTTCCTTTAGTTTATTATGTTCCATCTTTAGGGACAACAACTATTCCTTTCATCATTTCTCTACATAAAAAGGAATAAGAGTTAGTTACAGTGGCTAAATCTTAATCAAGAGTAGTTCATCTATTTCTTATCATAATCCATAAATATGTTAACGTATCAAGATATGAAAGAGATAAGAAAAGAGGAAAAAGGTGATGGAATTAAGAGTAAATACATACCCATTTCGTAACTCAATAGGGATCATTTGCAGGAGTTACAAGGATCCACAGTTTTTGGTAAGAGAATACATACTTGAAAAAACAAGAAACCCATACACATATATCCAACTTCAAGAGAACCAAATGAATGAAGGCATCATTTATATGTTTATATGTTCATAAAATTTACACATTGAGCTTTGTAATCAAATTTGTAGAAGGTGTAGAATAAATGTACCATGAGGGTGGGGGCATATGTCTAGATATATGCTACCATTGGGTGTGTGATGTGTTTGTATTTGAATATATGGAATCAAATACAAGCTCATTATTTTTTTTTGAGGAGATCAAATCATACAAGTTTTAACAGACAAGCATAATAAATTTCTCTAATGTGACCCTCTTGCAATTTAGTTACAAGTGTCAAAAAATTAGAAGCTGAACCTAGATAACTTCAAGTCAAGTCTAACCATTTTAGCGTCAAACTACAATAGTTATAAAAGCATAATGTGCAAGTTTTCTACCACCCATTGATGCCTTATGTAAAAAGTCCTAGTTTATCATGATTATGTTTTTTCTTAGTTGTATTATCATGTTTCCTTGGAGTGTGGAGGTGCAAAGGAAGCTTTCATTGTGTGGAGTGTGGAGGTGGATTTCATTTAGCAGAATCCTGTAGACGCAACAACGGTGTTGTGAGAATAATTTACTTCCAGGTAATAGACCCAGGTTTGAATCTTGTAGATGAACAATGGCATTATGTTTTGATTCACATAGAAAATTGTTGTTAATTATTCAAATTGAACAACGTTGTTGTACTTCGTGAATGGCGTTAAGAGCATCTTCAATTTTTAGCAAAGAAACATGTTGTTGGGAATTTATTCATTAAAATGGAGAAACATACTTCAATAGTTTTTTTCTAAGATGTGCTTCAATTTAAGAAAATAATTTCTTTAAAATAATATATCAATTTCACTCTGGTGTGTGGAGGAAGCTTTAATTTTGTAGAGTGTGGAGGTTCAGAAGTATAGAGGTACAAGGGAAATATAATGAAAGCTTCCGCCACACCTTCGCACTCCACACAATGAAAACTTCCTCCACACCTTAAAGAGATACATTCCCTTACAATTATACAAGGTTTCAATCAATTTCAATTCCCTATATCTGATGTATTCCACCCAAATTTAATCCAAATTCCTCCAAATGTCTCCAAAGTATAGCAAAATTTCATCCACATGCCTCCAATTTATCAGAAGCACCATCAAATTTATACGAAATACCTCATAATTTATCTGAAATTTGACCAAACTTAAAGAAAATTCCTTCAAATTGTCAGCAATTGATTTCAATTATAAAACAATTTGATTATATGTTCAACAAAAATTGTCAATCGCCCCCACGGGCATAAAGTGACTTCAAATCACTGACACAATAATCAATTAGATTCAACAAATTTATTTTCCATATGGCCATATCAAGGCTTTTTCAGGAGTAACACCCTCGCGGTATATTAGGATAGCATTGATTTAGAAAAATTTTAATACATGGTTTATATATGATGAATGTCCTAGAATCATGGTGAGTTGTGAGTAACCTGAGAGGTTTTAAGTTATCTTATCAGGTCATCATATTATTTTAACTCCTTACTTAGTAGTTATTTCCGTGATGGCACTATTTTAACTAAACCGAGAACTGAAATGAAGTCCAACTCTTCCTCTTTGATTTGGATTCCAAAATGAATTTTGTTGCACTAAACATTAATTATATGCAATTTTAGGTAGGTGACTTGATGTGGCATGATTCATTCATCTTAAAATTCTTTGGTGGATTTTTGGTAGATCTCCCACTTTAAAAGTGGTCTAGGTTTGATGCACTTAATATTCCTAACATGATTCTTATGTTTCTAAATTTATTCACAATAGTCTCCATGTATTCGATGATCCCAAAATATTTTAACATGAACAAGTGAATTGATAGACTACACATTGATTATGGAATCAAATCATGGAAATATTTCGTAATTTTTGCTCATTTCATGACTAGGTCCTTCTCTAGTGACATTTACCACTGGACACATTTATTTTTTACTACGTTGGAGTTTGTTGGGTTCACATTTATTTATGTCCTCATTTCTTGTTAAAAACTGCTCTAACCTCTTGCAAGGGAATATTTTTCATTGTTTTTATGTCTTGTTATAATTTTTGTTATGTAAATATTATATGGTGTTTTCTTGTCCACTAGAAGAATAAGGATTTTGAGACAGATGAAAATAGTTATCTTCTAAGTAATAAACTCATGTTCAATGGAAAGCTATCACTTGGAGATGAGTGGAGGAAGGCGACTAGGGTTTGAAGGCGGTTAGGGCAACTGATGCACCAACTGATAATATTCACGGGAATCCTGCACTATGAATGTTATTGTTCGTTGTTTTTAGTTTCACGGAGTTGTGAATTAACAATCTATAGTTTGAAGGTGTTTATCTATGTTCTTACTATTTATGGACCAGTTACAACAGGGTTCATTCATGTCACTGATATCTCCCAGTGGTTTTCCCCCTATGTTTTTTTACCTTGAGCTGAGGTGGTATCATATTAATGCATATGGAGTTGGATTTAGTGGAAATTGAACTGGGAAGCCCTATCAAAGGGTTTTATTTTCACTTCGCTAGCACACTTTGAGATTTCGAGCTCTAGAGGGGACTTCAGTCAGCATCCTAGCTCGAACCCTCACCCTTAGTTGTAAGCATCTGTCAGATCTTGTTTGCATACAATTGAAAACCTGGAGGAGGCAGTCATAAGTTAAAGAGGGAAAGAAAAGGAATTCCTTCTAGGTAACATAATATTTTCTTTCTCTGCTCGCTTTTCGAAAGGTTCACTCTCCTCATATTTTTTACAGGAACCAGGTTTCAAGGGTAAGAAGTCAAGGGATGCCTAATCATCCACTGTCTCAGGGTCTTCTATTATCTCAAGGGGTGGGGATCTCTCAAATATCATTGGGTCAAGGATTTTTCTTCATACAAGGTTAGAGAATGAAGTGGTAGGAGGAGAATCAGAAAAAGGTTTGAATCAATCTCCTATCCCTGAACCTTCGAGGCCAGTGGTATTACCATACCTGGTGTCATCTAAATGGAAAACCTTGGACCCTAGAGAGGAAACCCTAGTGGTTCCTCCTCCTCATTTTCCCCTACATCAGGGAGAGAACACAATAGACACAAATCAAGAAGGGATTTGAGTAGGGGTTTCCCAGGAGGAACAAATACAGAGTTGCTGGAACAAAGGGTTAAAGAAAAAAAAAAAAAAAGATTCTTAAGAGCAAGAGTGGTGATACAATATAATATCTATTTTGGGGATGACGTGGAAATGAAGGAATCCATAGAATTAACTAAAAAATCTCTATTGGATAGAGCAATGAAAATGGTTTTTAGTGTGGAAACCCTAAGTTCATGGCGAGAATGTTTTTTTTGGATAAGTTATCAACTCCCCCCAAGATAAGGAGAATGGCTAAAGGTTGGATTCATATGATATTAAAGAGTTGGGAGGATGTAGATATGGTTTTAAAAGATGTGTGGTTCATAAATTCTTTCCCTGTGGTGTTCAAACCCTGGACTCCCCTTTTTTACAGCTACAGGGAGAGAATGGATGTTATGTCAATTTGGGTTCGCTTGTTGGTCCTATTGTTGCATATGTGGAACACACAGAGTTTCACCAATATAGAAAATACTCTAGGGAAATTTATGGGAGTGGATTACTCTTATAAGGAGACAAAGGATTGGTTTGTGGCCAGAATCCTCGTCAACCTAGACTTCAGAGAAAAATTATACCAAACAATGAATATTGGTAAGGAGAAGGAATATTTGGTGTTCCTGGATTATGAAGGGATCCCATTCAGATGTATTAGATGTCATAAGTATGTACATATTTTTGGAAGCTTTCCTTTGTCTTTAAATATGAAGCAATTTCAACGAAGACCTAATAAGAAACAAAGGAAGGTGGGGGGAGTGGAAGTTGCATGAACTAGAAAACAATCCAAAGAGGGAAACCGCAACTAGGTCCTGAAATCTAGTGTGGGAGTACAGATAGAGAAAGAGAAAAAATTTGGAAAACATGATCAAGCTTAAAAAGCTCCAAAGGCATAGGTAGAGCAACAATCATCAATTCTGAATTAGCAAGAAAGGCTTGAGGTCTCTGGGGAAGATGTGTTCATGGATCCTATTTCATAGAGAAACGCATAAAATAACCTACTTCCTAGGAAAATCTATGGTGAGGTCCTCCCTCTAGAGAAAATTATGGAAATGGTCACAGATCCAAATCATGGCACTACTATGAAGAGTACTCTTATCCTTTCCCCTATTGTATATTTATTTCATGTCCCTCTACAAATATGGAAATGATTCAAGATTTGAACTTTAGTAATCAAAAGGTTGTGGTCCTACAAAACTTGGTCACACCCCTTTCCTTGCATCAAGTTCATTGTGATATTATGGGTGGTTCATAGGGGAGCTCCTCCCCAATTGTATCCATTAAATATAACTTTTTTGAAGGGGGTAGGGTTGATTTCCTAATATAAAACTTGAGACCTAGGCAATTCAGGCATCCCTCTGGGGTTTTCGAGGGTGGTCTAGGACTCAATCCTCCCTCTTCTGGACAAGGAAGAGGCAGAGGAAGAAGGTATAACATCTCTCTTGCACAAGCTATTGGCTTATATGGGCCTAACCAGGTTCGGAAGAATTAGTTAGCCAAAAAAATCCCGCAGCTACCGGCCCTTTCGGCAATAGCCCGCGGAGTGCAGACTGAGGTCTCACCCAAGGTAGTAAGGGAGGGTGCTGGAACCATGTTTCCACACCCTTGGGATGTCTAGATGTGGTCTGGGTATTTCGCACACCATTTTGTAGCCTCGCGCTACTTTTTCTTCCACGCAGATTCAAGACAAGGTTATTCCTTACTACTAATTAAGGAGTTTTATAGATTCAATCTAAATTCATATGGTTTTTAAGCAAACATTTAGAAGAATTAACTAGTTTGTGCATTTAGAATAGGTACAGATTCACATATATTCATAACATGAGCATACACGCATAGATAAAATAGTTATATTAACCATACATTAACCATATCCGCGATAATTCAGATTTAACACGGAATTTCAGAATTAACTTATCTTTATTCACTTTCTTCACCAATACATCCAGATCTGTACTACGCACTTAGTTGCAGGGGTCCACGTACACAGCTACAGACTCTTCCAGGCCTCTATGCACATAGCTGCAAAGCCTCTACCTACTACCCAATACCCTCGACTTGGACTTACAGACGCTTCAAGACGTTTCTTCTCAAAAACCCATTACATAACAGATCCAAGATTACATACCAAAAGGTTGCTTTCTACCCATAGAGCCTCACTCTATTTATACCTTCCTATGGTCCACGGACCAAATTCCTATTATTCTATATTATTTCTTGGGCGGACAACCCTTTGACTCAACTTATTTACAATTCGCGCTCCACGCACTTCGCGAAGTCTTTACCATATCTTTCCCACAATTTTGGAATTTGAACCCCAAAACTGTTGCGTAGGCCCTCTACTACCCAAAAATCCCCCAACATAATCATCGTGACTCGTCCTGAGTCACTCGGCTGCTGTGACAATCTTCGCGCGGAGGTCAAACAACAATTTTTGTGCTTTTCTGGTACTTGTAGCAAACTCATCCGCAATCTACTATATTCGTGCAATGCGGGCTGCTGACACATCAGTCGTAGTTGAAGCTTCTTCACTAGGTGCATACTCTACCTACATGTGTGCCACCTTGCGCTCAATGGCAGTGGAAACCGTGAATGATTCATCAATCCATGGTTGGAGACATTCTTTGATCACTGCTTTTATCTGATAGGCAGCATCAGCTTGGATTTTCAGAGCCTGGGCCTCCTCCATCTTGGCCAAGTGTTGCGTAACCATAACCGTCTACGCGGTCCCTTTGTTAGCATCATAGGCCTACTGGAGCTCTCTTGCCTCGGTTTCCAGTCGTTGTAGGGTAGGATCTTCTTGGAGTGAAGTGAGCGTTAGAAGCGCCTGCGTCAACAAGTCAGTGCATTCCTTCATGGATCATGTGATATTTTCTCAGCCGGAGCGAATGATGCTCTTATGTTGTTCAATGACCTCCGAGGGCATGGAAGGTTGTGCTTGTAGTTTCAGCTCAACAATCTGCAAACTGAGCTCCACTTGAATCTTTGCGGCCTCCCCCTTTGTGGCATAGAACCCACTAGCCAATTTGTCGATTCGTACACCAACAGGCAAGTCGGGCTCAATCTCAAGCTCCAGGGCTCGCGAACATGCTTCCCCCACCAGTTGCTCCACTTGTTGACTTTGTGTGACAGCTTGGTCCCATTGCAGGCTCAACTGTTCGATATTAATTTTATGTTTGTTGAGTACCTATGTCGCGTGCCTCTCTATGGCACGGAGCTCCATCATGGCGTTATCCTAGAGCTAGTACAAACTATCACATGGGAGGGCAGCCCAATTGAGTCCCATCCCGCAAAGTTGTCCTACCACAGCTCAGTCCTCCTCATTTTCCGTTATCAAGGCTCCCGCTGGAATCGCGATAGTATGAGCTAGTTGGGCCTTCAATAATTGCTCGGTGGCTGACATTCCTGTAATATCATGAGTAGCGGTGGTTCCTGTGTGCGTTTTTCGTGTGCTCAGTCCTTGTAGCTACGCGCAGAGCTCCCCCAACACAATCTGGTGCTCTGACATGGCATTGCCGATTGCATCCCGAGTGGCTTCGCGAACAGTGTCCCCTATGTCCCCTAGGTCACCCTCAGTCAAGGTGGTCAGTTTGCCATCCCATTTAGATGCCTTGGCCTTCTTCCATGGCTTCGTCTGTTCTGTTGGCACCGACCACTTTAGGGGTGCGCCTGTGGTGGTTGACGGTGTTCCTTCCATCCCTGTCTCCGTGTCCATTTCCATGGGTACCTTCTGACTGTTGTTGTCCTTTGCAACCCATCATGCTGGTGCTTTCTTCTGGTAAACAATCTTCAATGGATAGGGCCCTTAGAGCATTGAAAGTGGGTGGTGCCCTAATGATTGTTCTCGCTTTCAACTGCAAAGGATTAGCAACTAACCCAAAATATCTTACGTTCATAAGAATGCTTCAAACTTAAGGTCTTGATGTAATATTTCTACAAGAAACCTTAGGGGAAGGGGATTGTATCTCTTCTTTTCTTGAAAATATTTTTCCTTACTTAAATTTCATTGGTTCAGATGTCAGGGGGCATTCTGGGGGTATGGCCTTGGGTTGGGATACCTCTAAGATACACCTAGATGGTACCTGGAGTTTTCCTTCTAGCCTAGGGATGGAATGCTTCTTAGTGGAACTAGGATCAAGTTTTACTTTCCTTAATATGTATGGCTCGCATGATGATCGAGTGGGGTTTTGATCTGACATACTTAGGAATTTTTTGATTAAAATAGCAAACACGATCTTGTGTGGGGATCTTAATTTCTCCCTAGGAGATGTAGAGTCTTAGGGAGAGCATAAAAGATCTGATACACTATCTGATTTCTTCATCCATCACCTGCCCACTTCTAACCTGGTAGATTTGAATCCCATCAGTTTAAAGCCCACATGGAAAAATTAATGAGTGGGATCAGACGAAGTGGCCAAGCACATAAAAATATTTTTAGTTGTTGAATCTATGGTGCACCATAAGAGCCTTCTCTACTAATGGATTTGAGTGGGAGGTGATTCTTATCACTCTATAATATTCTTATAATTAAACGAAATGACATGGAAGCCGAATAGCCCTTTCAGAATGAATATTAGCTGGCTCCAAGATGAAAATTTCAGGGATCTTGTTAATAATAACTAGAGGCATTATGATGGAAACATTGGTAGATTAACAACACAACAATTTGCAGATAATATCAAACAGATCAAGAAATTGGTAAAGGAATGGGCTACAGAGAAAAGAATCGGAGAGGAGGATGACCTAGAAGAGATAAAAATATAGTTGGCGTAGATGGCCAATTCAAATTATGAGGGTTTTAGTGACCAAGACTCTAGAGAGGAGCTAGGTAGATTAATTGCAAGAAAAAATGACATTTTGGCAACTAGGTAAGTTGACTGGAGGCTAAAGAGTAGGGCTATTTGGCTAGAAAAAGGTGACGAGAATACAAAAAAATGTAGGCCTTCAACTAGAGTATGAAAGTGGAAAATACAATATGGAGAATGAAAGACTATGAGGGAAGGGTGATTTAAGAATTTCAAGGCCTGACTACCTTGGGAAAAGATCATTTCAAAAACTTGTACTCTACTCCTAAAGGTACCTCAATAACTGAGATCATTAGAGTTGCAAACTATTTTCCTCACTTTGTGAACATGTAAGAAAGTTGGGAACTAATGGGTGAAGTATCAAAAGAAGAGCTCATATATATCCTCTTTAGTTTCCAAAAAGACAAATTTCCAGGTCCATATGGTTGGACAATCAAGTTTTTCTTGGAGCTCTTTAAACTTCTAGGAGGAGATCTTCTGAAGGTGATCAATGGGTCTCGAGAAGAGGGGTGCATTCTCTCAGATTTCAATTCTACCTTCATTTCTTTAATCCCTAAAGTTGATAATCCTACCTCTTTTAATGAATTTTGACAAATTTATCTCTATAACTATATGTATAAGATCATTTCAAAAGTGATTTCCCAAAGGATTAAACCAATTCTTTCCAAATCGATTTCCAGTGAGAAATTTGGTTTCCGAGATGGAAGGAAAATTCATGGTACCATTGGGGTTGCTTAAGAAAGTCTCCACATTATAAAGACAAAGAATCTGAAATGGGATATCATCAAACTCGACTTGTAAAAGGCATATGACCATGTCAACTGGCTCTTCATCCATATTATCCTTACACATGTGGGGTTTGAGGTATTGTTCATCAACTGTATAATGGGTTGCATGATGTTAGTGTCACTTGTTGTTCTCATAAATGGAGCAACCTCTCTTTTTTTCAAAGTTGAGAGGGGACTTAGACAAGGTTGTCCCCTATTCCCATCGCTTTTCTTTATCATTTCTGAAGTCTTAATCAGAATGATAGATGTGACCAAGAGGAGATGTGACTTCCAAGGCATTAAGGTGGTACAAAACCTTCATATCTCACACCTCCTATTTGTGGATGACATACTAATTTTTTTCAATGGTTCCCTAAGAGATCTTAATTTCCTTCATGAAATTTTGGATATGTTCAATAGAGCTTTTGGTATGCTTATTGATGCTACTAAATCAACATTACTACTCACGATCTGGAAGATCATGACATAATCAATATTAGATTGTTTTTCCCATATGAAAGTCTGACTTTTGAAGCAGGATTAAAATACCTGGGTTTTTATATAAATTCTAATATCTCTAGGATAGAAGAGTCGGTCTGGCTATCAGCAAAATTGGAGAAGAGAATCTCTTGTTGGAGTCACAAATGGCTATCTCAAGTTGGTCATTTTGTCATGGAAAAGTTAGTTTTAGAAGCTATACATGTTTATTAGATGGCATTGGCTTGGATTCCAAAGGGTATCCTAGAAAAAATGAGACATATTTGTTTCAGATATTTGTGGGAAGAGTCCAAGGATAAACATGTGTTGCCTTGGGTAAAATGGACAAGGATTGCAAACCCCAAATTGCTAGGGGGTTGGGGGTTAAAAAATATCTTTCTTTTTGCTAAGGCCATTGCCACTAAGTCAAGGTGGAGGATCCTCTTAAGTAAAATCTTATGGACTGATGTTATTTATCAGAAATACATTAGCCCTCTTTATATTGAAAACTATATTACACTACGGGAAAAATACCTTCTAGCAGAGGTTATAACAGAGGTTTTTAATGTTACAAAATTGGAAAAAATTGTCGAAAAAAATATCCACTAAAACATTTGTTTGGGATAGCATAGGTTTTAATGAAACTTCATCAAAATTGAAAAAATATGGGCAGCCAGAGGTTCCAGTGGATGTTTTTTTTTATGCACTACATACATAAAATAATTGGGTGACGTACATAACAAAAAGAACTGAGGCATTGAATGCAAAGAATATCAGTGCATGATAAATAGTGCACAAGTGCTAAGCGATCAAAAATCCTTAGGCCATTCTTCTGAGGAATCACTGTTGAGATTGCAACAAGATGATGGAGCTTAGTGAAAAGAGTTGCCTTCACTAAGTGGGCCTGCAGGCAAATTATGGCGCAAGTTCTATTTTTGGACCACAGCAGGGATGATCATAGTAGGAGTGATCACAGCAGGAGTGATCAAAGTCTATTTTTAGACTGGCTGTCAAAAATAGAAAAGTCAAATATTATTGTCTCATAATAATATTTGGACTATAAACTTGATCTTATTCTCTTGGAGCACTTCAGTTTGAGCTACAGATGTGGCACATGCAGCTGTCAGAAGGAAGTACGCTTTCTTTGTGGGTCAATTGAGTTGTTGCATGCATGACTTCAGTTAGAACTCAATCAGTTGACTTTGGTGGAGTTGATTGTGGAGTTGATGGAGTTGTGTTCAGTTTGACTTGGTTAAACTAGTTGTAATTAGTCTAACTGAAAATAGACTAATGATGAGTTGTTAAACTAATTATTAACTCATAATGCAACTATATAATACATCAGTTAACTCAGTTGCATGTCAATGCATGTTCAGTTCAGTAGGGACAGGTGTTAGAGGATCAGATTGCTATCAGTTGTGACTATACTTGTGCATGAGGATTTGCACAATCAAGGGATTGAGTATGCCAATGAGTATTTCCCAGTATATGTCCAGTATTATAGCCTCTGCTCACGTCTTTCCTAGTGCGAGTGATTCTTTGGAGGTAAATATGAGTTTGGTTAATCCATTCTCATTGATTCTTGAGCAGGTATTGAGCACTAGAGGCAGGCAAGCAGTGGAATAGATTTGGAGATCAGATCTGAGCTGTATTGTGTGTAACAGGTGGAGCTGGTACTGGATTTCTTGTGATAAGCATTGTACTTTGTAATGTTACATGTTATCAATCATTAATATACAGATAGTGTGGGGTTTTCAGTTTTACGCTTTCCCCGGGTTACATACTATGTTAATGTGTGAATGCTGTTGATGTTTTATTGTTATTAATGTTGATATATGGATGATCAACGTAGAGGAGCTTATGTATTGTGTATGTATTCCGCAATAGTACATGATCAGTATAATCTCCATTGAATATGTGTTAAATTATTCAAAATTTCTACATGGTATCAGAGCCAAGTTGATCATCAGATCTACTATTCAAGAAGTGTTTACATTCTATTTCTTCAGGCAGAGTCTGTAATCAGGCCAGGTAGCCTCTGGATTCATCCTTCCTTTGGAAGGTGAGATATCGGGTGAGTGCCCATACAGTCAATCTATGTACAAGAAATATTGTGTTCTCACGAATCTTATATCCGAGGCGGTTGAGTTGGAGCTGGTGGAATTCGAATTTGCAGCAGTGTTTTCTTGGTGGCAACGCAGCAATGTCTTTCAACGGATTGCGATTGGAGTATGCTCTTGAGGGAAACTCAAACTATATTGCATGGAAGGACAGGATGGAGGAAATATTGGATGATAACGGGCTGAAGGAGTTCATAGAGACAGATGTCCCAAAGCCTACTGATGCTACTCAAGCTGATGCTTGGCAAAAGAAGACTGCAAAATGTCGAAGGATTCTGTTGGAAGGCATGAAGGATCACATTGTGTCCAGCCTGCATGGAAAGACTTCTCCATATCTGATGTGGAAGGCTTTAACAGATCTATTCCAAAGCAAGAGTGATCAGAGGAACCTGGCGCTCAAAGATAAACTCAGAAACATCAAATACGAGAAGGGTGACAGTATGCCCAAGTATCTCACGAAGTTCACTCAGTGCCAAGATGAGCTGGGAAGTGTGGGGGTTACTGTCAATGATGAGGACTTGGTGAGCTTGGCTCTCCTTGGTCTTCCGAAGAGTTGGCATTCCTATCAGGACTCTGTCAATGGTCGGGAGAAATTGCCAGGATGGGAAAGACTGTGGTCAGGTCTTGTGCAGGAGGAGATCAGGCGGAGTACCAAGGACGGATCTTCGACAAAGGGAGCTAATGAAGAAAATTGCACTTTGGCTGCCAAAGCAAAGAAAGGGAAGAGCAAGAAAGCTTCTCAGTTTGGTGCGAAAGGCAAGAAGCAGGACATGTCCAAGGTGAAGTGTTTTCACTATCACCAGCACGGACACTATGCCACTAATTGTCCACAGATGAAGAAGAACAAGCAGGCTGTTGGATCTGCAGCAGGAGAGGCTCTAGCCTCGCAGTTTGAGTTTGATTTTTCATTGATCGCATGCTTGGTTTCAAGTGTGATGGGATCGATGTGGTTCTTGGACAGTGGTGTGTCTTTTCACATGACAGGAGAACGAGATTTGTTTTCTGATCCGGAGGACAAATATCTTGGAGTGCACATCGAGATGAGCGATGATGGTAGATATAGTGCGACCGGTATCGGTACCATTTCCTTTGAGAGGGAGTCTGGTAAACCCTTCGTATTTAAGGAAGTCATGCATGTTCCAGGATTGAAGAAGAATCTTATCTCTTTGGCGATGTTAGAAGACAAGGGGTATGATGTTGTTTCCAGCGAAGGAAAGGCTTTCCTGCGCAGCAAGACAACTAGTGAGACCTGGAAGATAGGGGTGTGAGTGAGGAACCTTTATCAGTTGCATGTAGATGGATGCACAGCAATGGCAGGCAAGGCAGAAGGATTGGTGAGTCGGGATGATGGCGAGTTCTGTCACAGGGGATTGGGTCACCTTCACCATGGAGCCTTGAAGATACCGCAGCAGATCACTGTTGGCATTATGATGCATGTGTTGTACTTGATGGCAACCCTCTCATAGAAGAACATCTCACTTATGTATAACTGGATGAATCTTCAGAAGAGATATCAGATGTGACTGATGGAGGACAGCTCAAAGGAATCAAATGATAGTTCTAAGTGTGACAAGTTAGCTTTGCCATCAAGTCCAAAGGGGGAGATTGTTGGCATTATGAGACAAGTGTTGTCCTTGATGGCAAATCACATAGATGACAGATTATAGTGCAGCAGGTCAGTAGCAAAGAATTGATGATTAGACTACAAATAGTGAAGAAAGAAGAGTATATACGCAGGTTCACTATATACCAAGTAGGGTATACACGCAGGTTCACTATATACCAAGTCGCGTATACGCAGGTTCGCTATATACCAAGTAGGGTATACAAGCAGATTCACTATATACCAAGTCAAGTATATGCAGGTTCGCTATATACCAAGTAGGGTATACACGCAGTTTTATGCACAGAAAAGCGCGTACATGTCGAAAATCTTACTTTTGGTCCATGGTAGTTAGTCCTTGGTATTTTAACCTATGGTTTTGGACCATGGTATCTCGACAAGTGTGCTGATCCCAAGTATTGGGCTCTTGGTATTGATTTATTATGGTTTTGGACCGTGGTATTGAGAAAGGCCTAAGACTATAAAAGGAGAAGAAGATCATTAGACAAGGGTATCCAAAAGTCTTGAATATCTAAGGAAGGATGAGATCCAGTATACAGGTTATGGGTTGATGATGCATTGCTTGATCTTAGCTAAGGAGGGATCTCACCGGTTGATGGAGAACAAGATCTAAGGATAGATCGGGATCAAATGGTTTGAAATGAACTATCTTTATATGGTTGATTATGCTTATTCTAGATCTGCATACTGACGCAAGTAATGTTCTATAAATGTTATGAGTATGACTGATGTCTGGTACAGCTGCAAAGTTATAAGAAAATATTTTTAGATCTATACGCGGGTTGGCCTTTGAATAAGCGCATATATACGCGAGTTTCATTCATCATAGTAACGCAGACATTGTAAAGTATGATATTTGAAGTTGCAATTGGGTCTGATTGTTATTACAGAGTTCTGTGTCTGCTCTGTGTTCTGGTGACGGTGTTGTTAACAGGGTTTCAGTGATTCAGGGTTTGATGATGCTAGTAGTGATTGTTTTGAGCTTCAATGATAGTTATGGGTCTAGTATGAAAATTTGATGAAACGTGGCCTTCAGATTACGTGTTGTGCTTCAGGAGTATCCAGTCTGAAAATTTATGAAACGTGGTACCTGGAGGAGAGAAGATTGTAGGCCGGCGCCTACGTACTAGTATCTTAGCTAGTACAAGAGCAAAGGGGGTTGGAGCTCCCTTCCAGGAGAGTCTGGAGAATGAGAGAAGGTTGTAGCCTTCTACAGGTTGTATCCTGCGTGCTGGTAAAGGACTGCACCAGTACATTGTAAAAGAAGTCTTTTAATAAAGGAAGATAGAAACGAATTGCAGCAGGTGGTTTTCACCCACATTGGGTTTCCACCTTATATCATGGTGTTCATGTGTGCTTCTTTTGTGTGATGATCTGTTCTGTTTTTACTGCACCTACTTACTGTTCATATGGTTAATGAAGTTCTGATGCACTAACTAAAGATCAACATTTAATGGATTAACTGAATCATAAGTATTTTGGATATCGCTAGTTGCTTTAGACACAGCTGCGTATACACGCGGGTTACCTTGAATGAAGTAGCGTATATGTATCTAAGTATGGAAATGAAAAAGTTTTATTGATCTGATAATACCGATTCACCCCTCCCCCTCTCAGTATTATTTCCAACAATTGGTATCGGAGCAGGTCCTTTGGTAGAAGCTTGATCGCTTGAAGGAGATCTGTGGAACGATGGGAAAGAAGCTTAAGAAGAAAGCACCTAAGAAGAAGAAGAAGACATATCAGAAGAACTATGACAGTGGGAGAATCGATTGGGGATTAGGTATAAGAAGCTCTTTAGATTCAGAATCATTTCAGAATGAAGATGAACTATCAGGTATGAATTTGTTATCCTCTGATGTTCCAGCTATCTATCCATTTGGAAAAGATGAAAGTGATAGCGAAACAACTGAATTTGATTTTATAGGTGAGCAAGAAAGATATCAAATATAGGCAGAATTTAAAAGGCTTACAGACAAAATTAGAGATCAACGAGATCTATTGAACAAAAGGGAATGTGTCTTCAAAGAAGAAGCTGCCAAACTAAAAGCTCAACTAGAGGAAGGAAACAAGGTAAGGGAGTTATTCAAGGACAAATATCAAAAGTTGCAGGATGAAGTAACATCACTAAGAGATGAAAGAAGCACAACCATCAAGAAACTCAGAGATAGATCCAGTTACTATGAAAGTCTTGAAGCCACGATCCGCTCGCTAAAGGAAGATCTTGAAGAAACAAAGAAGCAGAATAAAGATCTACTCCAAGCTATTGAAAAACAGGAAAACGAAGTTATCAGCTTAAAATCTCAGCTGGAATGTGCCTTCAGAATTCGTCAAATGCAGCAGGATGTGAATGAAGAACAAGAAAAGGAGATTCTCAAACTAAGGCAACAAATGGAAGAGGAAAGAAATGCTGAAGAAAACATGAAGAAACAATGTCTAGAAAAGGAAGAACAACTTCAAGTTGAGGTAAATATCTTGAAAGGTAAATTAGAAGAAAAGGATAAACTATTACGATTTCAAGATAGTACTAAAGCCTTGGATGATATTCTTAGTAGTCAAAGGTCTCCTGCTATCAAGACTGGTCTTGGTTTTCATGAATCTGTTGAAGGTGAATCTAGTTCACAAGGTGAGGCAAGGAACTCTAAAGAGAAATGTAAAATGATCAACAAGGAGATGAAAGGTCAACCCCATCAACAATCAAGGAAAGAGACTCCTCAAAGAAAATCTTTTACTCCTCCTATGAAAAATGTTGAATGTTATGTATGTCATAATATTGGACATGTTGCAGCTAGATGTGGAAGAAGAAGGGTTCAAGACCATCATGTAGAAAGATCATCACATTCAAGGTACTTTAATGGATATTGCTTTGCTTGCAATGTGTTTGGTCACAAAGCTGTTGATTGCTACAGGAGAAATATGAAACATGTAAGATGTTATGCATGTAACAAGCTTGGACATATAGCAAAGGAATGCAGGAACAAAGGACGGACATCACACCAAAAGGAGAAAACATCATCACACTTGAAGATATGGAAGAAGAAGGAAGTACAGTCAGACAGATGTGGCACAGCACAATGTACTCAGATACAGCACAACACAGACATAACAGACTCAGAGGGAGCTGAAAGTATAAAACTTCAGTATCCTGAATCTCATACGCAAGTTCCATAAAGGGAAGTCGCGTATATACGCGAGTTAGACACTGAAAAGTTGCGTATATATCAGTGTGAGGAAAAGCAGTGGGGACATGCTCAGAAAAAGGATCTGATATGATTCAATCCATTATTTGCTCTATTGGTTAATAGTTACAGTATGTTGAGGATGTGTGGAAATATTTTGATACTTGTAAGATGTCTAGAAGTGTTTTGATCCTAGCTTGATGATGATGATGTCTTGATGCTTATTGCTGATATATGCATGATCAGATCTAACAGATGGCACAGGTTGAGGGGGAGCATATGCCTTTAATAATTCATTGTTGGCATTATGGTTAATAGTCCTTGGTAATGATGCTTATATGGCTAAATGATATATCTTGCTATGATGTGGTTATGAGTTGTCCATGATAAAATCTCATATGATTCTTGGGGTTACATAGTTGATGTTCAGATCATATTTGTGGATTGATTCTTAGATGGTGCATATATGATGCTTACATGGTGATCTTCATAAGGATAAGGAGAAGTACAAAGCTTGAATTCACATCTTCTTTACTTGATGATGAGTCACTCATATGCTGCTGTCGTCATATGCATAAAGATCATACAGGCACTCTTGTGGATAAGGATTGTTGCTGTTGATGATATCAAGAATTTTTGTCAAATGAGCTTGAGCTCAAGATACATAGTGCTGATACATGGATGACTACTCAAAGTTGCTGTGTTGGATACATGATGATGAGTTCTTATCTATATTATGATAGGTTGATACTTACATATGTTGATCATGTAGATCTTGACATTGATGTAATGGCTATGGTGGTTTCACATATAATGTGAATGATTTCATGATGATGTTTAAAAGGAGGAGTTGACATCTATGTTCAGACATACCTTGTTACAGGACTTTTACAGGTTGCTGATATGGAAATGGTTGTACGCGAGTTTCATAAGGACTATCTGCGTATATACGCCTGTTTATGTGGATGCATACGCGTATATGGAGTTTTGAAGGAAATCAGCAGGGACAGACTCTGGTTGCAGAGAGTCTGATATGGGTCTATTAGAGTTCATCTGGCACAGGTGGATCAGCTGCAGAAAGAAGATCAGAAGGAGAACATAATTGCGGATATATACAGTGATTGACAGATGCTGCTGATAGTAGTTATTGATGATTTGCATAGTCTTGATATTTCATCTCTATGTCATATATCTCTTTTGTGGTATCTCTTTCATGGTGTCAAGGTCATGTAACGACCTATATTGGTTTCCCCACTATGCCTGGGATGAAGATGTAATGTAATTGGTTGTCATATGTAAACTTATGATGTATCCCCACCTAGTTGGGAGGTTGATCCCCACCTAGTTGGGAGGTTGATCCCCACTTGGTTGGGTGAAGGATGTATGTATGAGTCTTTGGTGCTAGGAAGGTCACTTATGATGTATAGAGTCGTGTTCTTTCTTGTAGAACATCTTTTTGCAGACCTTGCTTATAGTCAGGGGGAGCATGAACAGCTAACTTCAACAGTACAGAGACTTGGCATGTACTCAGAGGGAGCATGGACAGATTGGTACACTTTGGCATATACAAAGGGGGAGCACATTTGGAGATTTCAGCAGGTACTCAGGGGGAGTATGGACAGCAGAATGTTTATCAAGGAAAGAGAATATCTTGGTCCACCCTTTGCCCTTGATGTCAAAGGGGGAGAGTGATTTGGTGTTGTTGCCATCAAGTCCAAAGGGGGAGATTGTTGGCATTATGATGCATGTGTTGTACTTGATGGCAACCCTCTCATAGAAGAACATCTTACTTATGTATAACTGGATGAATCTTCAGAAGAGATATTAGATGTGACTGATGGAGGACAGCTCAAAGGAATCAAATGATAGTTCTAAGTGTGACAAGTTAGCTTTGCCATCAAGTCCAAAGGGGGAGATTGTTGGCATTATGAGACAAGTGTTGTCCTTGATGGCAAATCACACAGATGACAGATTATAGTGCAGCAGGTCAGTAGCAAAGAATTGATGATTAGACTACAAAGAAGGAAGAAAGAAGGGTATATACGCAGGTTCACTATATACCAAGTAGGGTATACACGCAGGTTCACTATATACCAAGTCGCGTATACACAGGTTCGCTATATACCAAGTAGGGTATACAAGCAGCTTCACTATATACCAAGTCGCATATACGTAGGTTCTCTATATACCAAGTAGGGTATACACGCAGTTTTATGCACGGAAAAGCGCGTACATGTCGGAAAACTTACTTTTGGTCCATGGTAGTTAGTCCTTGGTATTTGAACCTATGGTTTTGGACCATGGTATCTCGACAAGTGTGTTGATCCCAAGTATTGGGCTCTTAGTATTGATTTATTATGGTTTTGGACCGTGGTATTGAGCAAGGCCTAAGACTATAAAAGGAGAAGAAGATCATTAGGCAAGGGTATCCAAAAGTCTTGAATATCTAAGGAAGGATGAGATCCAGTATACAGGTTATGGGTTGATGATGCATTGCTTGATCTGAGCTAAGGAGGGATCTCACCGGTTGATGGAGAACAAGATCTAAGGATAGATCGGGATCAAATGGTTTGAAATGAACTATCTTTATATGGTTGATTATGCTTATTCTAGATCTGCATACTAACGCAAGTAATGTTCTATAAATGTTATGAGTATGACTGATGTCTGGTACAACTGCAAAGTTATAAGAAAATATTTTTAGATCTGTACGCGGGTTGGCCTTTGAATAAGCGCGTATATACGTGGGTTTGATTCATCGTAGTAGCGTATACATTGTAAAGTATGATATTTGAAGTTGCAGTTGGGTCTGATTGTTATTACAGAGTTCTGTGTCTGCTCTGTGTTCTGGTGACGGTGTTGTTAACAGGGTTTCAGTGATTCAGAGTTTGATGATGCTAGTAGTGATTGTTTTGAGCTTCAATGATAGTTATGGGTCTAGTATGAAAATTTGATGAAACGTGGCCTTCAGATTATGTGTTGTGCTTCAGGAGTATCCAGTCTGAAAATTTATGAAACGTGGTACCTGGAGGAGAGAAGATTGTAGGCCGGTGCCTACGTACTAGTATCTTAGCTAGTACAAGAGCAAAGGGGGTTGGAGCTCCCTTCCAGGAGAGTCTAGAGAACGAGAGAAGGTTGTAGCCTTCTGCAGGTTGTAGCCTGCGTGCTGGTAAAGGACTGCACCAGTACATTGTAAAAGAATTTTCTTAATAAAGGAAGATAGAAACGAGTTGCAACAGGTGGTTTTCACCCACATTGGGTTTCCACCTTATATCATGGTGTCCATGTGTGCTTCTTGTGTGTGATGATCTGTTCTATTTTTACTGCACCTGCTTACTGTTCATATGGTTAATGAAGTTCTGATGCACTAACTAAAGATCAACATTTAATGGATTAACTAAATCATAAGTATTTTGGATATACGCTAGTTGCTTTAGACACAGCTGCGTATACATGCTGGTTACCTTGAATGAAGTAGCGTATATGTATCTAAGTATGGAAATGAAAAAGTTTTATTGATCTGATAATACTGATTCACCCCCCCCCCCCAGTATTATTTCCAACAATCACTACAGGGATTCCTAAAGGCACTCTTGCGCAGTCAGATCAGTGCAAGGGGTGTAATTTGGGGAAGTTTTTGAAAGCCACCTTTCACGAGAAGGATAGTCACGCCACGAAAACCCTTGAGAGAATTCACACAGACGTGTGTGGACCTTTCTCAGTTGCTTCGACAGCAAAACACAGGTATTAAGTGATTTTTGTTGATGATTTCTCTCGTAAGTGTTGGATCTTCTTCATGCAGAAGAAGAGCGAGACATATTCAAAGTTCTCTGAATTCAAAGCACTGGTCGAGAAGGAGTCGGGGAAGAAGGTGAAGGCTCTTAGGAGAAATAATGGTGGTGAATACATCTCGGATGAGTTCAAGGATTTCTGCAAGGCAGAAGGGATTCGAAGAGAGCTCATAGCTCCCCATAAACCACTGCAGAACGGGACAGCTGAGTGGAAGAACAGAACGATTGTGGGTGCTGCACAGGAAATGTTGCATGATCAGGGCCTACCCCTTCACTTGTGGGCAGAAGCATGCAATACAACAGTTTATGTGCAGAACCATTGTCCTCATAGGATACTTGGCATGAGTACACCCGAGGAGGCTTATTCTGGTAAGAAGCCTGATCTTTCTCATTTGAGGATTTTTGGTGCTAACGTTTACATGCATGTGACGAAGGATGCTAAGAATAATTTGGAGCCGACTGCAAAGTTTGGGATATTTGTAGGGTACACTGATACGCCCCACAACTATCGTGTGTATTTTCCAGACAGTGGTAAAACTGTTGTGCGACGAGATATAAAATTTCAGTAGGAGAAAGCCATGAAGTGTTCGCTTGAGAGGGAGCTACACTTGCATGCAGATGAGGAGCTATTAGTTCCTAAGGATGAGCTTCAGGACGTGGATCAGCCACAGGACGAGGTTCATGGAGTGGAAGATAACACTCATGCCGCGCCAACCATCAGAGGGCGAAAGCGCTTGACAGAAGCTGAACGACTGGCTCAAGATGCAGAGAAAGTTGTAGGACCACCTACCAACAAAGGCAGAGACAGTCACCTGATCGGTACACTGGATACATGGATCTTATGAGAAAGTGTGTGTGACTAAGCCATCCTCTTTCGAGGAAGCTGTGGAGGATCCCACATGGGTAGATGCCATGGTGGAAGAGTATGATTCTATTGTCAGAAACAGTGCATGGGAGATTGTTCCTAGACCGGAAGGGAAATTAGTGGTGGTTTCGAGATGGATCTACAAAGTTAAGCAGGCAGCTGACAGGAGTGTGGAGAAGTACAAGGCAAGATTTGTTGCCCGAGGCTTTTCACAAATAGAGGGGATCGATTATGAGGAGACCTTTGCACCTGTTGCAAGGTATTCTTCCATACGGACGATTCTTGCTCTCTCAGTGCAGATGGGATGGCACATTCATAAGATGGATGTGAAGACTGTATTCCTCAATGGATTCATTGAGGACGAGGTGTACATTGAGTAGCCCGAAGGCTTTGAGGTCTTCAGTAGCGAGTCGCATGTGTGCAGGCTCAAGAGAGCGCTGTATGGGTTGAAGCAAGCAACACAAGCTTGGTACACACGAATAGACAGCTATTTCACAGGACTTGGATTCTCCAAGAGCGAGGCGGATCCTAACCTATACCAGATTGTGGTGGAGGGTATGTTTCTTATCATTGTACTGTATGTTGATGATTTGATTCTAACGAGTGATGAGCTGTTGATACTTTCATGCAAGGATGATCTTGCTAAGGAGTTTGAGATGAAGGACTTGGGCCTCCTTCACTATTTCCTAGGATTGGAAATATGGCAGCGTAATGGTGGACTATTTGTTTCTTAGGGCAAGTATGCTCGGGAGATACTAGAGAAGTTCAACATGCATGGCTGCAAGCCTGTTGATACTCCTCTTCCTGGAGGTTGGAGGAAGGAGGATGCCACTTCGGGAGAAGAAGTGGATGCCACTGTTTATCAATAGTTGGTGGGGTCGCTGATATATTTGGTCAATACACGATCTGATATATGCTATGCAGTTAACCATCTTTCACAAGCTATGGTTAAGCCTACCAAGCTCTTCTGGAAGGCGGGCAAGCATGTATTGCGTTATTTGAGAGGCACATCGGGATATGGTTTGTGGTACAGACAGGAGGATGAGGTGAAGCTATGTGGCTTCACAGATGCAGATTGGGCAGGGAGCCCAACGGACAGAAAGAGCACATTAGGAGGGGTCTTCAGTATTGGATCGACATCATTTTCTTGGTACAGGAGGAAGCAGAGATCTGTGGCACTCAGTTCAGCAGAGGCTGAGTATATGGCAGCAAGTTTGGCTGCATGCGAGGCTATATGGATGAGGAAGATCCTAGTTGGTTTATTTATTTCTCATTTGGATCCTACTGTGATTTACTGTGATAACCAGAGTTGCATTAAACTCTCAGCTAATCTTGTATTTCATGATAGATCTAAGCATATTGACATCAAGTACCATCATATCAGAGATTGTGTGTAGCGGAGGATCATGCTACTTTCGTACATTCCAATGGAGGATTAGGATGCTGATATTCTGACAAAGGCTCTCACCAGGAGAAAATTCGAATACCACCGAGGTAGGATAGGGGTTGCTGATAATCCATATCTTGTCGATAGGGAGTTTTGAGATTGCAACAAGATGATGGAGCTTAGTGAAAAGAGTCGCCTTCACTAAGTGGGCCCGGAGGAAAATTATGGCGCAAGTTCTATTTTTGGATCACAGCAGGGATGATCACAGTAGGGATGATCACAGCAGGAGTGACCACAGCAGGGATGATCGCAGTAGGAGTGATCACAGCAGGAGTGATCAAAGTCTATTTTTAGACTGGCTGTCAAAAATAGAAAAGTCAAATATTATTGTCTCATAGTAATATTTGGACTATAAACTTGATCTTATTCTCTTGGAGCACTTCAGTTTGAGCTACAGATGTGGCACATGCAGCTGTTAGAAGTAAGTACGCTTTCTTTGTGGGTCAGTTGAGTTGTTGCATGCATGACTTCAGTTAGAACTCAATCAGTTGAGTTTGGTGGAGATGATTGTGGAGTTGATGGAGCTGTGTTCAGTTTGACTTGGTTAAACTAGTTGTAATTAGTCTAACTACAAATATACTAATGATGAGTTGTTAAACTAATTATTAACTCATAATGCAACTATAGAATACATCAGTTAGCTCAGTTGCATGTCAGTGCATGTTCAGTTCAGCAGGGACAGGTGTTAGAGGATCAGATTGCTATCAGTTGTGAATATAGTTGTGCATGAGGATTTGCACAATCAAGGGATTGAGTATGCCAATGAGTATTGCCTAGTATATGCCCTGTATTATAGCTTCTGCTCACATCTTTCCCAGTGTAAGTGATTCTTTGGAGGTAAATACGAGTTTGGTTAATCCATTCTCGTTGATTCTTGAGCAGGTATTGAGCACTGGAGGCAGGCAAGCAGTGGAATAGATTTCGAGATCAGATCTGAGCTGTATTGTGTGTAACAGGTGGAGCTGGTACTGGATTGCTTGTGATAAGCATTGTAATTTGTAATGTTACATGTTCTCAATCATTAATATACAGATAGTGTGGGGTTTTCAGCTGTAAGCTTTCCCCGGGTAACATATTGTGTTAATGTGTGAATGCTCTTGATGTTTTATTGTTATTGATGCTGCTATATTGATGATCAACGTAGAGGAGCTTATGTATTCTGTATGTATTCCGCAATAGTACATGATCAGGATAATCTCCATTGAATATGTGTTAAATTATTCAAAATTTCTACAATCACACCAGGGAACACAAAAAATAATTGTTGTGTTGGTGATTTTTTTAAACTTGCAACACCAATATGTATCATTATCACAAAGGACACGATGCGTTAGTTATACAAAAGGACCAGTGTTGTTAGTTTTCATAAAGGACCGAGCCAGAAATAATATTTTGTAGGATCGACGAGTTAGTTATATGAAAGCAATGGTGCATGAAGAATTACAATGCACCGGGGTGTTAATCTCAAATAAGGTTGGTGTTTGAAGTTATAAATTCACTAGTGCTCTCGTTTTCTTAAAAGGCACTGGACATGCAAAACGATTTCGTCACGATGCTTTTATATGACACAATGCACCGATACTTTTGTATGTTATAGACGCACCAGTTTTTTAAATGATATTTTATTTTCGTGGGAAACATCAACTTGTGATAGTGCAATTATTGTAATTTTTTTAATTCGTTATTCATTGAAAAATTGACATATATCTTATAACAGTATTCAGATAAATTTAAATTTGATTAATACATTTATATATGATGTTTGGATTATTTTTTTATATTATCAAATTTCACATCTCTTCATTATAATATTTAATCATTGGTGTAAGATTTCGCAACGACATTGGATAACACAATAGAATTATTTAAAATGTATTTTATTATATATCAATAAGAGTCTCTTTGTCATACAAAATGGGTTTGTTATTGGCAACCCCTTATATTTTAATTGGGACACTATGTCCATTACATTAAACAAAATGTTTTATTTTCACAGGAAATTATTTCAAAAAATACAACTTGCATTGATATCCAAATAGATCATCATTATTCACTAGATTTATTATCAATGATCGAGTTAATTCCATGACTTGGGTTATATGAACAAATGTTTTTTTTATTGCATCGATTGTTTTCCTCTTCTTTCTCATGTTCCATCTGCAAACATAAAAATAAAGTGTAATGAGTGTATCTACACTGGTGAGAATAATGAAAATTGAAATAAATAATATACATCAATGTAAATTGAATAGCAATGTACCATGGAAATAAGTGGCTCATAAACTATGCACATGGTTTCAAAACCAAGTCTCATGCCTTGTTGCAACAAGTCTTTTGTTAGCGTAGTTCCATATTTTATTTCCTGCATGTTTTAAACCCCACTATAAATCATAAATTTAATATAAAGGATTTGTTTGTTCTATTAATTATAAACTTAGATAAATAAAACAAAATAGATACTTACAACTTCTACAATTAATTTTTGATATGCAACATATACTCACAACCCTTATTGAACCCAATGTTAATCAATTCTTTCGATGGCTCTTCTTTGTATGTTAACACCTATTTGAAGACATTCAAGGATGGTTGTTGTAAAACAACTTAAAATATACAAAAATGAAACCTTGATTTGTTATAAAGAAATATTGACAAATACTCATAAACTTTGAAATCAACCCTTTTCTTCCTTGTCATCCTGTTTTATGTATTGGATGAGTTCTATCTTATTTTCTTTTTTGCAAGAAAATACTTGAAAATTAATATTTAATGCTAAATTATTTTTTTATATGTACAAATTCAATCATGATTACATACATTTGAAGCACGTTGTTGTTGAGATGGCTCCTCCTATGATGCAATTATGTCCATTTCTTTGATGATATCTTTATACAATTTTTTGGACATTGTTACTAGCATGTTTTTCATATCAGCACATTGATCATTTGGGATTTTCATGATCTTCTTGAAAAAGGTAGTCAACTATTTTTATAATTATATATGAAAAATAAATATAACAAAATTGATATTAATAAATTAATGGTTTGTAGTAATATATACATATAATTATAGAAAATCATTTTATACAATTAGGAATATTACCTTTTGAATGATTCTTTTTTGTTGTTGTATGTTTTTGTTATTTCAAGTCTGACATCTCTCATTGATCATTGCTCCACAAGCGCATCTTGTAGTTTAGATACAATTTCATTCATAGAATCATTGGATTTGTTTTTGTATTGTAAGTGGAAAGTACGTCTAAACGTTCGTTCCACTAGATCCCTCATAATTCTGGAAAAAATCTCTTTCATTAACCTCCAACACCAATCAAGATGAGTTAAGGACCAACTCATTGTCATTTACATGTTTTATATTTTTATTTTCATAGAAGGAAATTTATCTTTTCCCTCATTATTTCTCCCTGTAGAAAATTAAACATATATGAATTAATATATTGTTTGAAACATATTATCTAATATTATTAATGAAAATTCTAAATATTTTGTCACATAATCAAATTTAAAAACGATCGATTTTATGAACGTTAAATATTGACATTGTACAATTATATTCCCCACCAATTGAAAGATATTCAAATATAAGGTTCTTCCAAGTGATAATGTCTTGTCGGGTAGCTACGAAGAGGCAAATTAGATGTTGAAATTGTTGGGTGTTGAGTACATATAATATCATGCATGTCCAAATGATTGTCTTCTATATAGAGGAGAATATGCAGACAAAGAGATATGTCTGAAATGTGGCCATCACAAGTACCATAATTCAGAAAAAACAGGTAAATCACATAGTCCTCCTCATAAGATATTGAGGCTCATGCCTATAATCCCAAGGCTTCAAATTCTCTTTCATTGCAAATAATTAGCTATGTTGTAGCGATGACATGCCTCACATAGAAGTGAGTCAGGAGTTATACGAATCGTGACAAATTAAATATCCATAAAGTATATAAATGATACATGGCCTAAAAAATTTCAAGGATGAAGTACGAAGTCTACGACTCAGCATAGCCATGGATGGTGTCAACCCATTTCCCTCCAAATCACCAACTATTATGTTTGGCCTATAGTAGTGATCAATAACCATATTCCCCCATCATTGTTCATGAAGAATGAACATCTTATGTTGGCTCTCATAGTCCTTGGTAGAAAACAAGTGAATAATATGGATGTCTACTTACAACCATTGGTAGATGAATTGAAGTAATTATGGGAAGGGATACATGTGTATGATGTATTGAGACCCATCACAACAGAGAGTAGTTTTACATTATATGGCATATGTGCTTACACCATACATAATTATCCAGGATTAGGAGTTTTCTCTGGTAAATTATATTCTTATTGATTTGTTTAGTAACAATATTGTTTCACATATTAATTTAATTCATTGCAATTGTTCGGATCTTCATGGTTGCTAATGTGTCAGCCTATATACAATAATTTTGTAGGTCTTATAACAAAATGGTATCATGGATTTAAATGTTGTGGAACTTCTTTGAAGGCTATATGGTCTAACCACCTATGAAATCCAGTGTATGAATGCTCCAGGGTATTCATCCCAGAAGAACACCTTACAGAAGAGCAACATCTGCTTTCAATGGTAAACCAACAGAACCCAAAAACCTACAATAATGAAACCAATTGAATGGATTAGAGAATTTTTGAGAGAGGAGGAGAAGGAGTTTGCCTAAATGATCAATTCAAATGGGGAGTTTATGTTCAATGATCCATATTTATTTGACACCTATGTTGAGAAATTTCCCATTGGGATGAAAAGGAAATCTGTCTTTTATGAGCTCCCATATTGGGAGCATCTTAAGATTGCCCACTTACTAGATCCCATACATATATTTAAAAAAAATCATCTTCTTTATGGAGGCAAGTATCATCGAAAGAAAAACTACACATTGGCTATTAGGAGAGATCTTATTTCTTCAAAAACTAAAAAGAAACAATGACCAAGACAAGAAACTAGAGGAGAGGTTGGTCCCTCTTGGTCTTTCAAAGAAGGTGATGTCCCATGGATTTTAAAGAAAGATGATCTTTATTTGGCAAAGGAAGTTATAATGAGTGTGATGGTGCCTTCTTTATATGGTTCTTCACTATGGAATTTCATCCATCATGGTTGAAATTACATGACCATTTGAACCTTGTAAGAGTACGTATGTCAAAAACATGATTTTATTAATTTTTTTTATTTTTATGTAATGGGATATTTTAAAATTATTTTTTGTATAATGTACTAATTATTTTGTAGTGTCATTATCCTATGCTCATGTGTGGGTGTTTGAACCATGACTTCCCCTAAGACCTATGACATGCCATATATAAACTATATGCATTTGTACATTGGATCACATCAAAGGAGATTCATATGGCTAGCATTCCATGGTGGCATCAAGAGATAGCCAAGATTGTTTATATGTTTGAGAAGGAGTTGCCGATGAGTTTCATGGACTTGCAGGTACATGTTCTAATTCACCTAGTATCTTAAGTTGAATTAGTTGGCGTCGTTTCTTATCGTTGGATGTTCTTCTTAGAGAGGTAAATGAATAAATGGAAATGTTTTGTTCGATAAAGGGAAACACCCATGGGGTCTATGGAAGAGGGGTATATATTGTATGAGTCTTTCTATTATGCTAGTGAGTACATCAAACAGATCAACAACACACCAGGTGCAGATATTTGGTACGATGAAAGGGATGAAGACAAAAGATAATGGGAGCTTCTTGAAACAAATGGAAAGAGGCACATGAGAAAGAGTAAGCACGGGCTTATAATTTGTCAAATTACTACACAATAACTATTCACAATAGACTTCATATTAATCCATATTTTGATCTCATATGTACTAAATATATATATATATATATATATATATATATATATATATGTTGGTTTGATTTGATCATTAGCAACTTTAGAAATTGAAGCCATCAACAAATTCATTTTTTACAATATGGCACTGACACAACCGTGGGGCACATTGTATGAAGAGAAGAGGAGGAAATGGGATAGTGACAAGAAGGAATTCAAGTGGTTGAATGGTAGAAGCATGTCTTCTCCTAATCAGTTAAATGAAAATATGCCAATGACATGCCCTAATAGTTGAGATGTTGATCAAGTCAGAGAGAAATACAGTGCACCTGGTCTTTACCCGCGTGCTGAAGAGGATGCGCTAAACAAGGAAAATTTTAAGGATGGAAAATTTTCCTGAATTTTAAAAACATTGGTGAATCTTACTAATCCCTAATCTGAAAACTATAAAATGTTTATTGATATATTTGTAAAATTATTCAAATTTATAATGATTTTATATATAGTCTCTATATAATGTTGGCGATTTTTAAGGTAAAGTAATTTTATATTCTAAAATTTGGGTGGATTGTCTTTTATAAATTAGAAATTGGCGAATATTTTTTGTGGAAAAATCATGGAAAATTATCCCACTAGGCGAACATTAGCCCCTAAAATTTTCCATGGCGCTAAACATAGGGATTTGGTGCAAGAACTCAATACTTATATTCTCTTTTTGTATAGTTTTAACTTCATATTGCACCTTTGAATTGTAACACACACACACACACACACACACACACAAATATATATATATATATATATATATATATATATATATATATATATATATATATATATATAGATATATATATATATATATATATATATATATATATATATATATATATATATATATATATATATAGATATATATATATATATTCTTTTTTATTATGTTTTGGTTATTAGACACATGACACTGTGATTTTTTCAATTTTTATAGGTGCATTTGTTCCCATCTATGTGCGCATATGGACATCATTTTCTCACGGAGGATAATGATGATGAATGCATGAGACAAGACTGTGGAGTGGAAGTGGAGTTCGATCAATCTAGTTGTGCTAGCCATCGTGATCAGAAACTAATACATGGGACTTTATGTTATGTTGGAAATATATAAGAGATCATTCAAGTGGAATTCTCTTCATTCCAATGTGTTTTTTTACATGCAAGTGATGGGACACCTTTAATCGAAACAATGTAAAGGAATATTGCAATAGCGAGCTGATATCTATCAACTTTAGAAAGGTGTGGCATGAAGTTAGCAAGTTATTTTTTCCCAAAGCATTGCAACCAGGTGCTCTTTTACCCACATGTGTTGGATAGAAATTAGTGGTTCGTATTAAGACACAACCCTAGATCAAAACATATTTTTGAGAACAATAGTGTTATCATGCCAAGCAAGGAAGATAATCGGGGTGATGACAAAGGAGAGTGATATGTACTTATGTTATTTCATCATTTATACTATTGTTGTATGTTTTTGTTGATTAGCTAGGAGAAATGTGAAAAACATGAATTTTAGTTACTATCTCGTGATAAGTATGTGGAAAAAATAATAATTTCAGAGTTATTCATTAAGAAACAATCAAATATGTTATTTGTCAAAAGTTTAAATCTAATTTATTATCATTTTTGTATCATTTAACTGGTATTTATTATTAAAAAGAGTTAAATTTAAACCAGTACAATATCAAATAACGAACCAAAGTAGCATCAAATTGTTATATCTTTATTACTAGAAAAGAATTCACGTGACTGTTTAAGGGAGAATTTCCAATAGAGGAAATCTCCAACTATAAGTAACTTCACATAAATCCTTATCATGTTACATTTATTTATCCTCATCTTTAGGGAGAGAAATTTCTAATTTAAATTGGTAAGAGTTGCAATAAATATTAAATTTAAATTTCTTGAAAATCTCATAAATTTAGCAGTAAATTAAATATTATAAAAATAGATTTTTTAAGTTAAATAGCATCAAATTGTTATATCTTTATTACTAGAAAAGAATTCACGTGCCTCTTTAAGGGAGAATTTCCAATAAAGGAAATCTCCAACTATAAGTAACTTCACATGAATTCTTATCGTGTTACATTTCTTTATCCTCATATTTAGGGAGAGAAATTTCTAATTTAAATTGGTAAGAGTTGCAATAAATATTAAATTTAAATTGCTTGAAAATCTCATAACTTTAGCAATAAATTAAATTTTATAAAAATAGATTTTTTAAGTTACATTAAATCTAAATTAATTGCGAGGAGAGGCCCTCTATAGCTCAGCATGGGAGAGATGTTGTCATGTACTATTTACATTTAAAAATAGTAAAAATAATAATTTAAACTAACAAATTAAAAATAGTAATAAAAAAAGAAATTAATGTCGACCATAATTACAATACATCAATTTACACAACCCCAAGAGTTAGCTCAATCGATCAAGTCAGGGCCTTGCCAGATGGGAGGTCACAGGGTCAATTCCCGTAAGCTCTTGGGGTCAGGTCTATTGATGGCCGAAAGGCCTAGTCTCTAAGCCGTGGGGTCAGGCCTGTTGATGGCCGAAAGGCCTAGTCCCTAAGCCGCTCTAAGCCGTGGGAGGCCGAAAGGCCTAGTCTCTAAGCCGCTCTAATCTAGTCTCTAAGCCGCTCTAAGCCATGGGAGGCTGAAAGGCCTAGTCTCTAAGCCACTCTAAGCAGTGGGGTCAGGTCTGTTGATGGCTGAAAGGCCTAGTCTCTAAGCCATGGACGTAATGGCCACCCAGTGACCAAGGGTGGTCATGAACCACAAAAAAAAAAACCCATCAATTTACACCTTATTGTTATATAAATTTATATAGAGATATAAAGTAGATGAAAGTAAAAAAACAATATTTAGCTTTTATTATGAGGAAGAAATGAAATGAGTAAAAAAATAATTTATTTTTTACTACAAGGAAGAATTGTAATTTTTTCAAGTGACAAGAAATAGTATTATTGATATTACATTATGTGTAATTCAGTCTATGTTCCATTTACATGTGATATTTAAAATAAAATTATATTTATAACAAAAAATATTTTACTGACAATCATAAGGAAAATATTTCAGTGTCCATATCAAATAACGTAATTTAATAGATAATTTATATAGAGAAAAGTAAAGTAATTTAAATTGAAAATTTCTGTATATTTTCTCTTTAGTGAGAAAGATTAAGAGAATTCTTATTCCTTTAATAGTTTCTTTCTAATTTAATGTATGAGGGATATCTGTAATTTTTTCAATGTTTAATATGGATTTGATATGTAATATTTTACAAAATATTAATAATAAAAATAATTAAATGTATACATACAGGAAAATATTATGGGGGGGCATATTTTAACATTTTAATGTGGAGACATGAATTATAAATAAAATATTTCAATGTCAACTACATATACATCATACCAGCCTAAATCCATATTAGCCTAATTTTACAATCATAGTTTCATCCATATTGAACTTTGTAATTTATAAGAATATCTTTGCATTTTTTTAAAGTAGGTAGTTTTTCATGAAATTTCATATGTAAAAGTTTGATATAATTTCACCAATACATAATTTATAATAAATATTATTTCATAAAAATAAACATCATGATGATAAAAATCTAGCAATCATAAAAATCTTTTTTTTGTTGAAGCAAGAGTCGATCCTTCTATATTATTAAATCAAACAAAAAATTACAGCATGTACAAAAACCTGACCCCATCATGGACTCAAGAAAACCAAGGAAAATCTGCCATAGATTTGACCCTTCCCTTTACACCATACAATTCTATTCTCTCAAAAAAATAGTTTAGGATGAACATTATGATTCAAAATCCTAATTTAAAACTCCACTGACTCTCCACATATCTAACGCGTCAAGCCTGAAAAGACCCATGGCCCCACAAAACAACATGTTCAACTCTGACCGTCAATTCCTCCTGCTAAATTGAACAACACCATGAAATATCGCATGTCCATATTAACCGAACTTTAACACCCGATGGAGGGTGGTATTCATAACCCCTCCCTTGCCACATGTTGGGAGACTAATGGGATCACTCCCAAAAATCTGAAACCACTTACCATTCTGAAGCCAAGCAATCACCTGGTAACCGCTTGGTGCTTGGTTTTCCATTCCATCAAGGGAAATAGGGGAAAAGCCCCCACTGGACAATTCCAACTTCCCTTCCCACGCAAGCCCACCTCAGAACTTGCATCAGAGACTACCGCATACTGAGAAAAGACCCCTATGTTGCAGTCCGAAAGAAAAGGGGAACTGGTTCGCTTAGACCAGGGTGTTAAGTGACCGCTCTGAGCTTTCCCTTCATCAAGGTGGCAACCAGAATACTGAGATCGAACTAGCTTGGAAATCATCAATTTGTGCCTTTCACTCTAGCCCAATATCTAAAAATATCTCTATTCTCTACCACTTGTTCCTCGCAGAGAGCTTTTGATCTACTATGAGGCGTCTCCTACCATTTCATCTCAATTCTGCAATCTGAATTAAGTACTCCTTGGTTGGCCAAAATGTCTGCTAGTTTATTGGATTTTCATTGAACATGGCTGAAACTGACAGTTCGTAGATTCAAGAGATGATTTTGAATTTTTTGATACACTTGAATTAGTCTCCAGTGCTTTGAGACCTTCTCTAACGCTGCTCCGCAACTGATTCTCTTAACAGTGTTTATGGAGATCTCATAGTATACTTCTATAATAACATTGGAGCTATGATTTAGTTTCAACAGCTCAAGACATTGTTCGAAAGCCATTAATTCAGCCATATTGTTGGTGGCTTAACCTAAATGGCAGTGAAAAATAAAGATTATGTTTCCCTCTTCATCTCTTAACACCCCGCCATAACCAGCTATTCCAGGGTTGCATTTTGAAGCCCCATCAATATTTCTTTTCAGATAACCTTTCAATGGAGGATGCCAGAACTCCTTTTCCATTTCCAAATCTTTTACTTTTCTGCTTAGTCCATTGGGAATGATTTCTTGCATTCTTAGTCGCCTGAGCGTTCTTGTTTCATTTTATGTGGGAGGGTTCTTGGGATAACTGCGAACAATGGTGCTAATTGTCTCCTTAATCTGCTTCAAGATCAGATCCAATAGGCAAAGAAGAATAGTTTTTTCATCCTCGAAAATTATTCTATTCCTTTCTTTCCAAACATTCCGGATAATGAAGCTTGGCATAAAGGCCCAGGCCAAATTAAGGAGCTCGTTCTCCGAAAATTTTCTTCTCCACTTGTTTAGGGTATTAATGATACTTTCTTTATCATTCTCCTTCTGTTGAAAAATGGTGGCAAAAGCATCCCACAACCAGGTGGTGTAGGTGCAACTGTTAAGAATATGCTTCATTGTCTCCTCTTGAGCACCACATAGCTGACATCTAGAAGGCCCAAGAACACCTCTTTTCCGAATATTATCCCAAGTTAAATTTTTCTTGTGATGAACTAACCACATGAAAATCTTGATTTTCATCCACCCTTGGTGGCTCCAAAGTTGTTGCCAGGATTTCTCCAGAACACAGGAATCTAGGTTTAGGAGAATTCTTTTTGCTTCCTTAAGATTAAAGGTTCCTTCTTTATTGAGGCCCCATCTTAACTGATCCTGCCCCTCCGTTACCAAGATTTTCCTTTGATTTAACATGCTCATGATTGCCTCTGCTTTTATTTTTATGGCACTATCATCTCTGCAGTCTATGCTTTTCTAGTTTCTCCACTTTTCGGAGTTATGAGGAAGATTCCAAAAATATTTAACTTTGATTAGTCCTTGGGAGTCTGTTTCCTGCTTAAGGTTCATAAAGTCCTCTTTTAACAGTGTTGGTTCTTGTTTCCATTTGTCTTCCCAGAAGAGAGCTAGATCTCCTGCTCTGATTTCCCAGAAACTGTTGTTTTGTACTAGGTTTCTGTTTTCCCAAGCTTTATTCCAGATGTAAGAGCCCTTTATGTTTCCAGACATTCTTATAAGATCATTTATTTGCCACAAGCTTGCATATTTTTCCTTCCAAGTCTTAGCCCATTGAGCTTCTGGTTCTTTAACCCATCTCCTCCAGAGATTGGCTCCTAAAACTTTACTCAGAATTTCCTGATCTTCTAAGCCCAAACCCCCGTACCTCTTAGGTTTACAGATTTTATCCCAAGACACAAGGGCCCATTTCTTCCTTGTTTCCTCCTTGCCCCAAAGGAAATATCTCTGGATATTCCTGAATTGTTGTAGGACACCTTTGGGAGCTGGGAGGGCTGATAAAAAGAAAACACATATAGATTGAAGAACGACCTTTGTCAGAATCAACCTACCATCTAGGTTCAACGATCTGATAGTCCATTTTTTAATTTGTCTTGCATCTTGTTGAGCACCGGTTCCCATATAATTTTGTGCAAAGGTCTGGCTGTAAGGGGAATTCCCAAATATTTAGAAGGGAGGGAATCCCTTTGAAAGCCCAGAATCCTAGAGATGTTCCTTTGAATTGCAATGTTAGTATTTAAGAAAAAAAAATTATTTGGAGAGATTAACTTCCATACCTGAAGCCAATGCAAAGTCATTTAGAATTTGTTTGTATGCTAAAGCTTCTTTGACTATGGGAATTCCCTGCAGCATGGTGTCATCCACAAATTGTTGGTGAGTCATTGTTCGACCGTTATCCATTAATTGAAGGCCCTTAATATTTCCCAAGGCTTTGACCTGATTAATGGACCTACCCAGTCCTTCCATCATGATGATAAAGAGAAAGGGAGAGAGAGGGTCTCCCTACCTTAGTCCTCTAGAAGGAGTGAAGATCTCAGAGGGTGAGCCATTCACCAAAATAGAAAAGCTGGAAGAAGTTACCAGAGCCATAACCCATCTGACCCAGTTGTGATCGAACCCAAAAGCAGTAAGGACCTTCTTGATATAGATCCAGTTCACCTTGTCATATGCTTTGGCAATATCTAATTGCATGATCATACCAGCCTGCCTCTTGCTGGTTAGCATGTGGACTACCTTGTGGGCTTGAATAATGTTATTTAGGATTTGTCTGCCTTCCACATAACCAAATTGTTCCCCTGAAATTAAAGAAGGAAGAAGAGGTTTGAGTCTGCTAGCCAAAACCTTGGATATAATCTTGTATACCACATTGCATAAAGCAATGGGTCTGTACTTATCAGCAGTCAGGGCTAAATCCTGTTTGGGGATCAGGGAGATGAAGGAGGTGTTGAGATCTTTCAGAATAGTCTTGTTTCTTTTGGAGTCCTTCACAACATTCGAAATGTCCTGTTTGACAATGTTCCAGTAGGCCTTGAAAAAGTCTACATTGAAACCATCTGGTCCTAGAGCCTTGCCATTCTACATGTCTTTAATAACTTCACTGACTTCCTCTTCGGTTACTAGTTTATTCAGGTTAAAATTGTCCTCTCTTGATACCAGCGTAGGGATATTTTTTGTGATTTCCTTGATACATTGCTCTCTCTCAGGATTGTTTTCCTTAGTGATGCCTCTGAAATGTTGTACCAACACAGCTTCGATATTCTTATGAGAGTTCTGAAGCTCCCCATTCTAATTCAATATTGAAGAGATTCTATTGTGAGCTCTATTGGCCATGGTGGATCTATGGAAAAATTTTGTATTACGTTCACCTTCTTTGAGCCATTGAATTTGAGACTTTTGTCTCCAAAAGGTTTCCTCCTGTTTGCATAGATTCTCCCATTTTTGATGATGTTTATCAGCTTGCTCACTTTTGAATTTATCAAAACCATATGAGATCAGTGCTTGATTGAGTTCCTGTAGTTTGGATTCCACTGATTTCTTGTCTACAAAAATGTTACCAAAATCCTTCTTGTTCCATTCTTTGAGTCTGAGTTTCATGTGCTGAAGTCTTTTATGTAGGAGGAACATTTTCGTGCCCTGGATCTACAAATCTTCGGCCCACCATTTTTCAATATTGATGATGAAATCTAGGTGGGAAAGCCAGATATTTTCAAACCTGAAGGGTCTATTCCTAGGAGAATCAATCCCCTTGATTTCTAATTGAATCGACCAGTGATCTGAGCCTCGAAGGGGAGAACTCTAGTTTTTATTTCTCTATTTGCGAGTAGAAGCTCCTCTGAGATCAAAAATATGTCTAACTTGGAGGCAACCTGAGCCTCACCTGCTCTTTTTTTGTTCCAAGTATAAAGTCCATTATGCATTTCTAAGTCAACGAGTTTCATGTCTTCAGTGAAGGCTTGAAATGATTTTGAGTCTTTACTTAGTAATCTGGTACCTCATTTTTTTTCCAAAAGAGATTTAATCATCTTAAAATCTCCTCCAATGACCCAAGGTATTTCTTCATTTCTGCTTCTAAGATCTACCAAGGAGTTTAGGAATCTGGGTTTCTCATCTATTCTTTGAGGAATATAAACATTTGTGACCATGAAGGTATCCACAACCCCCGCTAGTTGAATAATTATTGATAAATAATTTCTTGATGCCTCCGCATCTATTATGCTAACTCTTTGGGGTTTCCATAGAGTGAGGATGTCTCCCGCTGTGTTCTCTGCTTTAACTTCAAGAAACTCAAATCTATTAAGCCGTTTGCTATGGATTTGTTTTAATTTTTGAATGGAGCATTTTGTTTCCTGAATGAAGATTATATCCAGTGTTGCTATTTTCATTCTGTTACTTAGCATTCTTTGTTTTCTTTTAGTAGCTAGACCTCTAATATTCCAAGATATGAACTTCATAATTAAAGATTTGTAAAGGAGTAATTGGTTAGATCTTTCATCTTACCCGAATCTATCATTAGCTTTCTACACTCCATCAAGAGGTCATTTTGATTTTTCCTGCCCCTCTTCTTTCCTGGATTTCTAGTTGCTAATCCTAGAGTTGATTTCATAGTTTTCACACCTCTGTGCTCCTGTTTGTGAATATTTTTACCTTTCTCCAACCCTCTTTCCTGAGTTTTCCATAAAAACAACTATTGTATTCTGTTGCATTCTTCTTGAGGTAGTGAATCTGTTCCTCCCTTGGTTCCCTGCATTAAGAATCCTTCCAGATCTAGGTTTTCCTTATCTAGAATTTCCTGTAGTTCATGATCTTCCTGATCTATTTCACTTTGGGACATTTCCTGGTCTATTTCCATTTTTGTTTCACTCATCAACGCCTTTTTTTGATAGCCAATATCTTGAGTTTGTGTGTTGTTTTCTTCTCTCTCTTTTTCATTAGGACCTACTTCCTGAGATTCATTTTCCTTCGTGTTTTCTTCATTCTCTTCCATCACTTGGAACTTGTTCTGATTGACCTTCTGCGCCTCATTATGTTGTTTCTTTAGCCCCTTTTTTCCTCATTTTCCTCTACTAGCCACTCTCTGAAAGCTTTCTAAGTCCTTCATTGAATTGAGTTTCCCTTTGTTATCTGCTTTACTTAGAGGGCAGTCTCTGAACAGATGTCCATGCTCATGGCATCTATGGCATCTGAATAGGATATGCTCGTAGTCCACTATCTGCACCCACTCCTCATAAAAAACTTCCGAAATCACTTCATCCAGAAGAGCTCATGATAGATCCATTTCCACACATATTCTTGCAAAGGAGGTATATTTACCTTTTCTTGTGGCTTCAGAAACTTTGACAAAATGCCCTAGTTTGTTGCCAATGGCAGCTAGCGATTCAGTTTGCCAATAATCAAGAGGTAGAGAATAGAGCCTTACCCAAACTGGAACTGAAGTGAAAGTCTCCCGCTCTGGGACAAAGTTCATCATCCAAGGCCTCATATAGAGACTATCTGCTGCATAAAAGTAGGGTCCTCCTTCAAATATTTTGTCTTTATCTTCAATGTTTGAGAACACCATTGTGAAGAATCCCTTTGACCCAAGATGTAGGTCAATGCTTCCTTTGGGTTTCCAGTGATACTTGATCCACATCTATAAAGCTTTTTCAGTGGGCCATAGTCCCATGAATTTATAGATTATGGCATAGGTCCCCATGTGTTCCTTGTGCGCCTGCAGAGCAGGATCATTTAATATTACTCTAGGAGTGATTTCTGCTTTTGGTTTGCAGGGTCCCTTTTGTTTTTTGTCTCTTGAACCCTGATTTTTGTCTTCTTCCTCCTTGCCTTTTGTGCCACTGTTTTCCTTGGTCTTGGTACCATCTGTTTCCTTTTCATTATCCCTGTTCCTTTCATCTGCAAAACCTTTGTTGTTCACCACCGATGTTTTTCCTTTTCTGGTTACAACGTCCTTGTAGGAGGGAGTCAAGCTCCCTCCTCTACTGCCCTCCATTAGAAACAATCTCTACAACTTGCAAAAACCCTAACTGCTTGCTTCCGCCGTTCTCCACCAAACGCTAAGACAATATCACCGAGGATTCATCAATCATAAACATCATCTAAGATACACATTTGAATTCACTACCATCATCTAATTATATACACCTGTAGCACATATAAACGTCATTAGCTAGCACACAAATCTAATAATGTAACATGGCATCATCATCGTGATCACATCTAACAAAACACAAGCATTCTAACCTAACAGCATCACCACACACATCCTAAAATTAATATAAATCTCATGTCAAATAATTTCTATCACACACACATCCATTTGCAAGCATATTAAATGAACATATCTAACATGGCCTAACAATATATACATCAACACCAACATATAAATTAAGTAAATAAACATGAGAAAAAAAATGCACCATATCTATATATATATATATATATATATATATATATATATATATATAGATATATATATACAAGGCAAATAAGTGCAATCAAATATCCAATAAAGGAGACATATTGTCAGGTTGGTCTGTAATAGAAGAAGATGGATAGTCAACTACTGCATGATCAACATCTGTCAAACTCAGTTGAGGTGGAAGAGGAAGTGGTAGGTATGCATGAGTAGAAAATGATGGATGGTCAATAATGTCTTTGCCCTCAATGCAGTCTGGCAAATTTTGAGGTGGAGGAAGAGGTGGTTGGTCTACTCTATCAGGAGAAAAACGAGACACATCCTCTAGCTTTGGCATCTCTCCATTAGGTGACTAAGGAGGTGTACTTCCAGAACTAACACCCTGATGGCCATGATCTGATGGGTGGTGCTACCAGAAGCATCATGATCACCACCCTCATCATCATGATCATGATCATCTCCCTAACCATCATCATCACCACCCTCATCTGATGTATCTATTGTTGCATGATGTTGGCCTTCATCCATCGTCATTGTTAGTAACCTACTATCTCCGATGATATGCCACATAAGGGACATCATCCCTCGTAGATAGTCCTTGTACATACCCATGAAACTAAGATCCGTAGTGATATCTCGAGCCATTGTAGGGCGAACTCCTACATCAAACAAAACTCTCGACAATCTGTTGCAGTAGTCCATTCAAACTCACATACCATCCCTAGAGCCCTGGACACTCATTCCCCCCCTGAGGATGTGTCTCACCCTCTTGGGCCTTGCCCATCTCCTCATCTCCTCTGACATCTAGTGGAGGAGGCTACATGTCCCCATCGAATGTGCTAATATATACAAAATATATAGTATAGAAAATTAATTAGATAATTTCATTAAACAAGTAAATAAAACAAGTTAAAGAACGTGCTAAAATAAATTTTATTCTAATTCATTAAAACAAAGAAAATGAAACTAGATTGATTCAAAGAAAACACTAATATTATCTTTATCATATGGAGGCTTAGCCGTTGTGAAGAAGATGTTGGGATGCCCTCTTCAATCAATCTTTGCATACAAAAATGCCAATGTGAAAAACACATGGTCATCCTCACTTCCTAATAGCACCAGTGCCTTGGAGAAATCTTGGCCGGAATCTCCAACAAGCCCCTCTTGGGCATCATCTGCCCCCACATGCGAATTTGAACCTCAGTGATCATCCTAGGAGGGTGATGGTGAAATATAGGTCCCGTTTCAAAAAACCACGCAAAAAATAACAAAAAATCTCAAAACTGAAAGGGAAGGTCTCCCTCCCATGTATCAATGCACGAAATCTATCTAAAACCATGCAAAACTGCCTCAAAAAATTGGTAGACCATGTGATGCAACATGGCATCTAAATCAAAGAATCAACATAATACAAAAGAGGGAAACTAATGTGCTTCCCATCACTACTAAATTGTGAAATGGTCGTGACTAATAATGAGAGGAAACTAACCTCCTCTACAACAAAAGAATAAATATTTAGTTGTCCACCATGGACCTGAAAATATGATGGACAGGTCGCATGAGACCCAGCATATCTCTGAGTGTGTGCAAACTAAATCTCAATTGCAACACCATGGGGGACATCAGGGAACTAGTGAAAATCATCCTCCCTCCTAGATAGGCCAATGATAAAGTATATGTCCTGCTTAGTGGGCCTATACCAAGCTATAGGACTGACATAGAAATCCTGCTCCTGGGAACTCCATTGGCAGATCATATGTACCAATAAAACAAAGTGCACCTTCAAGGATGTAGCCTCCTCATAGTACTTGAGTAGGTCTACACTCCTCAAGAGAACTCGGATCGTTGCAATAATAAGGAGAGGGTATAAATCCCTCTCCCTCTCTCTAGATTGCCATGTTCAAACCATATTGTATGGATCTGCCTACTGCTCCTACTCTTGTTGCTGCTTATTCTGTTGACATCTCTATTACATGATTGACATATAAAATACATAAGACTCATCCATAAAATATAGTTATTTTTTATTAAATGAAACATTTGTTTATAAATATGGAAACATAACTTTCAATTAAAAGAAAAAACCATCGGTGCGCATGAAACACATCCATGCATTGGTGTCGATGCTCTTTCAACTATAACCAAACTACTATCAGTTCACACATAAGTATAACGCACCATTGTTGGTTCATGAATTTAATTTTTTGATAGCAGTGTAGCACACTTGTGCACTAGTGCATGCATATAACCTTTTTGCATCGGTTTGGAATTTTCAGGTTATCGAACACATTGAGATACAACTATATTTTTAAATATTATTTTTAGGGTGCATTTGGTAAATATAAATGCACTAGGTGTGACGCACTGATGTACAATATGTTGTATCTTTCCTGGTGCATTATGTTAATGCACTGACATGTGGTACACCATGTAAATTTACAGGGTGCACAACACCTAATGTGAGTCGAATATATTGAGTGCACCATGTGGCGATTTTTTTTTTCCAAAACATTAGGAAAATTAACCTAATTTTCAATTTTAATCCACTAAAAACTTAAATTAAAAAGAAACATAGAAATTACCTAGAAATTTTTTCATCGGGGAGGCATTGTGGACACATAATGGAGAAAAACAAATTTTAACATCGTTTGAAAAAATTGGAAAATCAAACAGTGAGCACAGTACGAAAAGATGGTGAGCAAGAGAAGCACCGATGTCAGGGCACTTGCATGTGGCAAGAGTGGCACCGATGTTGCAGAGATCTCCCACAGTGTAGATGGTAAAAGTGAAAATTATGGTCGGGAGGGTTTTTTTATGTAACCCTCCTTCGATGGGTTAACTAACCGCACCAGGGTAGGATATATCTAAAAGAACCATGTTTTTTTAATTAAAAAACATCGCAATGTGTTTCGGAAGATGCCTCGAGATCTATACATGTACCACACTGGTGTTGTGGTTTTACTACATGACAAGTCTATTTTTAGAAATTTTAAAACACCTAGCGATGCTCTTTAGAATAAGCCCTGAGGAGTTTTAGTACATTTACCACATCGGAGCATCACTGGAAAATAGCACCGCATTTTCGAAATTTAAAACTACACCAATGCTCCTTAGTGGTATGCACTGGGTCATTTTTCTACATGGTTCTCTCTATTGTTAAAGCATTGGTGTGTTGTGTTGTTTTTCGCATTTTGTTTCTTTTATTTTATAAAAATAAAATTTCCACAATGCACCATGTTATATGAATCATCGATGCTTGTATGTTTAGTAAAGAAATGGTACATTTGTAGATTCTATACGCACCATCTAAAAAACATATGCTAAAACATCTACCCACCCACATCTACTAATGACCTCCACTACAAAATGATGTTTGGGATTTTTTATAGGGGCTTCCGTAAAAACCTTCCCTAGAAGGTCTTTTCCTTGTTGTGTTAGTCCCCACAACTAACCAAAACGAATTATCTCTATTGTTTGGCGAGTTGTGTTAAACTCCTTTGATTTGGTTGCTTCTAGGCATGCGTGGAGGATTGGGAATGGACGAAGGATGCACCTGGGATGTGACTCACGGTGAGGAAGTGGGAGGGATCACATATTGTCCCAAGATATTTTTCAACACCTAAGGGACGAGTTATTCACTCAAATTTACTAGATAGCTAATATGACTGCCAAAAATTTGTGGATTCAGTGCTACCACACAAAAAAGTATCTAAAATTTCCAGTGGAATTTCAAGATGAAAGGAGGCACTATCCGGAGGCCCTCTCAAGGGTGCAAATTATATTGAAAGAGCAATAATATGAATTTATCTCCTCTGGGGTTATATACTCCAAAAATTGGTTATATCCACCTCATGAATCAAATTTAAATGGAAAATCTTGAATGGTGGTGGACCTCAATGTGGAAATCCAAGTGCCCTCTAAAGGAAAATCTACTCGCATGGAGCATAATGATGAAAAAGGTTCCTACCAAGGAAATAGTGTAACGTAGATATATGGTAGTACTAGGCTAGTGTGCATTGTGTAAATATTCAAATGAAACTATAGACCATCTCTTTGTTTCATGTCCTTTCAGTCAAAAAGTTGGGAAGGAGTGCAAGGAATTTCATGGCATGTAATGCAGATGGAGTGAATCACCATTTGATGTCTCTTGGAAAAACTGAGAACAAGATTGGGAAAATAGACCTATTCGACTCCTTCCCCCCATCATCAATTAGGGGGTGTGGATATCTAGGAATAAGGAGGTATTTTGTTTTCTTTCTTATTTCCTAGGAAATATCATTGTGGAGATATTTTCTATTCTCAATAATTTCCCTCACTCAAAGACTACTCCTCGTACCAAAATCATCAGAGAAGAAGAAATTAACAATACTATGCCCTGGGGCTTGTTTGATAGAGTTGCTCAGCATGAAGGGAACTGTGAAAGAGGAGGATTTGTCCTCCATTTATCATATCAACATCATTTTTGTGTTAAAATGGATCTTGGCTCAGGTTCTAATAACTAGGTAGAGTCCCTTGCCTATAGATTCCTGATTTCATATGCTCGGGAGAAGGGATGTGGAAAAATTCAGATTTTTGGTGATTTAATGGTGATTGTTAACTAGGACAACGGTGTACAACAGTGTAGAAAAAATTATTTGGGAAATTTACGACAGATATTAGAAGATTATGTCTTGACTTTACACACTTCTCTTGCGGGCACATATACATAGAAAGAAATAGGGAAGCAAATAGACTTTCTAAGGAGGGCCTTCTTTTGGACAGGAGATTACGGTAGGTGATTGATTTTCATGAACTTGATCATTTTGATTTTTACCACATATCTTATATGGACAAGGCACCAAATATTGGGAACTTGGATTAGTTCCAAATAATATCAGGACCCCTTTTCTTTTTCTTTATCTTTATGCACAAGGCTCTTATAGGCAGATGAAAATAATTTGGGTTTCCATTGGTCCACTTGAAAATGCATTTTTTTCTAGGTTGAATCTCCTCTGAGGGTCGTTGTTCGATGCATGCATAGCCTTTATCTTTTCATTTGCCACTTTTTGGAACATAAATCATTTTTTTATGGCTTATATGTCCTTCTATATCATATGTATGGACATTATGGTTTTTTTTGTTATATTTTTTGTTGGTGAGATGGTTTCTTCCATCCCACCTATGCTCATACATGAACAATATGAGTAATGCATTTATCAAGTGTATATGCTAAATTTAATTTTTTTATGTCTTTTAATGAAATTACGTTTTTTTCTATGGAAAAGAAATAAACTCAGGTTCTAATCTCGCGGATGAAACAATGGCCTTGCGTTTCATTTCACATAGAATGTTGTTGTTAATTATTCAAATAGAATTGTGTTGTTTCATTTTGTGAATGACATTAAGAACATCTTGAATTTTTAGAAATGAAACATGTTAATGGAAATTTAGCTATTAAAATGGATCAACATGCTTCAATAGTTTTTTTCCAAGACGTGTTTTCGTTTAAGTGAAGAACTTATTTAAAATAATATATCATGGTAGATAGAAGAAAGTATCTTCCTGGCCTAATCAATAGTTCGAGTCACACACACCCATAATGTATCTTCTCCGTTTGAGAATCTAATCCAATTATTTGTTTGTATTGCATGAATAATACTTGAAAATCGAAAGGAGAAATTTGAGGACCATATTTTCTATTTTCTGTGGATATTTCCATTTCACTTTGAGGTGTGGAGGAATCTTTCATTGTGTAGAGTGCAGTGGTGTGGGAGCGCAGAGGAAGCACAATGAAAGCTTCCTCCACACCTATGTACTCCTCACAATGAAAAATTCCTCTGCACCTTCAGATACATTCCCTTACTATTGTAGAAGGTGCCAATCAATTTGATGCCCTAGCTCTGATATGTACCAATGAAATTTATCCAAAGTCTAGCCAAACTTCATCCAAATGCCTCCAATTTATACAAAGCACTACAAAATTCCTTCGCATTTCATGTGCAGGCATGAACGGACAAAAGTGTGCCATTTTTAGTTTCATTCCTTTCTTTTACCTCCCTTCCAACTATTCTTTGTCGGCATGAATTATGGCTAAGTAAAGGAAATAGTAATCTAGAAGTATAATTAAGGAAAAAAAACCCATTGAAGTCACAAAGAAACTTTCTATAGTCCAGGAATGATAAATTGGCTTAAGTTTTCTATTTTATATGTTAGGAAATAAGAAAAAGTGAAAACATGTTTCTCCTTCGAGACTGGGAGACTCAAGGCCTGACCCAATTATGTAGAGGACAAAGGACATCAAGAACCTCAATGGTTTTTCTTCTAAAGTGAGAAAGAAAAAGGCTCCCAATTCTGGCTCCTTTTAGGTTGACAAACTTAAGTTATGACCCAATTGTCTAGAGCAAAAATGATATCAACAACATATGCAAGTTACTCACATATAGTTCCTCATCCTAGCTCCTTTCAGGTTGGCAGGCCTAGTGCTCTACTCAAATTTATAGAGGACGGAAGGAAATTAAGGACCCTTATAATTTACACATACCACTAAAGAAAAAGAAACAAAGTTTCCTAACCCCAACTCCCTCTAGGTCGGTAGGCCTAGCACCTTACTCAGTTCTCTAGGGGACAAAAGCTACTCAAGACCTCACTACCAACACAATGTAGAAAAGAAAGAGTCTGGGTTGAATCAAACATATCCACTAAGAAGTGTTTCAATCACACAAATAAATGGAGAGATACTAATCCTAATTTTTCCCTAGGGTTTCATAGCTACTATAACTCATTCTATAATAAATAATATTTAATGTGAAGTACACAGATAACCATATCAAACTCTATTTAACACTACTAAAGGTACCTTATAAAACCTGCAAATTATTAATAATGTAAGTCAATTACTCCTTCAATAATAAGAAAGAAAAAATAATTTCTTCAAAATAAAATATCGAAAACAATCAACTCATTTCCTACAAATAGAGGTAGGATTTAACATATGAGATCCATTGTCAGAGACAAAAAATCATGCATATTCCATAGCCAAACCATAATCGTGGAACCATTTAGTAATCTAATATCCTTGGTAAAAATAAAGAAATCTATGCATGAATGACACAACCATTCTCCATAAACTATGTGGTATGACCTCTAAACAAGTAGATCTATCTACACAGAGCAATGCTTATAATACTCAAACCACACACTAAATAAACTAACTTGAAATCACAAGAGATAAATGGGTCAACATGTTGGGTTGGTGGGCCCAGGACAACCAACAACATTTCCTCCTGGAGGAACTTAAATCACAACAAGGATTAATACAGTAAATAATAAAATGTAAGCATCAACAACTTTTATTAAAAACTTCAAATTTTACATCAGAAATGACATAAAAGAGTTTGATCTATATTGTTCACCCCATGGGATCATCCTACATAACAACAACAATGATAACATCTCCTCCTTGAAATCCTCTCTAAACCCTTTCAAACCCCCCAATCATAGCTTTTGCTCAAATATTTATACAAGAAGAGTCAAGGTGAATTAGAATTTTTTTTTCCCGAAACACTTCCCAACATATCATGGTTGATCTTAAAAAGGATGCATTTGTTGGTATCTTCATCTAGGTATCTAATCATATGGATCAATTTAGAATTACACCCTCTGAAAATCACTGGATCTAACTCATTGTTGAGTTTGGACACTAGTTGCAATCTAGAAATTTCCCTTCAAAGAACCTTTGATATCTCCCAAATCATGCACTTTCTAGAGGACATACCTAAATGGGGATGTTTTTAGAAAAACCCATGTTTTATATTTCTATATTATGCATTTTTCCCTAAAAATATCTCCATAAATTGATGACCCAATTCTGCTCGGAACGAGTTGTCATGACTATTGACCACTACCTAGAAACCTCTAAAACTCACCTCGGTGCGAAATAGGAATCAAGGAACCATGTCACTTATGCTAGGAACAAAAACATGTCCCAAAATATTCCATAGGGTCACGTGGATATGTCGAAATCAGAGGCTAGTTATCGAATATGCATATAGGTTTTTGGAACTGACTAGGAAAGAACCATTGTTGGTAAAAAAAACATCTTTTAACCTCTCTAATTCATCACAAACAATGGAATTAGGCATTAAATCAATAAAATATTGAGTTGGCCTAGTATGAAATTATGCATCAAACAACATTGCATAAAGGATCATGTAAATATAAAAACATGGGATAAAAATAGGATATCAAAGGTGAAGAGGTGGCATAAATAATGTCGTTTTGGAGGCCCAACATCTCCCCAACACCTAAGAACTTCCATGTTACAATTCAAGAAGAGTATGGTTGATTTTCTTCCACTCTTTATCTAAACAAATTCTTTCTCCCATTTCTATCATCATCTTAAGTTTTGTCATTCTAAAGTGGTATTCTAGTCTAATGGGAAAGAGAAGTTTTCATGTGTAAAAGAATTCATATACCAAGAACATCACTTTTTTATTGAATAAAGCTTCAAGTAGTCAAGATATTATTTATTCACATAGGTTTCACCTCTAAAGATTCAATAGTGTTTTTAGAGCCCTAGCCTTTACCATCAGTTTAGCACTTGATGCATCCTCCCTTTCTATTCCAACTAGAGATTTCTTGGGTACTACAACAATTTCCGCAGAGCTCGAATGCAGCTTAGAACATAAAAAGGAACTTGGAAATAGTAGTATTTATGTCACGTATCCCTCATCCATCCCTAAATTTGCAGCAAAGTATGTATCTTTGAACTATTTATCTTGTCTTACTTAAAGGAATTCCTTCCTCTCGAGAAGGCAATGGTGAGAAATTTACAAAACTTGTCAATATTGTCAAGTTATGCTAGAGATTTATTCTAATAAAATGGAACAAGATTAGGGTGGGTAGCTTCGACAAATTTGAAACCATTTAACTTAATACTTTAGCAAATGCATTAATTCAATTCTGCAACATATTCTACAAGTGAAGGCTTGAGTGTATTTTTCTATCAATTGTTTTTAGTGTTCCATCCACCTATCGCCTATTTCTAGATAGAGGCTATTGGATATTCCTTGTTTAAATGACTTAGACTAAAGAGGCTAAATGATTTGGAGCTTTTGCACTTATTTGTACTGAGAGCAAAGATTCAATCCTTTATATTTTGTTTTTCTGATTTTGATGTTAAGGAATTATTTCAAGAGAGAGCACATTGTCTTTCTAACCATGGTGTAATTCATTCTCTTTCTACAATAAATTATACCTCTGATATTAGTCCTAGCGTGAGGCCTAATTTCAAACAATGAATTCTTCTCTTTTAATACCAATAGTTCCAACAACCTAATAATTTTCATAAATAATACTCGTGACTCACCACTTGCAAATTCAAAATGTTGATTAAATAATTCAATTCTTACAAAAGCATTAGCTTCCTCCTAGCTAGGATATATATCAATCATAAATGGACAAATGCTTCCAAGGAATCTCAAAACTTTATGACATGTTGACAATGACAAATCCCAAATGGTTCTTACTAAATTCCTAGTAACAATTACATTTGATACCTTGAGCATCAATCAACCAAACTAGAAATTATAATGATAAGTTAGTTTTCTAGATTTCGCTCAATGCCTCATCCCTTTTTACCATTGGTTTTTAACATGGGTCTAAAATAATTTGGAATGTTGAATTAGGAAAATTCTTAGAGAAATCATTCTCATAGCCAATGAACATAGATAATAGAATACTTATCTTAGCAATTTATGCCCCACTATTGCAAATTTGGTCTTTTAATATGTGTCGTGTGGTGAAAGCATGGAGCTAGGTTACACTTTTTCACAAAATGAGGGCACGTTTTGGTGAAAAAGGGATGCTCGATCGAGCAATTTTTAAGCGCTCGATCGATTTGTTGAGGTTCTTAAAAATAGATTGATCGATCATTTAAATAAACCCTCAATTGAGTCATTTTCTAACCTGGTTTAAAGCCTTGATCAAGAGTTATGGCTTGATCGAGCCCTTGAGCCGTATCATTTACCATTAATAACATTAATAAATTTTGGTAAGGGGGATGACATGTTAGGATTTTTAATGGCTCGGTCGAGCTATTGATTAACCATTTATGCGGCTCGATCGAGCTCCAGAAGTCTTAAAAATTACAGTTTCAACACCCCTTCTGTAGATTTCTCTACAACCCCATTTTTTACCCTAGCGGATTTAGGGAATAATTTTTTCTCAAGTGGAGGAGTTGACCATGTTGGATTCGTGAAAGAATCCTCTATCTAATGGCATATGAATTTAACACTTTCAAATTCATATGATATATTTCATCTAATTTATTTTAAACATAATGCTTGAATTTATTTTGGACAGTTTCAAACGGACTGAATAAAAAATCAATAACATAAAATATACACAAGGAAAAAATTTCAAAAGATATCACTATCTTCATTTACGAGTCCTCTTCAAAAGGCTACTCTTGGTTTCTCAATTTGTTTAAAGAGTTGAAAAAATATTACGTGAATACATGTGTCTCCAAAATAGAATTGAAATATTACTTCTCCAACTTCGAAAAATAATAAAAAAAATAAAAATTTTCATAAAAAAAATAAAATTTTAATATGAAAAACTTAGTTCTCTTTTTGTAGATCATGCTCATATATATATATATATATATATATATATATATATATATATATATATATATATATATATATATATATATATATATATATATATATATATATATATATATATATATATATATATATATAGATATATATATATATATAGATATATATATATATAGATATATATATATATATATATATATATATATATATATATATATATATTACACATTTTAGACTAATTTATGCTATGTGAACACACGCATACCTCTTAAGTTTTGCAAACAATTGCAAGGAAATATATTGCATTTAATGGAAAATTGAGAGATTACGACACTAAAAAAATTTGAAAAATTTATTATTAGGAAAACAACATAATTCTTCACATATTGTACTTTTAGTCTAAATCAAAATTCACAATTCTTATATGAATTTTGAGGGTTTCAATTCAATAAAAGAGGAAAAACATGAAATTTCATTGCCACATTTGGGCTAAAAGTGTAACCCATCTTCATTCTTTCACCCAATGAAGGGATCTATTTGGACCTAGAGAAAAGAGAATATAGAAGTGAGAATAATGTACCAGAATGCAACAAACGTTGTCTCACTCTTCAAGTCAAGTATAGAGCCTCGATAATGCACAATTACAATAGTAATGAAGTATTCATATATTTATGAAATGATGAATCAAATATAGAATATGAATATATGGACAAATCCTTTACTCTAATAATGATGCCATAAATAGAAAAGGCCCTTTAAATGAAACCTAGTATCATTGCAATCCATTAGAAGAGAGCAGATGTGCATGATCTGAACAACTTCAGGTTGTATCCTCCAACATCATAATGTGATAATCAAATTTACAATCTTGTGGATTGCTAATTTTTGGAGCTCTAATACTTGGTAATTGACCCTACATTCGACCCAAGGGTTCCTATAGGGGGGAGAATCATTAGAAACAACAATACAGTCACCACTAAAAACCTCCACAACCTTCCCAATAAACTTGTCATCACTAATTGCTTTTGAAGGATGTGGAAAATAATTGGTCTAGATCCTCTAGCAATTTGTTTTCTTTTGTTTGGATCTTAACATTCTTTAGGTGCCTTTTGGCATCCCCTCCATCATACTACTACTCCATCAAAACATTTTATACCACCGTCAAGATAATATACTGAACCAATTAAATTACTAAATTTATCAGCAACTTCTAACACAATATGAATATATATGTTTAAAATGTTCATTTTAGTGAAATGTTTTGCCTCTTTGTATATGATATGGAAGAACCTCAATAAATATAGTTGTAGATGAAACAATCCTTACAAGTCTGTGCATTGTGTTCACCAAGGAACAACAACCACTACTACTTATCTACCATGTCCACAAATATTGACCATTTATTGTTTTTAAAATTTGTTAGAGAAAGACACAAGTGTACAATATTTTAAGCTAATTTTCTCTAAGCACTAAATGCCAAATTCCTGAAATAAATGGCGAGAGGGACAAAGGTTCCAATGCATTATTATTGGGGAGGTTCTTCTTGAGAGAGAGATTTTGTATTAAAACTTCTGCCATTTGTAGTGATGGAACCAAAACTTCAACATATTTCCTAGTTAAAACTCGTGTCAGAAAACTAAACCAATATTGGGAAAATATTTGCTCCACATTGCACCAAAAGCCCATATTTATCATGCAATAGTTTTTTTTTCCTTTTTACATTTTAGGAGAAATAATTAAAGTGTTTGGAAATTTTCGTAGTTGTTGACAAAGTTTCTATCTTCACACCAGTGGATAAAAACCTAATTAGGAAAATATTTTCATTGCATCCTCCTCTCCAAAGCCTTAAAGAACCACTACAGCTTATAAAAGTGCTTCAATGCTTTTGTTGAGTTTCTAGAGTCATATTTCAAATAATTGATGATGTAGCAAGTATGAGTGAGGTGGTCCTATAAAGAACTTCATATCTAAACAATTACAACCACCAAAATGTGGTAGGGAAACAAAATGTGTAAGGAATATTTTGGGGTATAATCACATAAATAAATGAAAATAAAGGGAGATTTGGTAAAACAATGGATTTACAGATATCATCATGTCACTATGCTTAAGCATGTTATCATAGCCCTCCATATTTTCAAATAAATAAAGAGAGATTAATGTGTTTATTACCTCATATTTTCCTTATACCTTAAATGAACATGGTTGATTAGAGCCTTGTGATGCATCCAAGAAAGATCATATAGTTGTTACAATATTGTTTGTCAATGCTAAAAATACCAAAAATACGAATTTTGATGCTACTATGGGAAGGTTGGTCATTGCAACTATTGATATAAGGCTGGAAGTTATCGACAGCCAAGAGAAATCCAACATTTTGGCACTGGAAAATTTTGTGCCAGTAAAAATATTAAAATTGGAAAGAATGTAATGCTCATGCCCTTACAAATATGGAGGACACACTTGACAATGCTAGTAACTCTAAAAAGATTACAATAGAAATGAAGAACAAGGGGACTAGGGTCTAGTAGCTAAGCCCCAAATATTTTTGTTACATCTCCTTTTATGAATATCTTATGTATTTTTCTCAAGCCTAGGATGGTTGATACTCAACAAAGTTTCCAATTTTAACGAGTTTGAAAAACTTAAGGAAGACTCAAATACTACCTTCTGGATTTTTCTTGAGCCTAGGATTGTTAATGCTCACCAATGTTTTCAATTTTAGAGAGCTTGAAAAGCATAAAGAAAACTCTAGGGGGGTTCCTTATCCATAAGTAATCTACCAAGATAGATAAAGGGATAAAATTATGCTTGGTAGTTGTCCTTCTCATAATTTAATGAGTAGAAGAAGGAACGGAGCAAGCTCAAAATTTATTACTTTTATTTATTTATTTTCAAACTGGAAAGAGTTAAAATAATGAAGGGTTAAAGATAGGAAGATTTCCCCCCTTTATTACCATATCCATCTCATTTTGTTAAAGCATGTTTTCTACAAACTTTACTTCTTGAAAGGATAAAGAGGGTACTTGAAAATAATTTGATGTTGCTAGCAACTTTTTTATGGTATCCAAAGGTGGTCCATTCTTATTACTAAACTAAGTTTTTGAAGTATGCAACATTTATTGAATTGTATTCACTCTCCTACCCTGCTTGAGAGAGACAAATATCTCCTCAAGTGTATGAGTATTTCCAATCTATCCATGTGCATAACATGTATAAAAATGCATTCAAACTTAGGTTTAAAATATAGTTTTTAATGCATACCTTAGTCTGAAGAACCAACTATTTTTTTTATGATATCAAGAAGTAATGAAGAATAAAGGGGTGATATGGCCTTATATATGCTTGAAACCATATTTCATTAAAATAAAGATGTTCTTGGTTTACTTCTTTATTTGGTTCCCTTAACATATCCTCCTTTACTGTACCAAGTAGATCTTCTATTATCAGATGATTATCCTCTTGTGTGCTTAAAGGATCTGTAGATAGGCATGTCACAAACTCTTTAATCTCAGGTTTTAATGGTTGTTATCCCTCTAATGTGTTCCATGATTCTTCGATTTCCTTAGTAGTTTGGAAAAGGGAATCAGAGGAGGATTGTTGATTTCCTTGTGGTTACTGAGAGATAGATAAGTTATTGACTGTTGTCAAGATTTTTTCATCCTCAGAAGTAGAGATCCTAGTTACTCTTAGAATTTGAGAGAGCTCTTCCAAATTCCTAATCATTTTTTAATACTAACTTGCTAGTTTCGTGTTGTTGGAGGGGTTGACTAGCCTATTCTAGCTGGGAATCCAAATTGTAAAGTTGGTTGACCCTCTAGTCACGTTGACGGTCTAAGTCAGATAGGCTAAGTTGGTAATGATATTTAAATTGATGTAATTGTCTTGACTGGATATATATATGACAATGTATATATCAATGTACTTGTTCTGATTAGACTCTCAAGAGAATATAATAAAATTATTTCTTTGTTGGTTATCTGCTACTTTGTGTCTTTTCTTCTATTCTTATGTTGCATATGTTTATGTGAGTTCTTGTTTTCCTTTCTACTAGTAACCAATGTGCACTATCTACTAGACTACAACATTGGTTTCGTTGTCGATAGTATTGGACTCGAGCACTTGCAACATGAAAAAATAAATGTCAAATTTAGAATAGATACAATAGTGTTGGAAGATGAAGATTAATAATTACTAGAAGAACTACATGAGGTGAAATAGAATGTCAATTATGGAGGATAGGGTGCATTTTTTCATGGAAAAACATGAACGGTTTGTCGACGTAGCCCTGCTGAGATTAAGAAACTCCTCGACTACACTACTAATATGATATAAGGAAGATGAGAGCCAACTAACGTTGAAACTCACAAATGATTGTCGAGATAACCTTCATGAGTGGGTTGAAAAGTTCATCGATGAATTTTGTGAAGAACAAGCAATAGAGGAGTGAACTTCTATTTGAATTGAAGCAATATTTTTTGACATTTTTCACAATATCATTTTATGTACTATACTGAACTTGCTTCATAAGTATCTCCTTGATAAAGGAGTTGGCCATATAGTATAGTAATGATCACCTCTTCAATAACCATTAAATTCTTACTGTCGATAGAAACAAATCAACTTGGGGTGGGGGGGGTAATGATTCATGAAGAATAAATCAGAAGAAGGAAAAGAAGAAAAAGGAGAAGTATTAATAAATTAAAATGGGAGGAAAGTGGTTGACTGTTAAGAAGCAACAAGAGGAAGATAGTAGATGAAGGACTCTAGATGGACTTTGACTGTATAAACAGATGACTAACATTCAAAAGCTAGCAAGGGAGAAAAGATAGAAAATATGAGAAGAAATAATGGAAGAATACCAAAGAAACAAAATTCAAAATTGAGAACGTGAGAGCAAAGATGCACGGGACTCCTCTGATGCTCAACATCATGAGTTGATAGGTGTAGCACTGTTCATTTTCGCAGAGGCTAATAGTCTACAAGTAAGTCCTCAAAGGCAAGTAGATGATGTGGAAATTTATGACTATGATCCTAGAATACCATGAGTTCCACTTGTATCGATATCAAGTCCAGCCATTAGAGAATTCCTCCAACAATGATTGTATATTTATTCAGAAACATCCATTGTTTTGCATAGGAAATATGAACAAAGCAATTTAAGTGATCGACTAGAAATCAAAATTCCTCATGTAAATCAAATGTGGAGTGATAATCAAGAAAATGAAGAAATAATTCTCCAAGCTAGAGATCTGATGAAAATAACTCCCCTACCACAATTATCTATCAAAGGAAATGATAATACAAGTCTGAATGTCAAAGAGTCATGACCCGGAACAAGTTTGTTCACCAAATATATAGATAAAAGGTGTCAAACTAATGAGTCATATTTTGTAGAATTCAACAACCAAGAAAATAGTTCAAGCTCAATGCATCAACCAAATGTCGAAGTCGATAAGACCTACCAGTCGATTAGCTAGAAAAACACACCCGCCAGTAAAAATGGTGCTACACCATATTCATATTTATGAAGGATATGAATAACTAAAGAAGCATCATTTCATCTCTAAGAAGTTTTGGGAAGCTAATGATATTACAGATGAAGATTAAAAAATTGGCCTAGTTTGTAGTTGTTCTTCAAAAACAAGCACTTACTTGGTTTATGAATATCATAGAAAACCAGACAAAAGGAAAAATTCATATTAAAACAAGGTTTTTCTCATTTTTCAAAGCACAAGATGTTAAACACCTTGCAACTTAAGAACTCAAAGATATTAAACAGTGACCTCAAGAGATATTAAGGGAATATGATAAGCGATTCAAATATTTATTAAGCTAGATTCCATATGTTATTGATGAAGAATTATTCGTTTAGTGGTACATTGCTTGCTGGTTGCAGAAAATCTTAGGACCACTAAGGATGAACGAAATGTAGACATTAGAAGAAGCCCTTAAATTTTCTCAATGCATTAAAACAGATGACGAAGGGCATTTGAAGAACTCAAGAACTGACAATAAATTGGAAGAAGATATTGAATAACTACAAAGTTCGTTACGGGCATTATCTCTCCAAAAGAATAATCTTTGGTGTATAAATTGCAGAAGTGAAGAGAATACCAAGGATAAGTACAAATTGGCTGACTATTTCAACCAAGATGTTCAATGGGTCGGATTGAATGCATATTTTGATATATGCCAAATTGCATCGAATCATTGTACTAAGTAGTGTTAATATAATTTGCGTAATTCTAAGACAAAATGGTGTGGCATGTGCGAAGATAATAACCACTCAACTCAAGAATGTCCCTTTAATGTGAAGAATAAGCACAATTATCATATTATTTATCATACTCAAGCTTCAAAACAATATAATGAACCACCTATCCATGGAGGAGGAGGATACGGTGGTCAACATGGAGGATATAATTGTTGAGGCAGTGACCAGGGTCGAGGAATATTCTATTGTTTTACATGCTGGCAAGAGGGCCATACAACACCTAGATATCCTCTAAAAGATAAGACCTATTTACATTTTTTTAATATGTGTAGTCTAGGTGATCACTCATTGGAGGACTGCCCTAAAATTATTGAAAAGGTATTAAAAAAAGAGTTGTGAATTTGTTAAGGACTATCCCAAAGCAAGAGATTCTAAATCTGAAAAATCTCCATGTCATCACAAGGTTCAGCGCGATTCAAGAAAATAGTACTTCTTGGAGTCAGTGAATCCTTCAACCAACTAAAGGTATTGATAATTATCCAGATATGTAGGCTCAAAATGATAATATGGGAAAAGTAGTAGAATTTTTAAAAAATGAAGTTGACATGCAGAAAATGACAAAGGATACTTTACTCGAGGAATTTATGGAATTGTTAAAAGAAGAACAATTAGTTGGTCACCTTATTGAACTCTTACATCTATTAGAGTGTAATGAAGGAAGAAATTAGTGGAAGAACTTGTGACATATTTCACAAGAAAACATTTAGATGATCATGACCCCCAAATCGACTTCAAAATAAATAGATATGTGGTCAAATTTGTATCACAAGTAAACATATTTCTGTGAGAAACATGGATTAATCTAGGAAAACTAGCCCTTTATATGATGACTAACTATATAAAATTAGTTCACCAAAGGTTCATTGAACAAATCAGAACGATGTGACAAATTAAACATTGATTTTGGGAATTATGACATTTGTCAACTTTGAGGTTATCAACTTACTAGATGGTATTCCATCTTACTCAATGTTTCTCGGGAAACCATTGGGTTGAAGGATGAAATATATTATATCTCTAGAAAAATTCAAAATCAAACATAAAGCTAATAATAAGAAGATGATCATTCCTCTTGAACCCCGTGAAGGAAATCCATGGGTCGAACCATGGGAATAAGATTCAGAGACAAGAAGATTATATCAAGTCCTGTAGAAGACAAAGACAACGTGGAGCCTAATGCATTCAGAGAAATCTTAACTAGTTCCCCACTTTCCATTGGTCAAAACTTTGGCACCGAGCTTTATGAATGGAAAATTGAGAATTATGAGTTTAAGGCGAAGGAATGTTGGACAATTGAATCCATACCAAGTGTTATCACAAAATCAGTACTAAGGGCTGCTACCTAGCAAGATCTCATGTAACTATTTCAACCAGACTTTAGACTAAGGATTAGCCTCCTTAGTCAGAGAGGGCTCTCTCACAGACTTTTGATAAGAATCAATTACAAAAACAGATGGCTAACTCTTCACACATTTCATGAAAATAAAGCTGGTTGGAAAAACAAATCAACACTTCTTCCATTGGGCTCATGGAGTCATACACTTCTGCAGTAAACTATTAATCACTCAATCATAGAAGCCAAGGCATATAATGTTTAACACTCAAAACATTTCTCAAAAAGAACCACAACTCGTAAATATACACAGGAAGTCTGAGCACTAGGTGAATTCAGAGTGATTGCACATTTAGTGAGCTGTAAAATATCTAAAGGATAATGACAAAACTTCACACATTCTGAGCATTTGAACACATGATGAATCTTGGGAAGAAAAAAGTAATCTTTATATTACTGTCAAAGTCTTTTACATGAGCTGATAAAAACTCTGTTTTTTCATAAATCTCCAACCCTACTTACATCAGAGTTTTCACTATATATAGGAAAACCCAAAACTAAAACTATCTTGAGTCTCCTCAACAAGCATGAGGGGAGAGCTCGATGATCTACCATTAATTAACCTTATCTATTTCAAAACAAACTTATTAAATACATAAGGTATTGTGCTGTAAATGCAGAGAATCCTAATTACATTGAAAGCCCAACTCTATCTTCTCGTGTGCATGATTCTCCTTGGATCCTTGACAGCTATACAATTTCTGTTGTGGCTGAGATATATTGAGGAACATTCACTGAATGAGCTGGCCTTCGGGTGCTAGCTGTAAAGATGGCTTATTAATTAGTAAACATGAACACCCTATTTTCACGGTCCCTGTCTTCCATTCTTCTTCACCATTTAAAAACCATGCTCCAAGCTCTTAATCCTTCAGTAATAACGCATAACACCATCTGCCTCATGATCTGGATGCCTTGTGAACTGAACAAGTGTGCTAACCAACAATCTCGGTAACCCTACCAGAACCCTAATAATTCGGACATAAAGTGCCTTTAAGAACACTTTAGCAAAAAACAAAATATTTCACTTTTTCTTCAAAACTCACACCTGTCACTATTTGAGTTGCTATGATATCCATGTATAATCTCCCTCCTGTCCTCGAGGAATTCCTTTCAAAATTTGCTGACCCCATCATCAAATTTCATTGTTTTCTTATAAAACAGCGTTCTACAGTAGTTTCGTAGCGCGCTACGAAACTACTGTTTTTGTCAAAACAAAACATATTTATTTTGCAGCGCTTTCTGCTTAAACTCATGATTCCTTCAGACATTTTATACAGGTGCTAGGGACCTAAATAACTTCAAAATGATAGAATTTGAACCAAAATTTATCAAAACTTTGAAAAGTACCTTTCCTCTTAAGTCAGTGAGCTAGTTTACCTAGCTTCTTCTTCAAACTGCTAACCTCTTCCTTCAAAGCCTTATTTTCTGATCTCAGACACATGTTCAGCTTTCTCACGTGTTTTGCTTGTTTAAGTGCTGGTATCATCCATGAAAATACATCAGACCCTGAGCCAACTTGCTTCAGTAGACTTGTGCTGCCTTTTAATACAGCCCTTCTATAACTAGCATATCTCATTGCACGTTCTCTAGAAAAACTCTTGGTCTGAGGCACCTCTTCCTGGGTCTTTCCTGCCTGGTTCTTGATAGCTATGACATTCCCTCCTTGGCTAATAATAACCTTTTTACCTTTGTCTTTACTCTTGGCTGCATGCACTGTTTTAGTCAAAATTTCAATAAACTCTGTACTAGGCATTTTTACAGCTGCCTCCTCTTTATGCACTTTCTCGGCCTCTTTCATTTGTCTTCTTGTAATTGGCCTCCTTGGTTTAAACACATATTCTTCACTTGGCTCCTCAAACCGTAACCTTTTCGAAGCCTTTGATTTCTTCATGCTCTCTGGTGAAGATTGGGTTAAGTCAATGTGCATTGGTTGCACTGGCTGATCTTGTTCAAGTTCCATTGGCTCAATCTGCACTGACTGATCTTGTTCAAGTTCAATTGCTTCAAGCAAATCAGTTAAACTAGCTTTTGACACAGGACTCTCTTCAACAGCAATTGACTTACCCTTCTCCTTGCTCAACTGACCTCTGGTTTTTACTCTTGATCCCTTTTCAACTTCACTTGGTGCAGGTGCATCCTTCTTCTGTTTGACCTTCTCTTTTGATGATGATTTAGGTGTCTCCTTGATCACCACAGGCTTGACTGGTTTCTTCAACTTGGTTTTGGACTTCTTTAGATCTTTCACCTCCTTCCTGATCTCAGCCAGAGTAGGTTCTTCAATTGTTTTCTCCCTTTCCCTAACAGGCAATGGAGTAAGGCCCGTCCTGCTCTGAAAACCCGCCATAAAAATAAAGGAGTCCCAATCTTTACCAATCTTCTGCAAACCATCTAACACTAACAACTTCACCAAACCATGATGGAACAGTGATGTTTCATAGTCATCTTTTTTCAACTGAATTTTATCACACATTTTACTTAGGCTTCTAAATAAATAGAAAGGGATATCAATTGATGCTTTGCCTGTGAAATGTAACAAAAGCTTAAAATGATATGAGTACACTTTGTTATACCTCCCTTCGCATGTTAAATACTTTTGGATGCATGTGAGGAGCAGGGCAAAATGTTCTTTCACGTAACTCCTTGGCACAGCTTTCGTGAGATCCTCATTTACATAAGGCTCCTTCAAAAATTCCTTACATGGGCTCATGTCGAATTTAAAATTTTTGAACCATTCATTTCCACCTCTAGGGATCTCAGTCACATTAGAAATGGCTTCTTGGGATACAAGGAATTCTAGCATTGACACCTTAGAGTTTAAACCAGTAAAATTCAATGCAAAAGCTTTTGTTACCTCTGCGTGCCCTCCTTGCAACTTCTCACAAAACCTCCAGCAACCAGCGTTTTTAAAAGCTCTTGCTACACCTTCATCCTTTAAAGTAATATCAAGCCCCACTGGTTCTGTTCTTTGGCACCTACCGGATCGATGTTCCCTTTTCTCCATTTTACTTTGCAAACTTTCGAACAGAAAACTAACAGCAGCTTCAACTCAGAAGAGAACTTCAAACTTTGGGATACAGGCTCGCTTGCAAACAGGTCCTTTTAAATGAAAACTCGGGCTCCCTTTCGCTTCAATAATTTTGTCATACAAACAAATCAGTTCCCGCACTAATAACAACTATCATAATACAACCATACATCATAAATCACTTTGAATGATATTTATGTGCGTGGTTTTGAACCTCATAGCGGAATGATGACCAAAAATGACTTGGAGAGGACATCAACTGACAACATATGAGCGGACCTAATGACTCATCCCCCCAGACTTGACATTTCAAGAAAATGCGCTGCAGAAACCCCGAATCCCCGATTCCGTAGCGCAAACAGCTATAAATGGACAGAATTCGCTACGAAATGGCTGATAAATCACACGCTACGAAAAGGCGGAAACATCATTACGCTGCCAAATTGGCCAATCAGACTGCGCTGCGAAACTGCGCAAAGGACCAATGACACAAACAAAACATGACATGCCTTAAAGAATTATGATGGAGGATGACTAACGGTTTTTTTGCAATGATTCACATCAATACCTTTTTAAAACATGATCCCTAAGTAACACACACAAGACTATAACCATTCATCACACATGACAATGAAAAAATTTTTGTTTGGGACAACATTATGTACATGGACTGTAGTACATTGACTGAAATTCTAGGTGATAACACCAAGAAAGAAGGTCTGACCTTGTTTTTCCATACAAGTTGTACCCATAATTTTAGGGAATAAAAGTAAAGAAATTCCATCACTATTACCATCTGATCTAAATGAGGACTCTAATAATTTACTTAGATTCAAGGAATGGAAATCTCCTACAAATCATGTGGAGCAAGTAACAAAACCTATCGAAGAGCATGGGAGAATGCAAAGTTTATTGAATACCTTCTCTAGCCAAGCAACCCATTGGTGGGATACTCATTCGAACCAATTCCAAACCTCAACAACAACAAAAATATATTTTATCTAAAGGTTTGGAGGTTGAAAGTTATCAGGACAAGAAAATATCTGAATATTTAAGCCTAGAAAAGATTTTGTTCTTCATATACAAACCTGCCAGTCGGAATGATGAAGAATTGGGTATAGGGATGAAAGGGTCTGTCCTCACATGTTTCTCGATAATTTGGATGATTTTCCTAACAAATGGTATAAATTGGAGGAAGCTCGTGGTCAATAATTACACTAGAAATAATTAAAGGAAAATTTTATTAAAGATTTTGAATTATGACTAGAAGAGTTGGAAATGGTCGATACAACTGATTATATTAAAGAACCTTTCAAGGAAAAATGCTAAAGAAAAAAATCAATGGATATATCATTGACCTTTGTATGTAATAATGTGTCATTCTCATTGAGTGGAAAATTTTCTAGTCATTTGGATATGGAAGAATCTCATACTACTGGTCAAAGTTTTTACTGGAAGAAGGAACATCCCGAGAATCTCCAAAAAATTAAATAAGTGTATAAAGTGGAAAAGCTTGAAATTGAGAATTCCAATAAACTACACTTTCCACCCATATATAAATAAATAAAATTCGGAGACCAGATAGTCAATGAGTCAAAGGCCCTCGACTAGATGGATGTGTTGAATTTCCATGACCTTGGAGTCTAGGATAGAATCTTAAATCTCTGATGCTGGCAAACCAAGAATCACAATGATGCTACTTTATACAATGTAATATAAACAACATTAAATCTACTGGGGCACAACATATCGACAACTTTATACATTTTTCAACCCAACTTCATTATATTAACCAACATATAATACAGCAGTATAGGGCTCGCATACCAAGGATAATGGCCCTAAAAATCCACTAGTACAAGAATACAAAACTAGGGCTTGGTGCCAGTCCATCGACAACCAATCTATGCTCAACAAGATACTCTGACCATATGGATGATGTAGTCAACTTTCTTGTCTCCTCTCAGTTGCACCTTGTACCTACCTGGTCCTTTTCCTCTCAATCTACATCACTTCCTCTATCAATGATCCAATTCCATCTGACCATTGAACCTCATGAGTCATCTATCAAATTTCTCACTAGTTGTGCCTTAGTCCATCAAGGGCACAACACATCGAGACTCCTGTCGAGTTGTTCACAGCTCTACTTGTGAACAACTCTCAATCTTCCCACTGCTTCTCCTCAGCTACTCAGGGACTTCAACCCACTATGGTCTTCTTGCATTGCTCTAATGAATACTGACATAGGGCATGTAGGGTTGCCACCTATCACTATAAGATGTCCATCTCCCATAATGAACATGGGCTAGGAGGACTACTCATCATCTGTTGTAGAAGTCCTTCTCCACATACAAGTTTAGGGCTGCTCAACTGATCCTCTGTTTTTTCAACCCTTGAGCTCAACAAATGCCACTCTAGAAACTACTTTTGTCCATCAAAGTGTTGCATATTGGGATCCAACTTGGGCACTATCACGTTGTCCTCCAACAAACCATAAATGCCCAATCACTATCCACACTTTGTCCACTCTCATGCTACCCTTCAACGGTCCACTAGTGACAAAGACTGTTATAGCATATTCTCCTAGTTAGGACATCCAACACCTAGGAATACCCTCCACATGGATTCTAACAGACTTCCAAACTGTCCTGTCCTAGGACATCATCCACTAGCATCAATTCAACCCTAACACATCAATACAATACATACCTAGTCCCGCTCAACTTCTGTGTCACTATGGTGCAGTCAGCTACATGCTCAACCCTAACTCATGCTGACTGCACTCATGTTCCTGCACTCGCGTGTTCCTGCACCCGCATGTTCCTGCACTTGCATGTTCCTGCACTCATATTTTCTTGCACTCTCATGTTCCTGCGCTCGTGCTTTCCTACACTCGCGTGTTCCTACACTCGCGTGGTCCTGCACTTGTGTTCCTGCACTCATGTATTTCTACACTCGCATGTTCTTGCACTCGATATTCTCACACTCACGCTACCTTTCTTGATGTGTAGACTATGAAAGATGATTCTTGGATATGTTAAATGACTCTTCTCCACATTATATTTATACACAATACAAGGGCTCGATCAAATCACATGTGTGGGCTGAACAACTTGTCACAAAGTCTCTAATCCATCTCCATCCATCCATTCAATGATTTTTGTTACATCTGGTTCGTTTCAGCATCCGGTATCATCTCCATCCATCACATGTATAAATATCATCATGTTTTTGGCCCCAAAATTGATGGGTACAAAACCCAAAGCTTGGGTTTCAAACCCACCAACCACACTTGTGTGCCAAATCCTTCACAACCCTTAAGCCTAGGGTTTGGAGTACCTCCCAAGCTACAAATATCAACACTCCCTCTTAGTGAGGGAGGTACTTCCAACACTAGGAAGTCTCCATCAATGTCATCTTTGGTGACACTAGCCAATTTGACATCCATCACTACAACATACTCTATAGAATGAACCCTGCAATCTCGGTAATGCCTTTTCCAACTCATGACATCTGAACATATAGATCCTAAACATCCATATGGTTTCTTCCTCTGAGGCTAGACTCCCTCTAAGCCTACATGATCTCCACTGGCTCATTCCTACAAACACTCATCCTCCTTGATCAAATACCACTTGTGAAAATCCCTCCAATCTAGGATATGCAACATCATGATCTGATGAAGAATCTAGCCTGCCAATCTCCAGTCTATCACATGAAGCCATCTTGATAAACCTAATCTTGTCCAAACCAAAGAAACCCTCGAGTTGTCCCAACTATCCATGACAAATCAATAGAAGTCCATGATCAACAATCTTCCCTACAACAAATTGTTGCCCACTAGGCTTGTCACCAATCCACTATAACTCCCAACCAATATCGCTACCAAGCGAGTCAAGACCAGATCTCCATGTCTTCAGTTGAAACCTTTCCTCCATGATCTAGACAACTAAAAACTCCTCTGAATTGCTTCATTGTGCATACTCTAATTTATTGTCCTTCAAAGTAGCTTAGATACACTCTAATACCATGTTGAATTTCCATAACCTTGGTGTCTGGGATAGAATCTTAAATCTTTGATGCTAACAGACCAAGAATCATGACAATAATGCTTTTCACAATGGAATATAAATAATGGTAAATCTACTAGTGCAAAAAATATGGAAATTTTTTTACATTTTTCAATACACCTTCATTATATCAATCAACATATAATATAACAGTCTAGGGCTCTCGTACTAGAGATAATGGCCATCAAATATCCACTAGTACAATAATAAAAAACTGGGGCTTGGTGTCAGTCCATAGACAACCAATATACCCACAACAAGATACTCTGACCATCTAGACGATGCATTCGACTCTCTCAGATCCTCTTGGTCGTACCCTGTACCTCCCTAGTCCTTTGGCTCCTGATATGTAGCACTGCCTCTATCAACGATCCAAGTCCATCTAACCACTAAACCTCAATTATTTAATCTTCTCACTAGTTGTGCCTTAGTCCATCAAGGAAACAAGACATTGAGACTCCTTTCAAGTTCTTCACAAATCCACTTGTGAACAACTCTCAATCTTTCGATTGTTTCTCCTCAGCTACCTAGGGACTTCACCCACTAGGGTCTTCCTGTGCTACTCCAATGAAGACCAACTTAGGTCACGAATGACTGCCACCTATCACCGCAAGATGTCCATCTCCCAAAATGAACACAGTCTAGAATGAATTCCCATAATATGTTGTATAATTCCTTCTCCACATATAAGTCTAGGGTGGCTCAACTGCTCCTCTGGTTCGTCAACCCTTGAGCTCAACAACTGCCACTCTAGGAACTACTTTTTTCCATCAAAGTGTTGCAAAATGGGCTCCAACTTGAGCACTATCACGATGTCCTCTAGCAAACCACAATTCCCAATCACTATCCACACTTGATCCACTCTCACGCCGCCCTCCAACAGTCCACGAGATACCAAATTTGTCATAGCATTTGCTGCTAGTTAGGGCATCAACCGCCTAATAAATCCCTCCACATGGTTGCTAACAGACTTCCAAATTTTCCTCTCCTAAAACATCATCCACTATCATCAATTCGACCTTAACACATCAATATAATACATACCTAGCCATGCTCAGCGTTCGCATCACCCCGATGTAGTCTTCTACATGCTCAACCCTCACTCATTTTACCTACACTCGCACGTTACTACACTCGCATTCCTGAACTTGTGTGTTCCTACACTCACACGTTCCTCCACTCATGTGTTCCTGCATTCGTATGTTCTTGCACTTGTGCATTCCTTCACCCACGTTCCTACACTCGCGCATTCCTGCACTCACGCATTCCTACACTCACGTGGTCCTGCAATCGAGCTTCTTGCACTCACACTACCTTTATTGATGTGTAGAATATGAAATATGTTTCTTGGAAATGTTAAATGGCTCTCCTCCACCTTATATTTATACACAATGCAAGGGCTCCATCAAATCACATGTCTTGGCTTGACAACTTGTCACAAGGTCTCTAAACGCCTAACCGACCTTGACCAAACCCACATATTGACATCAAAAATTAATATCTTCATTTCTACAACTCAAATTTCGATGATTTTCATTATGTCTAGTTCGTCTCGGCATCCTCTATCATCTCCATCCATCACATATAGAAATTGCCTCATGGTTTTGGCCCCAACATCGATGGGTACAAAACCCCAAGCTTGGGTTTCAAACACACAAGCTACACTTGTGTGACAAATCCTTGACAACCCTCAAGCCTAGGTTTTGGAGTACCTCCCAAGCTACAAATCTCAATAGGATGTAGATAAAAAAATTAAAGGAATTCTATATATCAAATGAGAATTGACCAACGATGGCTTGAATAGGAGATTACTAGTAAGAAAACAAAAAACAAAAAAATTTATCGACCTACTAAAAGTATACCAAGATGTTTCTTCTCATGATTATAAAGGTCTCAAGGGACTCGTGAAAGAAATGGGGGAAACAAAAATTTCCCTCATTCTAGGATCCAAGCCCATAAAGAAAAGACCATATAAGCTTGCACATAAATGTAATCCCATTGTGAAAAAAATATATAGAGGGGATGTTAGTAGCTGGCATCATCTACCCAATCAAAAAGTTAGAATGGGAAAGTCCCATGGTTGTGCAACCTAAAAAGCATGACCCCACTAGATTGATAATATGTGTTGATTTTCACGATCTTAACAAACTCACAGTAATTGATCCATTCCTTACTCCCTTTGTGGATGAAAAAATAAACTTAGTGGATCATGAATGTTATACTTTTGCAGATGGATTTTCAAGGTGCAATCAAGTACCCACTGCAGAAGAAGATCAATAGAAAACTACATTTGTTATTGAATTTGGACCATTCGTGTATTGGATAATGCTTTTTGGCTTAAAATATGCACCTATTGTATTTTCAAGAATTGTAGTCAAATATTTTTAGGAATACATTTATAAGAAAATGGTGGTACATTTTGATGATTGGAGAGTCTATTCATTATCTAAATATCATATCTAATGGCTACGTCCAATTCTTTAGAGATGCAAACATATTCACTTATATTTAAACATAAAAAAATGCATCTTTGCTACACCAATTGGAATACTATTAGGCCATGTAGTATCAAAAGAAGGAATAAAGGTCAATATGGAAAAGATCAAAGTAATATTGGATTTAAAGCCTCCAGTCAATAAAAAACATATCAAAATATTTTTGGGGCATACTAGATACTATAGAAAATTCATAAGGAATTATTCCAACATCAATTTTCCAATGGATGAATTACTAAAAAAGTATGTTCCTTATGTATGGATGAAAAAATGTGAGGAATCATTCTAGTTATTAAAGAAGAAGTTGGTTGAGGTGCCTATTCTAAAGTTTCTCGACTGGTCCAAAAAATTTCATGTTCATGTCGATGCTTCTAATGTGGTAGTCAGAGTTTTTTAGCATAGTCAGACAATGATTCCATAGACCACCCTAACGCCTACACTAGTCTAAAGTTAAATAAAGCAGAAACAAACTACTCAACAACCAAAATAGAAGCACTCACCATGAATTTTGCACTGCATAAACTCCAACACTATCTCCTCGACCCATTCATGTTATTTATAGATCACCAAGTGTTGATATATCTTGTTAATAAGTTGGTCCATCAAGGAAGAATTTGTCGATGGCTATTATTATTTCAAGAGTTTTAATTTGAATTGATTGTCTAACCCAGTAACACAAATGTTGGGCCTAATCATCTATCTTGACTGGAAATAGGGAAAGATACGACAAACCGGGAAGATGACTTACTGGATGTTCACATGTTTAAAGTGGAAGTAATTCCATCAAAGTTGGTAGAAATCACACAGTTTCTACATACAAGGAAGACACCCGATGGGCTGTCAGAGAAAAAGAAAAAGATCTCAGAAATTTAAGCGACGCTATTTTCGTTGATAAATGGTTAATTGTACAAGCTAGGAGAAGATGAGATACTCATACGGTGTGCATTAGAACATGAAATGGAAGCTATCATTAATTAATCCCATAAAGGAGTAGCAAACAGATAATACCAAGTCAAAACGATAGTGTGGCCAACTATGTTTCAATATTGTCGATTACAAGTCCAAAAATGTGATGCATGTCAAATATCATGTCTACCGTTAACTTAGAATCATATGCCACTCCACTCAATTAATCAGACGTTACCTTTTGAGATTTGGGAAATCGAATTCATCAAACGCTTTCCAAAAGAGTTAAACATATTGGAGTGAAATATATTATAATAGCAGTGGAGTATTTAACAAAGTGGGCGGATGTAGAGCCAGTCGAGCCATATACCAAAGAAGTTGCAGTAAAATTTATTCATGAGAATATATTAACTCAATTTTTTTATCCCCTAACCATAATTAGTGACAATGGAACTAATTTTATTAATGTTACGATTCAAAAATTTATGGAAATTTTCATGATTGATCATAGAAAAAACACTTCTTACCACCCATAGGAAAATAGCATCGTAGAATCATTCAATAAAACACTGCACAAAGGACTTACCAATATGTGTAACCAAATGACTGGGATGATAAAAGCCTAGCTGTCTTATGGGCATATCGCACAACATACAAATAGTCGAATAGGTTTATACCATTAAAATTGGTTTATGGGCAAGAGGCAATCCTAAAATATAATAGAAATGTAGAAAAGGGGTTAATTCCATCAACTACATTGCTTATAAGAAGATACAACCCATGCACTCGACAAATAAAAAGTCAGTAAAAGTAAAAAAAAACATGGCATGACCTAAACTTGCAGACCAATGAATTATAAGTTGGAGATTTTGCATTGCTTTATGATAGTTGAGTAAAGGGCAAGCCTAAGAAATTGGAAATTATATGGCTTGGATCCTTCATCATCAAATATATACGTTCCCTAAGCATTGTTCAGTTAAATACATTATAGGGGGGCACTTTTTCAAATCACTTTTCAATGGTGCCCGATTAAAAAATATATCTCTTAACAAGCATTTGCATGTGGCTGGTGAAAACCTCTTTGAGGCACTAGTCACATGGGCTAGCCTGAAAACCACTCTATGATAGGCTAAGCTAACTAATTTTATGTATATTATTAATATTTTTACTTAATTTTGTCATTAAAAATTCTAATTCGGCCAATTAATAGAAGTAGTTATAAGTTAGGAAGAAATAATTGAATCAACAAAACAAAGAACTATTAAAGAAAGGGATTGTCGATCAAACATATAAGCTTATAAGAAGAATGGAGCCAGGCTCATATTTGAGGAATTTTTTAAACATAAAGCCATCAAAAATTATGAACCGGAATCAACCGCAAAGTCAAAGAAAAGATGATCGACTAAAAAGACTAAGGGAACAATTTCTTAAAGGCATCGACTTAACCTGGAAAAACAAAGAATGAACTACAAGATGGACTAACCAGGTAGGCATATCTTAATCAATTAGAAGAAGTGAAGAAAGAGAAGGGAATGTATCTGATGACATCATGGGGACTAATAATAGACATGAAGTTGGGAAAAAAGGTGAGTCGAATGAAACCAACTCGATCGGACAAAAAGGAAAAAAGTTAAAAATTAGAATTCAAAGCATTCAAGTAGATATGTCCAATCAGCACACACTACATAATAAAAAAGTCACATCGCAGTCAAAACTACATCATCCATCACTTGAAATTATGAAAAAATCACCCACCAAATTTCAAAAATCAAGGAATCTATGTGGATCGCATGAATCAAACGATCTCGAAAAATCAAATCATCATGCAATGAGATGTTTGAGGAATGTGGTCATGGATGAAAATTATGACACATTAAATTCCACTCCTATAAACTCGAGAAAACCATTGAACTTTCCCACCATTGTTCTTGAATTTTTTGTAAATACATTGATCCAGGTGGATGTTGGTGGCCACCCTCCTATCCCACTTTGGACCCCCACAACTGTCTCTTTCAGTTTTTCAGTTTCCTTAATTGTAGCATAATTTACTATTTTTAGCAGTTTTTTGGGTCCTGAACTTTCGGAGCCATTTTGAGGCCCTAAACGATGTTTTTTTGTGAAACTAATAAATAGGCCTTTGAGCCTCATTGTAAGATAGTTCAGAGGTATGTAGCCACCACATGTCTCCTCGGAGATAAGCTACTATCACCCGAGCTAGTTTATTTCCATTTCCGTCTGTAAGCATATTTCAGTATTTTACATTAATGAAATGAAGTATTATTTTTGTTGCATCTTTATATTTATGGTTATCTCTGTAATTTGTTGCGTTCTTGTTTAAATCCGGATCAGTGGTATCAGAGCGGTCTGCTCTTTCTCTGTTTTTCTTTGCATGTCCCCGACGAGGTTGGGATATAAGGAGTTAGGGCTTGAACTAGCCGAACCTTTGCAAGACCAACCTCGCAAATCCCGACAGCCTCCCATGGCAGATGAAAAGAAAGATGAGGGGGCAGGAGATCCTATCAAAATCTTGCTCGAAGAAGGCCTCGAGCAACAAAGGAATGCGATGATGGATAACTTTGCCCAGATCCTTCAACGGCTACCCAAGGGCGACGCATCAGCTTCCAATAGCTATTCTGGAAATGCCACACCCTTTAAGGTACAAGTTAACTTTGAAATCCCCATATTCGAGGATCATATAGACGCAGATGCCATAGATAAATGGTTAAATCTTATAGAGGGTTATTTTTTTGTTCATGATTTTTCCAACCAGGAAAAGATTACTTTCACTATTCTCAAAGCAGCCCCCCACGTCAAGGATTGGTGGGAAACCTACTGCGAGCAGAAGGATGAAAGTACGGGCTCACTATTTTCAGCCGCACCCACTTGGAATTCATTCTAGGATGCCATCAAGGAGTAGTACTACCCTATCAAGAGCTATGAGGACAAATACATAAAGTGGACCACGCTACGTTAGGGAAGGGACCAAGATGTGCTGAGGTTTACCAATGTTTTTCATACCCTTCGCATGAAGTTGAGTATCAAGGATTCTGAGTTGCATTTGGTACTCAAATACCGCGGTTGCCTACACAAGTATATCCAGAATGAGATGGAGTTCCTGAACATCTCCTCACTTAGCATGGCGTACCGATATGCTGTCAAAATTGAGCAGAAGTTTAAACAGAAGAAGCGAGATTTTGGATCTACAAATCTGAAGACCAAAGGACAAAGCCAAGGTGGGGTGACCCAAGACAACCTGTCAAAGTTGCAAGAAAATAACAAAACCACAAAGTCGAAGAAGGACAGTGGAAAGTGGTGTGAGTTCCACAAGAGCCCCACTCACAACACAAGTGAGTGTTGGACCAAGCAGTCGCTGGTGGTCAAGTTAAAGGCTTCCGAATCAGATGCATGTTCCAACCCTGAGTCAGAACCTGACAAGGGGAATGGCAAAGGGAAGCAGATCATTAACGCAAAGCCCAACGCCACTATTGCCACTGCCAAGATCCAGAAGAATGAGCCCGAAGATCCAAAGGAGGGGGAGAGTCTTTTCCACTCACAGATGTGGGTGAAGGGTTCGCTGCTGCAATTTATTATTGACATTGGGAGCCAAAAGAACCTCATTTCAGTAGAGGTTGTGAAGCAGTTGGGCCTACCAACTACACCACACCCACAGTTGTACATTATTGGGTGGCTTCACCAAGGACGAGATCTTTGAGTCCGCTAGTACTGTCGCCTTCCCTACAGCATCAAGCCCTTCACAGATGAGGTATTGTGTGATGTTGCACCTCTGGATGTTTGTGATGTATTAGTAGGCTAGCCATACATGTGGAGGCAACATGTTGTGTATGAGTTAAGGCCTCCTGTTGTTTTTATTTCTTTGGGTAATTCATTATACAGGATACCGGAGGTAGCACCAACTACCACCACTTCTTTGATCTCTGCTAAGAAATGCAGCAAGATCATCTCCCAGACTAGGAAATTCATTTTCTGACTGGTTCGCTCCCAAAGTAAGGGAAATATCGTCGCCACTCCATGACCCCCGCGAAGGGTTCCTCCACGCAGCAGTAGCAGCAGAGGGATACGGTCTTGAAAGAACACAGGAACAACTTCTCCTCACCCACAGGGGTACCACACAAGTTTCAAGTGGGTGACAAAGTCTAGTTGCATTTGCAGAAAGAACACCTTACCATAACCCATGAGAAGCTCAGACCACTCTAACATGGTCCTTACTCCAGTACCAAGGTTGTGGGAAATAATGCTTTGGAGCACAACATTCCCTCATTCCTTCAGTTGCATCGAGTGTTCAATGTGGACTACCCTCGACCAACCTTCCCACCATTACAGGACATGTCATAGGTTGCAAAATAACTCACCAAGGACCAAGTTCAGTAGAAGTTTCCTCATCTCATGGAGGAACTCAACACAATGGGGAACATTTCTTCCTAAGGGGGGAGGAATGATCTAGGTGGATGTTGGTGGCCACCCTTTTATCCCACTTGGACCCCTACAACAGTCTCTTTCAGTTTTTCAATTTCCCTAATTATAGCACAATTTACTAGTTTTAGCAGTTTTTCAAGTCCTGAACTTCCGGAGCCATTTTGAGGCCATAAACGACGTTTTTTGGGAAAACTGGTAGCAACATGGATCCATAGACCGATGTTTCTTTCTCCAAAGTTGTAGTCCTCGGATAGATCTTTCTAACGTGGTATTGCGCATGTCAAACAGAGATCGTATGCCAAAGTTATGACCACGGGAAGTTGATGTACCAATTTACCCAAAACGGGGCCCATAGTTTGGCGCTTCATCTCCTAGGGTTAGGTTTTTGGATGTTTAGGGTTTTCCATTGTTTCTCAACAATAAATAGGCCTTCAAGCCTCATTATAAGATATTTCAGAGGCATGTATCCACCACATCTCTCCCCAGAGATAAGCTACCATCGCCCAAGCTAGTTTATTTCCATTTCTGTTTGTAAGAATATCTCATTATTTTACATTAATGAAATGAAGTATTATTTCTGCTACATCTCTATATTTATGGTTATCTCTATAATTTGTTGCGTTCCTGTTTAAATCTGGATCATACATACTTTGATATTGAGGAAATTCTAGACTTGCGAAGTCATGTTATTTCAAATTCTGGATTGCTTGATTGTTTAAGGATCAAAGCCTTTTCATAATGATTTTTAAATATCTAAAAATCATGTTCATTTTGAGGATGAAGAAATTACAATGGAGTCGAGAACCAAAGCTAGATTCAACCCAAAGTTTGCAATAGAATTGGAAGTCTAAATCCATAATATCAAGCAAGCAATGATGGATGAACCCACATGAGAGAATCACAATGAATCTGTCAATAATTGGGGAAACATAGAAAACAAATGGATTCCAGATATCAAGGTACTAAACACAGCTAGTATTCAACATATCCTCAAAACTCCTTTAGTTGTGGATATTCATGGCCTTAAAGAGGAAGCCCTCATTAGTCAGTTTCGCAATGGCTTTATCTCGTTGGATAATCTAGTTCCAATCACATCGATGACTATATACAATATCACAGGACTCCCCTATAAAGGTGATAAAATACTGAAGACTCTTGGTACCACCTCTTATATTCAACAATTCATAGGAGGAACGACTTCCAAGAACTCAAAAGGTTTTGATAATTGGCCAAGTTCATAATCAAGTGGTCAGATGGGCATGAATCATCATTACATTATGTATCACTCTTGTTGGGAGGTCCTCCGATGTTAAACTCACTATCCTAGAAGCAATTGGACAGATGACCAAGATGGGAAAAGTTTACAATTGGGAAAAGCCTGACATGATCAAAATCAACTACTACAAATGTCAAAATTTGGGTAAGTCAATTTGGTTACCCTCATTTTTAATTTGGCTAGCCATGAAGTAAAATTCACCAGTTTGGGAGACAACATTCACTAGGAGGTCAATCCCCTTAATGCAAAATTTCACAATATTTTCTCATGGTTGATCGGGGAAACTAGAGTTGGTAAGCCTCCAAGAAATCTCTAGAAACTAGTTATTTAATATAAAATAATTTTCCAATAGATTGAGTGTACCTCAACACATATGACAAATGTTACCCCCTTCATCACACATTCAATTGTGCCTTGACATAACCAAAGTTTGATATGTCGACTCCTTCGATGTAACCCTCAAGGGCTCCCATAACAACCTATAGTTGACCATATATTTACATAACTAAGTTGAAAAGCTAATACAATTTTTCCAACTCCACCACAGGATCAAGAACAGCTAGGGGATATACTTTTACCCCTTTTAGCTGTTAAACGACAAGAAGAAAGGGAAGTAGAATTATACACAAGGCCATTTAAAGTTGAACCCTTAGTCCTAATAACGGAGTCTCCTAAGAGTACTGCAATCAAAGACTCACAGAGTTTGATACCAATTGGGACATCAACATCTTGTATTAATTGGTAAGAAATTTTGATGGGTATTCAACTAGAAGACCCACAATAGCAGCAAGAGGTATATTCAATTGCCTGGGAATGTTTTGAAAATACCCAAGCAAAGGGTAAATCAACAATGAAGGCTAGGAAATTGTAATAGCTCAGTTACATTTCCCCACTAAATTTAAAATATTGTAAATTTGTTGAGTTAGGGACACAGGTTCCATGGTTGAGGTGGACAAGTTTCTTGTGACAAATAGCAAGCAAAGGGGAAAAGGCTAAATGGCATGAATATCATTGGCCTGTAAGGCTAACCAGTGATGACTGGGCCAACAACCAAAAAAGTCATAGGACAAAGGATAGTTGGAGCAGTTTTGATTGGTCTAAAAGATGTAGACTAAACTGGACTCTAACCATCAAAATGCAGAGCTCGAACAAAACAAAGAGAAGAATCAAAGACATAAGAAGGACGACAAGGATTGGGAAGAGGGAGTAATCGCTCACTGGTTGGAGATGGAAGAGTTCAAGCAATGTTGAGGATATTACATTGTTGAAAGCAGTGTAGAAGGCACACAGGAGAGGGAACATTGTTTTGGAGAGGACCCTGTCGAAGAGAATGTAGGCACAAAACATGGTTGAGCGTGAAGATTTTATACAAACAAATAAGGGGAAATTTATGCATCATCTCTGAGGTTCTTAGTCTTTAAAGCAGTCTCCTCAAACTTTGGAACTTGGCTTGAGGGTGACCGAGCAAATGTAGTATATCTACAAAAATATTAAAATTGTTGCCAAAGAAATTCCAAGATAGATTCAAGAATATAAAATAGAAATGCTTCCTTATTAATATCAAAACAATTGAGGTAGGGCAACACCATACAAATACTCCTTAAGGAAGGAGATCACTTGACAAGCCATATGCTTGTTAATACAAAACCCAATACTTGGCATATCTCAATGGGGAGTCTCTATCCTCTATATGGGATTCATACATATAATACCATGGGTCTCTAAATACCATACATCCAATACCATGGGCTATCACATTATTTCCTGACTACTTGTGGTCCCTTACATAATGCGGGTTAACCACTTTATTTATTAATTATGGCTCATCCTTAAATTATTCATTACATTATTCCCTTGGTTACCTCCCTCTATACCCCATATTATACCCCCCAAGGTATACTACATTCCACCCTCCTTAAACATGTTTCATCCCAAAAACATAAGAAAAATACAAATAATAAGATCTAGTCAAAATAGTAGTCCACTAGTACCATGCACATGCATATTTTCATCCAAGAGAAAGGTGGGAACACAATCTAGCCATTGCCTCACTCGCTTGAGATGGAAACTAGTTCTTCTGGTGCTCATGTGGAGATGTGTTGCAGGTAGTTTGCATTGCCTCTTTGTGTGTCTTCCAGTTGCCCATGTTCTAGTTGCTAAATGTGTGCCATCTTCTGGGCTATTGTCTTGTTGGGTGGTGCAGGTGGTGATATGTTGAAACCTCGATTATTGGTATATATTTTGTTAATTCCTTCACTATTGGTGCATGAGTGGTGTCTAGTGATTTTTCTGGTACCTGTGTTATATCCATGTTTGGTTGTCTACCATCAAAGGTTCATCATCTAATGTGTCAATGTCATTGGAACTTTTTGCTTTTGCCTCCACAATATATGCCTGGTTCCTAATTGAAATATCCTGCAGGGTAATTTTATTCCTTTTATACCATAGCTTCAGAAATTTCTTTTGTGCATTAATATTGATGGTGCCCACTGAGTCCATCCAAGGATAACCCAAAACAACATTTACCTTATCCATGTCTAAAGCATAAAAGTTAGCATGTAATACATATTTATCCATGGTCACCTTCAAGTCCTTAAATATTTGAATAGATGCCCCATCAACCTCTATGCTTGCAATATGTTGTGCTAGAACTTGCAATCATTTGGCCAATTTGAGATTGATTAGATTATGCTTGCAACTAGGGTGAATAACAACAATGATCTTCTCTTTTTGAATACTTCCATGAACTTGTAGTGTGGGGATATAAGTATAAAATAACCCTTTATGTTTCTTATTTTTTTTTCTTTCCATTATGAGACCATTTGTCCAAAAGTACTTTTTCAAATTCTTCATCAAAAAGTGCCTTCATCTAATCATAGTTAAGTGAGTACACCCATATGGAAACCTCATCTCTGAAATAAATCCATCATCCATATTGCCATACTTTTAGGTATAGTGACTTTTTATATTTTAAGAATTTTTCAATAGTAGGGCCATCTTCTTTCCCTATAAAAAGAATAGCTAAGTAGAACCCATGAAGTAGAATGAGGGTTTTGAAAAAATTTACCTTCTTTGTGTGGAAAATTTTAAAATGGCCACAATTCGGTCAATATGGCTCAAAATCCTTATTATAGTCTGTTCTTGGAAATGGAATGACCATTCTCCATCTTCCAATGTGATTGAAATCACGATCCAGACACTCAGGAAATTCATATCCACGCTACAACTTTCTATCCATCACAAGAAAAAGAGTTGATTTTAGTTAAGCGATGTCTCCCTCATCCAAACTCCGATTCGACCATTTTTTTTTTGAAATTGAGTTATTTTTAAAGAGCGCAAATATAGAATTATTTTTCTGAAATTCCACAAAAAATTACTGGAAAGTCGTCGTCTACGAATTTTTGTTAGAAAAATTTCTGCAAAACAACTTATTTTAAATCAGCGATATCTCCCTCATCCAGACTCTAATTTGGCTTAATTGTTTTTTGTAATTGGGTACTTTTTGCAAATTTTACACAAAAAGTTTTAGATTTGATCTACAAACTAATCACCCAAAAAATTCTTGTAAAAAATGAAAAAAAAAATAATAATTTTCAATAATTTTCCCAAGAAAGTGCTCTGATACCACTTGTAGTATATCTGAAAAAATATTAAAATTACGGCCAAAGAAATTCCAAGAGTAATCCAAGAATAGAAGATAAAAATGCTTCTTCATTAATATCAAAACCCTTGAGGTAGGGTAACACTATAAAACTACTCCTTAAGGAAGGGTGTCACTCCACAAGCCATATGCTTGTCAATACAAAACCCATACTTGACATATCTCAATGGGGAGTCTTTAGCCTCTCTATAGGCTTCATACATATAATACCATGGATAATTACCATGAGTCTCTAAATACTATACATCCAATACCATGGGCTATCACATTATTTCCTAACTACTTGTGGTCCCTTGCATAATGCGATTTAACCACTTTACTTATTAATTATGGCCCTTCCTTACACTATTCCCTTGGGTACCTCCCGCTGTACCTCATATTATCCCCCTTAAGTTTACTACAACAAAACCATATTGTAGCCCCAGTCTAAGTTTGGGTGGAGAAGCTTAGGCCCTCACTCAGTTGTCATGCTTGGATTTGAGATAAGTGTTTACTACCATTGTTGATTTCAAGTTGTATTTCCTGAAATTGTCAGTGTTAATGGCTTGTGTAAGATATATATTCGATCCCATTTTTTTCCATGATACTTAAATTATTGGTAGAAAAACTTATGAGATTGTATGGAGTAGTTGTTATATTTATGTATCTAAATGATGCATTGTGGCTATGTATTCATCTATTTCACAATCATCCCTATCACTTGTGCATATTCTGATAGGAGGCTATGGTGTGGATTATTACGGCCTGGTGTGAGCATATTAGATGCCTAGTATCTTCGATAGAACACTTGTATAGCATAACTCCTACAGGTTAACGTCTCACGAGTTGCGTAGCCATATGCACTATTAAAGGCATGGTCAAGCATTTTTGGCAATGTAGCAACACGTCAAAGTTGTACTACTTCTTGTGGTGTCAATTCCTACCACCATTATCACTGACTTCCTTAGTTCTGGCAAGGTCCCTTTGTTCCCATATTCAGGCTCTTTTTCATTGATTTAAATTGTTTATCTTATGTGCATATGATTTGAAGGGGACCCATAGTGAGGATGAGAGAACATAGCATATGTTGCATTTAAACCAACGCTAGTGTTTTTGGTCCTACAATGAGTTTATGAAATAATTGGTGCTTAATAGTACCACAATTGTGATCTCTAAGCTCTTATTGTTATGAAATGACCCAACTTTACAAATATTGATACTTACTTTCATCGCTAATGGACCATGTGAAATCAAGAAAGTTTGCATTAACAAATAGAGCAGTGTCTAGGCATCTAAGGATCACCAACAACGGGTCTAGGCATTCCACCACACTCTGTTCAAAACTTGTTTGGCTCCAAGTCAACATATTCCTCTCCACATAGCTTTCCATGTTGTATAAGGCGTTGAGGATTACTTCGTTGAGATTCCACTCCCAGTTCCTTTTCTTGAAGGGGAATGTGGAATTCATGGCCTCTCGGCTACACGAAATTCTCAGATATACTCATAGTCTCTGCTTGTGTTGAAATCCTCAGGAAGGATACCCTTGTTGATAAACCCATGTACATATGTATATATACACAAGAATTAAAGGTGGGGTTGTGTTAATAGTCTCAATGGGGCTTTGTCATAAAGAATATATGCAGATCTTTATGTATGCAATTCTCCATGGTAAACATTGATTGAGGTTTTCAAGCTCCTCCATCTCTACTTAACCACGAAAGTCCTGTTATTTGAGGTGTACCATCACACATGCCTTAGTGAAGTCATCAAGCGAGTAATCAAAATCCTGTCAATTAGTTTCCTGAGATACATAACCTAGAAAAGCACATAACATATAGAAGGTAGTTATTATGCTCAATGCCCACAAACTCACTCTCTTCATAGTTACGTTCTGTGGGGATTGTCACTTGAGGAATCTAATCTATCAAATTTGGTTGACATGGATCCAATCACATGACTCTAAATTGATAAGGGCGAAAACCATGTCCAAGAAAGAATAAAACCAAGCCAAATATAATGGGTCTTTGTAATGGGTTAGGTGATGCATTCAAAAAAGAAACAACCCCCCAAATCATTTGATGAACCTCATTATACGCACTTGAAATAGAGAATCTAAATGGATATTTGTCGATCACATCTTTTTGGGATAAATTAAAAAATTTGCAGCTACACCCCAACATCTTCTTTTATGTGTCTTATCACTCAGAAAACTTTATCTTTTCCATATTTTCTCTCCATGCTTGGAGTCTTGGACTACTTGTTTTTGGAATCTGGAGATACTATTTTTATCAAGTTGTTAAAATTGGAATACAATGAAATGATTAGAAGCATTATACAACCATCCTATAGTGGTAGTGCTCCTATTTGTTTATCCATTTATCCCTTTAAACCGGGAACAACAATTATCCCTATGATTCCTAGTTAGCTTTGTCATTTTGGAAACATGGTCTCCTCATTTTCCAATGGTCATTTGGATCAATATTAAAGGTTCCTCCAAGATGTGATGCATTCTTAACAAAACAAATATGAATTTTTTTAGTAGTCAATAAAGTCTAATCAGTTGCCTTCAAAGTGTAACCATCAATGCCCAACTTCAGTGCTAAAGATTCTTAATAATCTCTTCATATTGTAACACACTTGTCAATAGCTCAAGGATATTCTATATACTTAGAATTTCCTAGTTGTTAAGAATGAACGAACAAGTCTTTAGATGATGACAAATGACTTGTGCTTATACTACCAATCTCATTGGTAAGTTCAAACGTTGACCATAAAATTATTCAATGTGATTAATTTGAAAGATAGTCTCAAACAAGATATAATAAAATTAATATTTAAACAGGGTGACATGAATATATTAATTCAAACTAATTTTAATCTAAAGTAAACTTTTGTTGACCTAATATATAGTAATTAGATCTACAAGTTGGAATTAGAATCACGAAGAAGGAGAAAAAAGGTAGAAGACTTTACGCAGAAACAAGACAGGGTAGCTTGGAGGGCCGAGTGAATTTGCCTCCACTGCATAGTAATTCCTTTCGAGATAGTAAAACATTCTTATTATTCCAAATATTATTTTATTTCCATATGACTACATAATTTTTGTAATTATTAATTATGGTCACAAATAAAATTAATGTCGATGAAGTTTCATTATTTTTATTTTTACACTATATTAATAATGAACAGGTTTTAGTAAATTACGCCTTCCCAAATTTTCATACGAGTATGATATACACTACTGCAGTCATGAAAATGATGTTCGTTAAAGATGAATGTTCCCAAGATTTCACAAGTTAGGGTTTTCAGAAATTATCTCTTCTTGAATGTGTATAGTGTATAAGTATGATATACAATTTAGTTGGTAGATTTTCACAATTAATATTACAAAGTTTAGAATATGTTAAATTGTTTTTATATGCATTTTATTTATATCTAGGGATATAAAGCTTAGATTAATGTTACAAAGAGTGCTAGATTATATGACTTTTAAGAAGTTTGAAAAAGCACACTTCACTGATATTCAGGGACATAAAGCTTAGATTAATGTTACAAAAGTGCTAGACAATATGACTTTTAAGAAGCTTGAAGAAGATGTGAACGTTTATTAATAATTAAAATTTTTATTTTTATTTTTAATTTAATAAAATTAATTAAATGAATTTGAGAAAGATAAATAAAATTGATTGAATAATAAATTAAATAACAAAATACTAAATTATAGTCAAACTAATATTAATAGTAATAAGTTAAGGGCTAATTATTTATTAAAAATAATAAAATAGATGATGGTCAAATTGATATTAAAGAGATAATGATTAATAATTTATATTAAAATGATGAAAAGTAATTAAAATAATATTATTAAATTAAATTAGAGTTAGAATAAGAAAGGGAAACATCATATTAAGAAAATAAAATAGATTAAAAGGTAAAATGAGAATTCATGGAACATAGAAAGAAAACAAAATAGAATTAAATGAAAATAAATTAATCAAAATAGATTTTCTTTGATTTTAAGTTTTGGCGATCCATCTTGTTTTTGTCATTTTTTCCATAGTGAAACGGGTCGTTGGGCAGTTCATAAAACACCATGGATGGAAAGGCTCTGCCATCTCTGCAAGAATACGAACATCGAGGATGAAAATCACTTCCTCTTAGAGTGCCCCGCATACAACCACATTAGATCTCAGTTTCAAAATATTTGTTGCAATACTAACCTTACTAGCCTTTTACATTGTCAAAATTATAGTGAACTCGGGAGGCTTCTCTCTAAGATTTTTGAGCATAGGAATAAAATCTTAAATCAAACTAAATAATTCGTTTCTTTAGGTCCAATAGACCAAAGTTTAGTCTCAGTGGACATTAACCATCATCATCATCATCAAATACTTTATGGAGTAGTCTTTAAGTGCGACTTTTTGGAGAGTTTTCAGGCTTATTTTCTGATCTATTTTGTCTAGAATCTGACAAGGTTTCATTGAAATCATAAGTTTGATAGGTGAACTCTTCAAAATCGAAGTGCCACAGGGTTGTTGAGGGTGCTAAATCCATATATGCAGTCAAAAAACTAGTTTAAACAACACGAATCAAGATCTCACCATAATGTTTTTCTCCCGTAAATCGGTCAGAAACTCCAAAAGGACGAATCAAGATTTGACGACAATGTTTTTCACCCATAAATCGGTCGGAAACTCCAAAAAGTCACACTTAATGACTATTCCATACTTTATTTCTTAATGTTCATATATTAATGTAATATCAATTTTTATAATTTTACTTGACTTTCTCCAACGTTTATTTTTGGAACATGGTGCATCTTGGTTATTTAAACCTATGGATAGATCATATTTTCAGAAAAACAACTGATATGTGATTAATCCAGAAAAATAATTGCAAAAAATAGATTTTAGTCAAATTGAAATATATAGAGAAAAGAGTTACTTGTTTATATTAAAATTTTAAAATAACGTGTTGAAATAATATATTTTAATCAAATAATATTGATGTTAAAGTGATGAGAGTAAATTATTTATATGACATTATTAAATAATATTAAATTAAATTAGAATACCATGGTTTAAATTAGCATTAGATTAGGGAAGAGTAGATTAAAAATGACTAAGTAAATAAATTAGATTATGAAAGTATAAATTAAATTAGATGACATAAATATCAAAGAGTCGATGAAGGTTAAAATTAATTAGTATTCAAATAAATTAAAGTGATGATGGTAAAAAATTATTAGAATAAATTACTAACATCATTGTTAGGTGAATAATGTTTAGAGGAAAGAAAATGGATAGTAGGCTTCCAAGAATGGCTCAACTGATATCCATGTTCTTGATTAAAGTTGTTAGGCTGCTTTTTGATTTCAAGAGCTTCTGTAATGACATAGTTCAAGTGAAAGAGGGCAGATAAAGTTTTTGGTTTTATCAAAACAAATTAGATGTTTGGTCTTATGGGTATGTTCACCGGTGGCAGATTTAGCAATATGATTATGGTAGGTTCTAACCATGTTTTCTTTAAGGAAAGCTTCAAATGATCTCCTAGTTTGTCCTATGTAACGCATTCCATAGGAGCAAGGAATATCATAGAATCCAAGACCAAGCATAGTGTCATTATTATCTATCGTCAACGTCAAGAGTTGGCTAAGGGTAGTCTGAGGCTTGAACAAGGTTTTGATGTTCCTTTTTAAAAGGATTTTGGAAATATGATCGGTAACACCTTGGATGTAGGGAAGATAAGTTTTGGCTAAGGACGGGTTGATGCATGGGTTTTTAGGATTAGGGTGAAGAGGAGTGGAAATCCTTTTTAATCTAGAATGAGGAGTAACCATTTCCTTTAAGGGCTTTAGTGAGATGGGATTTTTCCTCGGGAAAAAATTGAGAGGAAGAAATCCAAATGGCACGAGTAACAAAGGTCTTAAGAATGGATGTTTTTTCAGAAGGACGATGGTGAGAATTGGCATGCAGGTACCTATTAGTTTTTCAATAAACTTGGTGGGTAGGGATCCATCAGGGAGGTGAGAGACAAGGACATCAAGAAATGGAAGGAGCACTTTTATGGAGCACTTTGAAACATTAGCCCTGGAAAGTTTCCACTTAAAACCTAAGTTTTGGAATTGTTTTCTTGTTGATACCTTTATTATATGGTCTCATGGTATGCCTAAAATCCATGCCTTACTTACCCATCTTAATCATATTTCTCCCCACATTAAGTGTTGAAAAGTGTAACTAGGTTCGGTCTTAATAATGACATGTAATTATGATATTTGTAAATGCTGAAAAGAAGAAAATAAAATTATTTTTGTAATGCTTGATTCATGGGTTTCATGAGCAAGAGATTTTATTTTAGATGGATCCCATTGAGAGTCTTTAGGATTTGTCATAAAAATCATATAGAGTCAATGGCATGTATTAATATTGTATATGAGTCTATAAAGCGTCTAGACACCCTCCAACGAGAAGCACTAATCCTCCTCTTCAAGTCAGCCTCAAGACAGAAAGAAGAACGCATGTTGGCTCGCCTATTTGGAGACACGACCCTTCAGAAGAACAAGTCAGCTTATTTATGGGACAACCACTATAAATAGGCATGTAGAGGATTCACATTTCCACAGTGAAGTTCGGATACATCTTTGAGATTTTCGGATGGGCGGTGGAAGTAATCAAGTTCGATCTCTCTGAATTCGGGTGGCCTAAGTTCATATATCTCTGTGGAGGCTACAGTGACACAGTTCGGATGGGAGGAACAACAAGAAGAGATGAAGGGACATCAAAGTTTTTTCTAGGGCTAATCATACAAATAATAGTTCGTATTTCTAAGAGATGGTCTCGGTATTGCAATGGAGAAACAATATTCAGTCAAGGGTATCTATACTACAAATTGATGCTATGAAGAGACCACAGTTTGGTGCAATAATAAGAATGTAGTTCGGTGCCATAAAGGAACTATTATCCAATGATTGACCAGTGTTTCAATGTTGCTACAGTGGTCACATTATGGTGTCATTACATTGACATGCTTCGGTTCCATCTCTAGTATATCTACAGTTTGTTGAGGAGATTATCTCAATGTTAAGAAGGTCAAAGAGGAAGAAATTTCAAGAAGAAGACAAAGAACTAGTGTCTTGGTCTTGGAGTGGCTAATAGGTCAAGGGTCTTGGTATTGGTATTAACCAATTAGAATCTCTATAAGAATAATTTGTGTGGGTTTTCCTCTCAAAGAGTGAGAGGTTTTGGCCCTGACTACTAGCCTACATTCTGTTTATCTCGTCTATTTATGTTCATGCATTGGTTATTTTTTGGTGAAGAAGAATAATATTCTAATCTAAGGAAGTTAACATGTATTCAAAAGCAGTTACTAATCGAAGAGAAATCACCTAATTCTAATTCCCTAGATTTCTCAACATGGTATCAAAGCTATGGTGACTAAGTTAAGAAGAGGGCATCTAATCAAAGAGACACTCAAGGATCAAGTTTCAAGAAAGGCATAAAACCAAGTCAAAGGATATAAAAGAAAAAGTTTAAAGATCTACATTGAAGAATCAATTCCTAGAACAAAGAATAAAATTTACTTCAAAAGGAATTATTAGGATCATCAGTCAAATCAAGGCAACTAGAAGAATACACCAGCAAAATTTTTGGATCCTCTCGTCATCATCAAAAGACCATAAAGACCCTCATCAAGTTGAAGAGATCTACAAAGCAAGGTAGATAAAAGTATAGACATCCAAGAAAACCACTTCAAGGACAAAGATCGCATCATCTTGGAGAAATTCGAAACATTTCGAGATATGCACTCATTCACCACCAAAGAAGTCGAAGTATCTTGAAATTTGTTCATCCATAGAAGGAAAGAAGGGAACATGAATTGTCATCATCTTCTAAAATGATACAAGGTAGTCTCTCTCTTTTTGAAGAAATGATCTCCTTATCATTAAAAAGGATCATCCGAGAAGCATCAAGTCATCTTCATCGATCATCATCAACGAAGAAATCAAGTTGAAGATGTCATCTTCACTTAACAACTAAGTATATTTATTCTATAATCAAAATATGGTATAATGACTTCGTTTTGCAAGGAGATTTATAATTTGGTTGGGCCATTGAACTTCCTTGCATAGGAAATGAGGATAGACGTAGTACTCGAAGAAAGTGAATTCGTTGAACATATTAATGGAAAGGTCTCCTCTAAATACGTGGAAAGGGATCAAAGGGGTAAAGGGATTCTTATGAAATCAGTCAAAGGTCCTCTCATAGAGCAGTATTAGAGACATCAAAGATATATATATGACCAGCTGCTAGAACTATTATCTGGAGATGCAATAGAGAAGGTCATATCACCTAGATATTATCTACTCAAATTGAAGGTATCAAAGGATAAAAGGTTATCATCATAAGATCTAAATTGAAAGATCTAAGATGAGATCATATTCATACACAACTAATGAATAAGGTAACAAATGTCTGCGAGGATAAGAAATCTAGTCCATTTAACAACTTGTGGTTTTTATGCAAGATAGGCGTTGAGAGGTTGAGGGAAAAAAGTGATGAAGGATCAAATGAAAGGATTCAAACATTTATAGAAAGGAAAGAAGAACATATATAAGGTTCATTGATATGAAGATAATAGGAAATATTGTCCTAAACTCAAGAAGGGAAATAATAAGAAATATAGGGAATAAGTCCATTTCACTGAAGAAATGGAGGAAGTTGTAAGAAGTAAGTCCAAGGGAGAATAAAAGGATTAGAAGTAAGAGCTCGTGACATGAAGAATGTCTAAAAAAAAATCTATGGCAATCAACTATGCAGGATATATCTCTTGGAAACCTCATTGAAAGCTCAAGTGACACTTATGGAAAAGGGAAGAAGTCATCTAGTGCAAGACGCATCATACATAAGTAAAAAGGAAACATTTGTTGGATAGGGATTTGCAAGATCCTCAATATTCTCTGATGGAATCTCCTTCAGAAGGTTCACCAATTTAGAGAGGAAACAAGTGTTTCATCAGGAACTCCCACTTGTGGAATTCATGGGATGATGGTATGCTGACATAAGAGATGAAGTAGATTAAGGGGTTGAAGCTCTTTTCAATCAAGGAAGTTGCTAAAAGAAGCCTGGATGACTTAAAGGTAAATGAGGTATGTATGCTTGTATTCAATATTATAAAGTCATGTTGTATGGTTGCAGGTAGCACAAATCAATGTTCGATCTTAAGAAGCATGATCAAAGGAAAGGTGTAGAAATTATCACTGTGGATTAACCTGATTATGCAATATAACTAAAGCAAAATACTTAATCTACTTCTACAATCAAACTTGCGGAAGCTTAGTAGATTTGAGCAAGATCAAGTAGAACACATATAACAAAGAAGAAGAATAAATACACATGAAACACAGAAGAATACTCTGGGGAAATCCTCAGCTAAAATCCTCAGCTTCTTAAGTTTTTCTTGATTGACACCATAGCCCAATGGCCTAAATATTTTCTCTGCCCATCTGTCTTCTTAATTCCATCACCCAATCAAAACAAACAACCCTGAACATTAAGAACTAGCCTGAAATCTTATTTAAACAAAGTTAAATCATAAAGAGAGAGCCCTCTCTGGACTTAGGTTGGCTAGAACCTAGGTCTAAAAGATTGGTTTGTGGTTACCACGGGCTATTCCTTCTTTGATAACTTCTAAGGAAAAAACCTAACTGATAATAGGAGATATGTCAACATATATGTAGTATTTTGATGCAAACTAGAAGATGTCATGATGAAAGACCATCACAAAGGTAATTTTGATTCAAGTGTTCATTTCTTATTTTTGAACAAATATCTGGATGGGCTTATGTAGGACTACCAAAGGAAGAACTGTGGATGTCTTCCTAGAGTACCATGTATAAGGATGTAAGATCCGTCCAAAGAAAATGGTATGAATAAGGAAACATGACATGAAGCAAAGCTACATGTGGACTGATGAATAATTTTTTGATTAAAGGTATGATGACATAAATGACTCATGAATGAAAGGGATGGATGGTCTGTACCCTATGAAGAAGTTCCAAAAGATGAAGAGTCAGTGATAGAGGAATCCATGACATCAAAGGAAGGAGTTCTTCAAGCAGCTGGGGAGCTGTTGTAGGTCCCTAATTGAGAGGGATCCTAAAAATAAGTTTCTCACTTGGAAGAAACTTGGAAATTCCTAAGTCAAGAGGGAGCTTAGGTACATTTCTTCCACAAGAATGAGTACATTCCTTTATTAGAATTGATATGTCATCCCTTATTGAGAGGGATGGATAGACACATCATTTTGGTCTTCACTTGCAAAGACTGAATAGCAGATTGGGTAAACAACTGGCGTTTGATGCTCTTTGAGGATGAGATAGGGAATCCAAGATAAGAGTAGTCGTATGGGACTGATATTCTTTCAGGACAAGCTATCTAAGATAATAATAGTCCAAAGAAGGTTATAACCTGTGAACACCCAGGTGGAGTATGTACCTTGAGAGATAATGATTATGGTGTATGTGAATCATTGGTCTTGCCAGCATTGTGCTATGATCATGCAGATAGAGTTGTTAGCCAAGGCCTTTTTTATGTGACAATGCTGGTTGATATGATGTTATACATATGGGTTGCTAATCCAACTCTTCTTATGAGAAATTCTTAAGATTGAGAATGACCAAGTACCTTTATGAATACCTCCCTAGTTAAGAGGGATTGTTGAAAAGTGTAACTAGGATCGATCTTCATTATTACATGTAATTATGAATTTTGTAAATGAAGAAAAGAAGAAAATAAAATTATTTTCGTAATGCTTGCTTCATGGGTTTCATAAGAAAGATATTTTATTTTAGATGGCTCCCATTGAAAGCCTTTATGATTTGTCATAAAAATCATATAAAGTCAATGTCATGTATGAAGAATGTATATGATACTATAACAGTGTCTAGAAGCCCTCCAATAGAAAGCATTAATCCTCCTCTTCAAGTCAACCTCAAGACAGAAACAATAATTCATGTCAGATCACCTACTTGGAGACACAACCCTTCACAAGAACAGGTCAGCTTATTTATGGGAAAACCACTATAAATAGTCATGTAGAGGATTCACATTTCCACAGTGAAGTTCAGATACATCTCTGAGATTTTCGAATGGGCAGTGGCAATAATCAAGTTCGATCTCTCTGAATTTAGGTAGCCTAAGTTCGGATATCTCTATGGAGACTACAGTGACATAGTTTAGATGGAAGGAACAACAAGAAGAGATGAAGGGACAACGAAGTTTTGTCTAGGGCTAATCACATAATTAACAGTTCATATTTCTGAGAGAAGGTCTCGATATTGCAATAGAGAAACAATATTTGGTCAAGGGTATATATACTACAGATTGATGCTATGAAGAGACCACATCTTGGTGCAATAATAAGATTGTAGTTCAGTGCCATAAAGGAACTATTTTTTAGTGATAGACCAGTGTTTCGATGTTTCTACAGTGGTTACATTATGGTGTCATTAAGTTGACATGCTTCAGTGCCATCTCTAGTATATCTATAGTTCATTGAGGAGATGATCTCATTGTTAAGAAGGTCGAAGAGGAAAAAGAGTAAAGAAGAAGAAAAGAGCAGAAGACAGAGAACTAGTGTCTTGGTCTTCAAGTGGCTATTAGGTCAAGGGTCTTGGTCTTGGTATTCGTTAATTGGTATCTCTATAAGAAGAATTTGTGTGGGTTTTCCACTCAAAGAGTGAGAGGTTTTGGCCTTGGCTGATAACCTACATTCTGCGTCTCTTGTCTATTTATGTTCATGAATTGGTTACTTTTTGATGAAGAAGAACACTAATAATCTAAGAAGAAGAAGAGTGTAATCTAAAGAAGTTAAAAATCATTCACAAGAATTTACTAATCGAAGAGAAATCACCTAATGCTAATGCCCTAGATTTCTCAACATTAAGTTCACTGTGGAACTCGAAGCTAACTACTTTAAGACCTGATGTGATTATCCTCCATTGAGTCACATCAATTCTCCACCATATGATTTATCAAAACTCAAATTAACTTTAAATTTCCCATGCTTCTCACTTCGATACATAAAATAATCATCATTTTAAAATATAACCATCCTTCTAATTAAATGAATGCTCAAAAAAAATGTAAACTTTGAAATGGGAACTGTAAACTAAAAACAAGAACTCTAGCTAGAAAACCCCTAAAAAACATGAAAAATAGCCCAAAAATGAAAAGTGTGTATTCTGGAACGATGTTTTATTTTTTTTAGGGTTAATTTTCAACATATTTTAAATATGGAAGTAAAACCAATTTTTTTGTGCAAAATAAATGAGAAAAACACATTAATAATTTTTCCACTTGAAAAATCTTAATCTTTCATTAACTTTGAAAAATTACATATTGCAGATGCGGGATGCATATGCTGTATCCGTCCAGCCCTAGAGGGCTCAGTCAAAAATTTGAAAAAGTTCTACAAAAATAACTGTATACTGTCCAGAACATCACACAGGATGTTCATATAAAAGTCCTTCTATTAAGTCTGTACATTTTCCACACAGGCCATATATATACCTATACAAAATATTCAAAATATATAAAAATATATGATCAAAGTTCCAAAAAGATAATCAGATCATGGGCTCTCAGCCCTGTGATAATGTAGATCTATGTAAGGGCGGTGATAGTAGTGGTATTCATTTGACCCTCGTTGTTCCTGGATCATCCACTCTCCTCTGGGAAGTATCGTGGCCACCTTGGATAGCTCGTCAGCACTACTGTTATGTTCCCTACAAATATGATTGCATGTGATATTATTAAAATGAGCCTTGAAAATGTTTATTTCATCCAAAATATTACTGAGTGTGTGAATGTGACAAGCAGTAATATTATTGAACCAATTTATAATGATCTTTGAGTCTCCAAAAATATTGATGCTCATGCAGTTATGCCCCAAAGAGAAATGCAAGAGATGACAAAGAGTGATGAGTTCGGTGAAGTTGTTTGTTCTAGCCCCTAATCCCATCTTGACTTTGAAGTAATGATGTTCACTAATGTGTAGGATAAAACCACCACCACATCCCTATTGTTGAGCTCCGCCATCAAAATACACCCAAGGGGTATTTTTATCAACATGCAGAGGGGAATGTGGCCTGCGGGTTCAGGGATGGGGAGGCTCAGGCATCTCATTAAAATCCGATACTATACAAGTTGCAGTGTTCGGCCAGCACACAGGTTTGCTGTCAAAAATGGTGCGATTCCGAGCCAGCCAGAGATGCCACCAGATAATCAAAGGGAGACTTTGGAGTTTTGACCCTTTATGCCGATGATACCAGCTTTCCCATGCTTTGTTAATGTCTTCACCTTCCCAGAAACCCGTGAAGCGAATAGAAGAGGAGATGTTATGCCACATGTCAATCAAGGCTGTACAATTTAGAAAGAGATGTGATGTCGATTCTGCTGATCTTTTGCATAATGTACACCAGGTTGGCCCATGGAAAGATCGGTGCATAAGATTTTCGCCAGTGGGGACTTTGTTTTTTAAAATACACCAGAAAAATAGTCTGGTCCGTGGGGGCGCAGTGAGATTCCATATAGACTTCCACCAGAAAGTAATCAGATCCAGTATCTTGTGTGAGATCAGGGCTAAATAACCAGACTTTGGTGAGTATAAACCGCTATCTGAATGATGCCAAATGAGTTCATCCGGGCCCTCTTTGATCCTGATATGAGATTCAGATAGAGCAGTAATCTTGGTGCCAATATTGTGGTAGATTCAGTTGTTGAGTGGATTTCCATATTTGAGCAAATATGGTGGAATTTTGAGGATCTGTAATGTTTGCTAGTACCATAAGCTCATGAGAATGAAGATGTTATATGAGATCTCTGGATAACTGATATCTACCACCGCTTCCAATCCATGGATCTAAACTAATGCAAGCCATAGATCCATCATTTATTCTCCAGACCAGATTATCCCTGATGAGTGGCAGAGAGTGTAAGAGTGCCTTCCAGACAGATGAGATACCAGTTTTAGGCCAACTAGGCAGCCGAATCCAATCCATAATTTGCTGAGGCCAAATGTACTTGTGATATGAGATGGTAGTCCAAAGATTATGTCCGGTCAACAAAGTCCATCCCATTTTTGCAGCAAGTGCTTGTGCAAATAAAGGAAGATCTTTTAGACCCCAACCTCCCCATTTTTTGGGCAGCGCTATCTTGTTCTAGCCAACCCATGCAAATATCCATTTGTCCTGGTTCCCATTCCATAAATATCTATTGCAGATTTGTTGCAGCTTGGCCAAGATGCTTCTAGGAATCCAAGCGAGTGCCATCCAAAAGACAGGAGTGGCCTCAAGAATAGATTTAACCAAAACAAGTCTACCAGCTCTAGACAAATATCGATGGCTCCATATGGTAAGCCTTTTCTCTAGTTTTGTAACGAGCCAAACCCAATCAGCTATTTTCTGGCTGATAGGCTTAATCCAGAACCCCAGGTATTTGAGACCCTGGTCTAGTGGATTGATGCAGTAAGGGAACAACTGATGAGCAAAATGAGTCTCTTGAATGGAGGTTCGGGCAAAAGTAATGGTGGATTTTGAGTGGTTTTCTAACATCCCAGTGGCTGATGAGAAAAGAGAGAGGATCTTAGAAAAGGAGCGGGAATCCCTAATACGACCATCAAGAAAAATAAGTACATCATCCACGAAAAGTAGATGGGTGAGGAAGCAGTCATCAGATATCTTGAGACCACAAAGATCACCATCTCTCTTAGCTGATGCAATCAATCAACTGAGGCCATCCATGACAATCAAAAATAGGAGGGGAGAGAGGGGGCATCCTTGTCTAAGCCCCCTCTCAGAGTGAAAAAATGAGATGCAGACCCATTGATGAGCACACTGAAAGTGGGTGAGGTGATACAGGCCATGATCCAAGTGATGAAATTGTGGGGGAAGCCCAGATGGATAAGAAGCATCTTAATGTAAAGCCAACTGACACGGTCAAAAGCCTTTGCCAGATCTATCTTTAGTGTAATGGCCTTTTGATGTCTGGTCTAGATAGTATGAATGGCTTCTTGGGCTGAGCCAATAGCTTCATGAATCTGACGATGTTCAAGAAAAGAAAATTGTTGGGGGGCAATATGACGAGAAAGGATAGGGCGGAGGCGATTTGCAATGATCTTAGAGATGATTTTGTAAAGACAATTGCACAAAGAGATGGGTCTGTAATCATTAAAGGAGGATGGGGTGTCTGACTTTGGAATAAGGGCAATGAAAGTTGAGTTGATAGCATTGTACAGAGACCCAGATATTCTGCATTCTTCCACTACCTTCAACAGATCTTGTCCCAGAAGCTCATAGAAAGCAAGGTAGAATTCGATGGTCCAGCCATCTGGTCCCAGAATCTTGTCCTTTTTGAACCATTTTAGTGTGCCTTCAAGCTCACCAGATGTCACGGGAGCGAAAAGTGCCTCTGCCTCATCCTCGTTAACAAATCTGGGGAAGTGACCAGCAACATTAATGATATCAGCAATATTCAAACTAGGAGGATTTTTGTAAAGGTTCTTAAAATGAGTAGAGCCAAGGTGGGAGAGCTTATTGAATGTATCAGCCACACCTCCATCAGGTAGAGGTAGATTCCAAATGGTATTTGTAACCTTTCTCCCTTTTGCATAGTTCTGAAAAAACCTAGTATTGTCATCCCCTGCTTTCAGCCATATGGCTCTACTCCGAAGACGGATAGATTCCTCTCTGTCCTTTAGGATCTATGCCTTTTGGTTCTCAAGCTCAACCAAATGTGATTTATCTTCAGCAGTGATAAACCCCAAACTTCGCTCATCGAGCAGAGAGAAAAGTTCAGATTCTATGTGCAATAGAGTCGAATTCTCCCTCTGATGTTTTTCTCTGGCCCAGTTGATAGAGAGGTGCTTGAGCTTGGATAGATTTGAACAGAAGCCTTTTACCATGGAGTCTGATCTATCAATCGGATTTGCAGCCCAAAAATCCGTAACCATACGAACATAAGTAGGGTCCTGAAGCCAGACATGATTAAACTTGAAAGGGGCTTTTGGCTTGTGGTGTGGTCCCAATATCTCCAGATATATAGGGGAGTGATCCGAGATGCCTCCAGATCCTACCCATCTTTTACAGTGATGAAACTGTTGTATAAGGGACCCTTTCATGATGAATCTGTCTAATCTTCAAGCGAGGGCAGCCTCACCCACCCTTCTGTTTCTCCAAGTGGGGAGAGGCTTGTTCATAGGGACATCTATCAGATTAAATCACTCCAGGAGATCAGTCATGTACCCCGAGATAGGGTCCACTTGAGCCATAGACCCCCATGATTCGCCATAACCTAGAGAGAAGTTGAGATCGCCCCCAATAATGATATGATCAGATGAGAAAATGGAGAGGCCAAGCAGGTGCTGCCAAAAATGCTCCCTCTGTTGACACGGACCATAAATGTTGACAACCCTTAGGATGATGCCAAGTTCAGCCGAAAAGAGATCTAACCCCAGAAAGCCATGACCTCCCTAGGATGCATGAACTCTGATGGATTTGGGATTATATCCAATGGCAAGACCACCAGATCTCCCTATAGCGTCCATTGCCATATAGTGCCATCCCGGAGAAATAGAGTTTAAAGTACCGGTAGTGAGATCAACTGAGCCTAGGGTTTCTTGCAGCAAAATGATGTCAACAGGTTCAATCTCAATAAGTATGCGCAAGGCTAGTTTCTTAGAGGCACTAGCCATGCCCCGACAATTAAAGGAAAGACATTTCATGGGGGAATGCTACCAGGGGTATTCAATGCTCTAAGAACCCCATCAAGAGTAGATTGACAGCCAGAGGTGACTTCAGCTCCAGCGCATCTGATAGCCTTTGATAGATCATATTTTCTCCCCCGATATTACAAAGAGGTAGTAGCAGGCATAGAGAGACCCAATTTGGCTAAAGGCACCAGAGAGCCGCTAGGTAGTATACGAGGACGAAGATTGTAATGATGAGATTTTGAAACCCTAGACGAAGATGGTGAAGAGGAGGATGTGGATAATGTATGCAAAGAGGGAGCAGAAGGTGCAATAATAAGGGAGGAAGACATAGTGCAATGTGCGACAGAGATGGACGGTGCAATCAAAGAGGAACAATGAGTAATACAAGAGATAAGAGGTGTGAGAGGAGTACCCGAAGCTTTGGCGGCTTCCGCAGCTGCTCGAGACCTGGTGATAGGTGGCGAGAGTGTTCTGTGATCCTCGTCCACTGCCTTAGGAGGATTGTTGGCCGAGGGTATAGGACCCAGAGCTGATGTATGCTGGATAGCTGGTGAATCGATCCTGGATGGTGCAGAGGACGTTTTAGGGATATCCTCTAGTTTGTTATTAAGGGGACAATCCTTAAAAATGTGGCCCACCTTGTGGCACTGTCGACATCGAAATGGAACCCCTTCGTAGTATAGTATCTAGATCCTAGTATATTTTCCCCATTGCAAAGTAATCTTCTCCTCCAAACCCTCACAAGTGTCTAAATGTACCAGAATACGAGCTAGGGTTCTATTCCTTGATTCCACAAAGGTGCAGTCATGGTCTAGATATGTCCCTAGGGCATTCCCAATTCAGATGAAAACCTCCTCGCACTAGTACTGTAGAGGGAGCCCTGGCAAGCGAACCCATAATGGACCGGCCCCGATTTGTTCTCGCTCAGGATCAAATAGAGGGCTCCATCTCTTTAAGAGGACCAGAGCCATCTCAATGTGCTAGTATCTGGCAAGAACCAAATCTGTATAATTCTCCTTCACAAAGTGAAGGGCAAACCAACCTCTAGGTAGAACTTGTACCTCAGGCAATTCTTTGAGTAATCCGCCCCAGATTTCCTTGACCCATAGAGTGAGCCTTGTGGCTGAATACGCCCTTCCGTGAACATGACCGACAAGTATTGTGCTGGCCATGACTGCCACTTCCCCGATTGCAGAGGTCTCACCGAACCGGATCGTAATATTCTTTGAGGTCGTCTTCACGCACTTTGTTTTTCTCTTCCCTGAGCGAGGTGCAGATGGGTGTTCCGTCAAAGGGTCCAGGGAGCCTTCCAGAGGGATGGATTTAGCAGACTTGACCTTGACAGCCAGTGTCTTAAAGCAGCCCGACGGCGAGTGTAGGGGAAAAGAAGGATTTGGGACCACCAAAGAATGAAAACCCGCAGACGTCGCAGTAAAGAAAGATGAAAAGGGCGGATTTGGGTCGAAAGAGGGCGATGGAGGCGTATTTGCGGTCAGAATGTGTAAGGTCCCAGGGGATAAGGGAGGTATATCTAGAGCAGGGGATTCGAGAGAGATAGACCCGGCGACAAGTTTAGCGGAAAAGGGCCGGACAGGAGACTAGGCCAGCTGCCGTCGGTAAGAAACAAGAGCGTCCAAAAATGACACGATCCAGCTGTGGATCCTCGATATAATCGACCTCCTCAATTTCCATTGTATCCCCCAATATACCAGCTAAGGACGACATTCTGAAAACGATGGACGGGGCAACAACGAGGACAGTGGGCACTATTGTCGGTGACGGGTACACAGCGCAGTAATCTTAAAAGACCTGCAGTAAAACCTAGGGTTTAACCAAAACCCTTGCGGAATCTTGCAGTACTCATCCTCAAGGTAAATCTTTTTCCTTCTTACATTATAACAACACCAATTCCATTGTTGGGATGAATTTATTTGTGGAGAGGCTGAATTATTACAGAGGTTGAATTTATTGGTGGAGAGGTCAAGTATTGCAACAACTGAATTTATTTGTGGAGCACACATTAATATTGTTGGTAGAATAATATTTTTCTTTTCTGGGTACAATTTCAACATTTTTTAGTAATGGTGTTAAAGATAAAATAATGGGATCCAAAACACATTAAAATTCCAACAATTTTCATCCATGTCGTTAAACATATAATAACATGACACTAAAAATCGCTAAAATTCTAATTGTTTTCAACCATAACATTAAAGATAAAAACAATTTGACAATTTTTCAACCATAGAATTAAAAAACTTTAAGTTTTCAACATATTTAAACCATGACATTATGAACAAATTATATGACTAAATTAATCAAAATATCAGTACTTGTAGATTGAATGAAACATAAATTATTTCTCTAAGTTATTGTTGCATTGTGGATATTATAAACAAATAAATTCATCATAATTAAAACATATAATCCAACAAACATAAAAATGACTTATAACTTCATGTAAGATCATATGGAAGTTAAAATATATATTTCAATTTACCATGCAAACATCATTTATATAAATTGTCTTAGACAATTATTCAAAATCACTCATATTTTCTTGCACACCATCAAAATTCACATCTTTAGATGAATTACTGGATGCAGATGAAGATTCCCATGTCCTTCTCTTTCATCAACTAATTCCCCATCTAAGTTAACATGCATGCCCACCATTTCTTGTTTGAAAAGTCTTCTAGATCTATGACTCGGTTCAACAGACTCCCATCTCAACAATGTTTCTTCTGGTAGCAACCTCTTTAGAATATTTATTGGCGTGAAGTGAAGAGTTCCTCTCTTTGTTAAATTGAAGTCATAAAAAAGTATGTCAATATATTCTAATTCAAAATAATTTATATCTCTCTTCTGCCTTCGTGCATTATGAACTTCAGAAATTTATTGTAATAAAAATATATTTGATGCAAATATTGGATGATTTGGAATGAACTTAAAAAATGCCAAACCTAATGATGGTGCCCATTCTGTAGTATTTGGATACTTCTTGCCCCATATTAGTGTCTTCCCATCAATTTTTTTACACAAAATTGATGTTGGAAGCTAATGTCATTAGGATGTTCAATGCATTTCTCCTCACCATGCAATCCTAGAATAGACCTTCACTTGTCAACAGTTTCTTCCAACACATGAAAAATAGGTTATGGCATGTATGATTTCTTAATACATTCAATTAATGATTCCAAGCTCCCAACATCATTCCCCCTTAATGTTACTGAAAAATGATTGAATATCTGATCAATATGGTCATGAGTGTGCCCAACAAGAAGGAAACCAACCTTTACCTTCTGAAAAATTCTCAATTCAACAAGCATGTTTAGATATCCAAAAATAATTCGATTTTTGTTTTTACGACAAGTGTTGTCTAATTGTAGATACAAAACTTCAGGAAGATTACCAGACCAATGAGAAAACACATCATGAATTATGGTTATGTTTAGATTTTCATCATTATGAATATTTGGAGTTGTGAAGTAAACCCTTAACAACATTTTCCCATTGAAGACCATACAACAAACCAAATGAAACTGAATAAATTTTCCTCCTGTAAATTTTTGGGTGTGCGAAAAAAATGTGGTAAAAGTGATTTCTTCTAGTCCATACTATCAATTATCAAACCCAAATATTTATTTGGATTATCATAAAACTTCTTTTGATTCTTGTGCAAATTTTTCCTTTCACTTGTTTGAGGTTCGCGATGCTCTTGAAGTGCTTTGACAATGGAATCTACACATAACATAAAAGAAACCTATTAATAAATACATTTTCATAGTTGATGACTATACAATTCTAAAAAATAATATTACGAATGCTTACCTCTTTCTACCCATTGACATTTATCCTTTTTTTATTTAAGAGAAGCACATGTACTACAAACCCTCGTCCTCATCCTCTTAGGAACACGAACATTGTTGAATTCTTTCCTCCATATATTCACAAACTATTGATATGTAATAAAATGATCATTTCCTTCAACATCATCTGCATATTCTTTGTATAAGCTGTATATTTCTCATCTTGAGAAATTATTTGGAATATGTATTGTGCCTCTATTTGGCATACACTCTAAATGATTTGAAAAAAATTTGTGCTTCCATGGCATTGCAGTATTTTCTAATGGCCCAACTCTCATTTATGACGTACTTCTGAATAAAATGTGGGATCTTTTTCCAAATTTTCTTGGATTCTTGGAAGACAAAAATTACCAATTGAATGAAACATTTTGAAAGCATTTCTACATACAAATAAAGACCCCATATGATAACAATAACCTAACAATGTAGATTGTGTGTACCCTACTAAATATGAATTTTGCATGCTTTTATTCATTGACAAATATCTCTTCCTTTTCTCCAATACAAACTTGAAATCCATATGTTTCAAGCAATCCTTTTGAAAACATTAAGTTGAAATGAGATCATTGATAGAACTTCTTCTCGTGATATATTCTGCTCCACCCCTTGTATAAATAGAACATCTTGGATTGATACGAAAAGGTATACTCCTACTCCTAGATACAATATTTGTTGGCAACGTATCCATCATTTCATCATCATTTGTATAAGCATTTTCATCATCATTAGAAGGAATATTATCCTCACTATGATCATTTTGAACATAGTTAGGAAATTCATCACCATCATTGTTTGAAAAATATTCATTACCATCCTTAGTTCCAAGAAATTTTTCACTACCATCATCTATGATTTTGAAATACTGACTTGGAGGATACTCATCATCATATTCATCCTTCCCTTCATCAGTGCTACCCTCATAGTCCTTAGAATTAGGACTAAGTGGAAAATTTGACTCTCTATTTACTAGAAATTCTTCATCCTGTGCTTTGTCGGTGTTGCTCTCATAGTCCTTAGGATTAGGACTACGTGGAAAATGTGACTCTATTTACTAAAACTTCTTCATCCTGACCTTCGTCAATGTTTCTCTCATAGTCCTTAGGATTAGCACTAAGTGGAAAATGTGACTCTCTATTTACTAGAAATTCTTCATCCTGCCCTTCGTCACTACTTCTCTCATAGTCCTTAAGATTAGGACTAAGTGGAAAATGTGACACTCTATTTACTGGAAATTTTTCATCATGCCCTTCATCACTACTACTCTCATAGTCCTTAGGATTAGAACTAAATGGAAAATGTGACTCTCGATTTATTGGAAATTCTTCATCCTGGCCTTCATCATTGTTGCTCTCATAGTCCATAAGCTTAGGATTAAGTGGAAAATATGACTCTCGATTTATTTGAAATTATTCATCCCGCTCTTCGTTAGTGTGCTCTCATAATCCTTAGGATTATGACTATGTGAAACATTTGACTCTCTATTCATACTGAAAAAAAATTCATTATATTCATCAATATGAATAGAGTTGTTACATGATGAAGATGGTGATGCTTCACAAAGAGAAACTTCACTATCAGAAGAATCCATGACTTTCAAACAGAATATGTTGAATGATACAAATGCACTCTCTCCTAATGATAATATATAGCTTAAATAATTAAAATTTTCCTCCAAATTTTCCATCCAAAAATTTTCGCCAAAAATTTTCCCTCCAAAAATTTCGTTTGAAGTATTTCCCTCCAAATTTTTCTTCTAGAATTTATTTGAAAATTTTCTACTAAAATTTTCTCTTGAAAATTTTGACCCTAATTTCCATTCAAATTTTCCACACAGATTTTTTTAATACATTCCTTCAAAATTAAACTAAATCTTTTACTTAAATTATATAACATTTACTAGATAATTGATTTTTTTTAATTTTTATTATATTTTTTATCCCACATGTAACATAAATTAGTGTATCATCATAATATTAACTATATATTAAGTTTTTCTAATTTATTTTTAATACCACATTCAAGAAGCGATAAAACAATTCCATAATTTATGTTATATAATCAATTTCATTATCACTAATCCTCATATCACATCACGACTTCTTGAGGTTAAGTTAAAAAGCTTGGAGCAATTTTGTGGAGCAGCTACATTGGCATAGAAAATAGATTCAACAAGAGATTTTCATGTTTCAAAGCTTAACTTCCAATCTACTTCAACCATTCATCGAGGAATTTGGGGGAAATAGTTTATTATATGCCGAAAAATCATTTTTTTAAATTATTTTCTTTGTCTTGGGGGGCGACTCAATTTATTAATTCAAAATTTAGGAAATTTTTGAAACTAGGTAGACTTAAGTTCAAATAGCACTAAGTGCAAGTCTTAGATGCCCATAGGTATACTAGTAGTTACGTATCAGCTGGGTTATTAGGTTCATCCAGGATACTAGACAAAAAACCCACTCCATTTTAATTTTTTTTAACATTTAGTTAAAGAAATATAGATTCTTTTTCAAAATAAAAAATTTTAAAAAATTCACATGGGCCAAGTTCACCCAACAGACCCCTAGCAGGCAAGGGCCCACTATGCCACCAGTGGGTGCGGTGAGCCTGGCCATGGGCGTGCTCTCTTGATGTGTCGCAGGTGTGCGCGCCCGCCCAAGGTATCCCCAAGAGGGCACACATAGCGACGGCACAATGGCCCCCCCCCTGCCAGGGGGTCAATGTGTCATTGATGGGCATGTCCGTCCGGGCTACAGTGGCCCCCTACCTTCCATGGGTCAGATTCTAAGAATCATCCCCCTGCCTACTAGGGGGTCATTGTGCTGCTGGCGGGCACACGTGACCAAGACACAGTGGCCCCCTACTTTCCAGGGAGTCATTGTGCCATCGGTGGGTCCACCCGCCAAGAGAACATCGGCCCCATGCTTACCAGGGGGTCGTTGTGCCCCCAACGGGCACTCCCGGCTGTGGTCGTGAGCACATCCATAGCTGGGTGTACCTGCCCAAGGTACAGGATTCCATGTGCCTTGGGCAGGTGTGCACAACCTATGCCACCCTCCCGCAGCATAGTTGGCATGCCAAGAATGCTTGTTGTGCCGTGGGCGGGTACACCCACTGCTGGGTACACCTGCCCTGGGCACAACGCCCCCTTGCCTTTTAAGGGGATGATGTGCCTTGGGAGGTAATTCCCACCCATTGTGCCGCAGGCGGGCACACCCACCCAAGACACAGTAGCCCCCTGGCAGGCAGGGCGTCGAGGGGAAAATGTAAAAAAAAAAAAAAAATTGAAGGTATGGGTTTTTTTGGTACCCTAGATGAACCTAATGGCACATTTGACATGGGGGTCATTGTGCATATTTCTGGTGTTTTTTAGTTTTTAAATTTTCTTTTGTTTTGTTTGTTTACTTAAGATATTGATTTTTTTGTAATTTACTTATATATATATATATATATATATATATATATATATATATATATATATATATATATATATATAGATATATATATATATATATATATATATATATATATATATATATATATATATATATATATATATATATATATATATATATATATATATATATATATATATATATTGCAGGAAAATGGAATCAAGGAAGGTTTATGTGAATCTTTTTGGACCAAAGATAGCAATTACATCATCTAGAGCTTGAGGTGGAGCCTCAAAAAATATTGTTGAACGAACCCGATCTGAGCTAATGATTAAAAATCTAGCAAGTGTCTCCTAAAAGGAAAATAAGCTAATTTCACACTAGAAGAAATCACAAGAAGTGAAGCGTGCAAAATTTGCATGGTTTGTGAAAGATAGAGAAGGCGAAGAAGATATGCAAATATATCTATATGCTGGTATGATTTATGATGGTGGAAGTTATGAGGTGTTGGGAAAAGTACTAGACATATGTTTGATGCCGGATACTGAAGTTGTTTATGTACTTACAAAACCACCCAAGTCACATGACAAGATTAGATATCATTTTGCATTGTCGATGTATGACACGATAGATGATTCTACAAGGATATGTAAACAAATCATAAATGACATTGCAAAAAATATCGTAAGTATTCTTATTTATATTTATGTGTTTTTTGTTATTGTAACTGTATCATTATATTTTCTTATAACTTATTTATTATTGACATATCATATTTTGTTTGACATAATTTTACTAAGGGTCTTTCCATTGTGTTGGGGGGAATTTATTTTATAGAGCGATATATTATGAATGTTGTCGACAGTTTCTACTCAAGGTCAAAAGAAGATATGACAGACAAGCAAAAAAATTACCTCATGATGCTACAGGACTACATACAAGGAAACAATGAAGAATACATATAGTGGATCAATCTAGTAAAGATAGACATGTTAATTTTAAAGATGAGGAAGTTGATGTTGAAGTTGAAGTTGAAGTTGAATAATATGTTGCCATTACTGAGGATGAGATTAGAACTAATGTTAGAAAGGAGAAGAGCCATAAAATACCAAAAACAAAAATTCCCAAGAATGTCTCCATTCTAGTTGATGATGAGGAGATTTCTTATGTAAAAGAAAATATGATAACCGATAGGAGGAAGAAATTAAAAGTTGATCATTCTAAAAAAATCATGGCCAACAGTGAAGATCCTAGTGAAAACTCAAAAGGAAGTGGGGAAATCATTACACCATGAGCTAATTTAGAGGATGGCATTATTAAAACAAAACAAAAATGTCATTCGACATCAGTTAACAAAGACAAACTTAATTAAGGGCGGGCGTAAATTTCAACTTAATATTAGCCAAATCTATAAGCCAAATGAAGGACAATTTAAATATCAAATTAGAAAGCCACACCACCTGCATGTTCACAACTAGAAAACATTGATGCGGTACAATCCATATGATCATGTTGTTGATTATGTGTTTCTTGTTGATCCAATTTAAGTTCCCAACAAAGAAGCATTTGATAAGTAAAAAAAATTTGAATACAAATATTATGTACTTTGGGGGAACCATTCTATAGAATCTCAAAAGGAATTGATGGGGGAATATCCCAATAACCCACGTTTTGAAACAATGAAATGTCTCATTTATGCTAGTTTAACAGATACATAACTGTTGTGGGGAAAAATGCCTATGCAGGACGATCCTATCCACCTAAGGTGTGACAGCGCCTTAGCAACAAACGAATACAGCTATTATGATTTCTTCCTTTATGAAATGTGAAAGAGGGGAGATCGGCAGACTTACCGTTGTCTTCCGGTTGTCCCTCGATCTAGATCCTCTTCTCTTTGGATATCCACAGCTACTTGCCTCCTTGCCTGCTCAAGAGAACAGCTACTTGATTCCACGAGATCACAAGAGAACAGCTACCTGTGACAAGAGAACAGCTACTTGCGACAAGAGAAGAACATAACACAAAGGCATATATTCATATTCATAAATGATTCAGGATTAGAAGTAAATCAAATACACTAATGCAATCATACAAATACACCAGTATATAGGAGCAAACCAAGATAGCTTTATTGATAAGTAACAGGGTTCAGGAAGAGATACAACCCATAGGGCTCCAATCCAGCATCTCCTTCCCAGCAGAATGGAATTCCTTCTTCAGCTCCCTTCAAAGCATTAAGCACCCAATGATCCAGTCTCAAACCAACAGCAATTCTTTGCAATAACAAAATTCCAGCCTCCTCTTCCCATGGAGGAGAGATCTATATATAGATCTTTTGGAGAGAGGATGAGTCAGCTTGAGGCTGGTATGAAACTGACTAGTGTCCTCTCCCTCTCTTAGTTCTTGAGTCCACTTGGAGGTTCTTGCTTCCACTTGGAGATTTGGAACCTCTTACTCATCACCAGTCGAATTCCTTGATCCAAGTGTCATTTTGGAAGCTTCCTGGGCATTGACACCTTGAGGAATGACTCTGCCACTTGTCCAAACTCGCTCAGCGCAGGTAGCCTTTGTTGGAGTTGACATTCAACGCAGGTAGATAGTGGAGCAGTTGACATGATCCAGAATTGGCTTGTTTTTGAGTGTTTTCAGGTGGAGAACTTCTGTGAATTGCTGTGGTTAGTTTGCCTTGTTCCTCTAGGGGTAGGAACAACATGTTTAGGGACTTTGGATCCCTTAGATTATGGACATTTCATGCTCAATGTTGTAAGGCACAAAAATTTCTATAACAGTTGCCCCCTAAAGTATGAGGTCGTTTATCGGGTGAAATGCTTTATCCAGGAGGGTTCGAAGTTCATCCATCTGCCGGGAGGAGACCTGTAATAAAATACAATACAATACATTATGATTCATACGGCTTTCATGATCTAGCTGAGGCGGGCATTCCCATGCTCAGCTTTATAAATTCATTTTTTGTACATAGAACAGACGATCGTCTGATGGTAGACTGATAATTTTGGCGAAATTATCATCCTTTGAGTAGGATGATCATCTGCTACAATGATGTACATGTCAAATGTCTTTATTTTTCCTGAATATATATCGCAGCTCGGATGGATGCAACTAGATCCGGGGTCTTCAAACTCGTTCGATCTTCACTCTAAGTACAAGTCGATCCATGTGAGAATTGCGCTGAAGTCGAACATGGAAAGACATCGCCTGATTACCGGTCAATGATGTAAACCGTTAACAAGCGCGAGAGGAATCACCGATAATGATAATGACCCTCAAGGTACTACAGTACAATTCACGTGGTGTGAATAAAGGAATTGGCGTCCAACACCGCGCAAAATATTCTGGTCGAAGGTCATTGATGTATACCTGTCGCCGGAAGTGAGAAACTTGCCATTGAGGCATGCAAGCTTCAAAGTACTGAGGGGGTTGTTCCTAGATCAACTTCTTGGATAATAAGCTGATGTCGACAAGAAGCGATCCGTCAAAGGAGGGCCTTGATGAATCCCACATCAGTGACACGGAACGGAGCTAGTGATTTTAATGGAGGTGAAAACGATCTGTGATGTATGATTCAGGGTGGCGGTCATGAATGGATGAAGGATAATGTATGGCAGTGGATGGGACCCGGTTGACTCTTTCTGAACGACTTCTCTTGAACATATGGCGACACTGATGCGATGGATTGGTAGCATTACCCCAAATATGGATGGTATGGCGAGACCATGGTGATGTGACCGGTGAATGAAACAACCCAACCCGACTGTGGTACGGAGGAAAAGTGTCATGTTCAAGAGCGACCTGCTACCATCAAAGTTCTCTTTAGTTTTCTCCCAATTTTTCCCCAGTCATTGCTGACCAGTACCTCTTTATTTTTGTCAAGCTTGAGGAGGATAACATATGCTTGTTCTATAACCTGCCCTTCGGGCAAGCCCATCGCTATGTTTCAACGAGCCTAGCGATAGTGAAACTCGTTCTCGTCTAAAGACAAGTTTGTCGCTATTTAATAATTTTAACGAGTCTAACGACAAGGATAACTCGGTTCTTTTCATTTTTAGAGAGTCTGAAAAGATAAATAAAGTCAACTCCAAAATTCCTTTTTCGTCATGTAATCCCTTAAGTCCGAAAAAGTATAAAACAATACAGAAGGGATGAGTTTTCGATATCTTTAATGAGACGAACAAAACAAGCGCTCAATCTTTTTGTGCAATAATCCCTCAGGTCCAAAAAGATTAAAATCTAGAGGAGGGATAGCACTTCCGGTCCTTTAACGAGCTGGAAGGCCAAGACTCGACAATCTTTTCATATTTTACGAGTCAATTGAAAAGAGCTTAAAGAAGACTCGTCTTTTGAGGAACGAGTGATAAACAGGGATAGCAGCTGATTCCAGGTACAGGTTTGGAATTTTCCAATCACGGCAGTGTCACAAGGATGGCTAGGTGGAATCACTCTTCGCAGCTGTTCCTCAAAATGGGTAAACAATCATATGGGGGTGAACGATCGGCCAAATGAAAAGTGGAGGTGGCAGGTGCAAACACGACCAAGGATTTTATGGCTGATAAATTTACGATCACAGTGGTTATTTACCGGGATAGGTTCATTTTTTAGTTAAAAATGAGCTTAAACACTGGAGGAAACATTGCTCACTGCTTATATTTATTTTTTAACGAGCATGAAGACCGCGTTAAAACTGCTCGAATCTTGCGTTTATTTTTTAACGAGCATGAACTTTATGCTAAAACTGCTCAATTACCCAGTCATAAGATAAGAGTGTCTCATCAAGATTCTATTTTTTATGGAGCTTCATCTCACTAAGCTTTGCTCCCTATCCTTTCTTTATGCAAGTTCGGAAACGGCTAATCCTACGAGTTTAAAGGGTTAGACCTACAGGTTTAAAGGGAGGACCTAAAAATTTAAAAAATAAATAGTCGCCCCTTGCTTGCACTCCAAAAGGTTTGCATGCCCCCAGGTATAAAACAGAGTTTCAAGGTTACCTCTACTTACCCTCCGCCAAAACATTTGTTTTAATCGAGAGAGGCTTACCTCTTTCAGGTTACCCAAAGATTGCCTCGTTAATCTTTCAAACAAAACACTTCCTTGGCAATGTCTACCGAAATAGACAAGGGTGAATGACTGGTGTCAAACACGTAACTTTGACAAAAGAATCTTATTCTAGAACAACCCCTCTTCCAAATAACGGACGGGGTACGGACTAGTCATATTCTCCCACGGAAACCTACCCTATACCCAAAGTTTTCCTGCCGAAGCACGCCAGGACGCATGCCCCCTGGGTTCCGGTCATATCCTCCCGAATTACTCGCGCTCATCAGGAGGACGGACCGTGGGTTGAGACACTTCTTGCGTGTATAGACCATTTAGGGATGGTACATGACTATTTGCGATGTGTGATCTGGGAAACGAAAGTTGGTCCACGAGCTTGACCATTCTTCCTTCATGCGGAAAACACATTACTCTAAAGAGTGAGGAGACTACAGCTCCCATGCAATATATATAGTCTCGTCCAAGGAGTAGGTTATAATTCAAGGGTCCTTGAACGACCATCACGTTCATTTGAACGGTCTTCCCTTTCAATGTTACAGGCACATTGGGGAGGATCCCTAAAGGTCGACTGGTTCCTTTATCAAAACCTGATAGATTTCTCATCTCAGGTAGAAGCGCTGGCGAACCAAGCGCTTTCCAAGCAATAGAGGAAAGGATACTCACAGATGCCCCCTCATAAATGATAGTGCCAGCCATTACCATTCTGTATATTTGACAAATAATTCTGAATGGTATACTGGCTGGCAACCGGGGTCTGCCTAGTTGGTTCCAATCAAAGGACACAACCAGGTTGCTTGGTGGTGGGACCAAATATACGGCCGGATAGTGCTCTGATGAACTTCCTTCCTGCAATAAAGGAATGGTGGCATTGCCCCCTTGATCATCAGAGTCAGTGCTGATGAAGAGAATCTGGACGGTGTCGTCTTGATTCTCCTCTGTGATGGTGTCATTCGAAGATGGAGCCTCTGAAGGCAAAACCGGGTCAACTGCGTATCAACCTTTGACTTTCGTCAGGCATGGATCCAGACAATTCATCTTCAATGACAGGTGCTTCGGCTGACCACCTGGGCGGGTCAGCCGGATTCTCAACTAGCGAGGGACTTGGCAAGAGTTTTTGATATCCAGGAGGGAGATGCGCTCGTAAAATCGGGCGATCTTCCAGAACTCTTTTCCCCTCGTCTAAGAAGGGACAATGGTGGATGGCGTGATCTCCTTCACACAGTCTGCAGGGAAATTTAGCTTTCCCGCTCTATCCTGGAGCTTCACTCCCACTAGTTGACGGTGAGCAGTCGACATGGCTATCAGAGGTCGACGCTACCGAATTATGCAAACGGGGGGACAAGTCCCTTAGTATCCGAGAAATACAGGGACAATCTCTATGGAAATGGTCTCCCTTGCATATTACACATGGCGATTTAGGCCTTACGAGTGCGGTGTGTGGATTTTTGTTAGATGACCCTTGTTTGCCCCCAGTCGCCTTAGGCTCCTTCTTCTTCTTTTCTTTCTTCTTCTTCTCCTTTTTCTCCTTAGGAACACGGTTTTTTGACTTACCAGTTCCGTCAAGCGAAGAGGAAGGAGGGGAGGAAGATGAAGTGGAAGGCTGGGAGGCAACTCTTGTCTGATCTAACTGTTGACTCGACTGTTCAGGAATTGTGGTATTCTAAACGACATAGGTTGAAAAGAGACAAACTGGTAGGCCAATTGTCAATCCTGGAAGCGACAATGTGGCTATGTGGGGTGCACCAACATCTCCCCAAGAGGAGAAGGGACTAGGATTCCCACCAAGGGGAACTCCTTGGTTGGTGTGCTCCATATTTTCAACCTAAAGATCAACGCAGGAATTAAAGGGTGATTGTTCCGTTTAAAATAAATTGTTAACGACGCTTTAGAAACAACTTGCTTTTTCAGTTTTAAAGAGTCGAGAAAAAGCTAAAGATGACTCTAGTCTCCTTCGATGTTTTAACGAGCCCGAAGTGACAAATGCTCGGATGGACTTTTTCTATTATAGAGTCTGAAAAAGGCCAAAAGGAACTGCTCTGGAGATCTACACAGAGGGTGTGCCAAACTTTTCGCAAAACCACAGAATACTTTTTACGGTACGGGTGGTCGATCTTCGTGAATGCTGTGTTCACTGCATTGCGATCAGTAGGGCGGCCGACACGGTTTCCTAAGGATAAAGGATATATGCCTATAGGGGTCTCCCAATATATACGCGACGGTACGTGGGAGCACAATCCGTATTAGCGCTACCGTCTCTCAGGAGGAATCACCCACCTTCTTCGAGATCGACAGTCACTATGCTTAACGACGCTGGAACACGTCTCTAGCCTAGACCTCTATGTTGTGCGTTATGTTACAAAGCGTTGTTAGGTTCATTCAGTTTATTTTAGGTTGATCTTTTTAAAGTTTGCCTTTCAAGGTTCACCACGAGATGTATGATACAAATTCCTAAATGCAGTCTAAGATGATAAGCAAGCTTTATTATCTTTCAACTTTGAAAATCCTAGCTACTAAGGGAAAATAAAAACACTATCTTTTCTCAAAGAGCAATCAGCACACTCTAATGCACTTTCCCTAAATCCAACATACAAAATATCAAATGCAAAATGCACAATGCAGGTGTTTGTTTTCCACTTTCTTAGTATAAATGCCTACAAAGAAAGCTTTTTGCACAAATTTGAATTTGCTTTTAAAATGATCAATACAAACAAGTTCACTCTTTCGAGAACAACAAGGGTAGAAGAGATTACAATCACTTTGCTACTTTCGAAATAAAGACTTGTTTTGACACTTAAAAGAGACAAATTCAAACCAATAAGCAAAAGTAAATCTATAATCAATCTGAAAACAGCCAATGAACTCTCTTCTAAGATCACAATCAATCAGATCTGAATCAAAGGCTACAGGATGACTACTTTACTCATGCAAAGGAAGACTGTAAACGACACCACAAACACATAAAAACATTCACAATATTTTTGTACAAAAGGAGGCTGAATCTAAGCAAAGAAAAAGGTTTATCAGACTGGTACCTATGCTGGTTAAAGGCTGCAAAAAACAGAGATCAAAACAGGGCAACAGAGGACAGAGAACCCCAGCTGCACAAAGCAAAACTGGTTCAACGCAACCTCAACACTGAGGACTTGACATTCAGCGCAAGTAGCCCCTTCGGGACCTGCGTTGAAATACAGACTGCCTTCACAATAGTTGCGCTGAAGGAGAAACTCTCGTTTCCCTTGGGTTCTGGGTCATAAAATGCTCAAAAATCAACTGTTTCAGGCCAAATAAAAAACACATGCAAGGTATAGACAGAGGGATGCTTTGAGAGGGTACTAAAGACTATCACAAAGGATCATCAAATCATTTGTGGATCTAGTTTAGATCATAGACAATTCCAGCAACTGGATTAAAACAACAACTTTCTACTTTGCATCCGGGAAAGATGCAGTTCAATAGTTACTGTCAAGTCTATGAAGTAAACAAATGATGGAAACATAAATGAAATGAATAAAAAAAATTTCCCCAGCGGATTCGCCAATTTGTTGTGGGGAAAAATGCCTATGCAGGACGATCCTATCCACCTAAGGTGTGACAGCGCCTTAGCAACAAACGAATACAGCTATTATGATTTCTTCCTTTATGAAATGTGAAAGAGGGGAGATCGGCAGACTTACCGTTGTCTTCCGGTTGTCCCTCGATCTAGATCCTCTTCTCTTTGGATATCCACAGCTACTTGCCTCCTTGCCTGCTCAAGAGAACAGCTACTTGATTCCACGAGATCACAAGAGAACAGCGACCTGTGACAAGAGAACAACTACTTGCGACAAGAGAAGAACATAACACAAAGGCATATATTCATATTCATAAATGATTCAGGATTAGAAGTAAATCAAATACACTAATGCAATCATACAAATACACCAGTATATAGGAGCAAACCAAGATAGCTTTATTGATAAGTAACAGGGTTCAGGAAGAGATACAACCCATAGGGCTCCAATCCAGCATCTCCTTCCCAGCAGAATGGAATTCCTTCTTCAGCTCCCTTCAAAGCATTAAGCACCCAATGATCCAGTCTCAAACCAACAACAATTCTTTGCAATAACAAAATTCCAGCCTCCTCTTCCCATGGAGGAGAGATCTATATATAGATCTTTTGGAGAGAGGATGAGTCAGCTTGAGGCTGGTATGAAACTGACTAGTGTCCTCTCCCTCTCTTAGTTCTTGAGTCCACTTGGAGGTTCTTGCTTCCACTTGGAGATTTGGAACCTCTTACTCATCACCAGTCGAATTCCTTGATCCAAGTGTCATTTTGGAAGCTTCCTGGGCATTGACACCTTGAGGAATGACTCTGCCACTTGTCCAAACTCGCTCAACGCAGGTAGCCTTTGTTGGAGTTGACATTCAACGCAGGTAGACAGTGGAGCAGTTGACATTCAGCGCAGATGCTCAGTGGAGCAGTTGACATGATCCAGAATTGGCTTGTTTTTTAGTGTTTTCAGGTGGAGAACTTCTGTGAATTGCTGTGGTTAGTTTGCCTTGTTCCTCTAGGGGTAGGAACAACATGTTTAGGGACTTTGGATCCCTTAGATTATGGAAATTTCATGCTCAATGCTGTAAGGCACAAAAATGTCTATAACAATAACAAAAGTTATTGGGATGAGATATTAATACAAATAATGAGTATAGGATGTCTATGAATTTCATCCAAAGGGTTAGATTTATTCATAATGAATTTGAAGAAAAATGTGGTGGGGATAAGACAAAGGTTAGTCTAGCCTTTCAGAAGGAATGTTGTATGGAAATAGGTTATCAAATTGAGGAAAAAATCAATTCAAAAGGTGGAAAAGTAAATTCTAAAATATTCATAGGTATGGATAACATTTTCCAGTTGGAATTTAGAACTGGAGAGATATGGGAATTGATTAATGAGATTTTCAACATGTGGGAGAACATTGGCATAAAAAACCAGAAGGTCAAAAATTCTAAACCATTGATATGTACCAGCAGTAAATCAAGTCCTGAAATGAAACTCCTTCCATAAGATATGACTATCACACCTTGGAGAGAATTGCAAGGAGTGAAGGATGAAAATCTTGTCAAAACAATATTATCTCGTGTGAAGTCAGGTGAATTATCATTGGATGAAATGAGTGAGGAATTTCAAAAGTAACTTTGTTGAATTACTTTTACTTATTTCTAGATTATAAGTTTCTTTTAAATATAACATATTGTTGTTGGTAATATTTGTTATACATATAATTATATTAACATTTTTTACTTTATTTATTCAGTCACGAGGTTTATATGAGAATATAAGAACAAATGGTTAAATTGTTGAAGGAAGATAGTTGGGATGATGTGGTGCGCAACTACCCAGATTCAAGTTCTACATCAACACTAAAATATTTTTATCTTGCATTTAAAAAGGTATGTTGATTTATACATTCATTTTTGTTCATGTGTATACTGTTTTTATTTTATAACTTATACATATATATTTTTAATTTCATTAAAGATAAAAAATGATGCAAATGGAGCGCTGGATAGTTTCATAAGCTTTATTGAAAAAATTAAGATGGAAAGGCTGAGAAAGAAGTGTCTTAGTAATGTTGAACTTGATCCTAGTCTTACTCATTTTATTTGGAATGGGCTCGAGACTATCCAATATCAAATAATACAAGGTGATTGTGAAGGCATTTCAAAACTCATATCTAAAAGGGATTATTCCCTATTTATTGCAAATATTCCTCATGGTTTCTATATCCTAAACATTGAATATGATAGTGACCCTTATACTTATCAAGATTTTAGTAAAGTGGTTGTAGGATTTCTAGAAGTCATGACATCACCATTTTGCAAATTTGTGGCATTTCATTCAGACACACAATTTGAAATGTTATTAATAAGCTTCAATGAAAAATAAAATTCAAGGATGCAGCTTACATGGTAAGACATTGAAATTATATGTTTGATTAATGTTAAAAAAATCATTTATGTACAAGTCAATTGAACTTTTACTATTTGATGTTACATGCAATAGTCAAATCTTATTAAATGCGGAGATCAACCAATTATAAGTGATTGTGAGTTCATCCATGTTGAATGTTGGACAAAAGATGGTACTTATAAGCCTATGCCTATGAATTGGGTAGATGGAAGGAGTCATAGACAAGTACTGGTTCATGATGTTGTTGTAAAAAACTAGCATATGAAGATAACGAAGTGAAAGGAGGGATAGTTAATATTTATCAAAAACCATAGTCATTTATTAACTATATTATATATTTAATCTCAATATCTTCCTTTGATCTTTATGTGTTTATACTAATTTACTTAATTATTTATTTTGTACTTGATTATTAGGTAAGATACTAGCATGTTGCCTACAAAAAGGAAAAAATTTCATTGTCATTGAAAAAGATCCGGTATAGTGCAAAATTATTCAGCAAAGAATTAATCCTCTTTAATTTCTTCTAGATGCAATACAAGAAGTTGGTTTGACGAAAGGAGATTTTAATTAATCATGTGTGGAAAAAAAGGCAAAGTAACCTCAACCACCATTAGATGGAATGATTGGAAAGGCATACACCGGGCGATTCACAGACATCAAAGATCCATCAAAAGATGAAAATGACCAAACTAAGGAAGAAAATATTATAGAAGAAGACAATGATGAAACTATAGAAGGTGAAGAGTATGGATTACATGAGATAATTGATTAAATTTAAGTTATGCTTGGAAATCAAGCTCATTTTTTGTAACTATTAATTAGTTATACTTGTAATGTTTTGACTTTGAGATTTTATGAGAAGAATAAGTATTCATTTATTGTTGTTATATGTTTAATATTTGTATTATGTGATTTTCACTTTAATGTTTATGTGAATCATTGTTTTTTGAAGAAAAAAAATGTTATTATTATTATTTTTTGACATGAAATTCATAAAAAATGTTATTTTTTAAACATTTTTTGTTAAATTTTTCCTATAAAAATTATTTATTTGACATGTCATTTTTAGCAAAAAAGTCTCAAAATGTGTATTTTTTTGTTATATCTATATTCAAAATGAATATTTTTATGTCAACTACTAAAAATTATTGTTTTTATTAGTGACAATTATTTGATGTGCATTGAAATATTAATTAACAAAATATAAATACATAGAAGATCGAAACTTTAAATATCGATCTTTTATTTAACTATGCAAAAGAACAAAGATCTCACTAAAAAAAATGAAAAGAAAAACAAGAAAATATGAAGAAGACGACTACTTCAAAAATTGTTAAATTTAGAAAATAATTATCCACACTTAATACATTAGAAAATTTAAAGTCAAAAAATAAGTCTTCTAAAAAAAGGGGTTGACGTTGCATCAACACTTTTCAAAATCAACATGAAAATCACTAACATTTTAAAAATAATGTTTATACTTGATACATAAGAAAATTTAAAGTGTCAAAAAATATGCTCAAAAAAAATATGTATTCTGAATCATCACTTTTCAAAATCAGATGATTTTTTTGCTACCTCAAAAAAAGCAGTACTTGTTACAGTTCCTGTTTCAAAGTTTACATTGTTTCAAGTTTCATTTGCAAGTACTATGGTTTTGTGTCAGTCCATATTTTCTTTTGAATTTATTAATGAACAAGCATATGATATTTGGTTTTGGCTCAAAATGATGTCCTTATATAAAAAGGTTCCTTGGCTTCCTGATGTTGTAAAGAATAAAGGGAGAGCAACACCAATAACAATATGATTATAAAGTATACCTGACCAGAGCATATATATATATATATATATGTGTATGTGTGTGTGTGTGTGTATGTATGTATGTCCTGAAAAATTTATCATCACCAACAAGTGAGATTGATTCCCTATATTAGGAAATTTGACACAATTGTATCAGATGTTTCAGTTTATCCCTTCATGGCTCATTAAGAAAAGTTACATTAAAAATTCACCTAAGGTTATTAAATATTGGATCAAGATTACATCCCATTTTTATTAATACCTGGTTGGAAATCATGGTAATCATGGCTATCATGAAAATGCTTCCATTTTCTACTTGGGATCTCTTGGATCGAGCTTTCTATTTTAAATTACTAGACATCGGATTCTCCTATTCTTATGTCATATATTTACAATATGACATATCGAGGGTAAAAAACCTTCAAACCGTTCAAAGGTGGTTTCAATCATTGATTTGTGGCATGCACCACTATTGCAATGAATAGGAGGGGAGGAAAATCATTGCAACTTTCTAAGAACCAATCATGAAGTAAAATTTCCAATGTAAAGCACCTTAGAGGGCCTATGCATATTCATCATTTAGAGGCTCATCTTTATATTTATCATTCTTTGAAGGAAAAGAGCATTCACATGCTTCTTCATTTACATGAACCATAGAGGGTGTTCATGCAAGGAAATTTTGCAAATGGTCAACATGATCGATGATTGTCTCTTGGTTGAGTTATTGAGGAGAAGGAATACTTGCAAGCAATATTTTCCATATCCAAGATTGGAGGGCTATTTAATTGAATTAATATGATCATATGGAAAATCATCATGGAGGAAGAATAAGTGTTAGTTTAGTTTCCTGTAAGCATAAATTAAGTATGGACGGATGGAAAAAATGTCAAGGTGGGTCATTTTTGTCCAACTTTCTCTGGAAGGCAGGAGAAACTCCTCTCACAAATTCTAGGAAAGGGTCCCATCTAAGCAAGTGAATTTTAGATATTCAAGTAGGAATTTTTTATTTCTCTAATGACTTGCAATTGCATCATTGGAAAATGATAATTCAACTTTGTTTTAGGTCAATGAATTTCATCCTACTCTTGTTATTTTCATCATAATTTAAAAACATTAAAAACATTGGATTTGATTCCCTCAAGAAAACACTCCTCTCACATGGAATGAAATCCATGTATATATTGGATGACGAGATGGAGTAGATTTCAAACCTATAAGTACTCAATTCATTACAACTATTATGGAAAATGTATCTATTATATCTGTCTTTTCTGTGGTATTTCAGAGATATGGTTACTTTTGTTATCCTCCGAGATAATTCTAGGTTAAGTAAATATGCCAGAGCATCTAAAATGTTTTATTGTTTTAAAAGTTTTTTTTTGGATGACCAATGTTATGAGAAGATTAAGGCAGGTACTTAAACCATATTAATACTAAATATCTAGAAAGGGATAATTCTTCACCTCTGAACAGTAATTTGATTTAAAAGTGTGTGGAAAGGAAAAGATGTCAGAGGCTATGATTTCCTAAATATTCAAATTGAATTTTTTGTTGATCATAAGAAAGAATGAAAATAAACAATGTTTATAGCCCAACAAAATATAATTAATATTATGAAGATGATTGACAAGTTATAAATGTAGAGGAGGTTATAAGGACAAACAGTCCAATAAACCAATCTCTAAAATAGATTATAACTTCAGAGGGAATTTAAGATAGACTTATATTCAATTTTCTCTTACCCATTTTTCTTCATAAAAACTTAAATACATGTAGAACAACAAAATGAAGTGAAAACATAAGAAAAAATCACAAAGTGACAAGATGTTTGAAGCAAATCTAGAATCCTTTCATTAATATGAAGCAATTTCAGTTTGATACAATTCTGCTTTAGAAAACTCATCCAAGGGTTCAACCCTTAATACATCAAATTGTTACTTATTTATACACAAATATTTGGATTCTAGAAATATCTAATGGATTTACAAAAATAGTACAAAAATGTAGGAATTCTTAAACTTTTGAGGTTTCTTGCACTATCTTTGAGGAGATTGTTGATGACTTGGTCCTAAAATGTGTTGTCTTTTTGTCTATATGTCGGAGATAAAAATTTTACTAGACAGTATCGCACCACTGATCCCACCTTTAATCATTGGGTATAAAAAGATTTATTAGCCTTCTATAAACTTCATCTACTTCAGTATATTTCTCGAAAGTTGGCTTGATGATGAAAATGTTCTTGATTTCATGTTTTATAGTTAAATAAAACTCCAAAGCTTCTATGAAAGATTTACCTGTGACATGTCCTTTGATACCCGTAAACTTGGATTTATCTGTTGCAATAGTGTAAAGTTTCTTATAGTAATTTTCCAAGTTGATAAATCTTTCATTGGGCGCCACTAACCCTAGCAATCCTCTTTGATTAAAAAAATTAAATTTAGTATGAAATCTCTAGACAACATTTTCTAGAGTTTGACACTTAGTCTCAAACTGAGTCATTAAATTCCTTTTCTACAAATCCATCTTGATTTCTAGGAAGGTCTTCGTCATCTGGATCTACTCTAACTCTAATCTAGTCTTTGAGTTAAACACTTTGATCATGGATGTAGGCTCAGCTGGTTTTTATCCCGTTGTTTTTTTGACTTGTTCAATGGTTTTTTTTCACCTGTCAATTAACTCTTCTTGTTCAAAAATAATCTGAATGGATGGCCAAATCTTAGCTATGGCATGATTTATATCCATCCAAGTATTTTCCTTGGCTTGGGCCAAGGTGTGAGACATCAATGACTGATTTTATAATTGATCAATCTTCTTGGGAAGTTGGTGAGATTTTTGCATCTCTTCCACCAAAAGGGTATCATTTTTTATCTTATGTGCTTCTAGATTCTTTAATTTTTCTTGATCTTATCATTTTCTTGTCTCTGAGGAGACAAGTCATGCATAACTTTTCTCAAATCATCTAGTACTGATGTCAAATCCTCTGTTGTCCCTGTAACCGTAATTGGTATGGTTGTTACTGGAGCTATATTCAATTGTGTATCCTCTTCCTTTTCCATAAGTAGCTTCTCCATCTGTTCCTCCATTTCCTTTATATGTACATTTTGCTCAATGATCAATTTGAGCATTTCTTCTTTATGTTGCTCACTTTCTTCTATCCCTTTCGTTTTTGGATCCTATGTAGAAGGTAACTTCAATTGTTTCCTGAGTGCTGCTATCTCTGCATTCTTGTAGTGTATTTTCCGCCCACTGGTCTTGATTCATGAACTTCTCGGTCTCTAGTTTGGGGGTATGGTTATAAGGTGTGGTTTTGAGTTCCACCCTTAAATTATAAATTACACTGAATGTGTTGGGTTGTGTTATATTCTTTCCACGACTACACCATGTACTTAACCGATGGGTTAGAGGGGAGGGCTCATTTGTTTTGCCGATTGCATAGCGAGGGGATTCATAGGGAGTTTGACGGGTGCAGGTAACCCCAGTCTATGGGGTCCTAGGTAGCGCCCCAAAAAAATTTGTTTTTGGACCCTATATTAGGTTGGGCGGACCTACCTATGGTTTTGTGCATGATTTTCACACATGGTTTTGGACGCAATGGTTTTCATTCCATGGTTTTGGACGTGATGGTTTTTGGTCCATGGTTTTGGATGCTTCGGCATGTATAAATATGTATTGTAACATTGAAAGGAACATAATGAAAAATAAAGTTGGTAGTCCCGGTTTTGGGATCCAGGGGAAAATATCTGTGTATATGTGTTTTATGTGTTATATTTTCGCATTGTTTATTTTCTATGTTTTAGAATTTTTATGTAGGTAATTTTTGTACAGGGTTAAAACCTACATTTACTATCAGAGCTATTTTTGGCTTCAAGGGGATGCCTTTGTTGCTGAGTTTCGCTGGGGCCTTTGGTAGACCTTGTTTAGTGGGATATCTGCGATATTGGTTCTGGTGTTGAAAGAAGATAGCGAGCAGTGGAAAGACAAAGATCGAGAAATTTAATGGTCAGAGTTTTGAGTTGTGGAAATTCAAGATGGAGGATCTGTTGGTGGATAAAGATCAATGGATCACGGTAGATCCAGGTACTAAACCAATGGGAATGTCCGATGAAGAATGGAAGAAGTTGGATCGGAAGGCAAAGAACACAATACGATTGTGTGTCTCAGATTCAGTATTGTTGAATGTACCAGGGGAATCTATGGTGAAGGCTTTGTGGGACAAGTTAGGGACTTTGTACCAATCTAAATCTCTGGGGAATAAGTTGTTCCTACAGAAAAAGTTGTATAACCTGATAATGAAAGGTGGAGACTCAATGACAGAGCATCTGAATGCATTTAATACTGTGGTAAGTCAGTTATCATCTGCTGATATTAAAATTTCAGATGAAGATAAGTGCATCAGTTTGTTGTGTTCTCTACCAGATTCGTGGGATAGTCTGGTTTTTGCAATAGGTAGCAATGCAACTACCTTGCAGTTTGATGAAATAGTCTCATCCTTGCTGATGGAGGAGATGAGACAGAAAAATATGGAGAACCAGAATGGTGATGCCTTATCTATATGAGGACGGTCCCAGAACAAAAACAAAAATAAGTCATCGAGTGGGAGATCTAAATCTCCAGGAAAACCTGTAAAGGTGGTGTGCTGGAAATGTGGAAAGGAAGGGTACTACAAAAGGGACTGTAAATCTAAAGCTCCTAATAAAGGAAAGGGATCTGATGATGCTCCTTCTACAGAGGCTAAAACCACCTTAGATGAAGGTGGGGATATGTACTTGGCTTCTTCAAGTACACATGTAGATCATGAGGCATGGTTGATTGACTCAGGTGCATCCTTTCACTTCACTCCCCATAAAGGAGTGTTTCTGCGAGTATGAGAAATATCATGGTGGTGATTTCTTCTTGGGGGATGATAAGAAGGTTAGAATCATTGGTCGTGGAAAAGTAAAGTTGAAGTTTCAAGGTGGTAGGGTTAGAAAACTTCCGAGTGTTCTGCATATTCCTGCATTAGCTAGAAATCTGATTTCTATAAGCAAGATGGATGATGCAAGTGTAAAAACAATGTTCGAGAAGGATACCTTCAAGATGGTTCGGGGAGCACTAGTATTGATGCAGGGAGTTCGGATTGGAACTCTGTACAAGATGCAAGGTAGCACTATTGTTGATGGGTGCAACATCTATATGGTTCCTGAAAGTGGAGTAGAAAATCTAGTGGTCTCTAGAGAGAAGACCATGCTATGGCATCAAAGGCTTGGACATATTGGAGAGAAGGTCCTTCGAATACTTCATGGTAAAGGTATGGTAGAAGGTATGAGTAATAGCTCTCTAGATTTTGATTTCTATGAAAATTGTGTATATGGGAAGTAGAATTGGGTGAGTTTCCCCTATGGTGGTAAGAATGCGAAAAGGATATTAGAACTTGTGCACGGTGATGTGTTTGGACCTGTGAAGGTTCCATCAATGGGTACGTCTGTGTACTATGTATCATTTATATACGACTTCTCAAGGAATACATGGATATATTTCCTTAAGAAGAAATTTGAAGTCTTTGATAGGTTTAAAGAATTTAAGGCTTTGGTGGAAAACCAGACAGAGAAGAAGATAAAGGTGTTGAGGACAGATAATAGTGGAGAGTTTTGCAGTAAGAAAATTGAAGAATTTTGTAAGAAGTGTGGTATAGCACGGCATAAGACTACTCCATACACACCTGAGAAAAATGGAGTTGCAAAAAGAATGAACAAGACGTTGATAGAAAGGGAAAGAAGCATGCTTAGTGGTACTGGGTTAGGACAAGAATTCTGTGTAGAGGCAATGGAGATAGAATGTTACCTGGTCAACAGATCACCTTCATCAGCATTGGAGGATAAGACTCCACAAGAGGTATGGATTGGTAAGAAACCATCTCTTTCATATCTGAGGGTATTTGGATATGATGCATATGTACATGTTCCAAAGGAGAAATGAACCATGTTGGATGGTAAATTTGAAAAGTGCATCTTTATTGGGTATAAGGATGGTTTAAAGGGTTATAAGATTTGGAACCCAGTAACAAGGAATGTTGTGTACAGCCGAGATGTGGTGTTCAAAGAGGTAAAAGATGTTATTAAACATGAAGTCCAACCAAAGGAACCTAAGAAGATAGAGTTTGAGCTTAAGGAGGAAGAATCAGACTCTACAACAAAGGAGGAATCAGAAGATGAAGAGCCACAAACTCTGGGTGTGAGAAGATTAGTTCGAGAAAGAAGGTAGCCAGAAAGGTATAGTCCGTCTACTTTCTTTTCAAATTTTTCTTTATCTATTACTGATGATGATCCCAGAACTGTGAAGGAAGCAGTAGATTCAATGGATGGTAAACTCTGTAAAGAGGTCGTGGTTGATGAAATGGCATCTTTGCACAAAAATGAGGCTTGGGATCTAGTGGAGTTGCCAGCTGGAAGGAAACCCATTGGCAGCAAATGGGTGCTCAAGAAGAAGAAAAATGCAGAAGAAAGGTGGAGAAATACAAAGCTTGGTTGGTAGCAAAAGGTTATTCCTAGGTGCCAGGAATTGATTTTGGTGATATTTTTTCTCCTGTTGCCAAGGTAGCTTCTATTAAATTACTTTTATTTGTTGTTGTTGCTTTTAATTTTGAGGTAGAACAGATGGATTTGAAGACAACATTTCTTCATGGGAATCTGGAAGAGGAGATCTACATGAAGAAACGTGAAGGATTTGCGGTGAAGGGTAAGAAAGAACTAGTATGCAAGTTAAAGAAGTCTCTCTATGGGTTAAAACAGTCACCAAGGATGTGGTATCAGAAATTTGATACATTTATATGGGGACTTGGCTTCACCAGAAGCAAAGTAGATTACTATGTGTATTTTAAATTAATTGGTGACCATGTTCTTTATCTAGTCTTGTATGTGGATGATATGTTGTTGTTTGGAAATGAAAAATAAATTATCCAAGATTTGAAGACCCAATTGTCCTCCAAATTTGACATGAAATATCTTGGTGTTGCAAACTATATTTTGGGCATGGAAATTAAAAGAGACTGAGAAAAGAGGAAGCTCTGGTTAAACCAGATGAAGTATGTCGAGACAATACTACAGAGCTTTAATATGCAAGATAGTAAACCAATGAAGGTTCCTATTCCTGTAGGTGTGAGGTTATCTATTGAACAATGTCCCAAGGCACAAGAAGAGGAAGAGGACATGTCTCATGTTCCATATGAAAGTGAAGTCAGTAGCTTGATGCAATGGTCTGTATTAAACCAAACATTACACATGCAATGGGAGTATTGAGCAGGTTTATGTCAAAACTAGGGAAGGATCACTCGACAACGGCGAAGCGGGTTTTCAGGTATTTGCGTGGCACTAGTGATTATGGTTTGTGCTAAGAAGGAAGACCAAGATTGGATAGAGTGTTGGATATTCATGGCTTTTTTGATGCAAACTGGGCTGGAGATCTGGATCAAAGAAGATCTACAAGTGGGTATGTGTTTAACATATTTGGAGGTGCAGTTAGTTGGATAAGTAAGAAACAATATGTAGTGGCACTATCTGTTAGAAAATTATTTATTACGAAGCAATGGAACACATAAAATATTGTAGAAAAATAAAAACAAAACACATAAGACAAGAGAGACACAGATATACGTGGTTCACCCATTTTGGGCTACGTCCACCCCGAATAGCCAGTCCTTCCTTTCTATTATTCAGCAAAATGAAGAGATACAACCTACAACAGATCTGCTGTAATATCCTTTGTTTTCTCTCACAGTCTTGCCTCTCTGTTTCTCGCTCATAGAATACGCATCTATTTCACAGCCTCAAATACAATGCCCTCATACAAAGAGAGGGGGTTTCCTTCTAGGACAAAAAAACCTTAAACTAAACATAAGTTCTACCGTCAGATCATCTGCCTAATGAACGGCCCAGATTGACTAGAAATTACTATACTTTTACAAGGCAATTTTACATCTATTTTTGGCTTTGGGGGCGCTGCACTCGAGCCCTCGCCGAGGGACCACTGGCCCTCGGACCCCCCAGCTAGGGGGGATCGGCTCCCCCAGACCCCCGCGGGGGGGACAAGTCCCCCCCGTACCCCACCGCATGGAGGGGTGTACAAACTTCCTGGGGTATACATCCGGCTGGAACAAAGACCTCTGAACAATCATGCTCCACACACAACAATCTCCCAGTTGGAGAATGATTGTACCAACTCCACCGATGCTTCATTTGCTGGACAATGACTCCTCTTTGGACCTGGTTGTTTCTCATCTTCATCGTCATCCTTGAAGACCAATTGAAACTGAGCATGTTCTCAGTTTCTCCCTAGTTACAACTTTTGTTAGCATGTCTGCAGGATTCTGGCTAGTGTGTATCTTTTCCAGCTTCAACTCTCCATCTTCCGACATTGATCGTATGAAATGGTACTTGAGTTGTATGTGTTTAGTCCTGGAATGAAATGTTGAGTTCTTTGCAAGACGAATGGCACTTTGGATATCACTGTATAATGTTCCCATATCATGCTCCTTACCCAATTCACCCATAAACTTTTGTAACCAAATCATTTATTTACTAGCCTCTGTAGCAGCAACATACTCTGCTTCTGTTTTTGAAAGCGTAACAACTCTTTGGATTTTTGAAACCCAACTGACAATTGTTCCACCAATAGTAAATACATATCATGTAGTGCTCCTCCTGTTATCTCTGTCACCTGCCATATCTGCATCAACATATCCCTATAGAGAAATGCTTGAACCATCAAAGCATAATGCTTGATTTGTGGTACCTTTCAAATATCTGAGAATCCATTTCACTGCCATCCAATGTTCCTTTCCTGGATTGTTCATGTACCTGCTTACAACTCCCACTGCCTGTGCAATATCAGGCCTTGTGCAGACCATTGCATACATTAAGCTTCCAACAGCTGATGCATATGGAATTTTATACATATAATCCATGTCTTCTTAGGTCTTCGGGAACATTTCCTTACTAAGTTTGAAATGGCTAGCAAAAGGTGTACTAACTAGTTTTGCATTGTGCATATTAAATATTTTCAACACCTTTTGTATGTACTCATTCTGAGACAATGTTAATTTGTTATTTTTCCTGTCTCTAGTGATTCTTATACCAAGGATTTGTTTTGTAGCTCCCAAATCCTTCATTGCAAATGAATTTGCCATTTTTCTTTTGAGCACATTTATTTCCTACATGTTAGACCCTGGAACAAGCATGTCATCTACATATAATAACAATATAATATAGTTGCCATCATTTTGCTTTTTCAGATAAACACAATGATCAGAGTGACATCTAGTATAACCTTGTTCAGACATAAACTTGTCAAATTTTAGATACCACTACCTTGGAGCATGTTTTAAGCCATACAAGCTCTTCTTCAACCTGCACACTAGTTTCTTCTTCCCTTTCACCTCATATCCTTGTGGCTGCTGCATATATATCTCTTCCTCCAAATCCCCATGGAGAAAGATTGTCTTTACATCTAACTACTCAAGATGCAAATCTTTAGCTGCTATTAGACTTAAAATAGTTCTGACTGAAGTCATTTTAACAACAGAAGAAAATATTTCATCAAAATCAATACCTTTCTTCTGTGCAAACCCCTTCACCACAAGTCTAGCTTTGTACCTTTATTTTCCTCCATCTTCTTCCTTCAGTTTGTAAACCCATTTATTATTCAATGTAGTTTTTCTAGCAGGCAACCTGACTAAGTCCCAAGTCTAGTTATGCATTAAGGATTCCATCTCTTCTTCCATGGCTGCCTCCCACTTCTTCCTGCTTTCAACCTGCATTGCTTCTTCATAACATTTGGGTTCACTAGAATCAATCAACAATAAATAATATAATGAAGGAGAGTATCGTTCAGGGGGTCTACTTATCCTGGTAGATCTTCTAACATCACTTTCAGGTGTTTTGGGTGCCTGTTAGTGTTGTGGTGGTTGCTGTTGTTGTGGTTGTTGATTATTATTATTTTCAGGCACCTTTACTTTTCAGTGATTTTGTCAAGAACCGCATATTCCTTGTTTTCTTTTTCTTGCTTCTTTCCTTGCAACTGATTCTTATACAAGACCTTTTCATTGAATATTACATCTCTGCTCCTAATGATTTTTTTTGTTTTTGTAATCATATAAGCGATAATGAAAATCATTAACACCATATCCAATAAAGGTATATTTCTTTGACTTTGCCTCAAGCTTTGTTCTATTTTCTTTATCAATATGGACAAAGGCCTCACAACCAAAAGGCTTTAAAAAGGAGTAGTTTACCTTTTTACCTGTCCATGCTTCCTCTGGAACACCACCATCCAAGGAACTTGAAGGCCCTCTATTTATTAGATAAACAGCAGTATCTACAGCATCTGCCCAAAACTGTAAAGGCAATCCTGCATGCAATCTCATGCACCTTGCATGCTCATGATTGTTCTGTTCATCCTTTCTGACACGCCATTTTCTTGTGGTGTTCTTGAAACTGTATTCTCTCTCGAATTCCATGCTCTGAACAGTATCTATCAAACTCTTTGCTGCAATATTCACCTCCATTTTCTGATCTAAGACACTTCAATTTCTTTCCTATCTCAATCTCAACCAAAGATTTTCATTTCTTGAAAGTACCAAATACATCAGATTTATTCTTAATACAATAAATCCAAGTTTTTCTAGTTGCATCATCAATAAAGGTAACATAATAACGGTAGCCACAGAGAGATGATACATGAGCAGGTCCCCATACATCTATATGCACAAGCTCTAATTTTTCGCTCTCCTTTTCTTTCCCAACTCTGAGAAATCTGACTCTCTTTTGTTTTCCATAAATGCAATTCTCACAGAAGTCCAAATGAACATTCTTCAAACCCGGCAACAAATTCCTTGAGTGAAGAATATTCATCCCCTTTTCACTCATGTGTCCGAGCCTATGTTGCCATAATGTTGCATCTGCTCCTTTGGAAGTTAAAGCATTAACAGAGTTAGAAATACCATTGCATAAATGCAATGTACCAACCTTTTCGCCTTTTGCTATTACCATGGCTCCTTTGGTGACCTTCCAAGCTTTATCTGTGAAAGTTGTCACACAACCTTCACTGCCTAACTTCCCTGTTGAAATCAGATTTTTCTTCAGATCTGGAACATGCCTTACCTCCTTTAGTAGCCATTGGTTTCCATTCTGCTGTTTTACAAGAACCTTACCCATTCCAACAATTTTACACGGTTTATCATCACCCAAACAAACTTGTCCAAAATCTCCTTGAACATAGTCATGAAAGTATTTCTTATCAGGTGTGGCATGGAATGAGGCCCCTGAATCTACCACCCAGGAATCAGTAATATTTTCGAAAGAAAGAATCAAAGCATCTTGTAACACCTCACCTGTCACATTTGATTCATGATTGTTTTCTTGTTGTGCATCTCCTTCTTTTCCCTTCCGAGATCTACAATCTTTCTTTAGGTGTCCTTTCATTCCACATTTCCAACACACTATCCCCGATCTGGACTTGGATCTGCCTTTCCTTGATTTACTGTGATATCCTGAGCTCTTTCCTCTTTCCTTTTTCTTCCCCTAGACGCTACACTCAAAGCAGTACCCGATGTCTCATCGGAGCTTTTCCGTCACATTTCCTCGCTAAGGATATCACCGACAACATCATCAAACTTTAAAGTACTAGATCCAGAGACAGAGTTACTAATGGCCATTACTAAACCATTCCAACTTTCTAGCAATGAGCACAAGAATAACAGAGCTCTAACTTCATCTTCCAAGTTTATCCCTATAGAAATTAACTAACTTGTAACTGTATTAACATCATTTAAATTATCTACAACAGATCCACCTTCCGACATCTTCATATTAAATAACCGTTTCATAAGAAATGCCTTGTTTGAGGCCAAGGGTTTTTCATATAGTTTCGACAACACCTGAATCAAACCCTCTGTCATTGTTTCCTTCGAAATTTTGAAGGCGACTGACGCAGCGAGGCACAACCGTATTGTTCCGAGTGCCTTTCTATCGAGAAGGTTCCATTCTTCATTTGTCATAGCCGTCAGCTTCTTTGTTTTTCCACTCAATGGTAGGTATAGATCTTTCTGATACAGATAATCTTCCATCTGCATCTTCCATAACGAGAAGTTTTGGCCATTAAATTTCTCAACCCTAAACTTACTATCTTCCACCCTTGCTCCCACTCGAACGAGGAACCCTTCTTTCCTGCGAGTTTATCAGCCAAATAGACCTTCGGCTCTGATACCAGTTGTTAGAAAATTATATATTACGGAGCAATGGAACACATAAAATATTGCATAAATATAAACACGAAACACATAAGACAAGAGAGACACAGATATACGTGGTTCACCTAGTTTGGGCTACGTCCACCCCGAATAGCCAGTCCTTCCTTTCTATTATCCAGCAAAATGAAGAGATACAACCTACAGCAAATACGATGTAATATCCTCTGTTTTCTCTCATAGTCTCGCCTCTCTATTTCTCACTCAGAGAATACACATCTATTTCACAGCCTCAAATACAATGCCCTCATACAAAGAGAGGGGGTTTCCTTCTAGGGCAAAAAAACCCTAAACTAAACATAAGTTCTACCGTCAGATCATCCGCCTAATAAACGGCCCAGATTGACTAGAAATTACTATACTTTTACAAGGCAATTTTACATCTATTTTTGGCTTCGAGGGCACTGCCCCCGAGCCCCCGCCAGGGGACCATTGGCCCCCGAACACCCCAGCCAAGGGGGATCGGCCCCCCTGGACCCCCGTGGGGGGAAAAGTACCCTCCACGTGGAGGGGTGTACAAACTTCCTGGGGTATACATCCGGCTGAAACAAATACCTCTGAACAATCATGCTCCACACACAACACTATCAACTACAGAGGCAAAATACATGGAAACCACTCAAGCAAGCAAGGAAGCAGTTTGGTTCCAGAGATTGTGTTCAATTATGGGGTTAGTACAGGGAGCTCTAAGGATAGACTGTGATAGCCAACGTGAAATTTTCTTGGCAAAAAACCCTTCATATCATTCAAAGACAAAGCACATTGATGTTTAGTATCACTTTGTGAGGGATATGATAGAAGACAAAAGGGTGTTGCTGCTAAAGGTGGACACTTTGAAGAATACTACAGATGCATTTATAAAATATGTGAGCTCTGAGAAGTTCTCTTGGTGTAGAGAAACAATGGGCATTGCAAGGCTGCATAAATGACTAAGCTCTCTTGTGGCCCTTGTGGAAAGAAAAAAACCAGTGGCAGAATGTTGGGTTGTGTTATATTCTTTCCACGTCTAGCCCACATAGTTAACCAAGGGGTTAGAGGGGGGATGGAGCCCCCCGTTCATTGTGTCGATTGCGTAGCTGGGGGGAGTCACAGAGGGTTTGAAGGGTGCAGGTAACCCCACTCTATGGGGTCCGAGAGAGCGCCCCAGAAAATTTTGTTTTTGGACCCTATATTAGGTTGGGCAGACCTACCTATGGTTTTGTGCATGATTTTTGCACATGGTTTTGGACGTGATGGTTTTCAGTCCATGGTATTGGATGCTTCGACATGTATAAATATGTATTGTTACATTGAAAAGAACATAATGAAAAATCAAGCTGGTAGTCCCGGTTTTGGGATCCAGGGGAAAATCTCTATGTATATGTGTTTTATGTGTTATGCTCTCACATTGTTTATTTTCGGTGTTTTAGAATTCATATGCAGATAATTTATGTACAGGGTTAAAACCTACAGAATGGATCATATGACCAGGTAAAATTGGGCTGAAAATTGAATTGCTTGAGGATTGAATCTACCTTATTACCTGTTGTTCTGGTATTACATATGAATGGTCCCACTTGGGTCTTGATCTTAAATTTTGATTTTCTTTTACCTGATACAAAATGGATTTCATCCATATTGATCATTTGCCTTATATATTCGAAAGAGAAAATCCTCATTGGAACATATTTAGGTAACTTGTAGGGAGCCAGCTCACATCCATATATCTTTATCTCTATATAATTTTGGTATAGATACCGATCTCCAGTTTTTTCCTGCTCACTCAGGTGCAAAACCATTTTAATCTCTGAATTGATCCTTGGCTCACTTTGGCTGCTAAGAAGCCTTGCAACTGTATGAACAAAATTTTCTATGATGTCTACAAATTCAAACTCTCTTGAGTTTTTCTTAACTAGTGAAGTCCACTATATCACTAATTGGTTGATGCCTTGACCAACTTGTTTATGTAAAGTTATTGGAAACTTATATTCTTACTGAAAAAGGAACATATTGACTAATACAAATGCATATTTAAACATGCCTTTTGTAGTAATCTTCATCATTTGTTCATGCATATTATCAGCCAGAAATTGACTAAAATTAAACATGAATGTTGCCTTATGTTCATTAGAGAAAATAGATAGAAATCCTAGAATAGGCTCATCTACCCATTGGCCTGATTGATACCCTAAAAGGAAAGAAATTAAAGCAATGATCTATTTGGCTTTCTTGGGAACATACAAGTTGGATAAGGGGGATTTTTCTTGGGAAGTTGAGAATCTTCTAGAAGGAAAATCTTGAAAACTTGGGCTCGCTGAGGAAAGGTGAGCTTATGATACAAATCCATAAGGACAGCTACAGAAAAATGGCTAAGGGAGTCATTTTCAGGAATTGGCAACATTCGGTTTATGGTTTCATGTGTAATTGAGATCAAAATGTCTCCATTTTGGGCCACAATGGTTCTTTGCAGTGGATTGTATCTAGCTTGACACCACATGACAAGATCAGGGAAATAGTGTGTATGTGGGAACATGAACATGGGTAACAGGGATTCCCAAAGGTTAATTTCATCTTGCTGGTCTAGGTATTTTTACTTCAACCAATGGTGTAATTTGAACAAGTCAAATTCACACTCGATATCAGAAATATTGTAATACTTGTCTACCAATGGCATATTGTCGAGGTTTAGGGTAGCAACGATTTTAGGGTTATCCTCATTGTTTGATTTTCTACTAGAGGATTGGTCCTTTCCCTTTGGTTCCATGTCTAAGGAGTTTGAGAAGAAAAAGATAATAAAGATTCGGCGTGAACAGGTACCTGGATAAGCGATGAATATTTGCCAATGGTCGTGGGCTCTAAATTTGCTAGGATTGACAGGTTCTGGTAATAGTAACGGTTGAGAGAGCTAAAATCAATCCCTGCAATCAAAATATTAACATCGGAGATAGGAGAGTTGTGCAAGATGAGACAAGGGAAATTTGATAAGACTTGTTCAATTACCATTGCATTTAGAACCGTTATAGAACAAGATTTAGATGAATTAATGGGAAACATGAAATTTGCAACAAATAAATGTATAACGGGTAGGTGGAAATAGAAATAGGTGGTGAGCAAATGGAGGAATGGCAAGTGGCGCGAAGTAATTAGTGATAGGTAAAGGTGACGTGGTGACCGTTGATGGGAGCAGAGGAGAGATAGGCAGATTTCGAAGGGGGGGAGTAGTGGTACATGGTTTTCAGGGAGGGGGGTGTGAATTCGTGAGGAAGTGCCATGTTCGTGGGGCCCGGGAAAAGCAATACCACTTTTCGAACCCCCCTGTCATTAATGGAAAATGGGATGAGGGGGTGCGAAGTTGTTTACCGGCTGTTGATTTGAGTAGGGAAAATCATGGTCGTTGAAAGGTGCCTTTACGATATCACAAGCCGACAAAACATCTTGTTGTCTCCTAACCTTATAATAAAACCCAATGCTTAATTATTATTACAAATTGCTAATCATGTTTAAATGACATGATTAGTTCATTATTTAACCAAGATTAATATATCTAAAGCATGATTAATATATCCTAAGGGCGCATTTGATCTAGCAGACCCTCTTTTTATTTCCTAAGGTTACTTCTAACCCTATTCTAGTACATGTAATACAATTGACCAAGTTTAAATGCTTCAGTCACTTTTTCTCTATTCTATCCTATCTACTAATTTCAACCAAGATTAGACAGTTTGGCTGAATTATTTCCTAATCTAAAAAGATAAATGTAAATATGTTTGATCATGATTATACTATATGATTCAAACATGAATAATTTCTAGTGGCATTTGAGCTTGCTCACTTGTACACTTGTTTTTTTTTCGTGGGGTTCTTTTCATTATTTTTTTCAAAAAAATATTTTTCATTCTTTTATTCTATTTTTTTTATACCCTCTTTTATAAATATCTAACCAATCAAAACCATTTATGTTATGACATCAACCCCAACTGGGGACTGCTTCCTCCTGCAGGATGTAGAGAACTTGCAGATCCATGTGGCTTCTCCTTGGGCTAATCAGGTCTCTGTTGAAAACAATCACACATTGCTTAAAATAAAATCAATATGGTGATGTACCAATGATGAATGAATGAAGGAACCTCAATATTTTATATAATGCTTCAAATATTTCCCATTGACAGACAATGTGGAATATTGTCCTTCCAAGTTTTGCAAGATAAAAGTATTGTTGCATTTAATGTCTGCAATGCTAAAAGTTCCAAACCAAAGATTATCAAACTTTCCATGATTTCCTTTATCTTCCCTTCTAGCATCCCATCTTAATACTAAATCTCCGTCTTTAAAATCTCTTTCTCTAGCCTTTCTGTCAAACAAACTTTTCATTTTGTTTTGATATTTCCAAGGCTTATAATGAACTTCATCTCTATTTTCATTAATTTCTATACTTTGGTTGATTATCCTAGAAAAATCATCAGGTTCTTCATTTGCCTCTTGTAAAAATCTCATGATAGGAAAAGCTAGATGTGTAGGAAATATGGCTTCTTTACCATAAACAAGATGAAATGTAGATTTACCTATTGACCTCTTTGGAAATATTTTGTTTGCCCAAACTGCATATATGAGATGGATGTCCCAACTCCTTTTGTGGTATTCTAGCTTTTTCTTAATGACTTTAACTAGGCTCTTGTTTGAAGACTCTGCCAGTCCATTTCCCTATGGATAGTAGGGGGTAGAATGATGCAACAAAATTTGGTATTTCTGACAAAATTCAATCATTTTAACACTATTGAATGTTGTTGCATTATCTATAACTATCTGTTGGGGGCATCCAAACCTAGATAGTATATTTTCTTCAATAAATTTAATAACTATAGTGTCAGTTGCATTCCTAACTAGAATTTCCTCTACCCATTTAGTAAAGTAATATGTGGCCATTAATATCAATTTATGTTCATTGCTTGATGCTAGATGAATATCTCTAATGAAATCCAATCCCCACAATAGGAAAGGTGCTTGAACTAGTACTGGAACTACAAGAAGTGTTGCTAATCTTTTCTTTCTAGCAAACATTTGAAATTGAGTACAACTTCTAACCTTTTCCCCTACTTGTGAAAACAATGTCGGCCAATAAAATCCTTCTCTCAAAATTTTATATGTCGTAGCTCTTCAAGCATAGTGTCCTCCACAAATACCTACATGAAATTGATCAATAATTCCTTATGTCTCACTTTTTGTCAAGAAAAGAAAAAGGATATTGAGTGGATCTTTCCTCTACAGATTTGCATTGATGATACAATATTTTATGGCCTTCAACTTTAGTGTCTTTCATTGATTCTTTGCAAATTCAGATGGACACCCAAAATCTCTAAGAAAATGTACAATATCAATGTACCATTGCAGTAAGAATAATTTCTCATCAATATGAATAGGAGTTAATTGAATTGAAGATGAAGACTCTTGTGGATTCTTCTCTGTTGAAGTTTGAGAAGGTTCTTGTGGGTTCTTCTCTGCTGAAGTTTGAAAAGGTTCTTGTGGATTCTTCTCTGCTGAAATTTATAAAACATAATTTATCCCCAAACCTTTACAATTTGACTCAGCTAAGAGTTTATCCAAACCCTGACCTTTCACCAACTTTGTAGCTTTGATAATGAGATCAAATTCTAATATATTAGTAATCCATATTCCTCTTCTTCCATCGGTATCAGGTTGAGTTAATATTGTTTTAACATCACTATTGGGAACATAGGTGATAATGGAAGAATGAAGGACATAGACTCTAAAAGATTTTAAGGCTTGACCTAAGGAATAGGCCTGTTTTTTAATAATATCATATTTGAGTTCAGCATCTCTCACGACTTTACTGAAAAATGAAATAGGTTGGTCATCTACATTCTCATTCTTTTGTAAAAAAATGGCAACTAACGTGGTTTCAGAGGAAAAGGAAAAAATGCTAAATGGTTCAAAATAGTTTGGACTGGCCAATATTGGGACTTCAGAAATAGCCTTTTTAATCTCATTAAAAGAAAATATTTCTGGAAATTTCCATTTGACTTCATGATCTTTCCTCAAAATATCAGTGATATCCTTAACTATTTCAACATTATTATGTATAAATCTCCTTAGAAAGCTAATTTTTCCAAGAAAGGCCTGAATTTCGTTTTTATTGCTTGGTAATGAAAGTGCTTGGATTGTTGAAACTCTTCTAGGATTAACGACCACTCCTTCCTTAGAAATAATATGGCCAATCACTTTTCCTTCTTTGATTGCAAACATGGACTTTTGGGATTGAGTGATATCCCAAACTTCCTACACCTATCCAAAAGCTTCCTCAAGTTCTTTAAATGTTTTTTATCAGAATTATAAAAATACAGTCAGATCATCAAGATAAATGATAAAAAAAATATTTGTCTTACCCACAAATGCTAAATCCATATCTCTTTGAAAGGTAGCTCCAATGTTAGTTAATCTGAAAGGCATCCTTGCATACATAAATGTAACCCAAGGGGTTGAGAATGTTGTATTTTATCTATCTTTTGGGCTCACCATGATCTGATTGTATCCAGAAAAACCATCTAACATAGAAATTATATTAGCACCTAAAACTTTTTGAAGCAATTGGTCCATCTTGGGTAATGGATAATTATCTTTCAAGGATTATTTATTTAAGTTCCTGAAATATACACACAATCTGATTTCACCATTTTTCTTTCTTAGTGGAACTAAATTTTCTACCCATTCAGAATACCTCAATGGAACTATGATCTTGGCATCGAGTAGTTTTTTAAGTTCTTTCTCAATGGTAGGAAGAAGTACTGGATTAATTCTCCTTAACTTTGGCTTAAAAGGTTTAACTTCTGGTTTTAAAGGGATTTTATGTTCAATGAGTGTTGTATCATATGTCTTCAACTCATTATAGGACAAAGAAAAAACATCTTTATAAGATTTAAGGATATCTAAATATTTATATTTCACTTCCATTGGTAAATATGCATAGATTTTAATATTTATGATTTCTTCTAAATTTCCAATATCACATTCTTTTGTATCTTCTTCGGGTGAATTTGATAATGGATTTTTAGGAACATCATTGTGGTCAAATAGTTTTTCAAGAGGAACTAAGCCCTTAGGAATTAAATTGTTAGATAAATCAATGGTGTTATGATCTCCAATTGTTGAGTCTAATTGTGAAGCTTGATCTTCCTTATTCAGCTCATTATTATCCAGTTGTTCTTCTTCAATTTGTAAGGCTGAAAACTTATCGATTACTTGCAAAAAGGATTTCTACTATTCATCATCATCAAATATTTGTCAATGTTTAAGTTTACTAGGAATTGAAGGCCTATATTTAACATGAATTTGATATTGTACGAGCATTTGATCAGGAATTTTAAAAGAACTAGCTGAAACAGCTAAAGAGTCTACATGAATATTCTCATTCCTTGGAATAGCAGTGATGTTAAATGCTTGAAAGAAATTATCCACTGAGTCCCATACCTCATTTCTATAAGATCTAAGTCTAGGATGTTTTGTTTGACAAATATTCCTTACTTGTTTAACAATGAGTTATGAGTCACTGAATACACTTAGATTTTGCACTTTAAGACTTTTGGCTAATTCCAATCCTAGAAGCAAGGCTTCATATTCTGCTACATTATTTGTAACATCAAATTCAAGCTTATAGGATTGAGTTATATTCTCTTTGTCTGGTGAAACTAGTACAACACCAGTTCCAACTCCTTCCTTTGAACAAGAACCATCGAAATATAACTTCCAAATATCAGTCTTAATAGCCTTTGGTTTGTCTACAATGTTTTCAATGCTAAGCTGAGTGTTTTGTAAGTTATTTGATGATAATTCAAAACATCCAAAATATTGATCTACTGCATAAATTGGATGATTTATTGCTTGATCTGATTTGCAAACAATATTCATGAATCTTACCTCTCTGTATAACCTAATATGTTCACCCCCATATATAGGAATAGTAGCATAAGACATGTCCATTTGAAGACTTCCTCCTAATTTGGCATAACATGATCTCGATAATAACATGCCAAATTTAGGAGGAATATCAGTAACTATAATGTATAATACCACACTCTTAACAGGGATTTGAGCTAAAGTGACCACTAGATCCTTTATAAGTCCAAGACAAGGTACTTTCTTGGAATAAAAAGTATATAGATTATGATAAGATCGGGTGACCTCTAATTGAAGTTGATCTATAATTACCTTTGGCATCAGATTATGGGAGGCTCCAGAATATAACATGCAGTTGTATAATAAAAAACCATGAACTTTTAAAGTAACATAGAAGGGGGGTACATTTTCATCAATCATATCTGAGCTAGGATGAAAGAATACTAAAGGTTTTTCATCTTGTAAGCTTATTACATCTCCTTAAACATCAATACTTGAAGATTGAATCCATTTGGAAACTTGATTTTTATAACCTGGATTCTTTGAAAGTTGAGACAAAGGAATGGGTATTTTGACTCTTTCTAATTCTCTTTCATTATTGATAGTGGTTAGAACAGTTTTATCAATTGAAGTTATTTCATTTGGTTGATTCAATGGTTGGAGTGTTGTTGTTTGAGATTCCGTAGATTTAGTATGTGGTTCATTCACAATGGGATTTTTGGGAGGTCTACCAGGCCCTAACCTTGGTCTTAAATCATATCTTCTATTCAATTCTACAAATAAAAACTCATAAAAGGCCTGATATTTTGAAACTTGTGAGTTTTCTTGGTCTTTCTTAGAAGATTTATTTATAGGAAGAGAGACAATATCATTTTGAATAGATGAATAATCAAGACTATCAATATCCTTAGTAATCAAAGGGCTAGTGTCTTTAGGTTGTTGATCATCAATCATTAATGGAGGTTGAATTTTTTGATCAACATTTCGTCTTTGTAAGATTTGAGGTTGGAGAGGTCTCCTATATTGAGTTTGAGGTCTAGCAAAAAAAAATTTGAATTTTTCTAGGCTGAGCTTCTATTTTTGAAATCCTATTTGAAAGGTTTCTAAGCAATGAAGTGATTTCATCTATCTTTTGATCTTCATTTTTAGTTTTTGAGGAAGAACCCTCTTCCTTGGCTTTCATTTTCCTTTCATCTTTTTCTACCTTAGCTTTAAGTTTAGTTGATGCTAACCTATTGGCTTCAAATTCTTTGGCATTTCGTTGCATGTCTTCTAAGGTATGAGATGTTCTTTCCCTAATCATAACTGCAAAATCATCTTCAAATGCTTTGGAAAATCTAACTTTGGCTGCTACTACTGGTGGTTTAAAGTCAGGTGGAGTTTAATGGGAAAGTTTATTAAACCTCTTTATGAAATCAGTCACTGGCTCACCAAGGTTTCTTTTCTATTCTTCAAATTCTGTAAGAAAATACACAGGATCCTTTTTAACCCCCCATTGATTCTTAAATATGGTAGTTAATTCATTCCAAGATAGGATAGAATTTGGTCTTAGTTGTCTAAACTAAATTCTAACATTCCCTTCTAGTGATTGAACAAATGATCTCATATACACATTTTCATGTTCAATATTCATGTTATCAACAAAGTTCAAGAAAGCAGTGAAATGGTATTTAGCAGACAAACCAGTTTCTCTATTAAACCTAGGTAGGTATTTTAAATATCCATTAGGAAAATTATTGAGCATATTAGGAAGTTGTAAAGAAACATAACTAGCTTGAAAAATAGGTTGAAAGCATCCATACTTGAAGATGAAGGTGAATCAGTAGAAGATGTGGTAGATGATGATGGAGTTGTAGGTGAAGATGGAAGTGTAAAAGAATGTGGAGGAGAAAATGAGGGTGGAGGATTTCTTGAAGTTTTTAAAGGTGTTAGAATGACTAACTTCTGGACCTCTATTTCAACTTCTTATTTAGTTTCAAACAAAGAATTTGAATATACAGAAAAATTTTCCTCAGGTTGTGCAGAAGTAGATGGAAAAGTATAAATAGTCAGAGATAAAATTAGTAGGTTTTAACTCAGGTAATTGTACATCCAATTCTTTTTCTAACTTAAGTGTTTCTAAAGGTACTTCAGGAATTCGATATGATTCCAATGAATGGACTAAAAGAGCTTACTGTAGATCAAATCCTTTGGATAGTAGTTCTAATACCCTAGGTGATAAGTCAACCAAATTTAAAGGAGATGGAACAAACCAAAAGCGATAAGAGGTTGAAATATCCTCAGGCTGTAGTGGTATAGAAAAAGAGGAAGAAGCTTGAAGTCTTATTCTTAAAGAGGCTTCTCTTACCAGTCTCTCTGGATCAGATAATGGAGAAACAATTCTAGAATCAAAATGAGATCTGGTGTGTCTTGAAGAAGCGAGTTTGGGCTTGTGAAGTCACCAGGTGATGAGCCTTAGTATTGCAACAAGAATGTTGCAACTCCCAAGGCTACTAACTTCAATTATCAACCCAGTGTTCGTACAAACTTAAGAGGTATCAGCACTATATGTACGACATACAATGTATCCTTCCTTTGTTGTCATGATGTAATGGAGTGCATGTACTGAAATCAAATCCTAAACTAATTGTAGAAAATGAAATGCTCGAAATGGAAACCTTAACCTATTGCAAGAAATAAAGTACAAAGGAAGAAACCTATTCTAATTGCAAAAAGATCACAAAATAAATGTAAAATAAACCTAACTTAATCCTATTTATCATGTTAGTGTCGGTATCTTCATCCCTCCATCAGTGATCAAATTTCTCTTTTTGCATGCATATTAGGTGTCCCATCTAATCAGCTGCATTCCATTAGGTCATGGATCAACTGATGGTAGTGGTTCATTATCAATTTCCCTCATGGCATTTACCTGCTGGCATGTTTTCACATGTTTAGGTCATTTACTATCATTTTGTTTCATTTCATTTACCAAAATCAGTTTTAGGGTTTTTAGTCTCACTAGGTCTAGGGTTTGCCACCATGGTCATCCAAAACTCAATAAAAGGTCAGCAGGCACATGAGGAGGTTTTATAAGTTCATAAGATCATAAATTCACTGATGATATGACCCAATAAATGGTTTTTACCTCAAAACTCTGTTTTGAGGTGAAAACAGAGTTTTCTTATTTCTATGTACAAATTTTATGTAATTTAAAGTGTTTTCTATATGTAATAAGTTCCAGCTGCTGCCCTTGGTCACCTTGCCAACTCCAGCCACTACAAGAAACAAAAGCATCAATGCATTAGTTCATCAAGTGATCAAGAAAAGTCAATTCAAATGAAAAACAGAGTTTATGAGCAAAAGTGACTTTGACATTATAAAAGTGGGTTTGAAATAAGGAAAAATTAAAAGGCATCCATATATAAAGTGAAAACATACTAGTCATCTATTTCATTGTGCAAGACATCCATGAAGAGCTAAAATCGCGATTTGGAGGCAAATTGGGCAAAAGGAGGTGAAAACCATGTTTTCCTAGCAAATCTTCCTAGCACTGTGCATCAGAGGTAGTGTGTTATGCATCAGTGGGTTTCTGCCAGTGTAAATTTACAAGGGCACTGCGCATCAGGAGGGCATTGTGCATTAGGCCCAGTGCGTTGTGCATCAGTCCAGAAGTTGCCCAAACATTCCAAATCACTCAATAACCCTCAAAAACACTGCATTTATCTTCTACAAGTAAGTCCTCATTGCATTTGAGCTGAATTTGAACTCTTACATGTTTTCTTCATGAGTTTTGCATTTTTTAAAATCAAACACTAGCTTGTCTTTATCATTTTCCATTTCATTGTACAAATTTCACTCCATAACCAAAACCAACATCATTTTCCCCTTTTCTATCTTACATTTCCCTGAAGCACTTCATTAAATCCATTTTCACTATCCCACTCCCCTAAAACAACTCATTCCCTTCATCAAACCCTAAATACCTCACAAAACCCTAGTTTCCCAAAACCTATCCCTTCATTCCCCAACTCCATTTCCCATTAGTAAAATCTCTTCATACTCATCTCTCTTGTCCTCCCTCATTACCATTTTCCACCATATTATCATCACATCACTTCCCTAAGACAAGCACCAAGCACCATGACAAGAAGCAGTGAATCAAATTATGAAGAAGAAACACTAAGTGATAGCTCAAGAGAAAGAAATGTACAACCTAGGAGACCTCATAAGGGTGGAAAAATTATCAGAGAGGAACCTATTAGCATGACTAAACTCTTTGCTTGCCCCCTTGCTACCACTTGTTTCAGATACTAGTATTGCTTTGAGTTTTGTGAGATGGTTGAGAGGGTTAAATACCATTATGAGTTAGCAAGGCAGTTTGTCATAAACATGGAGAATAATGTGGTAAACCTTGTTGGGATCAACTTCACTCTTTCAACAGCTATTATTGCAGAAGCCACTAGAATGCCAGCTGTAGGGGAAAAGTGGAACAAAAGGCAGAATATCAGCAAGCAGCAGTATGAACCATATATTAATGCCAAATATCATGGTAAATTGAGCAGGGTGTTTCATTTCAAGTTCTTGGAGGACCAGTATGTTCCACTTATGAAACTCATCATCAAATACTTCACATGTGAGGGTAGGTTCTCCAGACTCTATGCTTACCATATCAGATTATTTATGCACTTCACCAGGGTCAGAATGATGAGTATTCCACACTTCATATGCAAAAACATAGAGAGGATGATTATGATTGCAAAAAGAAAACCATACCCGCAGCAGCTCAATAGTATTTATCACTTTGTTGTCATCAAAATTATTGGTGTGCATCAGCTCACTCAGTTGGGAGTGTCATGGGAAACTTTCATTGCCCATGAAAGCTTCAAGGGGCCTCAAATTTTTGTAGATCCTCAAGAGGAAGGTGAACCTTCCGGGCAACAAAAAGAGCCTAAAAGAAAAACTAGAGAGGCTCACATTCCTATCTTTATAACTTATGAGAAAGGCACCAGGAGGCTTTTTGCAGCTACCAAATGAGTATTATCTCCACCACGGGTGGAAAGGGTTTCGTTCTCTTCACCGGATCACGGGAAAATTTTATCTTCACATGGGGTGAAAGGGGCTTTGCCTTCTTTTTCAGTTGAACAAGTACAGGACAAAGACAAGGGAAAGCAAAAAATGCATGATGAAGGGCAAGACAGGGATTTTGTTTTGGTTGAGGAAGATGACACTGATTTGGGCTCTCAAAGCTCAAGACTCAAGGATGTGATCATCAAAGAGAAAGAGGCTGAAATTAAAGCCTTATCACTTGAACTTGAGAGGGCCAAATGGATCATTAACTTTCTTGAGTAAGAGAACAAGTAACTGGAGGACAAACAAGCAATTATGGAGCTGCAAACGATTAGGGAAAACTGGCAAGTGGCAAAAAGAAGAAAAATCAAGATGACATCAATTGAGCAAGAATTTGAGGTTGACCGAGAATCTTGGTTGGAAAGAGTGAATATTCACCTTGAGAAGATGATTGATAAGGCTAACAACGAGAATAAATTGTTGTGCCACATGGCTTATCATTGCTTAGCTCGAAATAAAATTTGCAAGATAAGGATAAATAACCTAAAAGCTAAGTTAAAGAGAGCCTTAAAAGCGAAAAAGGAGAAAGATAAACTTAAAATTTTGGCTGAAGCTTCCTTGTCTCAGCAAAGCAATTAGTAATCTTGCCTCTTTCCAAATTTGAAGCAATTTTGAGAAAATTTTGTCATTTCACAATTTTTAAATGCAAAACATAGGAATTTTCAGCTGATGCGCAGCACCGCTTTGATTTGGCTAGTAATTTTGCAAAATGGCTTGCATTTTTGGATTCCTCATGGAAAAATAATGAAACCCAAAAAGTTTCATGAAATTTGGAGGAGATCTGGGTCACCTAAAGGGCAAAAAACACCTAAACAATGCCCTCTCTACCACTTTTTGGACCCACAGGAACCAGTCTTGGGAGAAATGATTTCTGAAGGGGAAAATGGACTCCAAATCCAAAAATTATAGCTGTCTTAGAAAATATATAGGCAGATCTTTCCAACAAGCTATCTTAGGCATGATTTGGTGAAGTGGAAGGCCTTCAAATTCAGCCTTAAAGTGGCGCTGCGCATCAGGCACAATTTTGCCAATTTTGCCTAAAAACCTAGAATTTCGCCTAGTTTGTTGTCAGTTTGACTTTTTCTTCTCTCTTTGGTAAATTGATGATGTAATATTATGTAACTTGATGTACTATGATGTAAATATGATGAAAAATGACTTGAGGATGTAGATACATCAGTTAGAGTTGGTTTAAGGATGAATGAATCAGTTTCCATAGTTTTGAGAGGCAAGTTGTTCCACTACCTATTTTTCAGTTCCTAGTTTAGATCTTATTGAAACAACTCATTGACTCATGGGCTCGACCCCTGATGGCTAGAATAGGCGGTTTGATGCCTACATCTTGTAATTTCTTAGTCATTTGTCAAGGTTGGACTCTTGTGGATGCATTAAGCTACTTTGTACATTACTTCTGTAGTTTGGCAAGGAAATGAAACAGGGTTTTGCAGCATTTTGTGGGATTCTTGTGGTAATATGAATTTGCATTGTTTTCTCCTCTGTTATTTAGTTTATCTTATGTGTATATGTGCCACCATCTATCTTTTTCTGCATAACTAAATGAATCAATATTAAAGGGTGGAATCCATTGATGTTCAGTGCTCTGCCTTGGGGTTTTATTTAGTTTGAAATGTTTTTTGTTGTTTGAAGAGGACTCATGAAACTTGCATGACCTCTCCAGATCCTCACCAGTCTTTAGACTCACCATCAAATTCATTTCAAGGTGCTAAAACACTTGCCTACCTCGTGCCATAGAAACGTCTGCAAATCTGAGTTCATTTCCCGGACTCAAAGTTGCCTTCCTCATTTGATCCAGCAACCAACCATTAAAATCAATCAAATCCTCTAAGAAAATATACCTAGCCTAAAATCAGCATTAACTTTCAGTCATTTCAACCCTTATTTTCCATATTTTTTTGAGATTGACAAGGAGAGAGCCCTCTCCCGACCTGGTAGGGCTAGCTACCACGTTAAGTGTGGTTTGATGTTACCCTAGACCTGCCTTTCTTCATCCTGAGGTAGATCTAGGCTACTAACATATCACATGTGATGATTTAAACTAACTAAGCATGAAATCTGATCTAGATAGTACTAACTATTGTGCGCATGTGCAAATATAAAGAAACTCTTTTTCTTTTATCTTTTTACTTTATAAATGCAAATGCTAATCTTTCCTTGTTCTTTGGAAGGGGAGACAGGTGTGGAGGAAGAGGGGTACAATGGTTTTGATGACTTAGAGGTCTATTAGAGGCCTAATCCCAGATTCAACGATAATTTTTCTCAATTCGGGCTCAAAACAGGCTACTACAGGATTTCCTACAGGATGTACTAGTTCTCCTACAACATCCCTTGTTTTACTATAGGATGTTACATATTTACTATATGACATTATAATTCATCAAATGGCCAAGAAAATAAAATCTAAATTGTATGGGACAAATTTTTTTATTGACTAGGATGTCTTAGGTCCCCATTCCAAGTGGAATAACTCAAAAATACCTCTGTTAACCCATGCTAAAAAATAGCAGAAAATTATTAGTCGAAAATCTAGAAATTTGAGAACTAGTGAGTTAGTAAATCTACAAAATGATTAACCTAATCAAGTGAAAATGGAATGGGGTAATTTGTTTTATGAACTATAATTTTTTTTCGATCTAATGCATGTGGAACCAACTCAATTGAATCTCGTTAGCATGCTCAAAAAAATAGCAAAAATGTACTCTTCTTTGCCACAAAGGAGTTCCAGAAATCTAGATTTGGGAATAAGAAAGCTAATCCAAGTAGCTTAATGATTAGTATAAACTTCCAAATCTTTTCCAAGGATGAAATGATGCTTGTGATCCTGAAAAAGAACTTACATCAACCATTTAACCCAATCCTACAATAAGAAATCATTAATACTAAATGCAGAAACAGAAATAAATAAAAACAAGAGATGCATGTGAATAAGAAGTGAAAAGAAGAAACCAAAATGATAAAAAAGGGCTCTAGGGCTCTTGGAATGGCCAAGCCCAAGGAAATTCGGAGACATATGGAGGAGAACAAGATCTGGAAGCTTAACATGACACCAATCTTCATTATTTCCATCAATATAATTACATCCCTGCAAGAAAATACAATGGAGCTATAGAAATATGTGTTATCTCCACAAGAAGACTAATGAAAATGTCCCCCTGGAGGAAAATTAGACTTTTTACTTATACAAAATGCTTAGGAATCATTCCCCATGAATGGAGGAAGCTTTCCCCACCAAAATCCCTTGATTAGTGGATCTGGTTCCCAATACTATGAATCTACATTAAATGGTAGGGAACACATTCCTAGATTTTATCAATCATTGGAGTTCCATAATTTGTGCCATAATTCCATAATATCTTGTTGATTTATTATTTAATAGTGATCCTCTTGTAGCAAGGAGAAATTCTCTAAATTATCTCCTCCTCCAAATCTTCATAATTTGCCCATCATTCTCATAATATTCCACAAAAATAAATAATATTAGGCACAAATATGCAATTATTCATAAACCTTCCTAATGAATATATTAAAGTTAAAAATACATTATTTAATGCAAAAAGAGAGGTTTAATGTGCTAAAGGATGGTCATAGGCCTTAATTTATGTTTAATTTAGAGGCATGGGTCGTAATTTATGTCTAATTTAGAGGCCCATCATACCCCCTGCTGAAAGTGTTGCTCATCCTCTGAGAAAATTAGTGGCCTCATTGTGCCTCATTCATGGCCCTGGTGGCCTCTCTCTTGTGCATTAAGAATCTTGGCTGTATGTTTTGTAAGGACAAGCCCAAAAACATATTTGTGCAAAGAAAAATCCTTGTTTGTTGAGTTCTTGAATATTTTTCAGTTTGACAAGCTCTTCCACATCCTTATCAACCTTCTGCTACCTTGTTCCATCATTTGGAAATCTCTAAAACCTTCGAAATGTCTTTAGATGAGAACTAGGACATCCTATAGTAATTCCTGTCAAAACTACATGAAACCTATAGGAAAACCTGTTAAAACTATAAGAAACCCTTTTTTATCATAAATGATAGTCTGAGCCTAGGACAGGCCCTCAACTTAACTCCCATGCCTTTCTCTCATTTCTACAACATCTTTTAGGCCTTGGACAAAAGCTAGAAAGAGATTAGAGACCTCTTGGAAAGTCTCTTTTCATCACTGCAGTTTGAGTTCTGTTTTGATGGTGGATGCCTCATTTCCTTTTATTTCCATCTTCTTCTCTCTTGTGGCCTAGATAGTTTCCTAATGGCCTCAGAGTTCTATGTTTTGATTAGCTCTCTCTTAGGCACTATCATATTGGGTTTTAGCACATTTTTTTCTTTCTTCCTTCTTGTAGCAGTATTTTGCCTTCCTGTAGTAGTCATTCCTTCTTCCTTCAGAGTCTTCTAACTATATGGGAGTGATGAGAAATGATGTAGGTTTGTGAAAATGGAGAGGATGCTCTGTTTGCTTTTTTAAGAAATTTTCAGGGTGAGATAGGGTTTGTTCTTGAAATTATGAAATGGGATGGATGAATGATGGATAGATAGTGAATATGAAGTGGATGGAGGGCTTGGAGTGTTGTGGTGACTTGGCCTTTGCAAAAAAATCTTCTTTTAACTATTGTCCTCATTCCTTGAAATCATCACCCTTCATAATTTGAATTTTCAACATTGCATGAGTGAAGGAGTGAGAAGCAATTAATTAGTTGAAGGCAGTTGAGACTGATGACCCATCCTTAGCTTATAAAACCTCATCTCTCATGCATTAACAACAAATTTCTAGCTATAATATGCTCAAGAGAAGAGGTCAAGAATATTTCATACCTATACCTACCTGATTGTTGTTGGAGAGACATGCATGTTGCTGCTGAGTTGATGTTGTTGTGCTTCTCATGACTCAGGTACATCTTCTTCACTGCCTTTCTCTTTTTTGTTAATCTTATTTTGTTGATGGGTTGTCTTCTTGTTGATGTGTGGGTGATGGCTTCTTCTGTTGCTGCTGAGCTTTGGAGGAGTTTCATTGTGCCTGTAGTTATGCTTCTCCTCTTTCAATCATGGTGTTGAAGGTTAGTCTTGGAGCCTACTGTTACTTCCAAATAGGCTGCTATAGTTTCCCTTTTTTTAATGTTTGTGTCCTTTCTCTCTTGGAGGGTAAATAGGTATTGGAATGAGTGGAATGTGTGGCCATAGAGTGACATGGTCATGATGTGTGTTGGCTGAGATGTGGTGAATTCAATGTCATTTTTTCTTATCCCAAAATAATCCTGCATCATATTTTTTTCATCGTACTGCCTTTCCTGTAGATTTTCAGAACATCTTGTAGTACTACAGGAAACTCCTGTAGTAATTGAGGACAATCTCTTGTAGCATATTTGTTTTTTCCATATATCCCAAACAGTAGAAAGCATTGACCTAAAACTTTGCTGGCTTTGTTAGGGCTTGACCCAGGTTCAGAGGTGATTTAGCTAAACAAATCCCAAAACTACCGGCCCTTTCGGCACAGGTAGTATGGGAGGGTGCTAGAACAAGTTTTCTGCACCTAGGAATGTCTTGATGAGGTCTAGGAAGTTCGCGAACCCAACCTGCGTGCTTGCACTGCTCTACGTATCCGTCTGACCTTCACAACTTATGCAACTACTTCTGCAAAGCTCTGAAAAGAGCCCGAAGAGGTGCTATCTAGATCCTTTATCCTTACTATGCTATTATCATAGATCTTGACTTAATTGTGTGTACCCAATATTCTTATTAACCATTCAACATTCATAACAAGTGCGCAGAATCATAAAATTGTAAGGAGATGCATAAATACAATAGAAGCATAAACACAGATCTATGAGCAGATGCACAATATTTCAGAATCAACTTATCTTTTATTAATCCTTTGCTCAAGTACAATCCCAACTCCGCCTTGCGCACTCAGCTGTAGGGGTCTGCGCACACAGCTGTGGCCTCTACAGGCCTCTACGCACACAGCTGTAGAGCCTCTTCCTACTACTACAACCCAAGAATTGGACTTACATACTCATAGCTTAATTCCTCATCCAAAAAAACATCATATGACTTAAGACTACTTTTACACTTAGAGCCTTGCTCTATTTATACACTCCCATGGTATGCAGACCATGGGTAGGCCAACATACCATACATTAAATTACATTATTTTAAGGCGGACAACACTAGACTTTTGCGCTTCGCGCCCGCATTTCGCAGGGTCTTTACATTTCACTTAACCAAAATTCAAGCTTCAATCCCCAAAAACCCACCATGGGGGATCTACTGCCCAATAGGCCCCTGACACAATCATCGTAATTCATCCTTGAGTCACTCTTCTGGTGTGGCGAGCTTTACGGTAAGTCCATCCAAGTGTGCCTGTGTTGCGCGAAGGTCCACAACAGACCATGTTGTCGTCATCTGGATCTGCTCCATTTCTGCTTCTGAACCATCTGTGTCTGACTTGATTCTATACTTTGATGTCAACTTCTAGTACCTGTGTTTATAGTCCCGCACCTCCATCTGGGGAACCGCACGTAGTCTGGAAACTGGGAAAGAATACATTGTGCACCAGGAGAGAAATGAGATTGACAATGCAAATTGGCAAGTATGAAATGGATCAAGTAATCTTAGACCTGGGGTCCGACGCGAATGTGTTACCTAAGCAAACATGGGAACGTATGGGTAGGCCCGCATTACAGTGTTCTCCTATTCAATTACGAATGGCGAACCATTAGAAGATTTTTCCCATGGGGAGGTTGCAAGGGGTAATAGTTGATATCGAAGGCGCGAGCACGTAGATAGACTTTGAAGTAATAGATATTGTTGATGATAGCAATCCTTATCCTGCGTTGCTAGGAATAGGCTGGGCCACAGATATGAATGGAGTCATTAACTTGAAGAAACGGAAGATGATATTCGAGAAAAATTCCCTATGCGTAGTATTTCCATTAGATCCAGCCGAAGGAGCACGCTACACTTAAACTGTGTGTGATGATGGAAGCAACGATGAGTTGGATTGTATCTAAAAGATAACTGTGCGAGATCAGGATTGGGTGAATCCAAGTGTAGATGGAAGGATCTCGTGGGAGCATGCAAGTTCTGACACCTCGGATTCAGATGAAGAAGACAAACGCTGGCACAATTGATTGAACGAAGTGACAACACTAAATTTCAACATGATGATTAGATCACTGCATTCTGTAACAACCCAGGCCCGAGATCTGCCAACATATGATGGATTGATAGTGGTGGATGAATTCCTGGACAAGTTTGAAAGCGCAATACCGGAAAAACAACGGTTCAATGCGTTGCAGTGGGCGTTGTGCACGACACCTGCGCGTTGGTGGGGAACACATCAAGGAAATTTCAAAAACTGGCATGGATGTAGAAGGACGATGCGCCTACGATTTTGGAAACCGCAACTACAGATAGAAGATAAATATGATGGACGAGACGACCCATGCATGCACCTCGTGAAATGGACCAAGGCCTATGGAGAAGAACCTCAGCCTGATTGGGTACACTTATTCTACCAATTTTTTGGGGTCTGCCCCAGGTTCAGAGGTGATTTAATCAAACAAATCTCGAAACTACCTGCCCTTTTGGCAACAACCCACAGTGTGCGGACTGAGGTCTCACTCGAGGTAGTGTGGGAGGGTGCTGGAACCAAGTTTCTACACCCTAGGGATGTCTTGATGAGGTCTAGGAAGTTCGCGAACCTAACCTGTGTGCTTGCACTGCTCCACGTAGCCATCTGACCTTCGCAACTTGCGCGACTACTTCCATGCAGCTCTTTAAAGAGCGTGAAGAGGTCCTTACTATGCTATTATTATAGATCTTGACTTAATTGTGTGTACCCAATATTCTTATTAACCATTCAACATTCGTAACAAGTGCGCACAATCATAAAATTGTAAAGAGATGCATAAACACACAATATTTCATAATCAACTTATCTTTTATTAATACTCTCTTCAATTACAATCCCAACTCCGCCCTGTGCACTCAGATATAGGGGTTCGTGCACATAGTTGTGGACTCTACTAGGCCTCTGTGCACACAGCTGTAAAGCCTCTTCCTACTACTACAACCCAAGAATCGGACTTACAGGCTCAGAGCTTAATTCCTCATCCAAAAAAACATCATATGACTTAAGACTTCCTTTACACTTAGAGCCTCAGTCCATTTATTCAATCCCATGGTCCGTGGACCATGGGTAGGCCGACATACCATACATTAAATTACATTATTTTAGGGTGGACAAACCTAGACTTTTGCGCTACGTGCCCACATTTTGCAGGCTCTTTACATTGCACTTGACCAAAATTTGGGCTTCAAGCCCCAAAAATACACTATGGGGGGATCCGCTGCCCAACAAACTTTATGATCATGTTTCCATCATCAATGTGCACCTCCCCATAAAAACAAATTGGTCAATGGATTCACGGATCTCGAGAAAAATAGAAAATGGCTGAAGGTGATGGAGGCCGATTTCTTGGAAACAGTGCACTGGAATTTGCTAAAATTTCTTGGGCATATTACCATCATCCACTTGCATCTTCCCGTGAAACATATTTTTAAGTTGATGCATGGTTTTCAAGCTATGGTAAAAATAAATTTATGTTCTATGTGTTTTTGTTTCCTGTAGTAAAACAGAGCCTTCATGTAGTTTCTTAGGACAGTAAGCAAACTGAATGGGAAAATCTTGGGAATGATGGGTGGATGGTGGAAATAGTTGAGGGTGATGGATTGGCATAGCCTTGGCCTTTTTGGATCATTTGAGCAGAGGAGGAGAAAATCAAAATTTGACTTCTTTTGACTAGGTTTGACCTATTTTTTCTTTCTTTGGTAGAAACTTGGTTTTGTTCCTTATAGTTGTTGGAGAGAACCTACATTCATAAAAGAGATACATGGAGAAAGGATTTTTTTTATTTTTTTCTCATTTTTTTCTTCTAGGCCTACTAGCTGCCTCAAGGAGGTTTTCAACTAGCAGGTATGCCTAGGTGCCTCAAATGAGGTTTTCACCTAGGATCTTTTCTTTCTTCTCTTTTTTCTTTTTCCAACCCATTGACAACCTCATGGAGGTTTTCAATCAATGATTTAAACTAACTAAAAATTAAATCTAATCTAGAGAGTACTAACTATTGTGTGCATGTGAAAATATAAAAAAGCTCTTTCTTTTATCTTTTTTCTTTATAAATGCAAATGCTAATCTTACCTTGTTCTTTGGCAGCAGAGATAGGTGTGGAGGAAGAGGGGTACAATATTTTTGATGGCTTGGAGATCTATTAGAGACCTAGTCCCAACTTCAATGATCACTTTTCTCAATTCGGGCTCAAAACAGGCTGCTACAGGATTTCCTATAGGATGTACTAATTCTCCTATAGCATCCCATGTTTTACTACAGGATGTTACAGATTTACTATACGAAATTATAATTCATCCAATGTCAAGGAATATAAAATCCAAATTGGATGGGACAATTTTTTTTTATTGAATAGGATGTCTTAGGTCCCCATTCCAAGTGGAATCACTCAAAAATACCTCTGTTATCCCATTCTAAAAAATAGTCGAAAATTATTAGTCGAAAATCTAGAAATTCGAGAACAAGTGAGCTAGTAAATCTATAAAATGCCTAACCTAATCAAGTGAAAATGAAATGTGGTAGTTTTTGTTTTGAACTATAATGTTTTTATGATCTAATGCAAGTGGAACCAACTCGATTGAATCTTGTTAGCATGCTCTAAAAAATAGCAGAAATTTATTGTTCTTTGCCACAAAGGAGTTCCATAAATCTAGATTTGGGAATAAGAAAGCTAATCCAAGTAGCTCAATTATTACTATGACCTTCCAAATATTTTTCAAGGATGAAATGATGCTTTTGATCCTGCAAAAGAACTTACATCGACCATTTAACCCAATCCTACAATAAGAAATCATTAATACTAAATGCAGAAATAGAAAGAAATAAAAACAAGAGATGCATGTGATTAAGAAGTGAAAAGAAGGAAAGAAAATGATACAAGAGGGATTTAAGGATCCTAGGATGGTCAAGCCCAAGGAAACTCAGAGACCTATGGATGAGAATGAGATTTAGAAGCTGAACATGACACCAATCTTCATTATTTCCGTCAATACAATTACATCCCTGCAAGAAAATACAATGGAGCTACAAAAATACAAGTTATCTCCACAAGAATACTAATGAAAATGTCCCCCCTGGAGGAAACTTCGACTTGGTACTTATAAAAAATGATTATGAATCATTCCCCATGGATATAAAAGTATTTCCTCACCAAAATCTCTTGATTAGTGGATCTGGTTCCCAATACTAGGAATCTGCATTAAATGGCAGAAAACACATTCCTAGATTTTATCAATCGTTGGAGTTCCACATTCTATGCCATAATTCCATAATATCTTGTTGATTTATTATTTAATAGTGATCCTCCTACAGTATGGAGCAATTACCTAAATTATCTACTCCTCCAAATCTTCATAATTTGTCCAATATTCTCATAATATTCCACAAAAATAGATAATATTAGGCACAAATATGAAATTATTCATAGACCTTCCTAATGAATATATTAAAGTTAAAATTACATTATCTAATGCAAAAAGAGAGGTTTAATGTGTTGAATGATGGTCATAGGCCTTAATTTATGTTGAATTTAAAGGCATGGGTCTTAACTTAAATCTAATTTAGAGGCCCATCATACCCCTGTGCTAAAAGTGTTTCTCATCCTCTAAGCAACTTAGTGACCTAATTGTGCCTAATTCATGGCCCTGGTGACCTCTCTCTTGTGCATTAAGAATCTTGGCTGTAAGTTCTGCAAGGACAAGCCCAAAAACATATTTTTGCAAAGAAAAATTTGTGTTTCTTAATACCATTAGTTTGCCTTCTTCCCCTTATTCAAGATGGTTCTTGAATACTTTTCATTTTGGCAAGCTATTCCACATCCTTATCAACCTCATGCTACTTTGTTCCACCATTTGGAAACCCTCTGAAACCTTCAAAATGTCTTTAGATGAGAACTAGGACATCCTATAGTAATTCTTGTCAAAACTACAGGAAACCCTGTTAACTACAAGAAACTATTTTTTAGCATAAATGATAGTCTGAGCCTAGGACATGCCCTCAACTTGACTCCCATGCCTTTCTCTCATTTCTACAACATCTTTTAGGCCTTCGACAAAAGCTAGAAAGAGATTAGACACCTCTTGGAAAGTCTCTTTTCATCACTGCAGTTTGACTTCTGTTTTGATGGTGGATGCCTCATTTCCTTTTGTTGCCTTGTTCTTCTCTCTTGTGGCCTAGATGGTTTCCTAATAGCCTTGGAGTTCTCTGTTTTGATTAGATCTCTCTTAGGCACTTTTTTGGTTTTAGGACAATTTTTCCTTTCTTCCTTCTCGTAGCAGTATTCTGCCTTCCTTTAGTAGCCATTCCTTCTTCCTTCAGAGTCTTCTAATTGTATGGGAGTGATGAGAAATGATGTAGGTTTGTGAAAATGGAGAGGATGCTTTGTTTGCTTTTTCAACAAATTTTCAAGGTGAGATAGGGTTTGTTCTTGAAATTATGAAATGGGATGGATGAATGATGGATAGATAGTGAATATGAAGTGGATGGAGGGCTTGGAGTGTTGTGGTGACTTGGCATTTGCAAAAATTTCTTCTTTTAATTGCTGTCCTCATTCCTTGAAATCATCACGCATCATAATTTGACTTTTCAACATTGCATGAGTGAAGGAGTGAGCTGCAATTAACTAGTTGAAGGCAGTTGTGACTGTTGACCCATCCTTAGCTTAGAAAACCTCATCTCTCATGCATTAACAACAAATTTCTAACTATAATATGCTCAAGATAAGAGGTCAAGAATATTGCATGCCTGCACCTACTTGATGGTTATTGGAGAGACATGCATGTTGTTGATGATTTGATGTTTTTGTGCTTCTCATGACTTAGGTACACCTTCTTGATTGCCTTTCTCTTTTTTACTGATCTTATTTTGCTTATGGGTTTTCTTCTTGTTGATGTGCAGGTAATGGCTTCCTCTATTGTTACTAAGCTCTGGAGGAGTTTCATTATGCTTGTAGCTGTACTTCTCCTCTTTCAATCATGGTGTTGAAGGTTAGGCTTGGAGCCTACTCATACTTCCAAATAGGCTGTTATAGTTTCCCTTCTGTTTTTAATGTTTGTGGCATTTCTCTGTTGGAAGGTAAATAGGTATTAGAATGAGTGAAGGTGTGGCCATAGAGTGACATGGTCATGATGGGTATTTGTTGAGATGTGGTGAATTCAATGTCCTTTTTTCCTATCACAAAATAGGCATGCATCATAATTTTTCCATTGTACTACCTTCATGTAGATGTTCAAAAGTTCATGTAGTATTATAAGAAACCCCTGTAGTAATTCAGCCAACCTCTTGTAGCAGACTTTTTTTGTCCATATATCCCAAATGGTAGAATGGATTGACCTGAATATTTATGAGCATGTTTCAATCATCATTATGCACCTCCCCATAAAAATAATTGGTTAATGGATGCATGGATCTCAAGAAAAACAAAAAATCGCTGAAGGTGATGGAGGTCGAATTCTTGGAAACTATGCATTGGAATTTGTTGAAATTTCTTGGGCATGTTACCATCATCCATATGCATCTCCCCATGAAACAAGTTTTTGAATGGATGCATGGTTTTCAAGCTATGGAAAATATAAATATATGCTCCCTGTAGTTTTGTTTCCTGTTGTAAAATAGAGCCTTCCTGTAGTTTTTTAGGACAGCAAGCAAATTGAATGGGAAAATATTATGAATGATGGGTGGATGGTGGAAATAGATGAGGGTGATGGATTAGCATAACCTTGGACTTGTTGGAGCATTTGAGAAAATGAGGAGAAAGTCAAAATTTGACTTCTTTTAACTAGGTTTGACCTATTTTTTCTTTCTTTGGTGGAAACTTGTTTTTGTTCCTTGTAGATGTTGGAGAGCACCTACATTCATCAAAGAGATACATGGAATTTGATGATATCAAGCGCAATCGAAGAAGAGAGTGTTGCTGCAACTTAGTGACTGACTTGAACCAAACCTCAATAAAACTTTCATGCCCTTGCTTTGATTGCTTATATAGATCATTCTTCACGTTTTCTTCTACCATGACCTTCAAATCTTCCTCTTTTTGTTGATTGTTCTCTTGAATACATGGAGGATTTCATGGTAACCATGAGAGCGCTGTCTCAATCCCTGATTTTGATGTCTTCTCTTTGTCAAGTGCAGCCCATGATTCTTTGGTCTTCTCATTTGAATCTTTTTCTTCTAGATGTGGTCCTTCAATGTTATCAAGATAATCTATTTTTTGCAATACTCTTCCTCTTTTTCACCTAGGATCTTTTATTTTTTCTCTTTTTTCTTTTTTCCAACCCATTGACTACCTCATGGAGGTTTTCAATCAATGAGTCAATCTGAGGCGCCTTCAAGGAGGCTTTCACGTGAGATTTTTATTTTTTTTCTCTTATTTTTAATTTTTTTTCACCTGGATTTGAGTTATCAAATGCTTTGACTTTGATGATATCAAGCGCAATTGAAGAAGAGAGTGTTGCTGCAACTTAGTGACTGACTTGAACCAAACCTCAATAAAACTTTCATGCCCTTGCTTTGATTGCTTATATAGATCATTCTTCATGTTTTCTTCTACCATGACCTTCAAATCTTCCTCTTTTTGCTGATTGTTCTCTTGAATACATGGAGGATTTCATGGTAACCATGAGGGCGTTGTCTCAATCCATAATTTTGATGTCTTCTCTTTGTCAAGTGCAGCCCATGATTCTTTGGTCTTCTCATTTGAATCTTCTTCTTCTGGATGTGGTCCTTCAATGTTATCAAGATAATCTCTTTTTTGCAATACTCTTCCTGAGCTATGGTGAATACCATTGAGCTTAAGAGGAGATGTTTGCAAGTGTTGTACCTTAGAATCGTAAGTGGGCTTAGCTACTTTAATGTTTGGGTTTGGAAATGGTGGTATAGGTAGTCTGATCTCCAAATCTCCCCCGCTGCTTGCCTGCCTCCACAGCTCAATACCTGCTCAAGAATGAATGATAATGGTTTACCAAACTCGTATTTAACCTCTAAATAATCACTCACACTGGGAAAGACGTGAGCAGAGGATATAATACTTGGTATTGGCCAATTCATTGGCATACTCAATCCCTTTGATTGTGCAAATCATCATGCACAACTATAGTCACAACTGATAGCAATCTGATCCTCTAACACCTGTCCCTGCTGAACTAAACATGCACTAACATGCAACTGAGTTAACTGATGTATTCTATAGTTGCATTATGAGTTAATAATTAGTTTAACAACTCATCATTAGTCTATTGGCCAGTTAGACTAAATACAACTAGTTTAACCAAGTCAAACTGAACACAACTTCATTAACTCTACAATCAACTCCACCAAACTCAACTGATTGAGTTCTAACTGAAGTCATGCATGCAACAACTCAACTGACCCACAAAGAAAGCGTACTTCCTTCTGACAACTACATGTGCCACATCTGTAGCTCAAACTGAAGTGCTCCAACAGAATAAGATCAATTTTATAGTCCAAATATTATTATGAGACAATAATATTTGACTTTTCTATTTTTAACAGCCAGTCTAAAAATAGAATTTGATCACTCCTACTGTGATCACTCCTGCTGTGATCACTCCTGCTGTGGTCACTCCTGTTGTGATCATCCCTGCTGTGGTCACTCCTGCTGTGATCATCCCTGCTGGGATCCAAAAATAGAACTTGCGCCATAATTTACCTGTAGACCCACTTAGTGAAGGCGACTCTTTTCACTAAGCTCCATCATCTTGTTACATTCTCAACAAGAATTTCTTGTTGCACACTTTTCAACACTCCCTCTCAAAAAGAAAGGCTTCCTCTCAAACCCGATCTTGTAACTCTGGAATGTTCTCCATGCAACACATTTGGCCGGTCCACTTTCTCTGTCATCAAAGTCTCTGACTGTTATTGCCTCTGTCGACTGAAAACTCTGCATCTCTGTGCTCTTCAGTATATGACTGCTCTAGCCTCTGTCACTTTGACCTCTGACTACATCTATGTTGTTGCTAGTTCTATCTCCCAGGATTGCATCCACACTGCACCTCCCAACTGACCTCCCTGTTGGGCTAGAAACACCCTCTGATGTTGAAGCTCTACCTGCTGCTGACAAGTGCTCCCTCTCTGACATCTGCGCTACTGCAACATCTCCATGTAGCTCGCACCATTTCACACCTCTCTATGCCACCTAGCACTGTGCAAAACACTTGTGCCTCTCGCATTGGTGCAGCCTGCTAGCTATGCGTTGTCCTGGGATTCCCTGCACTGTCGCTCTCTCTACCGCTCCATCCGCATCTGTCTCTACCCAATCAGTCAGTTCCTGCTACTACACATCAGGACTCCCATAGCAAGGTCTCATCCAAGAGGTTGGGTACCTCAAGGATCTTGCCCCTCCTCCTTGGGATGATCAATCCACATCACCCCACCTCCTACCTGGAGGTATGGCTGCATGTGATCCCTCAGCCCACCTGGCTTGAAGTTTCCCCCTACTAGAGGTCTCTGCATGAGTAGATGTCTCTACTCGATCTCCTCTCAGCTTCCCTTGTTGTGGCTACTCCACAACCTCCTGAAGTTGCTGCACCAATCGTGGATCCTCCACAATCGTCTGAGACTTCTTCTGGCTCTGCATGTTGAGAGGTAATATATGCTCCCTCTCAACCACCAAGTCTCCATCAGTTGCCTTGCTTCTCAAGGCTTTGCATGCATCTTGAACCTCAAGAGCATACACGTTCTTGACCCATGAACCAATCTGCTTCACCTGTCTAGTGATGATGTATCTAAGGAAAACCTTTCCCTTACTGAAGACTACATCATACCCTCTATCTTCCAGCATCACGATCGACACCAAGTTTCTCTTCAGTCCTGGTACATACTTGACATCGGTCAAGGTAAGGCGAGCTCCATGCTCCCTCTAAAAAATAATCGTGCCTACACCTGAGACACTATACTTCTCATCATTACCCATCCCTATGAGTATCTGGAGATCTTTCTCCTCCAAAGTACTGAACAAACTTTTGTCACCGGTCATGTGGAAAGAAGCTCCATTGTCAAGAAACCAACCACTTCCCATCATGGATGAAACCATGCATGCGAAGAGTGTGAAATCCAACTCAAACTGTGAAGCAAGTGCCTCACCTTTAGATCCTTCCTCGGATCCCTTCTTGGACTTCTTCTTTGGGTAATTAGTAGCATAATGGCCCAACTCATGACAATGAAAGCATATCACCTTTGACTTGTCAACCTTCTTCCCATCATTGGAAGAACTAGATTTTGAAAGAGAAACCTTCCCCTTCCCCTTCTTCGCCTTACTCGCTAAGGCACAGTTCTCCTCATCATGCATAGATGAAGAACTGTCTCTGGTGCTCCGTCTAATCTCCTCCTGCATCAAATCTGACCATATTCGTTCACAATTTGGCAGTTTCTCCCTTCCATTCACCGAGTCCTGGTAGCTATGCCAACTCTTAGGAAGGTCAAGGAGTGCTAGACTCACCATCCTCATCCGACAGTCACCCCCACACTTCCCAGCTCATCCCGGCATTGGGTGAACTTCGTGAGATACTGGGGCATACTGTCTCCATTCTAACACTGAATTTTTCTGAGTTTTATCTCTTGCTTTGGAATTAAATTCGAATTCCACCAGCTCAAAACTCAACCGCTTCTGATCTAGAATTCGTGAGAAAAAAGTATTTCTTGTACAGAGATCGACTATATGGGAATTCACCGAATATCTCACCTTCCAAAGGAAGGATGAATCCAGAGGCTACCTGGCCCGATTACAGACTCTGCCTGAAGAAATAAAATGTAAACACTTTCTGAATAATAGATCTGATGATCAATCCCGCTTTGATATCCTGTAGAACTTTTTCTACAAATCAACCAGCTCTGATACCATGTAGAAATTTTGAATAATATGACACATATTCATAGATATTATCCTGATTATACACTTATAAGTGGAACATGCATAATACATAACCTCCTCTACGTTGATCATCAATTTACAGAAGCAGAAACATTCACAGGCGTACATAGAAGCATCAATCACACATGTCAACACAGTATTTTCCCGGGGAAAGCATCTCACTAAAAACCCAAACTATCTGTATATTATAGTGATTGAGTCATGTAACAATACATAGTACAATACTCCTCACAAGTACTCAGTACTATCTCCACACTCTACACACAATACAACTCAGATCTGATCTCCGAATCTCCCCCTCTGCTTGCCTGCCTCCACAGCTCAATACCTGCTCAAGAATGAATGAGAATGGTTTACCAAACTCGTATTTAACCTCCAAAGAATCACTCACACTGGGAAATACGTGAGCAGAGGCTATAATACTTGGTATTGGCCAATTCATTGGCATACTCAATCCCTTTGATTGTGCAAATCATCATGCACAACTATAGTCACAACTGATAGCAATCTGATCCTCTAACACCTGTCCCTGCTGAACTGAACATGCACTGACATGCAACTGAGTTAACTGATGTATTCTATAGTTGCATTATGAGTTAATAATTAGTTTAAAAACTCATCATTAGTCTATTGGCCAGTTATACTAAATACAACTAGTTTAACCAAGTCAAACTGAACACAACTTCATTAACTCTACAATCAACTCCACCAAACTCAACTGATTGAGTTCTAACTGAAGTCATGCATGCAACAACTCAACTGACCCACAAAGAAAGCGTACTTCCTTCTGAAAGCTGCATGTGCCACATATGTAGCTCAAACTGAAGTGCTCCAAGAGAATAAGATCAAGTTTATAGTCCAAATATTATTATGAGACAATAATATTTGACTTTTCTATTTTTGATAGCCAGTCTAAAAATAGACTTTGATCACTCCTACTGTGATCACTCCTACTTAGATCACTCCTACTGTGGTAACTCCTGCTGTGATCATCCCTGCTGTGGTCACTCCTGCTGTGATCATCCCTGCTGGGATCCAAAAATAGAACTTGCGCCATAATTTTCCTGCATGCCCACTTAGTGAAGGCGACTCTTTTCACTAAGCTCCATCATCTTGTTGCATTCTCAACAAGCATTTCTTGTTGCACACTTTTCAACACGTAATGTCGTTTGGATTCAAGAATGCACATGGAATTCCAATGGAATATATTGTGCATAGCAGCACTCCAGACAGCTGAAAGGAGGTGCGAGATGAAATTTATGGCTAAATCCTTGAAAATCTGTCGCCAATCTGGCATTAATGAACCAAATTTGGGGGGGATGGTCGGATTTGAATTCAAAATGCCTTATAAATTACAAGTGGTTGTCCAACGAAAAACACTTGGCATTTTGAGAATTGAGTTGTTGAGCTCTCAGGCACACATGAATCACGAGCACTACGAGCTTCTGATAGCCAATAAAGTATTTGAGACATTGTCGAAGGAAACACAGGAATTCTTGCATAAAATCATGTCAACACCCATAGAAGTTAGAGATACCAAAGTAGAAGAATCAGTGCCAAAGTTGATATGGAGGCAGAAGTAGTTGCTCTAGAGGTCATCGAGGTGGTCGCTAAAGTCCCTAAATCACCGAGAACACTGAGACTGAAGCCGAACCCAACCAAAGAGACCGTGAAGGATAAAATGGGCAAGCAACCTTCCATATTGGTGTGCGCATCACCAAGGAGAAACCCACCACATAGGAGAAAGGAAAGGCCATAAATTTGGAGCCGAAGAAGGAAGACATTGAAGACATCCCGATGGACGATGAGGATGTGGAAGTTGAAGTGGAAGAGGTTGAATTACTCAGTTGCTGGAGTATGTCCCTCCACGAAAGCCTAATACCAAGGTACCAAATGACATCAATGAGAGCAAGACTCCCCTACAAACAGCTCTGTTGTCGAACAAAATTGTTTTCGACAGACTGCACTTGGTACAAGTGCCGCTGCTGAAACTTGAAGACTAGGACTTGGCTGATCATGAGAAGTTCCCACACCTGGAGACCGAGCAGCTGATGCACCACATCATTGATATGAATACAAGAATGACCACATTGGAGCCACAGAGGTGGCTCAAGGGAGTAGAAAAGGTAGGGTTGCTCAACCTGCTCTAAGTGTTGCACTACAACTACACCCCGGTGACAGTTTTGGTCATCAAGCAGCTATTGTGCTTGGTGCATGATAGGTTTCTGTGGCTGGAGGAGCCAATACCCATCACAGATAGATTGATTCACTAGATAACGTGCTTGCTGCATATAGGAGAGAATTTTGCCATGATATTTCGCGAAAAAGGTGGCGAGTAGGCTCTCGCAGAATCCATGAAAGAAAAATTTAAACTAGTGAAGAAGTCGTGCAGGTATGCTATATCCAGCATCTGCAAACCTACTATGAAGGTATCCACAAATATCCTCTTAGGGAAAGTGATGAGGAACTGTTGCGCCGATGAGGTGTCGGCGTCTGTCATCGCGCTAGCAGCACAGTGCGCTGAAGGAGTCTAGTTCAACTGGTCAGACTACCTTCGCGGAGAGTTCCTGGAAAACTGCCGTGAAGCACAAGAGCTCAGTAAGATGTTCTGCTACACGTGGCTCTTGCTGTCAATTGTGTTGGTAGCGTGGGAACTACCAGAGGACATCCAGTTCCCTTCGGTCACACCACACCTCCCAGAAGTAGTGAAGTACACTTCGTTGTGGGCAACCAAGGACACGCAATGAGTCAGGGACAACAATATCTTTTGGATCTTGATGGAGATGAACATTGGGATGGCCATCAACCACAAACCACAATTTTCACCTATGGTGTATGCCAACCTGCAGGGCTACATTGAATTTAAAGCAAACATCCATCGAGTATCCATCAGGGCACGGAAGTACCCTGTGCAGAAATAGTATGACTTGCCTTATCTGGCAATGGATGATGACATTGATGTAGTGCTTGATCAATGGTTGGAAGAGTGGTGCACTACCACAGACTTGGCGGTGGACGAGAGCAAGTCTATCGCGCAGAAGAAGAAGGAGGAGACCAAGCTTAAGATGGCACAACTGGCCGAAAAGAGGAAAAAGGAGGCTGTTGATAAGGCCCAGGCAGAGCGCGAGGTCGCGCAACAGACAAAGAAGTAGACAGGTGGAACAGAGTAGGGCTCTAACAAAGGCATGAGGTCTCCTTCACTTGAGATAGAGGAGGAGACAGAACAGCATGGTGCGGACCCTCAGGAGACGTCGACCCGCATCAAACGCCCAAGGGAGCTGGAGAAAGGAGGGTCCAGAAAGAAATCAAAGGTGACTAAGACATCACTGGACCCGATCACACTAACAGAGGGTGACTTACATGATATGGGTGACACAGTGAGGGATGTCATCACGAAGGCCGTGTAACAATTTGAGCATCAACAACAGATCATCTTGGGGGCTATCCAGACAAGGTTGCAGGAGCTGCAGATCCGTGTGTTTCAAGCTGGCATGGTATCTACTAGCCCAGCTATCGACACTTCAGAGGCTGCTAATATGTTTCATGTGAAGGCCTTCAGTGCGATAGTGTTGCTTGATGGAGCACTAACTATAGAGAATGAGGGTGACAAGCCCACTATCAATGCCTTAAAGGGAGTAGGGTTGAACCTGGCAATGCTCCCGTGTGAAGTGCTCCACCTCTTGCAGGATGGAGTGATTGCAGAGCTGAGGGCCCGTGAGCACCACGCCCTCTAGGTGATCAGTGAACAATGGATCAAAATGAGCAAATGTCCCTACAGAGAAATGTTGCCATCACCATTGAGATTGAGGCGACCAATCAGAGCAAGCGCATTATGCATGTCATCGAGGAATCATGTTGAATGGTCCCAGAGTTGGCCATTCTGGAGGAGGAGCCAGTCGAGGTACACATCCGTAAGCTAGCCATAGGGGTGTGCGACACTTGTACTGAGATGGCGTGGGTTCAATTGGAGTTGAACCTACAAATTACGGAGTTACAGTTGAGGGCCTAGCCTTCAACTCCACCAAAAGTGAAGGAATAGCGGGCGACCGCTGTCACAGAAGCAGTAGCGGCGGTGGAGAGTGTAGTAGCAAACTGCACACAATTGTTTGAGCAGTCATTTGAGGTCCTGACCAGCTTGTAGGAGGACCCTAATGTACAGTGCCTAGAGACAAAAGTGCACGATCTACAACAGCGCTATGAAGAGGTTAATGGCACAATGTGAACAATTACACTGACACAAAGACTAGCCAAGCTACAGGAGGCCAAGCAGCTGAAGGAATAGGTGAATGTAGTGTTGCATAAGTAAGTAGTGATGAAGGCAAGACTAAATCCCTGACTGGATGAGGCTTACAGAGTGACAGGATCTATCAAAGGAAAGCTTGTGACTCTGCAAGCGACGCCGAAAAAGCCTCAGGCCAACAACGCAGGAGCAGTGACCGAGTAGACAGTGGAAGACGTGAAGCAAGCACCTGCACAGTGCACAGCTGAGGTTGCGGTCATATGAGTCGAGCTGGAAAGGCTTCACACAAAGCCGCGCCTACTGAGTGACTCGAGGGCGAGTCACAATGTTTGTGTTGGGGACCTGTGTTTATTCAATTTAGTGTGTCCTAAATTGCTACATAAGTTATCAATCCCGGAGTCATAAACTGATGAAGTGTGGTGCACTGTATGTGCAAGACAACCTCTTTCTTACTTTATTTTTTTCAGTTTTTATCTTGTTTTGGGGTTTTATTCTTGTTGGTCTTCTAAAGTGTTTAATGCAAATGGAAATCCTAGTCTAAGGTTTCAAGAATACTTTTAAAGATCAAGTATGGATGTAGAATTGAAGACAAGGTTTATGCCTCTTATGGTAATTTCCAAACTTAGCACTTCAAAGATCTCAAAACATGTTATCTATGAAATTAGAACTTGAACAAAAGTGTAAACATGCAGCTACATAAATCAAGCAAAAGATTAAGTACTGAAAATGAGGTTACTATCTCTGCTATCCATCTAATTACAGAATTAAAATCTAATAAATTACTGCACTTAAAACCAAAAAGTAAAGAAGCTGGAAACTAGTCACTGATTTCACCCATAATCACAATATTTCGTCAATTAACTTCTAAAATGGGGTTAAGCTAAAGACACTGGAAATATCATCATATGGCATGAAATAATGACATTTAAACTATCTACTTGCAGACTAATGAAAGAAAAATCTATTACTTCACCTACAATCACAATAGCTCGCCAATTAACTTCTAGAATGTGGTTAAGCTAAAGGCACCGAAGATATCATCATGTAGCATGAAGAATTGATATCTAAACTATGTAATTGCAGGCTAATGAAAGAAAAATCAAATTACTTCACCTATAATCACAATAGCTTGCCAATTAACTTCTAAAATGGGGTTAAGCTAAAGGCACTGGAGATATCATCATATAGCATGAAGAACTGATATCTAAACTATCTAAAAGCAGTAAACAAATCTCACTAAAATCAAAGCATAACAACTGGAATTAAAAGCTAAAGTTCAGCAGAGGAAGCAAGTCTTAGATCACCACTTGATGCAAAAACTACATTAAAAAGCTCGAGCATAACCTACCCTAAAATGCATTGATCAGTGTTAGTGGAAAATATAACAATGCTGCAAAAATATGTACAGGAGTAAAACGATTAATACCATAAACAAAACATGAGAAATGTACAGCTCAAATAAGGGAAAATATGCATGAAAACTATACAAAACGAAAGAAGAACCTCAGCCACGTAGGGGTCCTCTGCACAGCCTTGGATTAACACGCTATCACTTCAAACCATGCTTTAAACAGTCATATGAAAAATAGAGTTCTTGTATTATGAAACAAAGGATATGTCTCTTAGTTACAACAGCAAAATAACGTTAAAACAACAGTATCAAGACTAACTACTTTCATTGCAAACGCTTATATTAATAGAGGAAATAGGTAACTATATTTTGGAGAAAATTCTTCAGCAGTGGACACGTGAACGGATCAGAATCCGGAAGTTTAGCCTCTTGGTTTCCATAAACAGTAAATCTATGCAAAGTGGATGTTGGATTGCGTTATGGAGATGGCCTGCAGATGGAAAAAAGGTATCCATGAATTCAGGAATGGTTTCGGAATTTTTCACGTGGTGGAACAGATTCCTAGTTGACGTAGGACTCTCTGTTGACCATCCTTTGACCGATGCCTTTCTTCACGAATTTGGCTAAGCAGATAGGACCTTGTCCATGTGTGGATCATTTCTGAGCTGCCCATGTGCCTCGTTTCTCCTGCCGACACCTGTAACCTACAGAATAATGAAAACAACTGTGGAATTGTGAGTTAGTTGTGGAAAGTGGCTACATTCTATAGCTGATGAATAAAACCTAAATCAAATAGCACACACAATGATATAGCTTGAAAATCACTCAAATGCACTCATGAAATCAATATATAACAACTTTCGATAGCTTATGAGGCACTGATATGGGAAAATAGAAGAGAAAATGTTTAGGAAAGTATGTAGAAGAGAGGTAGTTTTGGGGCTCAACATACACCCACTGTGAAGATGTTGCATGTCCTCATGCAACCAAAACTGTGACTATCCTTCCTTCAATTCATCTGCTCTGAGACTTCTGCTAATACATATAACCTTTTCTTCTTCTTCCTTGGTGTCACTGTCATATTGGGCTTCATCATAAGGCACCTGTATTTGAGGTTGATGAGGGCTCTGCTCAACCTCCTATTCTTCTTCTTCAATTTTCTATTTTTCTTGTGCCACAATCCTAAATGCAGCATGGTATTGTCATGGATAATTTTGTCCAATTTGTTTTTCTCTTTCAATGTCTCATTTTCCCTTTGGATATGTCTGTTCAAGACTTCCAGTTCATAAACTTCTTGTTTTAATGATTGGATCAAAGTTTCTTGAGTTGTACCAGGCTGATTAGATGAAGTTCCCTGTTCTGTTGCAGTCTTTTCCAATGATTCAATAAAATCATACATCTGTTGCTGAGTTTGATCAATTTCTGGTGAGGTCTTCCTTGGACTGATTTCAAAATCTAATTGAGGAGAAGGAGAATGTTGTGGATTATGATTAGGAGGAGTGTTTTCTGGTGACTGATCTGGTGTTTCACCTCCCAGGTCTATGAAGTGAGCTCCTTTGATTTGTGTTTTCTTCAATTTTCCCTTAATCTAGAGCTCCTTCTTAAACCTTGTGAGCTTGTATCTCCCTTTTCTATACTATGTTTCTCCTTTCCTTTTTCTTTTGCCTTAGCTAAATGTTCCTTAAGATGACTTAGTTTCTCAGAAAGTATTTTTTCTTCTTCTAAAGAAGGCTCTGGGGTCTGACAAATATCTTCAAAATTTCTTTTCCCTTTCTATTTTACTTGTTTTCTAATCTCAGTCATGTTTCAGACAACTTTTCTTCTTTACTGGTTTCCTTGGTTATACTAGTAGGAGTATCTTGGATGTTTACATTTGTTCTTTTTCTCCTACTTTTTCTTGTTGATCTTCCCTCAGGCATTTCGGGTGGGTCCTGAAAGAAAATCCTAATTAGGAATTGTTCCCATGTATCCTTCCTCTCTTTCAATTGATTTTCAACCAGAATTTTAATAAGGCCATGATGATAGAGATGAGGCTCCACATCATCTAGATTCTTTTGCACAGTGGTAGACATCTTTCTCAAGCTACTCAACAAGAAATAAGGAAGATTGATGGTTTCACTCTCCAAGAAATTCATTAATAATCTTATATGGTACATGTACATAGAACCATACCTTCCTTCACATGTAATGAATTTCTGAATTATCAACAACAGACTAGTACATTTTTCCTTTAGGGCTGAAATAGTGATTCCTCATTTAAAAATGGATATGTCCATACCTGGGTTATGCAGAATGACCCTCCAAAAATTTTCATTGAAGTCCTTATTCTTAAACCATCGTTCTCCTTCTTTTGGAAGCTCTGTTGCTGCTGCAATGGATGACTCTGTTACCGGGAATTTAATGTCCCCAATTTTGACTTCTATGCCATTGAAGGATCGTGCGAACATTTTTGTGACTTCCTTATTATGACCCTTGAACTTCTGAATAAACTGCAACCATCTTGCTTTCCTTAACGTGCTCTTTAGTTGTGGAAAACCCTCCATAAATTTAGCTCCATCTAGCTCTGTTCTTACTATCAAACCCATTCCTCCTTCTTACTTCGAAGATACCTTTGTAGATGATGGTTTCATGGGAGCAGAATGGTTATATGAGCGGAAAATGAAAGAGGGCTGTGGAGAAAACCAGTGGTTACAAAGCGGGAAGAATACAGATCATGCAATGAGAGTGGGTTCACAGAGCAGAAGTCTGTGTAAACAAACCCTAAACCGAAAATCATAAAACTCAGTGTGAAAGTATGGAGACAGAGTGAGACTGGCGAAACTGAATAGAGTTTGAAATAAAAGGTTGCAGAGTGGACATTGGTGGATTCATAAAATGACTGCAGAGTGGAGTGTCAGAGGAAGAGAGCCATGGTCAATTGGCTCACGTCTGCATGATTGGTCGTTTCAATAGGTGTAATGCGGATGTACGATTGAGTACGAGTTAAACTCAGAAGAGGATTATGAGACCGTTAGAATTTGATGCGGAGGACATGGTGGAGTTAAGGCAGCTATCAAATCAAATCATTACACATTATGGAGCTTGTGATTTATGAACTATACAAATTATGTGTTTGAAATGCTATTTGAAAATGATTTTGCTCATACCTTGGAATCATACCTCTTTCGTTTGCTAACTTTTGATTGGCTGCCTCTGTAGGTGCTTTTAGGTGTTGACATCTTCAAAAGATTTTCCTCTTCCATACCTGCATCTTGCTTTTATCATTATTTGGCTAATCACTTGACTGTCACTACAGAGTAACAAAGGATTAGCTGCGGAATCAACAATCAACTGCGGAATTAGTGTTCAGCTACGGAATCAGAATTCGGTTGCGGAAACTGACATAGTGAATAACATATGACTTGGTGAAATGAATGGAGATGGATGGAAATGAAAGATGATTGTATGAATCAATATGGAAAGCTAACTATGAAGATAAACTGAAATAAATTTATTGGTGGAATGTGGTGGCGAGATGGAATGAAATGAAATGAACAACCATGAGTGAAATGAGAGAGATTTTTGGAAAATATAGGGCATCAGAAGCTTCTGATTTTCACCCTGTATTTTATGTATAAGACTACCAACTAGTGATTGGTTTTCAGGCTTATACATTTTTTTTTAGATGATGACGAAAAGAACAAAGACTAGGCTGGTGGAGAAGAGTGATTCTTCTTCACTAACCTCATTGCAGAATTATCTTGAAAGATTTTGATAAACTCCTCATTTGAGAGTGGCTTATGATAGATCTTCAGTCTGTGACCATTCACAATGAGAGGAGTTTGATGCTCATCAATTGTTTTGATTCTTACTGCTCCATTGCTAAAAACTTTTTCAATCTCATATGGCCCAAGCCAATGAGTCTGAAATTTACCTTGAAAATATTTGAACTTGGAATCAAATAGCAATGCCCAATCTCCTTCTTGAAACTTTTTGTCCTTGATGTATTTGTCATGCCACTTAGCTCTTTGATGTTGAACTAGATCAGTTCTTTGAATTGCTTCTTGTCTGATCTCATCTAGTTCATTCAACTGCTCTAGTCTATGCTTTTGGGCTTCTGATAGATCCATTCCCAATTGAGCTGCCATCTTGAAGGTCTTAACTTGGAACTCAATGGAGAGCAAAACTTCCTTCCCATAAACAAGTTCATAGAGAGTGTGTCCTGTTGTGTTCCTCCATGTAGTTCTGTAGGCCCATAAGGCTTCATGAAGCCTTTCTGCCCAATCTCTTCTGTGTAGATGAACAGTCTTGGTAATGATGCCTTCAATTACTTTGTTTGTGGACTCCACTTGACCATTTGCTTGTGGATGGTAAGGAGTGGATTTTCTATGCTTGGCCTTGTACTCTTCCATCAACTTCTCCATCATTTTGGATGTGAATTGACTTCCCTGATCTGTCACAATTTCTCTTGGAACACCAAAGTGAGTAAAAATATCCTCATAAAGAAAATTAACAATTGAATTTTCAGTAGCAGAAAATAATGCTTTGGCTTCTACCCATTTAGTGACATAATCAGTACATACCAATATATATTTTTTCTATTTGGATGGAGGATTAATAGGTCCAATAAAGTCTAAATCCCACTTTTCAAAGGGTTCGATGAGTACCTGAGGTTGTAATGGCATCTCATTTGAGGGGGTAGGTTTCCCTACCCTTTGGCAGTTGTCACACCTTTTGACATATTGTTTTGCATCTTTGAAGATGGACGGCCAATAATATCCTAAAGAAAGTATTTTATAGGCTATCCTCTTGTCAGCAAAGTGTCCACCACACGGTTCATCATGACATGCTTTGAGAATATCAGGCATTTCATCCTCCCTGACACATCTTCTAATCACAAAATTTGGCCCTGTTTTAAACTTTTCATTAGAAATCCATGAATATCTTGAACTCTCCTAAATAATCTTTGTTCTTTCACTAGGAAATAAATGTGGAGGTAGTTTCCTTGTAACCAAATAGTTAGCCATATCTTCAAACCAAGGATTTTTAGTAGTTACTTTAAATAAGTATTCATCAAGAAACTTATCCTCTACAGGTGAATCTTCTTTGATATTCTAAATCCTAGACAAGAAATCAACAACTGTGTTTTGTTTCCCTAGTCTATCTAACACGATAATATTGAATTCCTATAAAAGTAGGAGCCATCTTGTAACTCTTCCATTAGTAATAGGTTTTTTCATTAGATATCTAATTGCAGAATGATCAGTATGAATACAAGTTTCATAGCCTGTTATATAATGTTTGAACTTATTAATTGCATGAACAACAGCTAAGAACTCTTTTTCAGTCACAGTATAATTCAAATCAGTGGGAGTCAAATTTTTACTGGTATAGTAAATGGCATAAGGAACCAAGTCTTTTTGTCCCAATACAGCTCCTAGAGCTGTATCTGAAGCATCTGTAGAAATATGGAAAGGGAGTTTCCAATTTGGTCCTCTCAAGATAGGTGCTTCAAATATTCTTGTTTTCAAAGCTTCAAATGTTGATTGGCAATCAGGACTCCATTTGAATTCACAGTCTTTTGTAAGCAATTTGAAGAGTGGAGATGCTATTTTGGTAAAGTTTTCTATAAATCTTCTATAATATCCAGTAAATCCTAGAAAACTTCTAACATATTTTTGACAATTTGGAATAGGTAACTTGGAGATGACTTCAACTTTTGATTTATCTACTTTAATCCCATCCCCTGAAATATGATGTCCCAAAACAATACCTTCAGTAAACATCATAAAGCATTTTTCATGGCTTAATGAAAGGTTTGTTTCTTTACATCTTATAAGGACTTTTTCCAAATTTTCTAAGGCTTCTTCAAATGTATTACCATAGACTGTAAAATCATCCATATATACCTCTACACAATCATGGATTAGATCAGAAAAAATTCCTAATACTTCTCTTTGGAATGTTGCTGGTGCATTGCATAATCCAAAAGGAAGCACTCGGTAGGAAAAAGTTCCCCATCGACAAGTAAATGTGGTTTTATCCTGAAAGACAGCTTTGAGTCATGGGATTGAAGGACAATCCTTGGTCTCATGATTTTCTGAGCAAATCATACATGTTTCTACGACTTTTGCATCCAAGGGACATTCCTTTAGAGCATGTTTCTTTCTACAAAAAGATGGCTAAAGCATCAGCGTCTCTTTTCTGCTTGTTTTGAATTTTAAGGGTGTCTAGTTGTTCACTAAGGCTCCCTAGAATGTCAATTTTGAACTCATCAAGCATATTGCCAATCTCTGCCCTACTTACTATCCCAGTTGCAGATTTGTTTGCTCTAATAGAGAAGGATCTCTAGGCCCTTTTCGAGTTTTAGATTTTCCCCTTGAGAGATGGACACATAGTTCTGCTATGTCATGTAGTGGAAGTTGAGAAATGTCTCCCTTCCTCATCATGTTTAAAATATATATCCATTCATCTCTAATGGCTTTCAATAGAAGGGCTTTTAAGGTTTCTCATCTAAATTGTTCATTTTTTCTCTCTTTAAGTTATATGGAAATCTTTCAAGTAAATCCTCCAAGTTCTCATCTTCTTTTTGCATCATTTTGAATACATCATCCTTATGATTAGTGGGCATACAATAATCCAGATATCTATCCAAAAATGTTTGCCTCATATCATTCCAAGTCCTAATAGATTGAGTGACTAATCCCATGAACCATTTAAAAGCAGCCCCTTTCAATGTTGAAGGAAACAGTTTGAGTTTTTGAGAGTCTTCTAAATAGTCATAGGTTCAGCATAAGACTTAAAACTCGAATAGAAATGTCTCAGGATCCTCACTTCGCAACCCATAAAAGTTTGGTAGGACAGATGGTTAAATGTTTTTCATTGTTGTATGGGTTTCCTCATTGACTATAGGGAATCCAAATAAGTTATCTCCTTCCCTATTTCCCCCATTAGTACCTCTACCTCCTCCATTGTTACCTCTACCACCTCCATTATTTCCTCTACCTCTACCTCTACCCCCTCCTCCAAATAGTGAAAATTCTCCATCTTGTACTTCTTTTTCCATGATAGTTTCCTCAGAGTCTTCTGGTTCTTCTATTAATGGTTGATGAGAGAGAGTCTCTACCTATTCTTCTTCTCTAGATGATTCTACTTCTTTTACTGCAATAGGTTCCCCTATAGAGGTGAAGAAGGGTTCTTCTCCTAGGTTAGATTTAGTAGATAGTGTGTGAGAATCTTCTAATTCAGTTGCTTCCCCTTGAATTCCAAGAATCCTAAGGCTGGGAGTATGAGTCTGGGATGGAGGTGTATCTTGTCTATTCCTTGAAGTTGTTGGAGTTGTAAAAATCAAACTTTTGCCCCTAGCTATAAACCTTCCCCTAGAATCTCTTTCTCTATGCATGTCATTTTTTTTTAATGATTTTTTAATTGGGCTAATAATCCTTTTTCTGATCTTCCAGATCACACTAGGTGCAAGAAGAGAGCATACTCAAGAAATTATTGAACTAATAACTCTCTTTTCTGATCCTCTAGGTCACACTAGGTGCAAGAGGAGAGCATACTTCAAGAAATTATAAATTTTTCCTTATATTTCTTTTTAATGTAAGAGATAGGCTACCTAGTTACACTTCCCTAGCAACAGCGCCAAAATGTTTAGTCAATTTAGTGTGCCCTAAATTGCTACATAAGTTATCAATCCGAGAGTTGTAAACTTATGAAGTGTGGTGCACTGTATGTGCAAGACAACCTCTTTCTTACTTTATTGTTTTCAGTTTTTATCTTGTTTTGGGGTTTCATTTTTGTTGGTCTCCTAAAGCGTTTAATGCAAATGGAAATCCTAGTCTAAGGTTTCAAGAATACTTTTAAAGATCAAATATGGATGTAGAATTGAAGACAAGGTTTATGCCTCTTATGGTAATTTCCAAACTTAGCACTTCAAAGATCTCAAAACATGCTATCTGTGAAATCAGAACTTGAACAAAAGTGTAAACATGCAACTACATAAATCAAGCAAAAGATGAAGTACTAAAAACGAGGTTACTATCTTTGTTGTCCATCTAATTACAAATTAAAATCTAATAAACTACTGCACTTAAAACCAAAAAGTAAAGAAGTTGGAAACTAGTCACTGATTTCACCCATAATCACAATATTTTGTCAATTAACTTCTAAAACGGGGTTAAGCTAAAGACACCGGAAATATCATCATATGGCATGAAAGAATGACATTTAAACTATCTACTTGCAGACTAATGAAAGAAAAATCAATTACTTCACCTACAATCACAATAGCTCGCCAATTAACTTCTAAAATGGGGTTAAGCTAAAGGCACCGGAGATATCATCATGTAGCATGAAGAACTGATATCTAAACTATCTACTTGCAGGCTAATGAAAGAAAAATCAAATTACTTCACCTATAATCACAATAGCTCGCCAATTAACTTCTAAAACGGGGTTAAGCTAAAGGCACCAGAGATATCATCATATAGCATGAAGAATTGATATCTAAACTATCTAAAAGAAGTAAACAAATCTCACTAAAATAAAAGCATAACAACTGGAATTAAAAGCTAAAATTCAGCAGAGGAAGCAAGTCTCAGATCGCCACTTGATGCAAAAACTACATTAAAAAGCTCGAGCATAACCTACCCTGAAATGCGCTGATCATTGTTAGTGGAAAATATAACAATGCTGCAAAAACATGTACAGGAGTAAAACGATTAATACCATAAACAAAACATGATAAATGTACAACTCAAATAAAAGAAAATATGCATGAAAACTATACAAAACGAAAGAAGAACCTCAGCCATTCAGGGGGCCTCTACACAGCCTTGGATTAACACGCTTCCACTTTAAACCACGCTTTAAACAGTCATATGAAAGACAGATTTCTTGTATTATGAAACAGAGGATATGTCTCTCCGTTACAACAGCAAAATAACGCTAAAACAACAGTATCAAGACTAACTACTTGCATTGCAAACGCTTATATTTATAGAGGAAATAGGTAACTGTATTTTGGAGAAAATTCTTCAGCAATGGACACGTGAACAGGTCAGAATCCAGAAGTTCAGCGTCTTGGTTGCTATAAATAGTAAATCTACACAAAGCGGATGTTAGATTGCGTTATGGAGATGGCCTGGAGATGGAAAAAAGGGATCCATGAATTCAGGAACGGTTTCAGACTTTTGACGTGCTGGAACAGAGTCCTAGTTGACGTAGGACTCTCTGTTGACCATCCTTTGACCGATGCCTTTCTTCATGAATTTGACTAAGCAGATAGGACCTTTTCCATGTGTGGATCATTTCTGAGTTGCACATGTGTCTCGTTTCTCCTGTCAACACCTGTAACCTACAGAACAACGAAAACGGCTGTGAAATCGGGAGTTAGCTGCGGAAAGTGGCTACATTCCGTAGCTGATTAACAAAACCTAAATTAAATAGCACACACAATGATATAGTTTGAAAATATCTCAAATGCACTCCTAAAATCAATATGTAACAACTTTTGATAGCTTATGAGGCACTGATATGGGAAAATAGAAGAGAAAAGGTTTAGGAAAGTATGTAGAAGAGAGGTAGTTCTGGGGCTCAACTGCCTGTTGGGAGCAGGATCCCCCAAGGAAAGTTTTGGGGTTAAAAGCCCATGTTTTGGTCAAATTTTGTAATAAACTTGTAAAGACTCCACATTTTATGGTCGCGGAGCATGAAGGTGTCATAACTCATAAAGGGTTGTCCTCCCTTAGTTTTGTAAAGTAAAGTCAGCTGTAAAAGATCCACCCATGGTCCACGGACCATGGGATTGTATAAAAAGAGCTAAGCTCTAAGTAATTTTAAAAAAATTGAATGAAGAAGATAGTCGTAGCTTTGAAGTAAGAAGTCTAAGTTTCGGTTCGTAGCGTAGGTAGAAGCTCTGCAGCTGAGTGTGCAAAGGCCTAGGGTAGAAGTCTACAGCTAAGTGCGTAGACCTCTGCAGCTGTGTGCACAGGGTGGATAGAGTCTGTAATTGCTTAAAGCTATCAATAAAGAGAAGTATTCTACAATTTCTAAGTCTTTGTCCTGATTAATGCATCTTGTCATTTTATGTATGAATTTCCCTTATGATGCTTATATGATGTGCAAATGAATGCAACTACATTGGAAAACTGAACGCAATTAAGGATATCTTTATACGTGGTGCTAACTATAATTGTCTAATAAGATAATTAAGACACTTATACTAGTTTGGGAATCTACACGGTGTGCTGCCATAGCATCGCGAAAGTACTTGAGCCACAAGTTAGGACTACGCAAAGGTCAATCGTACCTTTTCGCAGAGGTATTGATGGGAAAAATAGAGGGCTCGTCTGGAAAGCCCTAGAGTGAAGTGACCTACATGAAGGCAGAAATAAAGCGACATCACGACCATCTCAGGGTGCAAAAACTTGGTTCTAGCATCCCTCCATACTGCTTCAGGTGAGACTTCGGTCCGCGCTCCCGGGCTAATGCCGAAAGGGCCAGTAGTGTGGGGATTTGTTTGGCTAATTAACGCTAAACCTGGGTCAGGCCCCAACAAGCCAACACAAATTCTCTCAAAATTCTCTCCTAGTTTTGATAGGAGATACATATCAAAACATCCATGATTCTTCTCCTTTGAATGTTCTTAGTCAATGATCCAAATCTTCTACAAATATTCCACAAATCTTCATGAGTTGGAATTGAAATTCGAATATGTGGTTGAGTTGCCAAATATGACCCTTCTATAATTTCAAATAGGCCTACAATATAATAAAACTCATACCACTTTTAGATATATATGAAAACATGTTAATTTCCTAATATTTAATCATAAATTCTCTTAAAATACTTAAAATAAATGACTTGGAAAATAATAATGATAAACCCATATGATCATGAAAATGGTTATTAATGTAGGGTTATGGAGCTATAGAATATGGTAAAGAGTTATGTAATATGGTAAAATGATGGAAATGAGGGTAAAAGAGGATGACGTTTTGGAAGCCCAACATTTCCCCCAAACCAAAGATGTTGCATGTCCTCATGCAACTTTGCATTGATTCCCTTAATCATAATTTGATCTTCTTGAAATTTTTTGCTTCTATATGAACTTTGGTTTTGTATTGATTCTCTTTTAAATTTGGATAATCATATAATTTTATAATTTTACTCTTTTTGCAAAGTGTACTTTGAAAGACATTTGATTGCAACATATTATTAATGGTTGGTTCTTGTGTGACAACAAACAATTTATGAGTATTGGTTCTTGTGTAACAATATTTTTCTTATTTTTGTTGCATCAAAATACTTGAAAACATTGATAATTTATTTTTAAGGCCCCATAGTGGTTGTCATCCATTTAATGTGCTTATCAATTGATCATTGAAAAACATATAAACTTTTGAAATCAAAATGCAATAATAGTCGATTGGGAAAAATACGTTGGTTAGGATGAAATGAAACATGACATGTGAATATGAATTGACATCCCTTCCCCCCAACTAACGGTGTTTTCAATTCTTGGCAAATGAGAAAGGGAATATAAATGTGGTGAGGGATTTTCCAAAATCACAATTTCAGCATTTAAGGAATTACATGATTAAATATTAGAAAACAACATATCTTCACCTACCTGAAAAGTGGACAAGCTATATATATAGAAGAGTGTGGTTGTTGCTGCTGGATCATGGAATGTGAAGTAAAAGAATTTGATTTGCTTTTTCTTTCTCTTGGTTCTATGAATAGAGGATGAATCTGATCTGAAATTGGAATCTTTATTGCTAGGACAATGCTACGACTACTGAATTTTGAGTTGAGTCCTACTACAAGTTGTTGAAATCATATAATCTTGATTCATTCCCACTCAATGGCATAATTCTTATCTATTTGAATAGATGTTTCGATGTCGCACGTAGAAAATAAATTGTTGTATTACTGGCCATTAATGAATGGAATTAACCAACACGAGACTACTCACCATTGATGTCAATGAGAGTGAAGATTCATAAGTACATCTTACTAGGTAATAAAATATGTGTTGTAGTCAAGTCATCTCGAAGATCCAACAAATAGGGGACATTCATGTATTCCCATTGTTTATTGGCGAGAGAACTTGCCATTAAGGCATGCAAGCCTCAAGGTACTTGAAAGACCTATAGTCTTGATCCCAAATGATGTGTCAGAGTCAATGGGTCAAGAATTGTTAGAAGGGAGGCCTTAATGAATCCTCTATCATCTAACGTGAGTATAAAATAATAATTTGAAGGGCCGTAGATGAAATATTTGCATTATGAAGCAATTTGTATTTGAAAGAAATGAAGAGGAAAATGGGGTGACTCATCTTAGTAAGGGATCTCAATGACTTTATTTCTTGATTAAGGGTGAGAGAAAATGAGGCAGGAAAGTATGAATATTGCAAAGGGAAAATGAGTTTTGAAATCATGGTTTGGCAGTTGGAAGATGAAAATTTATGGATCGATTATATGCTTAGAATGAGTAGCAATGGTAAAATCGGTATCTGAGAGGCCTTGTTTAGTAGAAATGGTGTAATGGATATGATTTGACATGGAATGAACATGCTCTTCTGAAATAAACTTTTTCTTTAAAATGCACTCGTGCATATAGTGATCTTCTTTCATTGTCCTGGAACCTCCAAAACTTAGCACTTTTCTACAATAAAATGTAAGACTATCAAGAGAGAGAGAGGTGATTAGTCTCTCTTTATATAATATATACACAAAAAGAAACTCAGAAATGGTACTAGTAAAATAAATTCAAGGAAGAAAAATAAAATGCACTTTTACATGTTTCTAAAGTGGTACCTTGGACTACCTGTTGGTGTTTTGTTGATAACTTCTTCAATTTCTTACTCTTTCAAATGCTAATTAAAACTCCCTCATCGTGTATATCTTTTCGATATCTTTCCAAAAACATTTTAAGCATCAAAACCTAATGTCATATGAAAGAGTTATGATTGTTTGAAGTTTTTATGAAAAAATTACATAAGCTACCAAATTGCGTCAATCCTGTAGCTGATGATTGGTTTTTCAGCTACCTGATTGCGTCAATTATGTAGCTACGTTTCTACAGGTTCCAAGATTTTAGTTGAAGAGTGGAATGTGCAGACAGGTACACCACAGCTAACGCTAGCATCACTAGAAGTCCCACGCATGACTGGTATAGAAATAACAAACCCTCCGGATACTAAGATGCGTGAAATGGGAATAACATATCTGCCAGAGAATAAGATGTGTGAATCTTATCCCTGCTAAAAACATGTTTCGATGCACATCCAATCACAATCAATTTAAACTATTGTGCGACCAAAATTAAGGATCATTCCACTACCTTTCTTCTTTACAAATTGCAACCAGACTCGGATTATTGCAGTTGGGTTTGTAATAATGAAAGATTTTGATGAAGGTTGAAGCCCGTACGGATTGTAATATTTGAAGTCATGACTTGCCATGTAAAAAATCTGCAATGTAGATTGTGTTCTTGGCCCAACACTGAACCCTCCATTATAAACAAGTGCTCTTGGTTTTCATTTTATTGTTTTCACCCTACGTATACTTTTTTAATGGTTATATATATATATATATATATATATATATATATATATATATATATATATATATATATATATATATATATATACATATATATATATAATTTTTTATTATTATTTTGTTTTATTTATTTTTATAATGTTTGTTTTTGGTTTATGCATTTATTTTTTCTTTTGTTTTGTTAAGTTTTTTTTTTCTAAATTTATTTTATTTTTTTCATTTGTGTTTTGTTTGGAAATAAAGAACATGTTAAAAAAATTGTGAAAAAACTAATTGGTTTTTTTTTCAAAAGCAAAGACTTTATTTATAAAATAAAAATTAAGAAAAGTTTAGCAAATTTTGAGATAGATCTAATTGAAATCTGGAGATTAAATTTTGAGTATGAATAATAAATTTATATCTCCTATCTAATTTTTAGATCTATGAGTTTTATTTCAAATTTTCAAAGCGAACTTTTTTCAATTTTCATTTCTGATCTTCCAAGTCACACAAGGCGCAAGAAGAGAGCATACTTAAGAATTTCGTCAACCCTTTATTCATTTGAAATCTAAAATTTTAAAAACAAAGTAAAAATATTTGATCTCTAACTTCAAATTTTGGCTCTCAAAACTCTGTTTGTTCTCCTCTCTTTCTAGATTTTCGTGCAAAATAATTAGTAAGTGAGGTGGCTCTTGTTGCGCCACCAAAAATAAAATTGCAAATAAAATAAAATCTAACTTAACAAAAAATAACTTAAAAACATCAAAAAAATTGGTTTTATTTATTTATTTTGTCCTACTCTACTGGAAATAGAAAATTTGGTTCAAGTATATGCATATTTCCAATGTAACCATGTGCGTAATAGGAGTAAAAAGATTTTCATGCTTTGGTTTGAAAGATATGCATTAAAATACATCAAAGCATGAAAGAGTAGTTGTTTTGATAATGTAATCAAGAAGTAAGGAAGAATGAAATAGTGATGTGACTCGATCCCTCATTGGAACCATCTTTCAATAAAGTTGTGACATTCTTGATTCCTTTCGTAATTTAGATCATATTAAATATCCTGCTTTATTATGCATTCCTCAATCTTAGATTCTAGTGGTTTCACCCCATCAAAATTATTCCATGATTATTTAGTCTCTTCAACAAATTGACAAGAGGAATCAAAAGAGACTTTAATATCTTCTTGTGGAGATATAGACAAGTTTCTGAATGTAGTTAAAATATACTCCTCCTCAGAGGCAGATATTCCAATTGTTGCTAGGATTCGAGAAAGTTCTTGGAAGGACATAGATTAATACAAAGTATTGAAAAAATATTGAATATTTAATATGCATCATAAATTATTTTAATATGCTTTTAACCATGCATCTAAGAATGAATTCAACTATCATGAGTTGTCTAAACTTTCAAAATAAGCACCTATGTATACCTCCCCAGCAATGGTGCCAAAATGTTGGGTGATATAATTATGAGTTAAATTCCTGTCATTAAATTGTCAATTTGTGGTTCGTGAATTGATGAGGTATACGTGTACTATATGTACTAGGTGATTATTTCTCAGAATAGATTAATCTAATGCAAGAAACTTGAAACTAATTACAAAGCAAATTAAATCAATCCAATCCAATCCAAACATAAAGAAATTGAATCAATCTTAACAAAACAACATGAATCAAAATAACATAAAAGAAACTAAATTAAACTGACGTAAATGAAACCACACTTGCTTAAAATGAAAATCACACTTGTTGAATTGAAAATCACACTTGCTAAATTGAAAATCACACTTGCTTAAAATTAAAATAAATGAAATAACATAATTACACAATGTTACCAATATGTACAACAAATGAAAAAGGTGTGCAAACTGTGGTTGATGAGGGGCCTCCACTCCTTGGCAAGCACACTGAACGATTATCAAATCTTGGAGATCAAAGCAGAAATATGTATTCCATAAAATGAAGTTGGAGAAAATCTCCAAATATATTACAAGAATTCAACTCTCTTCTTCTCTATCCTCACTTTACAAATTACATATCTTGGATGGAACTCTGAATGGGGATCCTTTGAAGTATGCACTCCTATTTATAAAAAAACTTAAGATAACTAATCAATAAATATAGATCCACATTTATCTCTTCTGGTTACAACCAATCACCTAAAAATATGAGATACAAATCCTCTTATAATTCTCTCCTAGTTTTGATAGGAGACACATATCAAAACATCCATGATTCTTCTCATTTGAATGTCGTTAAATGGAATTGAAATTCGAATGTGTGGTTGAGTAGCCAAATAGGACCTTTCTATAATTTTAAAATAGGTCTACAATATAATAAAACTACCACTTTTAGGTATATATATATATATATATATATATATATATATATATATATATATATATATATATATATATATATATGTATATATATATATATATATATATGTATATATATATATATATATATATGTATATATATATATATATATATATATATATATGTATATATATGTATATGTATGTATATGTATATATATGTATATATATATATATATATATATATATATATATATATATATATATATATATATATATATATATGCGTTAAACTAGTTAAGTCATCCTCGACACTTTTCAACTTCAGTGATATTGTGAATATGTTAAGTATGGGTCCTGGTGTGATATGTGGGCGGCCTCCAGGGTTCCACCACACCTCAAACATGTGAATGTTGTGAAGGGAATGATCATGATTCATTTTCGACAATTCAATGGCGGTAATAATCTCTCCTCGATGGTTTTGATAACCACCCCACCCCCGTCCTCTAACCTGGCCATCATTTTCACTTGGGGTTTCTACCCTTGAAGCTCTGCATACATGATAGTGATGACGGTTTTCTTTTTCTTGTTGCCTAGGCATTTTAACCGTTGGATTCTGTGGGGGAACTTTTCATGTTTCAACCATTATTCATTATTCAATTACAATGGTGCTTAATAAGGTTTTTACTAGTCGTCATAACATTTTCTTAATAGGTAAGGAAACACACATGGGTTCTTTTCTTATGAGCTACAAATTTGATGCATAAGGCTTTATTCTATGTAATCTATTGATATTTCTTCAAATATTCTAACTTGTCACAAATTTAGGGTTTTCACCGAGAATTTAACTCTCTTTCTTAGAGCCGAGGGATTATTTATTTTATTTTGTTTTTTAGGGATGGGGAAAATCCTACCATCAAAATCTCTTCCATCACTTCTTTAGCCATACTTTTAAATATTTGAGGTCATGGGTGAAGGGTTTCGATGGGATATTGTGAGATTCAGGAACTTATGCATCTTCCTTGATTCTTTTTAATCCTACAACAACATTTTGTAATTTGGTTATTGTAGGTATTGTGTAATGATAGTATCCTTATTCTACTTCTTTCCAGGGTTGGGTTTTTTATGTTTTATCTGTTAACATTTCCCCTTATCAAAGCACCATATGGAAATATTAAGTTCTTATATATTCTTAGGTTTCTCGCAGGGAATTTCAACTCCTTTCCTTTTATTTTCTTATTTACAGTTTTCTTGTACTTGAAAATCTAGGGTTTGATCATAGGGCCAATATTTCAACCTGTTGTAACATCTCTTTCTCAAGTAAACTTGTAGAAACATACCAATTTTTATTTTTATTTTTTCCTGTTTCAACTCAACCCTTTAATCATTTTTTTCATTTACTTCTTTGGGGTTTAATATCTTTAAATTTTTTATTCATAGGTCAATGTACTAAACTTATTTGAAGCTTGACAAGGAGCATTCATAGGGTTTTAACTTCTAATTGTTTCCAAGTACTCAAGGATTTATTCTTTCCTTCTTCTTGGCTATTTGTTGTAGGACTTACCCAAAAACAAAGAAATTAGGCCCATACTTGGTTAAAATTTCTATAATACTTGTGCATGCATAAATTAGTTATTTGTGTAGCTTGATTATCGAACTCGAACACCAGCCCTAAGTTTAAACTACCTTCATGAAAAGTATTTTTCTTTAATTAACAATTCAAGTCTACCTTGACCATTAACTGTAACTATTTAAGCCCGATTAAGGTTGGAAATAAATTGAAATGTTCTTAGTGTATAACGCGTATTTATACCAATACCCTATAGTGCCTTTATATTCAAAATTGAGATTGTGAAAAAAAAAAATTTTAAATGTTTTCTTATAAAAGAACAAAATCTGAACAATGTTATTTATTTCTTGTTAGACTAAATTATTTTTGAACTAGTAGTTGTTTGTGAATGTGATGTACAATTTAATGTTATCATGTTTCCTACATTTCTCTTATATGATTTATACATATTATTTTTTGGGTTTGTCACTTTTGAACATTGTATTCTCCTTTCTTGGTACATGTATATTTATATTTATACATACATACATATAGTTATGGGCAATCCTAATGCAAAGAGAATAGAGTTCTAGACTCCTGATTTCCAAGTTTTCTGAACTTTTATGTTTCTAAAGGAATTTGTCTCTTGACAAGTACTACATGCTAGTTAAGGGATAAGCTAAGGACATTTTCTCAACGTTGACCCACCATCTTGCTAACCTTGTCTCATGTTTTAGTATGATTATCTATATCCCTCCTTGTCTTCTTTACTATATGCTTATCTATATCCCCTCAATCCCTCCTTAGTAATCATTTCTCATCCTTAGAACCCCTTGATCTTGATCCCCCAACAACTTGTGAAGACGACAAGATCTGGTTGGAAGATTCGATGGAGGTCAATGTCATTCCCTCCCCCTCATCTCCTACTATCCCTTCCCCCAACACCCTTCTCCCCTTTCCTACATCTCTTGGCCCACCATTGAACTCCCAAGCCTCATCCTCTGCAGGGATCTTAACCATAAATAAATCCAAAGAAACGCTTTCCCATCCAAAGTGTCCCAAAAAATATGGAAGGAAATCAAGCAAGGATATACGAGACAAAGCAGCACAAAAGGACATGGCAATTGGAATCCAGAAACCAATGTACACATACATAGATAGAGGAGTAGGAATCAAGGACATGCAAACCCAGGAAGGGAGAGGAAAGGGTACTGTCACTCCATCTTAAAGTAAATAATGGATCTGCTCCCCTGGAATTGCAGAGGTCTTGGGCATACCTCCAAAGAAAATGTAGTCAAATATCTTATTATATCATAAATTCCTAAAATATTTTTACTCTAGGAGACCAAGCTAAGTGAGGAAGCAATGGTGTCAATAATCCAAAAAATAAAAAATTTTGAAGATGTAGCAATAAGTGCAAGAGGAGCATCGGGAGGAATATGCACTATGTGGAATCAAACAATAATGGAACTCATTGGATTTCACAAATATCATCACTAGGCCATAAAAGACTTTAAAAATAAAAATACAAGGAATATCATCACAACAGTCAATGTCTATGCCCTAGTTCAATATAAAGACAAGGAAATATGTTGGAAATCCTTAGCAGGCTAAATAGCAGTAGAAGGAAGCCAAAGTGTCATAGTTTCGGGGAACTTCAACTTGGTAATGAATGTTGGAGAAGAACAAGGAGGAAATTTCTTCCTGACCCAAGTAGAGACAAACTTGAAAATATAATAGAGGAACAAAACGTACTGGATGTTACTCCAAGTAAAATAAAAAATTACATGAAGTAATAGAAGAACAAATCCGGGGAATATAAAGGAAATGTTAGATGCTTTCTAATCCCTGCTAGTCTCATCACAGGAACAAAAACCATATCATCAAAATTATTTCAACAACGACTTCATATCACAGGCCTATCATGCTAACTTTTGGTGAAAAATTTTGGAACCTCTTCCCTTCCACTATAATTCTCAATGGTCCTCTATCGAAGAGGCTAGGAATTTGGTGTAGTCCACATGGAAATAAAGAATAAATGGATCACCAAGGTATATATGGGAAACCAAGTTAAATATGGTCATAATTTCTCTTAAAGAATGGGTTAGAACTCAATACAAGGAACCAAAACAGAATAAAATTGAGCTACAAAGAGAACTGGACCATGTTCAGAAGAAATTGAAAAATTGAGAAGACATTAAATAATTGCAATCCAAAGAAAAATAGCTCTATTGGGAGATATACCAAAAAAATAGGAAATAAGAGAAAAGTTGGAGGATCAAATCTCGAAGTTTATGGATACAAGCTGGTGACAGGAATACAACCTTCTATCACAATTAAACTAAAGAACAATGAATAAATAATTGTCTATATGTGATAAGGGGAGAAGGAAATGTAGATATTGAAGGGAAGGATGAAATCAAAGAGGAGGCACATCAACATTTTGAAATGTTACTAATAACAGAGGCAAAGCTAAACAGTTAGGAAGATTTTTTAAGAACAACTCCAAAACAAGTTTCTGAGGAGGCCAATGTGGCATTAACCAAACCAGTGGAGGAAGAAGTGTTGCAAAGAGTGATATGGAATTTTCACCTTGAAAAATTTCCAAGGCCATATGGATTCAACATAGCCTTCTAACGCACATTTTGGCAACTCATCAAGAAATACCTTCTCAAGATGATTCGATGGGTTCAGTGCAAGCACAAAATAAGAGGTAATACAAATTCAACCTTTCTTGCTTGTATTCCTAAAGAAACTAGACCAACCTCTTTTTTTAAATTATTTTTAATATTTTGTAATTTATAAAAATAAAATTTATGGTTTTCCCTCGTAACATGCATAGACACACACTAAAAAAAATAATTTTTAATGCTTATCATCATTCAACCAAAATATTATAGTGACTATATAACATATGGCTTTTTCTGTGATGTAATACCTATGCTACAAGGACTATAATTAAATAAGACCAATTTATATTTCCTAAATGTATTCTCTTATCAATTGTTCTATGTATTAAGAGATGTTTAGGTTGAGTTTAATTATTTATCAACATGATAATGTTTGGGAATCATGTCCTACACGCCCCTTGCATTGTGAGTTATATAGATATATATAGATATATATAGATATATATAGATATATATATATATAGATATATATATAGATATTGATATATATATATATATATATATATATATATAGAGATATATATATATATATATATATATATATATATATATATATATATATATATATATATATATATATATATATATATATATATATATATATAGATATATATATAGATATATATATATCTATATATATATATATATAGATATATATATATATTATCTATATATATATATATATATACAACCATTGTTGTCATGTTCCGACGCTTCTTAAACCCTACCTAAATGTCACTCTTGGCTCTCAATCCTTGCGACAGTTGGAACCATATGTTAACATTGATTTCTCATTGCCTGATTTGACGATGTAAACTAGGTGAGGATAGTTAGGGTAACTACTCCTGCCTCAGCCTCCAGGGTTCGTTCGCACGTTTTGCTGCCTCTCCACTAAAAACACCTTTTGTAACTTGTTCCAGTGACACCAAGGTTTTGTTACTGAATGAGAGAGTTATCTCCTTTCCGTTACATTATTGTTTAATTCATGCTTAATCACTATAGTGATTTTTTTATAATCAGTTTCTCTACATTTTTGGGTTACTAGTCGTATCGCTCTGCTATGGCAAAGGGAAGTCATGTTGACCTATACCTCCAAAGATAGAAGCCACTACATTCTCAGGTAATAGTCATGAACCCAGTTATGTTAAATTGTCATTACATTTATGTCGTTTCTCAACATCAACAATCAAGGGTTTGTGTTCTACTTGTAGGTTGGTCCTACTCGACACTAGGATTCAACTATCCTGTCAGATGATAAAACCCAACAAATTTTAGCTATTTGGTTATTTACTTCCTCTAATGTTTATTTAGACACTTCTAGATTCTCTTTTTCTCCACAGGTAGGGTTTTTAATTGCCCTTAATACTACAAATTATTTTCACGAAACTCTCGATCAGCCTCAGAAATGTGTTCATACCCTTGTTCTGCTTTCCATGTTCTCTAAATTTTCTTATCGTTTATACGAGTGTCTCGTTCAGCTACTTTGCTTGCAGAGTAGAATGTATGGGTCGTCTCTTAGGAATTTTGATGAGGGTTTTTCTCCACCACCATGCGGAACGCTAAGAATGTAATTATCAAGTTAGGGCTATTAGGGTTTAGAGCAATTTAATATAGTAATTACTCCTCAGTCTATTTATGGGTGAATTTGGATACTTACAAGTGAATTGTAGGCACAAAGTAGTTTCTTTACATTAGTTTACTATGTTGATGGGACGTTGCACATTTATTCTGTCTAAGGAGGCCTTGCTACGACCGAATTGAATATATATATATTTCTTATGAGAAAATAATGTTATTTGAAACTTCTTTGATGAAATAATTTGATCTTTAATTGGTATGCGCTCAGCTATTCATTTAAGTTTTCAAGCATAGGAGAAACTCCAGTCATATATATTGAATTTACAGTTAACATTTTAATAGCATTTTTCCTTATGGTTTTGGAATACCTTCTATGCTTAAATTTATTTTATACATATTGTTCTTATCATGCACTTGAATTGCTTGAAATGTATTTAAGCTACCAAACTCGTAATTGGTTTAACTAGTAATTTCCAATTGTATACCAGTTCCGGAGTTTGTTGTAATATGTTCTTTTATTTTTCCTTTCTTTGGTGCCCAACAGAGAATAGGACCCATAAATCTTGGTACCTTCTCTCTCTTCCCATGGGGTAACCTATCTGAAACATATTGTACAAAACCCTGGATTGTTCCAAGCTGAAACCTTAGGTTTGTCTAGCTGGAACTTAAGCAGGGTCGAGACCCAGTATTTCTTTCTCGATCATTATTGTTATCGGTTTGTTTAATTTTTTTTAATAGAGTTCGTTGATACTGGTGTGAAAGTTGTCTCCTTCCATTTTTTAATATTTTCCACAATATCATGGCCACCTTGAGCATTTCACATTGTAACTCTCCTTTTGTACTTAATTTGAACAAAGAATGTGCAAACTCAACTGCATGTAACTCCACCTGAACCCTTATAAGGGAGAATCCATGTGACTAAGAAGTGGTTAGAAATTATGTTATACTTTGTAATACAGTCACAATAACTTTTACAACAGTTACACAATTTTCTATAGTTTTCATAGTAATTATCTACAACACTTTCCATCATCCATATCATCATAAAAGGAGTTAAAAATACTTATCTATATCAACTTTAAACTTGTCCGGAAAATCAGCCAAGAAAATACCACACCTCCCTTCCAATGAGAACGAAAATCACGTCTAGTTCTCCCACTGAGCTCTTAACTTTCCAGAACAGTTAATTCAAAAGGGACCCTTTTAGGCTCAGTCCATAGGCATCAAGGTTCAACCTAGCCTAGAACTTACAGACCTTTTTATGTATCATATTTTTCCACTGGCTCAAGTCCAGCTGAGGAAATACTCTTCAGGTAGTGTCCTACCATACCTTCACAGCATCATGTTCATGTGTTTTTCTCTCCAGGTGTTTTCCTCCTCTTCCGAAGAAAAAGAGCCCCTTTTCCTTCCTACTGATATATTTTATCTCCAAGGAAGGAAGAGAGGTATAAGTTCCATAACTATCTAGAAGTTTTAGAATTCGTTTAGGGTCTTTTTCCAAGAATTTCAAGACTTGTCGCAATTTCTTATTAATCAAAATAATAAAATAAACTTTTATCATTTAAAGTTTACTCAAATTTCCTCTTAGCCTTAATTACCAGAGTCTCATGTAGTAAAAACAAATAAATGACAGTAATAACAAATATTTACAACACTAGGGTGTTACATCTCTCCCCCTTGTGTGAAACATTGTCCTCGATGTTCATTCTTTCCCTTTGGACTAGGTCAGGATATGCTTGTCGCATAAATATTTCATCTTCCCAAGGGCCTCTTCCGAGCTAAAGTATATCCACTGCACTTTAACTTGGGTGATAGCTCGCGTCTGTAACATTATTTCTCTCTGTTAGCCTCCTGTTGCAACAGGGTTTCATTTTTCATGATTGACATTTTTACATGCCAAATATGTCATACTTTGCAAGCTGCAGTGTTCCATATTTCCAGAAGAGACCAAAGAAAAAGCCATGAAGTGTGTTGATCCAGATGCCACTACTGTTTCCAATTTTGATGATTTGTTCCATATTTTAAAGAATTTTTCTAGTTTGAAGGGAGGTCCAAACAGTCCAATCTTGGTCTCCCTAGGTTTCAATTTCCTGCTTTAGAATATAGAGAATGCATCTGTCCAAACAGTTTAATCTTGGCAGATTTGTAGATAGGTAGAGAATCAAAGGGACCCAACTGTTTAATCTGGGCCCTGGCAGAAATAAGTGCAGATCTAGATAGGAAAATCCAAAAGAAAAATTGTGAATCTGGGTCTGCAAGTCTAAGTGCACCCAAAACAAAAAGAAGAAAAAATGTTAGGACAGTAGGCTGGGTAGGTAGCTGTTCGGTGGCAGAGTGATGACTGATGATCAATTTTGTATCTCACAATGTCTTATCTTTTCAGATCACAGTTGTCAGGCAGTCTTGCATTCAAAGGAGGTACTCGAGCTGGAATTCACTAACCTCCCCTCTCCTCATTTTCCCCCCAAGTCACTTGCTAACATCCCCCAAGAGGTCAAGATCTGCTTGAGCCTCTCAGTTCATCATTTCCATGACATTCACCTTGGTGAGGATCTGCTTCACTCAAGGACTGCTCACTCATCATCTGTGAGCCTTCTTTTCCCCAAAATGGCATAAGGTCTCACACCTTAGCGCCCTCTTTTCATTTCCATATTAACAATTAACTTTATTATATAACTCCCTATCAGTCTTCCACTTCCCCTGTTAAAATCATGTATATAAGACTCCCCTATGTAAATATCCCCTCCCTGGCATTGTAGCCATTATTCTACTAAGTCCGGGAAATCACAATCCATCTGGGGTTGTCTTTAGCCCATCCGCGTCATTAAGGAGCTAGTATGACATCTGGTCAGCTAGTAACCTCTTCCCTAACCCTAAACCCCATGTTGTCACCTTCTTCTTTTTTTCCCTTGTAAAATTTCACCACAGCGCTGTAAAAAAACCATATTCCACCCCTAACCCAAAGTTTCGGTGTGTAAATATTAATTCGTGCCCGTAAAACCCACATAAACCCGTTTCCCTAAGTTTTAAACCCACCCGCGCAAATATTAAAAAACGAATATACTCCGCATATACCCCGCACTAACCCGCCGTCACTTCGCGTCCACCGCCAACCGTTAGATCCCCCGCCCCACAGATCTATGGTGGGCGGGCCGTCCCATCTCCAAAGCGCCCGAGCTTTAGCATCCGGGAGATGGGCGGTATTACCGCCGTACTCCCACCACGCGTCAAGCGTTGGGCTGTGGCGGAGCCCCATCCCCTGAAACCACCATCCCCAAAAAGCGGTGCGCCCTAATACCGCTTACCGCCCTGCCCGGTGACGTCACACCACACGTCACCTGCCCACGTAACCGTTTACATCACCCGCCTGCGTGGCCTCCTGCCACGTCACTGCCACGTGTCCCAGCCGTTGTACCTGCCACGTCACCGTCCATACAGGATCACATCATGCTGATGTCACCCCGCCACATCGTCTTGCTGACGTCACCCGTCGTACAATGTCACATCATGCTGACGTCATCAGCACTTTTTGGGCACAAAGGCGCGAAAATCGCACTTCGGATCCCCGGAATCCAATTCTGAGGCAGTTTTTGATGAGCGATTTGTGCAAATCGCTCATCGCAGGATTTTTTAGGCCAAAATGGAGAATCTTCAGGGAATCTTTAGGGAATCTTCTCATCATGCGGCCCCAGGAAGCCCGAAAAGGCGCAAAAATGACCCGTTTTCTTCACAGAGCATACCGGAAGGAACAGAAAACAATTCCAGTTGATACAGAGGCCGAACAGCGACCATTTACTGGTGATTAGACCCGCAGCATATCAGATCAGCAGTCTAGATTTTGTCAAAGAGTATCAGTGGAAGAAAAGACGCCAAAGAGTATCAGCAAAGATTTGTTTAGGGGCTCGAAGCACCTGCGCATTGATGAAGCCCCCAGAAAGTCAAATCAATAAGCATCAGCCCATCCTTGCCCTCAAATCACCATTAAGGCATTCAAAGCACCAGGACAGTAAGGAAGCAGGAACCCATGCATATTTATTTCAGAAGACACTACCCCGAGGCACCCAGGACTACATCACTTATTCATTACTGTTCACGGCCGCCCCAGCGCAGCCCGAGTTATTTCATGCATTTATTTCTGGTAGAGTTAGGTCAGTTAATTATGACCTGATTAGGTCAAGATGTAATAAAAAAAACAGTAGATAGAAAGTTTTGCCCTATATATACCACCCTCTGTATAGTTTTAAGGGTTGGAAAATTGAGAATTCTTCACTAGAGACTCGCTGTGTATACCTGGATTTCTCTGTAATCAAAGATTGCCGAAAGCTTGGAGAGCAAACTGTCTGTCGTTGATAAATGATTTTGGAGACTGAAGATGGAATTCTTGTGCTGCGGCCTGAAACAATAAGTGCCTCTTATTTTTGTTTATGTGTTTACCATTATCTAAATAGCAGGAAAAAAGAATAGCCTAGAATTAGTTTAAATACTCTCTATGCTCGATTCCTGTTGTTTTTTGATGTTTTCCTCTGAATGAATTGGTTATGAATATTGAATTCCTTCTGGCTCATGTTTACCCCAATTCACCTGTGTTGGCCAATTATCTAGGGATTCTTAACTACCCTTAGGTAGCGCCCTGTTACTTTCTATGCTAATCTGTTGGAGAGATTCTTAACTGCTTCTCCTTCTTTAGCATTCATTTCATCCTTTAAACCTGGAAATTGTTTCAACCTCGGCTATCTTACTCCATGTTCCCTCACTGTTATTAAGAAGACGCACCTGCAGTTCCCCTCCTCGACTCCACGCCCAATGGTTTGAAACATTCAGACTATACTCTGCCTCTCTACCTGAAAGTGTCAATTTTCCCACCAAAACAAAACAAAGAACCCCCTGAACCCAAGACCTAGCCTAAAATCCTTTCAAACAAAGCTAAATCTATAAGAGAGAGCCCTCTCTGACTGCAGGCAGGCTAGAACCTGCAGTCCAAAGTTGGTTTGTGGTTACCTCGGCCGTATCCCTTTCTTAACCTTCAGGGACAACCTGAGTGATAACATAATGGCGACTCCACTGGGGAACTTCCTCAGTTAATTTTACAAAGTTTCACGAAGAAGGTTAAAAATCCCCCGTAGAAATCGATTTTCTAATTGCTGTATATTTCCTAAAACTACAGATGAAGCCTGAATGTCAGCCAGGAAGCCTTTGAAACTGTTTTTGTCTTACATTAACAGGTTTAGATAAAAGCTGCTTCAGTCAATCTTCATGCTAGTTTTAAGATATACACAGCCATTCCAAAATCTTATCTGGCCCTTGTAAATACAAAAAATATTCCAAAAAATAAAAATAAAAACAATTCGGAAGCTGGCTCCCAAGAAAAGTTCACGATATACAAGGTCAAACCCAGACCCAGATCCTCCAGCTGTTTTTGAAAACCCTAACATAATCCCTAAAATCCTTAGGAAGCAACAAAGACAGGAAAATTTTGCTGATAAAACCCCTGAAACATCTTGCCCTAGCTGTATTCCGACTCCTGTCAAGGTTTTGTTCCGTTCCACCCCTATTTCCATTAGTTCATCATCTACGTCCCCTGGTACTCCTTCCACACCTTCATCCACTACGCCTGCTAACACTACTGTTGTTTTCACTGTTCCAGTTACTCCTATTGTCCCTGTAATCCCTGTTGTTCCTGTTATCCCCACCAATATGGCTAATAGATATGCACCCCTGCAATTACCTGCTAACGCTGTGGCTTTACCTCAAGATTACCAATCGAAAATCTCATATTTTGATTCCACCGGTTCCTTCACAGCCATTCAGCATGCCAAAAAGATGCAAGACTATTTCGAGAACTATGAAATAGATGATGACAGTGTGAGAATGAGAATTTTCGTTCAGAGTCTAACAGGTGATGTAAGAACTTGGTTCAGATCACTTGCTGCAAATTCCATAACCACTCCTGATGAGCTTTACCTATCTTTTACCAACAGATGGGAGAAAAAGAAAGACCCCTTGCATATACTAGCTGAATATGATACAATTAAACGAGGTCCTCAAGAGACTGTTTTGGAGTACTGTGCAAGATTCAATAACGTCTACAATGCAATACCGCAGAATTTGAGGCCTCCACCTGATCTGGCCTTGTACAAATTTCCTGATGGTTTTGACCCTGATATGGCATATCAGTTGAAAGAAAGAGCTCCTGAAACCCTTGAGGACGCGCAAAAGGTTGTTGTCACGGTAGAAGCCAACTTAATTGCCAAAAGAAATAGAGCCAGAATGGAAAAGAGAACCACCTTTAAGGAAGAACCCTCAGCCTTTGACCAGAAGCTTGATGCTATCATTAATGGCCTGCAAAGACTAGGAGAAAGGGTAGAAAATGTTGAGAGAAAAGCATCATGGGAAGGACAACAGTCCAACACCATAAGAAACCCAAACTTCAGGAAGACACAGAACATAAATGCTGGTAGGCCTAACCAAGACCATGACATTAGACCCCCTTTTCAAGACAACTATGTAGAAGGATCTACTTCTAGTCAACCCATAGAAGACGATCACATGAATTTAATGGATCTAAAGGGTGAGCATCAAACTTTCCTGACACAAGAAGACCAAAACGAACATGATTGCAGTCAATTTCAGACTAAAACTGGCGAATCTTTTGATTTCAAACAGGGTTATGATACTGCTGTGTATGAAGTACACAAACAGTATAAGCTCAGAACTAGGACCATTGACATCTCTGAGCCCAGCAAGACAAAGGAAAGTAAACAGCCCAACAAGATTAAAAACAAAGTTGTTGTAACAGAACCAGCTGATATAACTGTCCCGAACTCAAATCAAGTGACTGTAGAGGACATAACAGACACGCTGCCTGCTGTTGAGCAGCCTCAGCCACCTCCTTTCTCAAAACAAAATTCAAACACCGTCCCAAGAAGTACGCCTGAAGTTGCCAAACCGCAAGCAAATATTTCCAGTAACACTGATAAGCAAGAGCAAGTCGCTGAAAATTTAAATGAAAAGGAAAAAACTGCCAATGCCAATACTAAGACTCCATTGGAGAAGCCTTTTAATTTAGAAACAGAGATCGGAAAACTCAAGATAGCCATTCCTCTTTCAGAATTGGCTAAACATGATGTATATAGGCAACAGATTCAAAGGTCACTTCAACTCCCAGAAAACAAAGATGATGTAAATGTTTTGGATGATTCCCCTGAACTATTGTTTGGTCCAGAAGTTAATGGAAAGTCAGCACAAGGACCTGTTCCACCCTTTTATGTCAGTCTGCATATACATGACAAAGTCTTACACAACGCTATGTTTGACTCAGGGGCATCGCACAATCTTATGCCCAAAGCAGTTATGGAAAAACTGAACCTCGACATCACAAGACCTTACAAAGATTTATACTCATTTGACTCGAGTCAAGTGAAATGTTTAGGCCTCATTAAAGATCTATGTGTCTCCTTAGTCCAATATCCCAACAAAACCATCCTCATGGATGTAGTGGTGGCTGATATCCCACCAAAGTATGGTATGCTCCTCTCGAGATCATGGGGAGCAAAGCTCCAAGGATCCCTCCAATTAGACCTTTCCTATGCTACTATTTCAGTCTTTGGGCAACCAAAGAGATTGTACAGAGAAACGCTCATGAAGTATGTAGTAAGTAGTGAAAGCAGGCCTGAAAATTTTCCCATTTATTCGATTCATTCCGATATGGATTCCTTCATTTTATTTAATGATGAAATAAATCTGCCCACTGATGATAAACCGCTGGTTTTAGAAACAAACACACCTATCAATGAGGAATCGGTTACCAACATGAACGAAAATGTCACAACAGCAAATGCAACGAGCAGGTTACAAGAACCTCCCCAAACAGAAATTTTAGATCTGCCCCGTCCTGTAACAGCTCAAACTCCTAGCATCGTCAACAAGCAAGAAATCACATGGTTCTTAGAGTTTGATGGTTCTGTTAACAAGTTAGGAGCAGGGGCAGGTGTCTGGATTCATAACGCACACAATAACCATGCAGAAGGACATGCCTACAGACTGAACTTTAAATGCACAAACAACATGGCAGAGTATGAGGCTCTGCTTTTAGGCCTTAAACTGTTAAAAACTCTAGGAGCTGTTAAAATATCTATCCTGGGTGACTCTGATCTAGTTATACAACAGATGAAAGGTAATTTTGTTACCAATGACAATAGAATGAGAGCCTACAGAACTGCTGCTACTGACATACTCCAGTCATTCACTGAATTCAAGCTTGACAAGATTTCTAGAAATCACAACATTCATGCACACAGCCTAGCCACCTTTGCTAGTACATGCAAGCTCCCTTTTGACCCCAGCCATCACTTCACGGCTGAAATAAAACATAGGCCCACTGTCCCAAATAATGTCAGAGATTGGCAAGTGTTCGAGAACGATGCCCAGATTAATAATTTCCTTACCCTTGCGCATGAATTTTCAAACATCAACATTGATATGGATGCTATGACAGATCCACAACAGCAAACAGCTGAAAATCAGCAAGAAAATCAGCAAATTCTAAACGCTGCAACAACCAAACAGATCCTGAAACCAACTATTTTTGACAATGAAAACATTGAACAGCTGAAACAAACGCAGGTAGAAGAAATAGACAAAACAGAGGCAGAAATCATTGACCTGAAAGATAATTTTTTGCCTGCTGGTCTAACCCCGCTAGAAGACATGTTTGACTCTAACGACGTTCCCAGAAAACCAAAACTGCAACCAATAAACACCGAAATAGAAGAACACAACATCGGGACAGCAGAGAACCCAAAAATGATCAAACTGTCCAAAAATCTACCACCTGATCAAAAGCCCAAGTACATTGATCTATTCAAAGAATTCCAAGATGTATTTGCTTGGAGCTATGAGGATTTGAAATCCTACGACACATCGGTGATTCAGCACACCATTCCTTTAAAACCAAACCAGAAACCCTTCAAGCAGAAACTTAGAAGAATTAACCCCCTGCTTCTTCCCCCGATTGAGAAGGAAGTAAAAAGGATGTGGGAAGCAGGCATCATAGCACCTATCAGATTTTCTGAATGGGTGTCCAATCTTGTTCCTACAAGAAAGAAGACAGGTGAAATCAGACTTTGTGTAGATCTCAGAAACTTAAACCAAGTCTCCTTAAAAGACCACTATCCTTTGCCCAAAATGGACCACATATTGCAGAGAGTGGTGGGATCATCTAGAATTTCCCTGCTAGATGGTTTTTCAGGTTTTAACCAGATACTTGTTCACCCAGACGACCAAGACAAAACTGCCTTTACCACACCCTGGGGAACATTTAAATATGTAAAGATGCCATTTGGACTTAAAAACGCTGGTGCTACCTTTCAACGAGCAATGGACATTGCATTCGCCAAAGAAATACATGACTTCCTAGTTGTCTACCTTGATGATCTAACCCCATTTTCCAAATCTGATGAAGAACATCTCAAGCACCTCAGGCAAATTTTCATGACATGCAGAAAATATGGAATCTCCTTGAATCCTAAGAAGTCCTTATTTGGCCTTGAAGAAGGAAAATTACTTGGCCACATTATATCAAAGGATGGGATCAGAATTGATCCTGAGAGAATACAAGCCATCCTCCAAATTCCATACCCCAGAAACATAAAAGAGCTACAAGCATTCCTTGGAAAAATCAACTTTTTGAGAAGATTCATTCCAAATCTGGCTGAATTAATAAGACTGTTAAGCAACATGTTAAAGAAGGATGCCAAGGTAAGATGGTCCCTAGAAGCTAAGCAAGCATTTGAGAGTATCAAATCTGCCTTAACTCAAACCCCTGTCCTAACTAGTCCACAGTTCGATAAAGATTTTATCATATTTTCATTTGCATCCGAGCATACAATAGTTGTTGTCCTGCTGCAGAAGGATGAACAGGGAGCTGAAAATCCAATTGCTTTTTTCAGCCGAGCCTTGAGAGACGCCCCATTGAAGTACCCGATAATGGAAAAACAGGCCTACGCACTTGTCAAGGCCATCAAGGATTTTAGAGTGTACATACTGTATTCACACGTGATTGCCTACGTCCCACACGCTGCTGTAAAAGACATACTGACTCAAGACGGATTAGAAGGCAAAAGAGGTAAGTGGATTGCAAGTATCCTCGAATATGACATTGAAATAAAACCAACCAAGCTGATAAAGGGACAAGGTTTAGCTAAACTGATGTCCGAAACAAACTTTCAGGCCTTAGACATTAACCAGCTGGACAATGAACCGGAGCTGGCGACTCCACAAATCAGTGAAATATTTCTGCAATGCCCCTGGTACACTGATATTTGCTTTGTATTGTTAAACCTGTGTGCTCCCCCAGGATTGTCCAGAACGAAGAAAAGATTTTTGAAAATGAAGGCTTTAAAGTTTTGTGTTATAGATGGTGCATTATTTTGGAGAAATCATGAAGGTATATTGTTAAATTGTTTAACCATGAATGAAACTAACAAGGTCATGAAAGAATTCCATGCAGGTGATTGTGGAGGACATCTCTACTGGAAATCCACAGCAGACAAAATCTTGAGGGCTGGTTTCTACTGGCCCACCCTTTTTGCAGATGTAAAAAAGTTTTCCACGTCATGTCACAAATGCCAAATTTTTGAGGGAAAGAGAAAATTGTTGCCCCTGCCCCTTAAACCAATCTCCACCGAAAAACCTTTTCAACAATGGGGCCTTGACTTCATTGGAGAAATTCATCCCTCTTCCTCAGGCCAGCACAAATGGATCCTAACAGCCACCGACTATTTCACTAAGTGGGTTGAAGCCATTCCCTGTAGACAAGCCAATGATACCATCATTATCCAATTCCTTGAATGCAACATCCTTTCCAGGTTTGGCTGCCCTGAGAAAATCATCACTGACAATGCCGCTGCCTTTAAGTCCAAAAAGCTGATCAATTTCTGCCACAGATTCCATATTACACTGGGCCACTCCACAGCGTATTACCCTCAAGGTAATGGATTGGCCGAATCATCTAACAAGAGCCTCATCAACATCATAAAGAAGGTACTAGAAGAAAACAAGAAGAACTGGCACAAGAAGCTAGTGAATGCCCTATGGGCAGACAGACTTTCAAACAAAAGATCCATTGGGATGAGCCCTTATGAGCTGGTATATGGCATGGAGGCTAGATTTCCTTCATCCCTGGGCATTCCTACTATCAAGCTGTTACAAGAGATTCAGGCTGAACCAAATGACATTCAAAGAAGGATTAATCAGACAATTCACCTTCAGCAAACCAGAGAACAAGTTTATGATAGAGCTCAAATCTTACAAGAAAAGCTCAAAAAGATGTTTGATAAGAGAGCTAAAGCTGAAGATTTCAGAATCGGTGACAAAGTTTTAAAGTGGGATTCACGAAGAGAAGACAAGGGCAAACATGCCAAGTTCGACTTTTTTGTGGAAAGGTCCATTTGAAATTTCTGTTGTTCAAAGAAACAACACCTATTTTCTCAGATTTGTGGAGGATGGCACCTTGGAAGAAGGCCCTGTGAATGGCAGAATGTTGAAACATTATCATGATCCTTGTTGCTGAAACAATGCAAGTTCTGTAAATACCTTTTGTACAATATTATTTGTATATATCAGCATTTAGTTTAATTTGTGTAAACAGGCCGATTGTTAAGGAAAAGCAGTAAAATTGAAAAGGACGCAGCCGATGCAAATTCTTCAAATCTCAGAAGCATCAAAACAGAGCAAGAACTTTCAGTTTATATCAGCATAGTTGCTCAAGGATTGCACATAAAAATCAAGCACGCAGAAGAAAGCAGGCGGTGCTGTACAATTCACAGTAACTCAGATGAGAAGAGAAAGTGGTTCATATTTTCAAAGTTTCATACTTTAACAGTCAGAACAAAAAGAATTTCCCAGTCCACAGCAACAAACAGAAGATCAAGGCAATCTGACCTGCTGTTCTTGACTTTTCACCAGGAAAAGCCATCCCCAAGTGGAGCCACTGTTAGCCTCCTGTTGCAACAGGGTTTCATTTTTCATGATTGACATTTTTACATGCCAAATATGTCATACTTTGCAAGCTGCAGTGTTCCATATTTCCAGAAGAGACCAAAGAAAAAGCCATGAAGTGTGTTGATCCAGATGCCACTGTTGTTTCCAATTTTGATGATTTGTTCCATTTTTTTAAGAATTTTTCCAGTTTGAAGAGATGTCCAAACAATCCAATCTTGGTCTCCCTAGGTTTCAATTTCCTGCTTTAGAATATAGAGAATGCATCTGTCCAAACAGTTTAATCTTGGCAGATTTGTAGATAGGTAGAGAATCAAAAGGACCCAACTGTTTAATCTGGGACCTGGCAGAAATAAGTGCAGATCTAGATAGGAAAATCCAAAAGAAAAATTATGAATCTGGGTCTGCAAGTCTAAGTGCACCCAAAACAAAAATAAGAAAAAATGTTAGGACAGTAGGCTGGGTAGGTAGCTGTTCGGTGGCAGAGTGATGACTGATGATCAATTTTGTATCTCACAATGTCTTATCTTTTCAGATCACAGTTGTCAGGCAGTCTTGCATCCAAAAGGAGGTACTCGAGCTGGAATTCACTAACCTCCCCTCTCCTCATTTTCCCCCCAAGTCACTTGCTAACATCCCCCAAGAGGTCAAGATCTTCTTGAGCCTCTCAGTTCATCATTTCCATGACATTCGCCTTGGTGAGGATCTGCTTCACTCAAGGACTGCTCACTCATCATTTGTGAGCCTTCTTTTCCCCAAAATGGCATAAGGTCTCACACCTTAGTGCCCTCTTTTCATTTCCATATTAACGATTAACTTTATTATATAACTCCCTATCAGTCTTCCACTTCCCCTGTTAAAATCATGTATATAAGACTACCCTATGTAAATATCCCCTCCCTGGCATTGTAGCCATAATTCTACTAAGTCCGGGAAATCACAGTCCATCTGGGGCTGTCTTTAGCCCATCCGCGTCATTAAGGAGCTAGTATGACATCTGGTCAGCTAGTAACCTCTTCCCTAACCCTAAACCCCATGTTGTCACCTTTTTCTTTTTTTTTCCCTTGTAAAATTTCACCCCAGCGCTGTAAAAAAACCATATTCCACCCCTAACCCAAAGTTTTGGTGTGTAAATATTAATCCGTGCCCGTAAAACCCACATAAACCCATTTCCCTAAGTTTTAAACCCACCCGCGCAAATATTAAAAAACGAATATACTCCGCATATACCCCGCACTAACCCGCCGTCACTTCGCGTCCACCGCCAACCGTTAGATCCCCCGCCCCACAGATCTATGGTGGGTGGGCCGTCCCATCTCCAAAGCGCCCGAGCTTTAGCGTCCAGGAGATGGGCGGTATTACCGCCGTACTCCCGCCACGCGTCAAGCGTTGGGCTGTGGCGGAGCCCCATCCCCTGAAACCACCATCCCCAAAAAGCGGTGCGCCCTAATACCGCTTACCGCCCTGCCCGGTGACGTCACACCCCACGTCACCTGCCCACGTAACCGTTTACATCACCCGCCTGCGTGGCCTCCTGCCACGTCACTGCCATGTGTCCCAGCCGCTGTACCTGCCACGTCACCGTCCGTACAAGATGACATCATGCTGATGTCATCCCGCCACGTTGTCTTGCTGACGTCATGCTGACGTCACCTGTCGTACAATGTCACATCATGCTGACGTCATCAGCACTTTTTGGGCGCAAAGGCGCGAAAATCGCACTTCGGAGCCTCGGAATCCAATTCTGAGGCAGTTTTTGATGAGCGATTTGTGCAAATCGCTCATCGCAGGATTTTTTAGGCCAAAATGGAGAATCTTCAGGGAATCTTTAGGGAATCTTCTCATCATGCGGCCCCAGGAAGCCCGAAAAGGCGCAAAAATGACCCGTTTTCTTCACAGAGCATACCGGAAGGAACAGAAAACAATTCCAGTTGATACAGAGGCCGAACAGTGGCCATTTACTGGTGATTAGACCCGCAGCATATCAGATCAGCAGTCCAGATTTTGTCAAAGAGTATCAGTGGAAGAAAAGACGCCAAAGAGTATCAGCAAAGATTTGTTTAGGGGCTCGAAGCACCTGCGCATTGATGAAGCCCCCAGAAAGTCAAATCAATAAGCATCAGCCCATCCTTGCCCTCAAATCACCATTAAGGCATTCAAAGCACCAGGACAGTAAGGAAGCAGGAACCCATGCATATTTATTTCAGAAGACACTGCCCCAAGGCACCCAGGACTACATCACTTATTCATTTCTGTTTACGGCCGCCCCAGCGCAGCCCGAGTTATTTCATGCATTTATTTCTGGTAGAGTTAGGTCAGTTAATTATGACCTGATTAGGTCAAGATGTAATTAAAAAAACAGTAGATAGAAAGTTTTGCCCTATATATACCACCCTCTGTATAGTTTTAAGGGTTGGAAAATTGAGAATTCTTCACTAGAGACTCGCTGTGTATACCTGGATTTCTCTGTAATCAAAGATTTCCGAAAGCTTGGAGAGCAAACTATCTGTCGTTGATAAATGATTTTGGAGACTGAAGATGGAATTCTTGTGCTGCGGCCTGAAACAATAAGTGCCTCTTATTTTTGTTTATGTGTTTACCATTATCTAAATAGCAGGAAAAAAGAATAGCCTAGAATTAGTTTAAATACTCTCTATGCTCGATTCCTGCTGTTTTTTGATGTTTTCCTCTGAATGAATTGGTTATGAATATTGAATTCCTTCTGGCTCATGTTTACCCCAATTCACTTGTGTTGGCCAATTATCTAGGGATTCTTAACTGCCCTTAGGTAGCACCCTGTTACTTTCTCTGCTAATCTGTTGGAGAGATTCTTAACTGCTTCTCCTTCTTTAGCATTCATTTCATCCTTTAAACCTGAAAATTGTTTCAACCTCGGCTATCTTGCTCCATGTTCCCTTACTGTTATTAAGAATACGCACCTGTAGTTCCCCTCCTCGACTCCACGCCCAATGGTTTGAAACATTCAGACTATACTCTGCCTCTCTACCTGAAAGTGTCAATTTTCCCACCAAAACAAAACAAAGAACCCCCTGAACCCAAGACCTAGCCTAAAATCCTTTCAAACAAAGCTAAATCTATAAGAGAGAGCCCTCTCTGACTGTAGGCAGGCTAGAACCTGCAGTCCAAAGTTGGTTTGTGGTTACCTCGGCCGTATCCCTTTCTTAACCTTCAGGGACAACCTGAGTGATAACACTCTCTAATCGATAATATGCAAAGGCTCTACTAGGAACTCTCCATCTGGTTCAACCTGTCACACAATCACAATTTTTTTGTTAGTTTTTTTAATGACCGACTTAAACATATATATTTATAAATTATTTATTTTCTCATCTTACCTATCCATATTTCTAATTAGTCATATGTCGTGAATCATACACATATTTCTTTAGCAGGGAAAAATGAAACACATTGTGAACTCGTATATCGCTTGGTAATGCAAGTTGGTATGCTATAGGTCCCACTCTTTCCAGAATTTGGAAGGGTCCACAGTATCGAGGTACTAATTTGACACAACAACCCCACCTTATGTGTTTTTTTTGTTTAATTCGCACATAAACATGTTCTCCTACCTAAAATTCTTTATAACTCCTTCATTTTTCTGCATACGCTTTTTGTCTATCTTGGGCAGCCTATAAATTTTGTCTAACTTTTTTCACCGTCTACTCCATCTCCACTAAGATATCAAGCCCTAGGATTATCTTATCCTACGAATTTCTTTATTTTGTAGGTGTTCTATACTTCTTGCCATGCAGTACCTCATAAGGATTCATGATAACTATTGTTATCTGCAAGTTCCACCAAATGAAGATATTCCTCCCACTTGGTTGGTTGTTTTATTACATGCATTCTTAGCATCTCTTCTAGGACCTAATTCACTTGTTCAGTCTATCCATCTGCGTGCAAATGATATGTAGTACCGAACTGAATTTGTGTACCTAGTCTAGTAAAAAGGGTTTTTCCAAACACAGAGGTGAGTTTGACATCCCTATCAGAAATCACCACTTTCGGCATACGATGTAACCGAAATATCTCCTTCATAAATATATCTGCAATTTCCACAGTTTTGTAAGTGGATTTAACAGGAATAAAATGGGTTGTTTTTCTCAACTTGTCCACCATTACCATGATGGAATCATTTTTCTTTCTAGATCTAGGCAAACTTGTAATAAAATCTAATGTAATCATCTCCCATTTCCATTCAGGAATAGGGAGTGGATGAAGTAAACCAACAAGGTGTTGGTGTTCAGCCTTAACTTGTTGGAACTCCAAACATTTGGCTAGATACTCAACAATATCCTTTGTCATACCCAGCCAAAAATAGTCTTTCTTAATTGCAGAAAATAGTTTCTAATATCCAGGATGGGCAGTGTAAGGGTTTCGTTGAAACTCATCCAACAAGAATTGTTTAATTGCTAACTGATTAGGAACATATATTCTTCCTCTGAAGGTCAACAAATTATTATGGTTTATGCCATACTCTGATGATTTTCCAAAATTTTGTGCTTGTTTATCTTGCTTCCATATGAATTCATACTCTGGATCCTTGAGAGCATTTTCTTTAATCTGATTAGAAAGATCAATTTCCACTTGACTATATAAATTTCATATATTGTTGCACAAAAATTGTCACCTTGACATTCTGCAATCTGTGTGAGTCCATTACCACTCATACTTTCCTCTTTTGCAAGTCTTAAGCCTCAGTTCTTCATATCAAGCCTTGAAAATAAGAGAAAGCCCTCAAAAGTCTATAAAACTCTGGTTCCACACTTTCTCTTAGCAATACCTACGGTCCCGCACCTAAAGGTCATGTCTCTTGCGCACCTGACTGCTCTGTCTCTGTGTTATGGGTGTAGACCCCTGTAAAAGTCAAAAAGGTGCAAGTATATTCTTAAAAACTGACTTTGAATCATTTCTAGAAGCTTCTGGAAGGAATCTTGAGGTGGCAAGTTCACTCCTTTAAGGTTCATCCATCCCATACCTTAAGGATCTAACCCCTTGATGTGAGGAGCTTATCCCTTTGAACGAGGACTCTATCCCTTCATAGGTGGACCTATAACCTCATTCCTTTGCACTATAAAATGAAGCATTGGGCTGGTTACTTGGGAGGTTGAACGCTGAATATTTTTGAGGTGAAATGTTGCTGGAACTTAGTCTTCCTAATTGAGCTTTTGTGAGGAAAGATTACATACCTCTTTGATCTCATTTGGAAGAGTGTGAGGTTTGTAAAAGTAGAGGAGATTCCTGTTTTGGACCCTAGAAGAGCTTGTACAACATCAAGGCACCAAAGGTTGTAAGGTTCTTCTATTTCAAAGTTAATACAAATAAGTTTATTTTTCTGAATAAGTTGTGTTTTATGGTTTATTTTATAGATTCCTTGATCACCATAATGAACATGATTTATGATATTAGCTATGCAGGTGTTATTTGATGTGTGCTTGTTTGTGATTGCAGGTTCTCAAAAGGAAACTCTTTCGGACGGTTGAAGGATGGCTACTAAAAACTAGCGTTGGAATTAAGGTAGGGTCTAAACACCTCTATAGTTTTTATTAATGAATCGCAATATGTTTAGAGAAAGGTAGATTTGCTTGTCCTGCTTGTTGCTAGATATCTTTTGATACTAGGGAGATCGGCCTTGTCCGCAAGATCAATTTATCTAGCCAACATATACATGGTGAAATTTTTTGCTTAACACATTAGCCACGTGGTTTTCTTTCCCTTTAAGATGCCTAATATCAAATTCAAACTCACTTAGGAATTTTTCCCACCTAGCTTGGCGGGCATTCAAATTAGGTTGTTTAAAGAAACTAGTCAAACTACTGTGATTTGTCAACAAGAGAAATATTTTCCCCAACATATAATGTCGCCACACTTTTAAAGCATGAATAATTGTTGTTAGTTCCAAATTCTAAGAAAAATATTTTAGCTCATGTTCCTTTATCTTAGGATATTTGTAGGTTATTACCTTATCCTCCTACATTAAAACCCCCCCAACACCTTTGTTACAAGCATATGTGCAGACAGTGAATTATTTTTCTGGGTCTGCAATTTTCAACATAGGGGTTGTTGTCAATAAGTGTTTTAGTTGTTCAAAAAAAATTTGACACTCTGTTCTCCACTTAAATACTCTTCCCTTTTTCTGCAATGAAGTCATAGGGTAAGAAATTCTTGAAAACCCTTCTATAAAACGGCGATAATACCCATCCAATCCCATGAAAGATTGAATGTCTACCACATTTTTGGGGACAAACCATTCCATGATGGTTTTAATTTTCTCAGGATCCACAGTTATACCTTTAGATGATATTATGTGTCCCAAATATTGAATTTGATCCTTATAAAAATCACATTTGTTGAATTTACCATAAAGTTAATTTTATCTTAAAGTTTGTAGTACTATCCGAAGATGTTCCTTATGTTCTTCCAAGTTCTTTGAATATATGAGAATATCGTCAATAAAAATCAAAACAAATTTGTCCAAGTACGGGTGGAAAATACCATTCATTAGGCTCATGAAAATTGTTGGGGCATTAGTAATCCTGAATGGCAATACAACAAATTCATAATGAATGTAGTGAGTCCTAAATGTTGCCTTACAAATGTCTTTCTCTTTTATCCTAATTTGGTGTTACCATGACCGTAGGTCAATTTTACAAAGTACATTAGCACCCTTTACTTGGTAAAACAAATCATCAATTATTAGCAACGGGCACTTGTTCTTGATAGTTAGTTTATTCAATTGCCTATAATCAATGCACAATCGCAGGGTGTCATCTTTCTTTCCCACGAACAATATTGAAGCTCCCAAAGATAACACACTTGGGAAAATGTACCCTTTATCAAGCAGCTTTTGCAGTTGGATCTTAAGCTTTGTTAATTAAGGTATACTCATTCTGTAAGGGGCTTTGGATATTGGGGTTACTCTCAGAATTAGTTCTATGGTAAATATAATTTCTCTTTTTAGAGGCAACCCCATAATTTCTTCTAGGAAGACATCCACAAAGTCTTGGATAATTGGTATCTTTTCCAGGGTAGCTATCTTATCCTTAGAATTGGTGTAGCGTACCTACATAACATAAATTTGAAAGCCTTTCTAGATGCATTTACTTAGCTAGTTAGTTGTGATAGGTCATAATTTAATGGCCTTGTTAATACCTTGGATATCTTGTCTAACACCTTCGTCAGTTAGGAGATTGATGGTCTTGTCCTTACAATTCACTACGAACTAATGTTCTTCTAACCAATCCACACATATGAGCCCATCATAGGATCCTAAAGACAATATATTCAAATTCACTTTAATCTGTTGCCCTCCTATTTCAATAGGACATCCTTTTACCTTGGTGGTCACCTTCCTTTTTGCCCCAGTGGCCAGTTTAACTAACCATAACTTCTTACATTTAACACTTTATAAATGACACAATTTAATTATCTTTGGACTGACATAACTTAGATTGGCACTTGGGTCTATAAAAATAGAAATAGAATGGTTAGCCATAATACCTTCAAATTATACCATTGCAGGTTGATATTCAGCTTAATGATCTTCTAAGACAACATTAATCCTCAGCATACTCCTCGCCACCTCCCCTACCATAGATGCTTATTGAACATTAGTAGTTAGGTTTGTTCTAGTACGATGAGGACATTTCTTGTAATAGTGCGGCTCCCCACGGCCCCAACATTGCAAGGGTGGTTTTTGTGACTGGACAAGTTCTAGTTTACTTGATGCCTTAGCTTCCCTCACCTCATTTTGTACTTTTGTATTTGGTTGATTCTGTCCTAGAGGTCCATTTCATTTCTTTTTGTGTTCATTCTTGACTCCTAGAGGTTTAACACTTATCATTCTAGAAATTATTCTACCCCTTTTTATTTGGCCACCATTTGCAACTTTCCCATTTCTGCTTCATTTGTTGGTAGTAGATCTGGGCCTTCTGAATGAATCTGTCCATCATATTTGGGTTATCAAATTCCAACTTATCCTTCATAAGGTTGGTAAGCTACTAATAATTCAGTGTACCTTAGTTTTTGCTTCCCGGATATAGGGTACATATCTCAGCAAGGAGGTAAACTTAGTTACAAACTCATCCATGGACTATTGTCCCAATTTTAAGTCATGAAACTCCTTTGCCTTCTCATCATAAAATCATTTTTTTAAACATTTATCTTTAAAATGCTTCTGAAAACTATCCCAAGTCACCTCTTGTTTGTCAATGCCTCAAACTATTTTAATTTCTTCCCACCATAAGGTGGCTTTACCTTGTAATTGATAAATTTCCAATTTGACCTTCAAGTTATCATCATATTCATAGATCTAGAAATATTTATTTATATTGATTAACCAAGCCTTAGTAGCCTCCTCCATTTACCCATCAAATGTTAGAGGTTTAATTTTCTTGAATTCTCCTTGCATTTCAATTTTTTGCCTCTTAGTTCTCCTACCACCCAAGGCATTGTCATATTCCTCCTCATTGTCAATTCTACCTCCCTCAAATTCTGGGTTGTCCTCTTTTAGCCGATGCATCTCAGCTCTATTTCCATCTTCCAAATTGGGGTTTGGGTTTCTTTGATTTTGTCTGTTTGACAGTCTTTTCATGATTTTCTCATGCTTCAATCTAAACCTTTCATTATCAGACCTTAAGTTTGTCATTTATGCTCGCATTTGTTGCACAATTTCTAATAACCATGCATTTTTGTTATGAGTTGCTCCTCCCATTTGAACCCACATCTTCGGGTTGGCTTTTTTATGAGGTACAAGTTCAGCTCCTCAAGATGGCCTCCCTAGTGGAGTGATTTCAGATCCTCTCCTCATATTGTGTTCTCTCTCTGTATAATTAATAGTTTTTTTATTCCATAGTTTCCCAAACAGGCCATAATGTTGCTAGCATGGCTCTGATACCACTTGTAACATGCATAGACACACTAAAAAAATATCCTTTTTAATGTTTATCATCATCCAATCAAATTATTATCGTGACTAGCATAACATATGGATTTTTCTGTGATAACCTATGCAACAAGGACTATAATTAAACAAGGTCAATTTTGTCTTTCCTAAAGCATATTATTTTATTAATTGTTTGGTGTATTAACATATGTTCAAGTTGAGTTTACTTATTTATCAGAATGATAGTGTTTGGGAATCATGTCCTACCTAGCCATTGCATTGTGGTTTAATATATATATATATATATATATATATATATATATATATATATATATATATATATACAACCATTGATGTCACTTTTTGACACTTCTCGAACCCTACATAAATGTCATTCCTGACTCTCGGTCCTTGCGACACTTGGAACCATCCGTTGTCATTTATTTCTCGTCCCCTGATCCAACGGTGTAGACTAAGTGAGGGTAGTTAGGGTAACTACTCTTACCTCAGCCTCTGGGGTTCGTTTGCACATTTTGTCATCTCTCCGCCGAAAACATCGTCTGCAACTTGTTCCAGTGACACTAGGGTTTTGTTACTGGGTGAGATAGGTATCTCATTTTCCTTACGCTACTATTCAATTCATGCTTAATCGTTGGAATGATTTTTTTTAATCAGTGTCTCTACATTTGTAGGTTACTAGTCATAGGGATCTGTTATGGTGAAGGGCAACCCTATTGACCTCTACCTCCAAATATAGAAGCGACCTTGTTCTCAAGTAACAGTCACGACCGCAATTATCTTAAATTGTCATTACATTTATGTTGTTTGCGACGCCAACAACCAAGCATTTGTGTTCCACTTGCAGGTTGGTCTTGCTCGACATTGGGATTCGACTACCCTGTCAGGTGAGAAAACCCGCAAAGTTGTAGTTATTTGGTTATTTACTTTCTTTGAGGTTTATTTAGACACTTCTAATCAGTTTCTCTTTTTCTCCACAACTAGGGTTTGTAATTGCCCTTAATGTTGTAAATTATTTTCACGGAACTATCGACTGACCCCAGAAATGCGCTCACGCTCTTGTTCTTCTTTCTAGGTTCTCTAAATTTCCCTGTTGTTTATACGAGGGTCTCATTCAACTACTTTTCTTGCAAAGTAGAATGTATGGGTCAACTCCTAGGAATTAACCTGAGGATTTTCCCCACCACCATGCAGAACCCTGAGAGTTTTATTTTCAAGTTAGGATTATTAGGGTTTGGAGCAATTATTAATATAGTAACTACTCCTCAATCTATTTACAGGGGAATGTGGATACTTACAAGTGAACTGTAGGCACAAATTAGTTTCTTTACATTAGTTTACTGTGTTGCTGGGAGGTTACACCTGTATTTTGTCTAAGGCGATCTTGCCGTGACCTAATGGATTATATATATTTCTTATGAACAAATAATGTTATTTGAAACTTCTATAATGAAATAATTTGATATTTAACCTGTAGTTGCTGAGTTATTCATTTAAGTTTTCAAGCATAGGAGAAACTCCAGTCATATATATGTAATTTATGGTTAACATTTTAATAGCATTTTTCCTTATGGTTCTGGAATACCTTATGTGCTTAAATATAGGTTTTTTATACGTATTATTCTTATTGTGCACTTGAATTTCTTGAAATGTATTTATGCTACCAAACATGTAATGGGTTTAACTAGTAATTTTCAGTAGTATACCGATTTCGTCTTTTGTTGTAATCTTTTACTTTATTTTTCCTTTCCTAACAGAGAACGGGGCCCATAACTCTTGGGTAACCTATCCGAAACATATTGTAAGAAACCCTGGATTGTTCCAAGCTAAAACCTTAGGGTTTTTTGGCTCGAATTTAACCAAGGTTGAGACCTCGTATTTCCTTCCCGGTCATTATTGTTATCAGTTCATTTTTTTTTTTAATAGAGTTCGTTGATACTGGTGTGGAAGTTGTCTCTTTCCATTTGTGAAGATTATCCACGGTATCAAGGCCACCTTGAGAATTTCACATTGTAACTCTCCTTTCGTACTTCATTTGAACAAAGAATGTGTAGACTCGACTGCAAATAACTCCACTCAAACCCTTATAAGGGAGAAGCCCCATGATCGAGAAGTGGTTAGAAATTCTTTTCTATTTAACAACAAAGGTTTTCATAGGATGAAATCGATGTCTTCATCAGAAGTTGGAAGACCTGAAGTTACAACTCACAGTTAATGAAAACCAGAATTTAAACGATAGTGCATCTAATCGGCCCAATGACAACTTACTACTAGATCTCAATTAACCTCTAAAAGACTCTCTTTCTCTTCCTTTGTGATGCCCTCCTATTGTAAATGTGTTTTACTTTTTAGACAATTTTGTGATCTATGTATGTAGGCCACTTGTAATAGCCAGTTTCCAATATAGTCTTTTTGTAACACGTGAGAACCTTCTACGAAAATAAACATTGTATTTGATTTTTCTTATAATTATTGCATCCAAGGGAATATTTTAATAGAATCATTATCCATCTTTATAAAAAAATTATAATTTTTTTACAATAAATAAATATTACAATTAATTGTTTATTTATTTATATTTATGAATTTATTATAATAATATTAAATTTTATTGTTAATTTATTTTAATTTTAAAATTTATTAAAATAATTATTTTCGTAATAAAAAAAACTATTAAAACTTTTTTTTAAACCATCGAGAAAATACACAAAATTCAATCTATTTTATAATTTGTAAAAATATATAGTTATAATTATATGGTTAAATAAATATTCTAATTGAGGGTAGCCTTGAATATTTTCAGTCATCTATGTAAACTTGAATAGCATACCACATGCTATATTTTTATAAAAGTTAATTAAAAATATTCAAGTTAATGATTAATTTATAGTTTTATAAGATTATATTAATTTATATGGTTATGATGTTGATGATATATTCAATGATTAATTTCTATTTTTTATGTGAATATACTAATTTATATGGTTATGAATAAATTATGACGTTGATGATAATTATTATTATTGGAGATAAACTTTTTAAATCTATATTTTAGTGAATTGATATAGTATAAATGCTATAAAAAAAAAAATTAAGTGAATTGATGCAGTATAAATGTTATAAGTTTTTGCTTTTTTATTATATATTTTTGTTCAAAGTCCTGTCAAAATTTGTTAAAATGGAAACTGTGAGATGTTAAATTTTTATATGTTAAGCGTTTTGTTGTTTTTCAAAGTTTTAAATTTGTTTATATATTTAAAAATATATTTCAATTAAAAATATAATGATCTTGTTAACAATTCTATAGCTTAATTTTAATTAATAAGAACAAAATGTAAATAAGTTAGATTTCAATTTTATATTAGTGTTATAAATATTTTGAAATTACAATTTACTGTAGATTTAAATTTTAAATCATAAAACTAATTATTTTTATTTTTCCACTTTCTTGATATCATAATAAATTATTTTATTCAGATTTCAAGGTTTGTCACGTTTTTTATTAAATTATGAAGTGGCACATTCTTATTTTTATAATATTGATTTTTTACTTTAAAATTATAATAATAATAATAATAATTATTATTATTATTAAAAAATTAATATAATAATAATAATTATTATTATTATTAAAAAATTAATATAATAATAATAATTATTATTATTATTATTATTATTATTATTAAAAAATTAATATAATTGATAATCAGAATAGTAATAATAATTATTAAATTATTATAATTAACAATCACAATAATTTCTTACTTATGTGATATAAGATTTATTTTATATATTACCATTATAACTATTTGATATATTAAATTTATATTTAATATAAATAACTATTTAAAAATTAAACTAAAAATCTCATCACATTTAATCCTATAAGTTAATTAATTATTAAAAAATAATAATTTTTAAAATTAATAATAAATAAATATTAATGTATATCTTATTAACTTGATCCAAATTTAAAAATAATGTTAAAAAATTGTTATAATTTATATGGTAATAATAATAATTAATTTTCTAGTTTATTATTAATTATATTTTTGAAAAAATATAATTATATTTGTTTTGAAATTTTTGAAAGTAATTTATTTAATATTCGCTGCTGATGATGATGATGGTGGTGGTTAACGTTCACTAAGACCAAACTTTGGTTTATCGGACCTAAAGAAACGAATTATTTAGTTTGATTTAAGATTTTATTCCTATGCTCAAAAAGCTTGGAGAGAAACCTCCCGAGCTCACTGTAATTTTGACAACGTAAAAGGCTAGGAAGGTCAATATTGCAACAAAGATTTTGAAACTGAGATCTAATGTGGTTGTATGCGGGGCACTCTAAGAGGAAGTGATTTTCATCATCGATGTTTGTATTCTCACAGAGATGGCGGAACCTTTCCATCTATGGTGTTTTAGGAACTGCCCAACGACCCATTTCACTATAGACTCATGAGAGGTTGTTCTAATCTTGGCTATATTAATTTTCTTCTTTGAACTAGATAAAATAGAGAGATATTTTTGATCTTATAGGGTGGGATTGATGACCTCCTTATACTATCTTAATTTTCTTTTAGCTGCTATATCTTTCTCACACCACATTTTTTCTTTGAACTTAGAAGTAAAAATATTTTTAATGTTATTAATGTTTTGCAATGCAACATTCTTGTCGATCTCCCAGTGGTTTAACCAGGCCCTGGTGTCTTTATACCAACCTCATTTGAGTGTTAGGTGGTTTTGGCTGGAATTTAAAGCTAGCTTAGGAAGTCTATGGTTTCTTATGTTATTGAGTTTGTGCTTGTACAACAGAACCCTAGTCATAGCTAGGCTCTCGATAGGGGAAAGACCCACTTCTATAAGGAGAATAGGATAGGGTGTGTTGCTTTTAATTTTGAGATTATACGTTATAAAACGCTTCTGGATTTGCTCAATCTTTCTCCAGGATTCTCTAGAGATGCTACAACCCCAAACCTCACATCCATATAAGATAATTGAAGTGACTAAAGTTTCAAAGAGGAACTTCTTTCTATCCCACATTACGAAGTTTGTCGTTTTACAATTATTTTCAAGACCAAAATAAGCTTTCCATCCCCCATCAATCCTTTTTTCAATGCTATAGTACCACTTGAGCTTGTGATGAATATCAATTCCTAGGTACTTGTAGGAAGACAGTTCCTCCAAGTTACTATTGTCATACATAAAATTAGCGTAAGTGTCCTTCGATTTGATAATAATAACTTTTGTTTTGTCAGTGTTAACAATCATACCCATGGTAGAGCAGAAATCCTTAAGTATAAGTTTCTTATCAAGATCAGATGGGCACCTCGCGAGAAGAAAAATATCGTCAGCGTAGAGAAGAAGGATGATGGCTATCCCAGCTAAGATCGTGCCAGCACATCCTGCTTCCTCTAAACAACCTTCTAACTTGTCGATGTAAATGCCAAATAGAGTAGGGGAGAGGGGCAATCTTGTTTAACTCCGATATTACACTTAATATCTTTCAACCACCCCTCATTGCTCTTTAACTTGACAATTACATTCTCGTATAACCTTATAGCAACAACGCTCAACTCAAAAGGAACCTTTAGCTCTTCTAATATGTTCCAAAAGTTGTTTCTAGGAATCGTATCGAAAGCCTTTCTAAAGTCCACAAAGCAACAAAATGGATTGGATTTATCATTGCGACATTCCTCCACAATGATCCTAAGCTTAACGAGGTGCTCTATTGTTGAGTGTTGCTTTCTAAAACCCGCTTGGCCTTTGGCCCGCTTACCTTCACTTTCAAGCCATATGCTCAACTTCCTTTCCAAAATAATGCCATATAACTTGGCTAGGAGATGGTTGATCATAATTGTCCGATAATTAGAGGGGTTATTTGTATCCCCACTTTTAAAAATAAGAATAATGAGGCTTTGAGTCCATGGTTTAGGGAACCCTTGCTTGATCGCTTGATTGAAAAGCTTTTGAATGTGGGGGATGAGGACAGGACCTCCAATTTTTAAGATTTCCGCCTAGTAACCTTCAATGTCCTTAGCTTTCCCATTAGCCAAGCGATTAACCCCAAAATCAATGTCTTCTAATGAGAAAAATTATTTCGTTGTGCGCAGAGTTTCAAAGTTATCCATGACATTTGGAAATTCATAAAGCTTTTTAAGATAGGAATTCCAGTCGTGTAAAGCAATTTTATTATTATCTTTAGTTTTCCTAGTTAGAATCTACCTCCAAAATTTCTTAGGAGCTATCTTAGAGAGGTGTAAGAGATTCTCTTGTCTTTTTCGAATACACTGCCTTTTTATCCTTTTATTTAGGGCTTTGTATATTTTTATCGTGCCAATTTTAAGAGATTCATCAACAACTTCCTTAATTGCTCTCCTCGCACTTTTACAATCTTTGTCATACCATGGGTTGGTTTTGCTATTTATTTTATTACTTGAAACTTCAATTGAGAAATTGTTAATAAAATATGAGAGGGTTGTAGTAAAATTATGATAGAGATCTTCTTTGTTGTCTATACTAGATAAATGAAGCAAATTAGTTTTTAATTCATTTAGAAAGAGATCTTTTTTATTTCTATCAAAGATTAATTCCTTTTGGCTATAAGGATTATCTTCCATGGGATCTCTATGCATCACAAAATTGAGAGTTATAAGTAAAAGCCTATGATCAAAGTCAAGTTCGTGGTAGTTTAAGATGTCAAAATTTGTTATTGCCTTGTATAGTCAAAAAATACAATTTCACAAAAAAATTATATGATTAAATCCAAACTATTACCTAACACCCTAGATAAACCCAATTGAGCATTTTCTTATTTTAATTTATTATATGACCATTTTATATTATTTTAATGAGTATTTAATTATTTAAATAAAAATAATAAATATTTTAATAAAAAATATATTTTTCTAAAATAATTCTATATAAAACTAATTATTTTTTTCCTTTTTAATAATTAATTTAATTATATATTTTATAAAATTATTATAATTATTATTTTTTTATAATAACATTTAGCTTTGATTATTTTATCGATATAATAGTAAATTGTGTTCAAATGTAGATTTTTACCTAATTTACAAACAAGTCAATCATTTAACATCCTAACACAAAAACATGGTTAATAACAATAAAAGACTTAAATCAATACAGAAGTTTTGATGGGTAAAAGTACATGCAAAATAAACGGATATGAAAATATGAATTATTATCTCTTTAAGATGATAATATAAAATTTAATCCGAAATTTTATTTTATTATAAAAATAATTATATAAAATATAAATTAAATTAAAATAAATATATATTTATACTTATTAAATATAAATATAAGTTAATTCATTTATATGAAGTTTAATTCCTATTAAATATAAAGAGATAAATCAATTTAGAGAGATCCATTACAACCAAGAGAAATATCCAAAAAATAATATCTACTGCAATCCATCAATTCAGCACTGGTCTGCTCTGCTGTTTGTTGGGTTGTTGCCAACTACAAATTCTGTATGTTCTTTATCACAGAAAGTATGTCAGTTACTTCATATATATTTTTTTGTCACTTTATTTTTTTATGTGGTTTATGGATGTTGATTTTTTTTCATATATTATTTTTTTAATTTTTTAAATGTAATTTATGGATTTTAGAGATTGGTGAATTGAAATTTAATTTATTTTTTAATTGTTTTTTTTTTAATTCAATTAGAATCTGAATCTGATTCTTAGAAAATCTAATTCATGACTTTTCAATAACAAAAATATTTAAAAAAAAACTAAATCAATTAAACTAACCCTACATTAACTTAACTTTATTACTCTATTTAATTGTAACTATTAATATTTAATTCTCTTGTATAATCTTGAAATAACTTTAATTATAACCATATGTCAGCTTGAACTTGTTATTTAGTTTAATCATATCTATTTATATTTATTTTCCTACTGTCATCTTAAACCTTTTACTTCATTTATATATATTGATTACTTTTACTTCATTTATTTGCATGTGGGTGATACTTTCATTTATAATAAAGCTTCACAATACAATTAAAAAAAACAACTGTCACAAGGTGAAACTTCAAAACTATTATTTTATATTATCTTATTTGTCTACTGTTATATATTATATTGGTACTGTGAAATATTATGTTATTTGTAATAAGTACAATGAAGGTAGAATATCAAAATTATCATTATACATTAAGTTATTCGTTTATTATTATTTGTGTGCTTATTAATTTTTTTATATGTTTAGAAAGTATTTGAAAACAACTGGTTTATTTTATATATTAAAAAAAAAAGCAATTTGTAATTTAGTAATTTTTTGTAAATAAATATTTAAAATAATGGCAAACCCAATGAATATAATATAACTTAAACAAATACAATTTGCAATATAGTAAATTTTTAAAAATAGATATATGAAATAATTTAAAAAATTAATAAATATATATTATAATTTCTAATAAATTGATAGTACTCTAGACTTTATTTTGAAATCTTCAAATCAAATTATTATAGAAATTGCAAAACTTGAAGTCAAATTTCAAATCCACTAAATTTTCAACTAGCTGAACCTTCTACTAAATTTATATATTATTTCAATTTAGTAAGAAGCTCCTCAGTTGAGATTTTATATTATTAGTAAAAACTGTATTAAATTCCCTGTGATATAATCATGATGTTAGGGGTTGTTATTTGAGCTGCAGAGACAAAATCTCTAAATCAGAAGAAAATAGTATACCGTTGCACCACTTTTCCTTAAATATGCTCTTGAACCACTTTTTTCTTGGGCTGCCAGGTTGAAATATCTCATGGCTTTTTCATGAGTTGCCAGGTTGAAATATCTCAGACTTCAAAAGCTTGAATTGTGTCAGATTCTAATTCTATTTATAGAAGCTTTGTCTAATTTGACAGTTGGAGAACTACGTCCAACTTTCAAACAAAGTAAAGCAGATTAAAAAAATACCTTGGACAATGGTTTTGCATAGAATATTTTGATGCGGGAGTCCATGTTCAGAGGACACATGTGACTACTTTTTATTACGAGCATTGAAGACATGGCCGTTACAGACAAACATTGGCCTACCATGAGAATATATCTAGCTAAACTCTCGGCTCAAATTCAGTATTTGCAGAAATCAAAAGTTCAATCATTATATCACTTGGAAACAAATAGGTGCCCACAGATGAACACTCGGAAACAAATAAGTGCACACAGAGCTCCAGACCTGCGAAAATAAATAAAGAGAAAAGAAAACTGCTGGCTTTTAAATTAAAAAACTGGTTTGCAATTTATAGTAAAACTGGTTTGCAATTTATATTAAAAACTGGTTTTCCCTCGATACATTTTTTATCCCACTGAATTCTGGAGGTGGATGTTCAATAGTTACTTGTCTCTGTAATTTGAAGATAAATATTAAGCATTATGCAATAGGTGAATGAAAGAAAATTGTTGAAATTTGAAGATAAATATTAAGCATTATGTAAGAGGTCAATGATCGGATGGTTCACTGTCTTTGCATCTTGTCCATTGAATATTATTCTTGTTAGACAACCAAGATGCAAAAATAATCCTAAATTGTTGAAATTTGAAGATAAATATGAAGCATTATGCAATAGGTCAATGATTGGATCTGTTCGCTACATTTGCATCTTCTCCATTGAATTTTATATTATTCTTGTTGGACAACCAAGATGCAAAAATAATCCTAAATATTAAAGATCATACATCAATTAACTCACTGCTTTTGCTTTCTGTTCATTAAATAATATATTATTTCCGTCCAGAAACAAGAGGCAAAGATAATAAACCAATCATTAACTTATTGCATAATGCTTGATATTTAAGGTAAATAATAATGACAAATAGCAATAAAAATATGACAGAATCAGTAAATCAGTAAAGGTCATTCCCACATTAATTAGGAATTTCATATTCCAGTACAAGAAAACTAAATGAAAAATCTAATATCATGCACTGAATCACCGAGAATTAAAAGAATTGATGATGGGAAGTTGCTTTGCATTCAATTCTCTTGATTACATCCGGACGATGCAACATTGGCAGAGATCTCTGTGAGCAATAATAACTTACTTATGACATAGGCCGGGTGAGATTCAATACTTCTGACATTTGAAGTTCAAAGTGTCTGAGAGATTACAAATTATATCGCTCAGTGATTTATGCAGTCGTACAGGGCACTGAGTCGAGCTAATAATAAGTGTAATCTAATTTTGCTTATAATAACTCAAGAACTTCAGTATGATACATGAATAGATTCTCGGCGCTGGTAGGTAATCTACGGACTCGTTAATTTTGCTTTAGCTGACCTGATCCGGAATTGAATTGGGCTGTTGTGGGTTCCCTGAAACGATGATGCTGCTGCAATAATAATTGCTGGGTATTTGATCCACCAATCACCTGCAAGTTACAAAGTTATCAAGAGAATGAATGAGAAAAAAATGCATTAAAAAGTCTAGATTTTCACAGCTTATTCAACTGTTTATAAATGACCCAAATTTCTGGTATCCATCATGAACGGTAAGAAATCATGTAGTTTGCAGAATGTCAGCATTCTGCAAACTACATGAGTGGTTATTTTTTTCCTGACATTATGTCTATTGTGGAGTGTCAGCATGACATTCCACAAATTAAGTGATGTAAGTTCATTCATATGGTGGACTGCACAATTCAGCTAGAGATAAATTGGGTAAACTCAGAATTAAGTTAAGGACGATTAAAAAACTTAAGTTAAGAATGGCAAAAATCTGATCAAAATTTGGCCACACTCCAGAATCAAGTTAAGGATTCTCCAAAATATTGAGGTGAAAGAAAGGCAGAAATCTGATCAAAATTTTTCCAGCCTATAAATTAAGTTACGGATTATCCAAATATTGAGTTGGAAGTGGCCATAATTTAACAATGGACCAGTGAAAGTCAGAATGAACTTAAAGATGATTCAAAGAACTCAGATATGGCTGAAAATTTCATAATCAGAGGAGATGAAATTAAGGAGTGGAGCTGCAACCAACCTTCTTGCTGGTGCGAGATAGATGATTAACAGCGTTGCCAGGCAGAAGCAGCAATTAGAGGTCTACTGTGCCAACCAAGTGTTAGACACCCATTATTCTCCTCAACCCTATATCCTTCTCCACCTGAGAAGAGACTGAGCAACATGCTGGCCTGCTTGAAAGCATTGGATCCCAAAGGAATAGGCCAGAAGCCAGCGTTTCTCAAGCGAACGCTCCAATTCAAGAGAGGTTCGTGCCTTTCCACCCGTTCCGATCGCTCACAGGCTACAATGTTGCAAATTTCTCGACCCAGATAGACTTCCGACATCACCTGCTCTTCGCTCTGGGCCTGCAACCCGCGCGCCTCCAGGGAATCAAAAACTGTGGAATAATAGTGCAGTGCCTCTGTGAATCGATCCAAGAAAACAGGGCGGTTGTGGTCGGCCTCCTGTTCAACCACTGTCAAGATCTTGGGCTTCAGGCTCCAGATGGAAGCGAGTACTCGATCGATGGCACTATGTCGTCCAGGGATGGGGTCCTCCAGGAGACGATGGAGCTCAAGGATAGAATTCACTGCAACAGCCTCCAGCTCGGGCCGGGCGTCGAGCATCCATGGTTTGATGTCGGCGAGGCTTGTGGCAACATAGCCACGGAAGGAGAATTTTACATTGACGGACTCTGCAAATTGGTGGAGCCTCGTGCCGACCTCCTGCAAGGCATCGGTTCCGTCGGGTTGGGGTGGGCCGATTCCGGTTAGCCTGAAAGCCGGTGGCCCGCCGGGGCGAAGAGCCAGTGCCTGTATCAAGGCCGGCCATTGGATCCCCTGTTTCAGATTGAAGTCTATGACATGAACCTGTTGGTGCCCGGAGAAGGCATCCAGAATGGCCTGGTTGGCTATGAAGTGCGCGAATTTGAGATAAGGGCAGGTTTGGTAGAAATGAAATTGCAGAAAATCGGACAAGGGGTCGTTCTGGTTGAACCGCAAGGTGTCCTGAGGGAGAAACCCATAGATTCGCCGGGCAAGAGCCTCGGCAAAATATGTGGCGACCTTGCTCATTGCCCCGCCCTGTGCTGAAGCCAGAATTCTCACTTCTTTCACCATTTCCCGCGCGATGGCCAAATTACCGCGCTGCACCGCTTCTGCGCAGGCCATCAGCGTGTGCACGAGACGGACTCCGGATTCGTGCGGGTCTGCCCCCATTACTACCACGGTTCGCTCCGAAAGCTGCGGGTCGCAGACACGGTAACGCTTTTGCTCTCTTCCTGTAACATCCTCTTCCAGATGGTCTAGCCCGGATTGGACTTCAAGAGAAGAGTTGCTGGAGCTCTGCAGCAGCAGAGTTGAGGGCGAAGCCTCCTGTGGTGGTGGTTCCTGTAGAACATCAGGGTCATCGACTAGCAGGTCCGAGACGTCTAATACTTGAGAAAAAAGGCCGCCATAGTTACTGAACATGCGATCAATCCCATTATCTCGTACTCCCCCTTGGCCCGGATAGCCATGAAGCTGGAATTCTGATCGATCCAGGACCTCAGGCGGCTCAAACAACCCAACCCCGGCCCCGGCCCCGGAGCCATTTAACCTGTACTGTTGGTCCTGTTCAACATTCTGCGCAGATCTGGTGCCCTTCGAGGTCGAAGTCGATGATTCCGGCACCGAATTGCTCGCTTCCCGAACCGTAGACGATTGATCCGCTGCTGCCTGAGGGAACTGAAACGGCTGATCTGTTGGAGGAAGAATAGGGACATGAAGCTCGCTGAGCATACTTTCAATCCATCCACCGAGGTCCGAGGGATTATAGTGCACAGCCTCTGACGACAAGTGGGAAATGATGCCATCCTCTTGCCCGTTGCACATCATCATCTCCAGCTGCTCAAGCCTGTGTGCCACTTGTTCCAGTTCAGAGGATTTCACACTGTAACCCATAGAAGCCAGTTCCATATCAACACCTACACCCTGCTTAGAAGTATCCTTCAATACCACTTCCTTGCCCTTGCAAGACCCTGAACCTCCACCTCCCCCTGCTGCTGTTGCTCCCGCTGCAGGCGCTGTTGCTGTTGTTCTTGGTGATGGTGGTGGTGGCCCGGACCCTGGCATGGACACCGGGTTGGGATGGACCGGAACAGTGCTGCAGCAGCGGCCATGACCGTTCGGCTGCGGCGGCTGCTGCTGCTGCAATTGAAAGTGTTGTCGCTTCATAATTGTAAAGTCGAGATCCGAGATCTCGGAGAATTTGCTAAAAATAACCAGCAAGGAGTTTAAGGGCCGTCTTCACGGGATTTCTATTGAAAAAATCCCTTATGTCCAAAATATCCCAAATCCTTTTTTCTCCATCCCAAGGTGCAGTAATTTGTCGAGTCCGCCATTAATGCACTCCAGCTTCATGGCGGCTGATCCCAAAACAGGCCAATAAACCACTTCCTCCCCTGCCTTCATGATCCATATAGCCACTCCAGAAACCCAAAAAAAAAAAACCCAAAAGCCTACTGTACATACATACAAACAACCAACCTCAATCTCTTCCACCTATTCCAGAAACTGAGATATCTGTGAAGCCTCTGGAGCATCCAGGGGAGCTTCAGCTTCAACTTCTACTTCAATTCCACTCACAGAAAAAAAAACACCCCAAAAGCTGCCTAAGGCTCTAAAAAGAGCCGTAACGAAACCGTAACCGTATCAGCCCTGCAGCATCCGATCTCCTGTTAAACTTTTCACAAAACTAAACATCAAGAAACTATTCACAAAACTAAACATCAATAAACCATTCACACCTCACTCCCACCCGAGCAATCAGCCTCGCCTAGCCGCCATGGTAGGCCCCTGAGAAACCCTGAGGTCAGACATTGGAACTCAGCGACCTCGGGGCAAACTAATAATAATCTACTAGAAATAGAAATAAACAAACGCCCCCACAGTCCCCACTTACGCAAATTCCTTTCCTTTCCACTTCACGTCAACAGACGGGAAGCCATGATTACTCTCAGAGACCAATTATTGTCCACAAATTGTAGTTTCTCCTCCCTCCCTACATTGGATTGCTTATAGTACGGCTGTCACATGATGCACACTGCCTTGTCTCCACCTCTTCTCAGACACCATAGGTCACGAGGTCGAACCCCACGGATTCCCTTTTTAATAACCCAGCGAAACTCGAACCGTCCGTATGAACCCATAGAATTTACCGTTGCCCGGGTACGGCACCAGGAAACTTCCCGTCACTAATGACGTCACTGCATAAATTCCCTACCTTTTGCATTTTGTAACGCCATGCCGTTCTTCACCGGGTGTACACCGTATGTATCCCCGCACACTTCACTTTCACGTGTGACAACCGCACCGGCCATGTGAACACTTAATGTTTTTTTAAACATTTAATGTTTTTTAAAAACGGTAAGAAAATCTATCATAACTCAAGTGTCAAGCGGTATTGGTAGGTTGATTGTTCAGATTCCTTGCTCTTCTATTAACTTGTTGTCACAAAACACGAGTTCGACCTGTCAAGCTTCGATGGTAAAGCCATATGGTGTGCGGTTCCAACCTGCTATAGATTGTAATTCATATGGTGTGCAGTTTCAACCTGCTATAGATCATTAAGATTGGAAAAGAAAAAAAAAACTATGGAAAAGAAAAAAAAAACTAAGTGTCAAACCAAAAATGGTGTGCAACTCTTCCTTGCTATTAATCATTACGATCGAAAAAAACTTACGAGTCAAATCAAAAGTAGAGACAACTATATGTGGTATTGGTAGCTTGATTGGTCAAATTCCCTTGCTAGTTCGTTGGCTCTTTGTCACGAGACACAAGTTCGGTCTTGCAGGGCCGATTAGGTCAAGCTTCGATAATAAAGCCATATAGTGTTCGGTTCCGACCTATTATGGATTGTAATCCATATGGTGTGCGGTTCCGACTTACTATGGATCATTACAATCGGAAAAGAAGAAAAAAAACTAGTGTCAAACCAAAAATGGTGTGCATTTTTGCCTTACTATTAATCATTACAATAAAAAAACGAAGAGTCAAACCAAAAGTAGGGACAACTATATATGTGGTTGTTATCTCCAAATGTAGATTAACTCATCATTGTTATTCAAAGAAAACTATATCCCTATAATTATATGTTGATAGTCCATAAAAAAACAGAGTTTCATCTATCAAAAGTCTCCTATCCAAACAAAACCAATTTTAAAACATACACTAAATCTATTATATTAATGTCATCCTAATATCACAATTGCAATATCATCCCTGTTATTAATTTTTAATTATTTGGATTCCTAAGCTGATACCCCTACCCACATGCTCCCTTAAAAATTTACCACCCCTTAGCTTCCTAACCTTTGAACCCCTATATATATATCCCTAGCCAGATGCTCGTCTTTTAACATTTCTAAGTTTTGTGCCCCCTATATATTCCTAGCCAGATGCTCGTCTTTTAACGCTAGGTCAGAGATTTTGAGGTTTTGTGTCATGGAAATCCACATGGGGTTCGCATTCCCATGCTTGCACTTGCATGTTGGGTTTACATGTCACCATCGTGATGATAGACATGTTGAAAAAATGTCAATGTGCAAGTGTGGGGTGTCAGGTCTTTGTTACTGGAGTGGGGAAGAGGGCATGGAATCTCAGGATGAGTGGGCAATGTACATCCATTGGCAATCATCTTTATCTAATGCCTATTCATGGCCCCCTTACAAAGACTACAGAGTTATTAGCATTATGGTGTAAGACTACATAGTTAATAGCATTATCGTTAACAGTGACTTGCTTTATGGAGGATTTGATTTTCTAATCCTCTATTCTCCTTTAGAGTTCAACTTTTCTTTGTTTCCATTGAACTTCACTTTTTCCCTTTGATGAGAGGTAAGATTTTTATGAATAATTTGGTAAATTGAATAACCTCAATCACTTAGATAAAAGATATTCATAAACTTTGAAAATTTCATTACCTTCAAAGTTTTATATTTGGGGGTAATTTTGTTTGTGGTTGAGAATTTTTTTGAAAAATTGTGTTTCCTTCACCAATCACAATTTTATTTGTGGTTGAGATTAAAGGTAAGTTGCATATGAATCTATAAAAGGAATATCTTTTAATCATTAAGGGAAAGAAATTCATTACCAATTATGGTTATCTGATCTTTATTCACAGTAAGAAATCCATTAACAATTATGTTTATTTAAGTTTTATTCATAGTACTTTATAAAATATTATAGGGCATTAAAGTTAATAATAGCTAATTGGATGGGGATTTATTTTTTTTAAGCTAAAAGTTTTAATTAAAAATGTTGGATTTTTTCCTTATACAATAAGAGTTAATTCCAAAGTGTTGTGTTTTTAATAACAAAGGAGATAATACTTGAGTCCATTAAGATTTTTATTTTGTAAATTTGTTTAATGTCTAAACATTATTTAATTAAAAGGAGGATCCATAGCTAGTTTCTTATCAGTGAATTCTTTGTTGTTAAAGAGTGAGATCTAAATGCCTAGGAGCATGTCTCACGTAACCTTGTTTTCTTTGTGTTGACAAATGGATTTCCTTCCTTAGTTGAGAAAAGGTGAGTTGTGAGGCGCTTGATTCATCAATGATTTTGAGTGGGCACTATTAATTTTCATGGCAATTCCTTTCTATTTTTCTTTCTATTCTTCTTTCTCCTCATCCAAGACAATTTTGGATCAACATAAATGCTATGTTGTGAGGGCTTTGGTGGTTGGTTTTGGCTTTCTTTATCTACCTTTTTCATTGAGGATTGGGGATCTTCCACTACTTTAGAAAATGGTTGTATGTGTTGAAGTTGATTTTGTATCTAAGGCTTGGGAGGCACCTTTTTTTATTGCAATAATTTAGGTCTTGACACCCTCCACATTCTTTTTGTAAGCCTTAAGATCTCCTAACACATGGAATCAATCGAAGCTAGGGAACTTGGCCCTGGAGGCTTTTTTATACCTATATTAATCAAGTGTTTTTTTTATTGATTACAAGTTTGAATTGATTATGTCCTTCTAGATTGCTTTGATGTGTTTCTCCCTAAGGTAGGTAGTTCAAAGCAAGAGGAGGTGATGTTGGTGTATAATTCTTTGCGAAATGTTGACATACATGGGGCAAAGTACATTTAAAAGGAAATTGTTGATAATCCCACTAGCAAAAAATGGCCTTTAGGAGGCCTTTTTTTGAAGCTAGTTCAATGCACATACAAGCACAAGAGTATTGGCATTCCTTTGGTTTTAGAGTCAGAAAGAAAGCATAGCAGTGTCCTCTATCTTATTCATAAAACAACTTATAGGGATCAATCACACAACATTGCGGCCATGCTCAACTCTTCAAGATATACATCAATGCAAGTATTCCATGGATCTTTGTCTAAGGAGTGAATAGATCCCATCGATGGAATAGCACCAAATATGAGTAACTTCCAATGTAGATGATGACTATGAACCATAGCAACTTCAAGTAGTGACAAAACTTAGCAAAGAAACTCCTAGTGATGGCACTAGGAAAGGTAGGATAGTGGTGTACTCTATCTTCTTCACAAAACAACTTGTAGGGGAAAATCACACAACCTTGATCGATGTCATGATTAACTCTTCAAGAGACACATCCTTGTGTGTACTTGATGGATATTTTTCTTGTTAGTGAATAGATCCCATTAATGTAATAGAACCAAGCATGAGCAATTTTCCATGTAGACGATGACTATGAACCACGACAACTCCAAGTAGTGACAAATCTCAATAGAGGGGCTCCTAGTCATGGTACCAGGAAAAGTAGCATATGTGTGTCCTTTATCATCTTCAAAAAATAAATTGGTGTCAATTACACAACTTTGGTTGAGGCTTTGATCAGTTCTTCAGGAAATACATCCTTGTGTGTACTTAATGGATATTTATCCAAAGAATGAATAGATCTCATTTATATAACAACATTAATTGAAAACAACTCCCAACAAAGATGATGACTATAAACCATAACAACTCCAAAAGTACTAAAAACTCAATAAAATAACTCCCAATGATACACTATAAATCCATGACATCAATTTAAACACTAATACTTATATAATAACTAGAATAAACAATATATCCTAAAAAGCTTGCAAAACTTAGGAAAAGTGTTTTTATTTTACCTTTCCATTGTTTGATAAAGACTTCATTGAAATTTTATTTAAATTATCATTTATATTTTATATTTTATTTTAATTAATATATAATAAAAAATTTACTGAGTGTCAATTTCATGCGAAAGAGACTTTAAAAAATAAAAAAATAATATATTAAAAATACTATTCAAAGTATATAATGATGGTACAGCTCAAACGAAAAGTCATCCATTATTGGCCATTATCAACATCCTCTCAAACACCAATATCAGGTCAACATTATTTGTGAGAACAATTATGTATTTTGAGGTTCTTATTTTTCAATGAGAGCATAGTGATATGAAGGAATGGAATCCACAAGCAGAAAAGTCATTGGTGTGAAGTGTTCTCTATTATTTGCTTTTATCAACATCATCTGCACCTTAGATTGAGATACCATGGACCTAGTTCTCTAAATTACAGCAAAAAGCATAGTTGACCTTTGTAGATTTAATTTAATATCAAAACCTATGTTGGTGTGAAGTGTTCTTTGTGGTTAGATATTGAGTTAAACTATTATCAAAACTTAAAAAGCCTAGCTCACCCTTCTAGATGTAACACCCTTCCAGATGTAACTTAATAGTTATGTTTATAAACTTGAAAAGTATATATATATATTATTTTTATTTTTTTGAAAATTACTTAATGCAATTTAATATATATATAGTTATTAGAAAATGAAAAATATGAAAATGGAATATATTTAATTAATTTATTAATAATATATTGATAATATTTTTATATTGTGATTATTTTTTAAAAAATTTAATAATTTGGTCTAATAATAAAAAAAAAATGATGGAAGAAATAAAAATAATAGTTTATTATCTTAACCTTAATTTAGGTGGTTCAGGTTATTATTTTTATTATGAGAAATTTTAGTATTTTGATTATTAGATAAAAGTTTAAGGGTTAAATTTGGTTTATTGGTTAATTTTTTTTTAAATATATATTTATTTTCATTTTTTTAAATAATTTATCTAAATAAATTATATAAGATAATGGCATTTTAGTTTAAAAACAAAAAAATTAAAACTATATAAAATATTTAAATTTTTTTACAAAAATGTCCCCCAATACTTTATGGTTGACATTTTAAGATTTAATCACTTTTGTCAAGGTTATGAAATAGTAAGATAACTATGAATCCTTAAAACTTTCCCTAATAATTACATTTTTTCAAATACTCACGATTTGTTAAGATGAAGTCCTTTTCCAATATAGTCTAAAGTTTTATTCTATAATTTATACAAAAATCTTTGTGTCAACATTTAACTAATTCTTTAAAAACACAATTTTTTTAAAGTAAATTTGTATATTACAATTTCAATAAAGAGAAAAATAAGTTAACTAGAATGTGAGTGATCCCCCTCCCCTTTTTGATCCATTAGAAATTACAATTTCTTTGATGGGTTAAGAAGAAACATAAAATAACTAGAATGTGAGTGATCTTCCCTTTTTGATCCGTTAGAAATTACAATTTTTTTGATGGGTTAAGAAGACACTTAAAATAGTCAAAAGGGCAATAGCTTGAGTGGTAGTTAGGTGGTTCAATTCCCTCTCCATCTTGGTTCTTATGAGAGACCATAAAATTTATTTTCAAGTTTCAGGTGGAATAATCCAAGGTATTTTTTAAGAATTCAAATATTATGCCTTTATATAGTATTATACACTTTTCTTTTCTTTTTTGGGACAGGAATAAGGAGTTTTCTATTACGTCAGTGCCTGGTCACTACAAGGTATAGTGGAATTGTACACGAATTCCAGGAATGCTTCTACGAACTGAGAGAAAGGAAATTCTTGAAGATTTTCCTTCAGAGTTTGTTTACTTACGATTCAAGGACCAAAAGTAGACTCGTTGCTACTGTAGATTCTACAAAATTGGCCAATCAGCAAAATAGAATTATATGGAATTTCCATTAAAAAGATTCATCATGGGATGACCATCCAATTTTAGGAACCATTCACTTCATATTTACCTTCTTCGAGCTGACATGATTTGTTAGCTTGAAGGTCTTCTTCTTTATTTTACCCTCAGAGAATATGAAAGAATGATTTCTGAGTGAGAGTCTTAAGGAAGCCATGAACTCTCCAGAGAATTGAAGCTAATTGATTATTTTTGGGGAAGGAATTGGAGATAAGATGTTGAATGACGATGAGGGAGTCTCCTAGAATTGAAATTGATGAGATGCCCTACTCTTTTGCTAGTTGGAGACCAAACCATAGACCATACATCTCTGCCGAATTATTAGATCTATGGCCCAAACCCCATGCAAACTTTGATTCAATTTTTCCTTCAATATTTATGAAGATGCCACCCCCTCCTGCCACCCCTTTGTTCTTTTTGGAGGCTCCATCGAAGAACAACAACCATCTTTTTTGACAAAGTTTCTAGTTTTCAAATTCCTCATCCAAGAGCATGAGTTTCCATTGGTTGGAGGCCAGTCTTTTGGGAGATTTTTGAATTAGAGAGTCGTTTATAGCAACGACCATTTAATCCATCCAATTTCTTTCGTGTTGATCTAGAAGGGACTCTCTGTCTTTGGTGTGCAATTGGTTCGATTCAGCGCAACAACTTCTCGAGGAGGGGTCCTGATATCTTTGAAGATCAATTTGTTTTTGGTGAGCCATATCTGCCAACAAACAAATTTTGGAAGGGAAATCCACATCTATTTGAAGGTTGGCTTACCTACAAAGTGATCTAGACTTATGCAGGAACACAACATAATACATATATAAACATAAACATAGAGATACAACAGAAATAAAACTTCATTTCATTAATATCAAAGAACTTAAATATGTTTGTATACAGAATGGAAATAAACTAGCTTGGGCGATGGTAACTTATCTTTGAGAAGAGATGTGGCAGCTACATGCCTTTGAACTATGTTATAATGAGGCTCGAAGGCTTGTTTATTATTAAAAAACAATAGAAAACCCTAAACATCCAAAAACATAACCCTAGGAGATGAAGCATCAAAACTATGGACCCCGTTGGGGTAAATTTGTACATCAACTTCCCGGGGTCGTAACTTTGGCATACAATATTCATTTGACACATACGATACCTCAATAGAAATATATATCCGAGGACTACAACTTTCGACACAAAGCCACATGTTAGCTCGTTTTCCAAAAAAAACATCATTTACTGTCTCAAAACGACTCTGGAAGTTCAGGACCTGAAAAATTGCCAAAAATAGTAAATTGTGCTACAATTACAAAAACTTAAAGAAATAATGGTACAATGGTGGGGGTCCAAGTGGAATAGGTGGGTGGCCACCAATATCCAACTAGATCAATCCCCCTCCCTAGGAATCAATGGACTCCATTGCATTGAGTGCCTCCATGAGATGGGGAAAATTCTATTGAGTGTGGTCCCTAGTGAGCCACTTGCCTTGGTGCAGGAGCTAACAAGCTTTGACAACCCAATACAGTTGGATCTTATGTTGGCGAGTGTTTTTGATCTACGTGTCCATGATCCGATTAGTTGTGGCTTATTCCATGCAGTTTGGGTTTAGCTCTGTTGGTGTGAGTTCTTCTGCAATGTTTGATGTGTCCAGTAATGGTGGAAAGTATGGTCGAAGGCGGTCCGCATTGAACATTAGGTGCAATCCAAGGAATGGGGGTATATTGAGCTCAAAATCATTGTCTCCCACAACCTTGGTAATCATGTAAGGCCCATATCAAAGTGGTCTGATCTTCCGATGGGCTCTAGCAAGGTATTCTTTCTATAAATGCAACCAAGCTTTGTTGCCCACCTAAAACTTGTGTGGCACCTAATGTTGGTCTTGTCGCTGCTTGTACTTGGCATTGGACTTCTCCAAGATGTCATGAACCTGTTGGCGGATGTGCTGGATGTGTTCAATAAATCTAGTTGCTTTATCAACCTCAGACTATACATCTGTGGATTTTGTTTGTGTAGTCACATGAGGCATGACAACATCAATCATACACAATGGTTGAAATCCTAGACCCACTTAAAAGGGACTGCGACTAGTCGATTTACGGAGAGCTTTGTTATAATTGTGTTGCACATAGGGAAGGCTCTCATCCTAGGTTCGTGGATGCTTGGAGTTGTATATGCGGAGTATGTGCACCGTCATCTGGTTGACGACCTTTGTCTAACCATAACTTTGGGGATGTAATGTAGTCGACATTGTGAGCTTGGTGTCCATTAGTGTCAAAGGCTTGGCCAAAATGTGCTCAGGAACCTGTTATCCCAATTTGATATAATGGTCTGTGGGATCCAAAATGTATCCACACTCTTTCAAATAAGAGTTTGGCAGTGTCCTCTGTTGTGATACTCTTCTTGTAGGCTGCCAATATAGCCATCTTAGAAAATTTGTCCACAACCACAAATGCACAGTCATTACCATGCTTGGTAGAAGGGAGGCCAGACAGATAGTCCATGGAGATGGATTCCCAAGGTTGGATGGGAGTAGGCAGAGGAGTGTACAGGCCTTACTTCTTAATGGTTGGCTTGGCAATGGCGTAGGTAGTACTAGATATACTATGTTTCCCAACATCATTGTTGGGCATGGGATCCCCTGTAGCATGTTTTTGGGGCTCAAAGCCCAAGTTTTGGTCAATTATATTGTAAGACTCCGCGAATTGTGGGTGCGGAGCGCGAAGTTTAGGATGAGTCATAGGGCTATCCGCCCTAAAATATTGTAATTTAATGTAAAGTTGTGTTGGCCTACCCATGGTCCGCAGACCATGGGATTGTATAAATAGAGCGAGGCTCTAAGTGTAAAGAGGTGGTAACGATAGATAGAATACCGAAGGCATGGTTCGAGGTTAGAGTGGAATCTGAAGTGTACTGGGTCATAGTGGTAGGAAGAGGCTCTGCAGCTGAGTGCGCAAAGGCCTAGTGAAGTTTGCAGCTGAGTGCGCAGACCCCTGCAGCTGAGTGCAGAGGGCGGAGTCGAGTCTGTACTTGGGATTGAAAGTTGATAAAGAGAAGTTTACTCTATGCATCTATTCATGAATTCATATTTTGATGTTATGCATTAATTTTACTCTGTTTATTTACTGTGCGCAATTGGTAAATACTTGTATGAATGCTTATATATGAAAATAATCTAAGTAATCATCCAACAGAGCCTAATTAAAGAAGACTTGGGTAAATAACACGGGTTGCATGACAACTAGAACTGCGTGAGACAATATTGCAGGGCATAGGATGCCTACTGATTCACGTAACACAGTAAGTGCAAAGGTTGGACCACGTACCAATCACCTCCTATCAGACATCCCCAGGGTGCGGAAACCTAGTTCTAGCACCCTCCCATACTACTTCGGGTGAGACCTCAGTCCGCGCTCCACGGACTGTTGCCAAAAGGGCCAGTAGTACCAGGATTTGCTTGGCTAAATCAATTCTGAACTTGGGTCTGGCCCCACTATGCCAACAAATGGTTTTGTCACTGGGATCGGGATCTGCATAAGGGATGTTTGATGTCGTGCCACTAGAACCCAACAAAGAAGGAAATTGAAGAGTGGTTGGACAAGAAGATTCACGAGTTCGCGACACAGGAAAACAGAACTCCGCAAGTATCTAAGGAAAAGTGGTTGGAGCGCTACATGTATACAGAAATCCACGAGATTTTCTTTGCATCCTTTCCTTCTGAGCTGTATGAGTGGATCACAAAGTTAGCTGACAGCCAGGGAAGGTGTAGGCTCGACAAACCAATAGTGTGGACTCTGGAATTAGTGTGCAGACTAGAAGCATCAGAAGATAAGATCACGTGAGCTGTGGACCATTGGCTTGACCAGATAATAGGGGGATTTATCACTGAGTTTGCGGTAGACACGACTGTGAGCTACAACAAGGCAGAATGATGCTTTCTCAAAGGACCGCGAGGTAAGTATATTAAATCTTTGAATACTTGGATTAAGATGCTATTGTGTGAAAAAAGGGTCATGCGAATACATTAATGTTTGGGACTACGCGGAGCGGAAAGATCTACAAAAGTAGCGAAGAATTAGAAAATAGTCCCTTAATTTCACCCTTGCGAGAGAGCGAGGAAGAGTTTGCTAAGGTCTCTCCGAGAAGCGCAGTCAGTTTGATAAGGCAGCGCATTCCGCGGTTACCACCTCCACCCACACTGCCACCCGCTTCACCTCCCTCACCTCCATTTCCACCCACCCCACCTCCACCACCTCCACAATTCAGTATGGTGAGCGTGATCAAACTACTAGTATTCAGAAGAGTATGGAATGAAGATCCAGACCAATTTGGTTCATGGTAAGAGCAGTATGGGAAGCACAAGGTGTCATAGACAATAATATTAAGAAGGCTACATTGGTGAGTGTGCTACAGGATTGCACATTAACATGGTATATCAAGTACTCTAACGACCACCCAAACGCAGGGATAGCAGAGATCCAGATCGCGCTGAACATGGAATTTAGCAGTCCAAAGTCAGAAACACAATCAATCATCGGGTTTAAAGAAATCGCGATGCTCCCGGGTGAGACTCCCTGGGATCTGGATCAACGGCTGAAGAGTATGATCTGTGAAGCCAATATGACGTTGATAGATGGATAGCATCACGCATGGTTTGTAGCATCTCTGACACCGCACTTGAGGACAGTGCTATCACAACAGAAACTTTCCACCCAGGCTGAAGCGTTGGAAATGGTAATGAGATTACATGAGACCTCGATACAAGACCCTGGGTTGGGAGTTCAACAAATCCACGCGCAACTATAGAATCTGTGTTTGGAAATGCAAAGTTTGAAGCAGGATAGGGCACCATGGCCAGAGGCACGTGAGGAAGTATGGTGCATAAAATGCAAAGGCCAAGGGCATGACAAGGATCACTGTCCAGTGTTTGCAAACTACTTGGTAGGAGGAAGGCCAATGCTGTTGAGACCGGAGGCACAGACAGGGCCGAGTGCGACACCCACTTTATGGTGTGCGATCTGTTAGATAGGAGGGAAACACACAATGGATAATTTTCATTTGTTGCAGAAGTATACACAGACACCCCAGCAATTGTTTTGTAATTTCTGCAAGTCGGTAGGCCATGATGAGCGCACTTGCCACAGTTACGAGCTAATGATGGATTGGACCCCTGCCTATAGGATGCAGACCTAAACGCGAACCCTCGACCCAGACACGGGGATGGTGCGCGTTGGATTTCAGGGGCGAGGCCGGGGACGAGGTGGAATGGGACCAGGAAGGGCCGCGGACAATTAATCTGTTACAATTGCGGAGGACCAGGGAATTATGCCCGCAAATGTGCCAACCCGACAAGGATATCCTATTCATATTGTGCTCAGTTTGATAATGAAACAATAGACTGTCCTACGTTGATCGCAAGGATGCATGAAAAAGGGGTATTTCCAGCCTCCCCCGACTCAGAATATACAAATGATGAGGTTTGAGCTGCGCGAAGAGGACCTGAATGTAAACATGAGGCTCAGAAGTGGTATGGCCATGGGAGAGGATATGGGAAGCAGCCAAAGGAAAGTACGTGGGTTTGTAAGGCTCCTGCAAAGGAACCCTAGTTTGACTTAGAATGCGCAAAGGAGACATTCATGGAAGCTAAGAAGAGCTTCACGGAGGCCTCCACTTCAGGTAGTAAGGATCAACCAGAGCCAGGAATGGATCCTTCAATGATCACTACCTTTCTGGAGACATGCATGAAACTGTTGCGTGACAGCAAGGCAATTAAAGGACTACAGGAGCTGATCCCCAGGTGTGCGGGGTCAAGAGAACCGCGTGTAATCCGGAAATTAGGAAAGCATGCATTACGCACTAGAAGGGAAATGAGGTTGACTGCACAGATTGGTGAGTATGAAATGGATAAGGTAATCCTAAATTTGGGTTTGAACACGAATGTATTACTGAAGCAAACATGGGAACACATGGGCAGGCCCACATTATAATGGTCCCCTATTCAATTATGAATGGTGAACCAATAGAAGATTTTTCCCATGGGGAGGTTACAAGGGGTAATAGTTGACATTGACAGCGTGAGCACGCAGGCGGATTTTGAAGTAATAGAGATTGTCGATGACATAAATCCCTATCCCGCGTTGTTAGGAATAGACAGGGCCACCAACATGAATGGAGTCATCAACCTGAAGAAGCGCAAAATGATCTTCGAGAAAAAGTCACTACGCGTAGTAGTCCCATTGGACCTAGCCGAAGGAGCATGCTACACTGAACCAGTGTGCGACGATGATCTTGATTGTATTTACAAGATAACT